>CM076408.1:33589937-34189937 GCA_038363315.1 Mugilogobius chulae
TCGGTCTCGCTCGGTGTTTAAAGGGGGTCTGGTCATGCAGTCTGATCTGATGTTTGACCCGATCGGTGCAGCCGAAGTCCATCTCGTGGCAGGAGAATACTTCGGTCATGTTGTTGAGCTTATTGGTCAAGCGCTCCTTCCATTCTGGTGGAATGGGTGAGTCTCCGAAGTTGAACTGGAGATGGGTCTGGTGATCTGGATCTGTGGCGGTGACTTGTTGTGACAGGATAGTTGGTGATGCTCCAATGTCGGCAATGATGGTTAATGGTGGAATGAACACATCTTGCTCCGACTCATTCTTCATGACGACCGGGACTTTGTATGGTGAGTGGTGTGGGAGAGTGATGAGGCAGCTTTGGACACACAAGCCTCCAGGTAGCGTTGAGGCAGGGTGCTCGATGATGGCCCACTGGTCTGCAGAAGGGACGTTGATTCTGGCAGAACCCTCTAGGACGATGGTCTGGCCGGCTGGAATGAGGACTGGAGCTTGGCTCAGCAGGTGCACAGATCCGGCGCTGCCTACGTGGCTCTGCTGATGTCGCAACTGCAGCAGTTTTAAAACCGCTCGATACCCCTGGGCACTGGGCTGAAAGGTGGAGTGACAGCTACCAGAATGTTGTTCGTACAGGGGCTCGAGGGTGTTCATCCCGATGAGCACTGGAGATGGGCACTCTGGGCGGGCATCTGGGACGACGAGGGCGAGCGTCGGGACATCGAATTCAGCTCCCAGGAAGTCCTCAGGGAAGGTGATGTTCAGCTCAACGTACCCCAGATACGGCACCGACTGCCCGGCTGCACCTTCAACCTGGAGCAGGCTATCTAGCGGCTTCACAGGCTGGTCACCAAGATGCTCATTATAGAATGACACAGGAATAGTTGTCACCTGTGAGCCGGTGTCGAGGAGGCAGTTGCACGGATGTCCAGCGATCTCAACCACTGCAGCACACTTTGAACCAATGAGACCTTTTGGTAGTCTTGTGGGCGTCGTGGTCTTGTGATCAGCCTCACTCATCTCGCACACTTACAGTCTTTTCTTTATTCTTGGGACAAGTTTGGCCCCTCCGGTTCCCGTTTGCCCCTCAACAGGAACCCCGACTAGTTTAACGGATTGTTTGTAGTTGTGGATTGTTGTCTCTGGGCGAACTGTTTCTTTTTGCGGGCAACCAGAGCAGAGTTGGGTTCGTTTTGGCACTGGGGGCGAATGTGGCCATCTTCACCACACCTAAAACAGTACCCAGGTTTGCGTTGGGCAGATGTGGACTTCCTGGATGCAGGCTGCTTGCTGTAGTTGATCTTGGGACGAGAGCTGGATGGAGGCTGGCTGTTGTTAGCTGTTAGCAATGCCAGTTGTCGCTGCACATCAGCAAGTTGTTCTGCTAGCTGCTGTGTTATGCTGGTTAAAGCAGCGACCGCTCCTCCATCCTCACCATCAACGCTGGCAAGCTGCACGTGGGTGGTAGCTTTCTGTCTGACGGACCCGAGATGTTGCTTCATTCTTTGGGATTTGGCCGCCTCCCGATCCTCTTCAGTCCGCAGAAGAAGCAGCAGTTCATTGAATGTTGGTGGGTTCAACTTCTTTTGCTTTAGTTGGAGTTCAGCAATTAGAGAGTTGTCCCAGCACCCACGGCAGAACTGGTTGATGAGGTGTCTGTTGGCATCCGCGTTCATAACCCGCCCCTTTTCACAGCTGCATTCAGTGCCACTTGGAGTCGATGGAGATATGAGGATGGCTTTTCACCACTGTTTTGGAAAGTGTCCATAAATTTAGCAAAAGTTCATCCCCATCCTGTACAGTGCCATACGCAGAGTCGAGAGTGTCCAGATAAACAGGAGGCAAGGTGTCAGTGCTCAGATGCTTTATTACGTCTGCAGCGGGTGGCAGGAGGCTGTCCACGATCCTCCGGGAACGCTGGAGGTCTGAGACTGACGGGTCCCTCAACAGTAAGTCCACTCCTGACCGCCAGGTCTCATAGTCCGCCTCATGCGCTGGTCTCGGCAGACGTCCTGAAAACACTCTCAGTTTTTGTTGAGAAGCACTTGCCTCGCTCTTCATTATGTGCTCCACCACGTAGCGCTGGATCTCAGGGGGTTGAAATCTGGAGTGGTGGTCGGCTCTCTCACTCTGGGTTCTGTAGTGGGCTGAAATGGTGTGGGGCGTGGCTTACTTTCTGCTACACGAGTGGCGGTGTGTGATGGTAGGGCAGAAGTGGCAGGTGGTCTCACTGGTGGCTCTGGGGGCGGTGCTGTGGCCTCAGCGTCTGCAGGAGCTCTTCTCCGAAACATCAGGGTGAATTTGGGCGACGGACCGTCCAATCTGAGCCATCGTAGTCTTTAGCACTTCTGCAAAGTCCATACCAGAGAGTTTCGCAACATTTTGTAGCTCTGTTAAATAAGACAGTGTTTTATTTTTTGTGACGTATTCCGCATAAACAGTGGACAATTCTGAAATAAAGTAAGTTTCTGTTTGATCGGTAGACTTCAACGTGTACGGCAAAATAGGATGCAATTGAGAAACAGGTTCACTGTTACTATATTCAATAATAAGCGACCCATCAAATTCTGAACTCGATTCAGATATTTTTTCAGTTTTAATAATTTTACCGTATCGTTTCAAATAATCAATAACTTCCTCAGCGCCTATTGTTTCTGTGGCTGATATGCCTTCAACTATTACACAGTTTGGAATTTTATCACCCAAGTTCATAAACACATCCATAATAATCAATATAGTAATCAAAATATTCAGCACAATAATTCAAAATGTAACACAATGTGATTTAAACACCTCCAACCCTCCTGGCTAAAGCTCGTCAATTTTATTATGTAGCCCGACACTCCGTTTACTTTTACTGACAGACTACAAAAAAGTTAGGTTTAGGACTAGTTACAGAAGATTTTAAACTGGTTCGTCTCAGGGAGGGTAGAGAGCTTAAAACACACACAGAAGACAGAAATTATGGTGCAGAATGTGAATTATTAAAAAGTTTGCAGGGATATTTACAATATGTACAATATTTACATTATATACAAAAAGAAAAATAAATGAAGATGATTGTCCATGTTTCGAACCCACAGCTGTTTGCTGTTGTGGTGAAGTTCTATTAAGAGTCTTTAGCTTATTGTCCAAGTGGATGAGTGTATGTGAGTACCAGTTTGTGAAAGGCAGTGTAGGGTGTTGTGTGGGGGGACAGGCTGCTGCGCCTCCTACCGCACTGGAGAAGGTGGATATGAAAAGAGCATAGGTTCATGGGTAGCTCGCCATCTACGGACCACAGGATGTATGGACTAGAGTTCAGATGACAGTGATGGATGATGAGTAGATAGATGGATTTGATGATGAATGGAACCTGGCCTGTGTGGACAGGACCAATGTAAGTGTTGGTGTCATATAACATCACATTACATCATCATAAATAAATTCAATTCAATTAAATAATTCTAGTACATGTACATTATAATCAATAATCATTTCAACAACAATTGTCAATAATCAGAGTACTCAAATATCAATAATAAAACTGCACCATAAATAATTATGCAATTACTTTTGTTCATTCATGTGCACATTTAAGTTGAGAAGCCATTAGCTGTAGGCTAACTTCATAAAGTGGCTATGAGCTGTAGCCAAAATTAGAACGCTCAAAATATAAATATGTGTGCTCTGTCAAAGACAGTTAGCATTTAAATACATAAGCACCATAATAACATCATATCAAATTCAAAGACAACAGTAATATTTTTTCGGCACCAAAACAATGAAAACATTTGAGTGAGCTCCATTCAAAACACCGGAGGCTAGCGCTAGCATTCTAGCTCCGGGAGACGTAAACAGAAGTGAATGGACTCACCAGTTCCCTCGTTTTACAAAGCACAGCGCCGATAGCACAACGGCACGACAACAGGTAGAGGCGCCTACAAGTTAAAAGCATATCAGTCATGTAACATTCAACAAAGTGCAAAATAAGGTTTAATCGGCAGAAATAGCGTACCTTAGCAGCCGCCCCGTTTAGCTTCCCCACACGAACACACACGTTTGTAAGTGCTGCGCCATATTATAGGAAGTAGACGCGAGAGTCTCGTGGGAACTCTCGGGACGCGCTACGAAGCATCGCGATATTTCGCACTTAGTTTTTAGCAGCAGACGGCAAAAGGAGAAGAGAAAGACAAAGGACCGGCGAAATCACCCGGGTTACACCTCACCAAAGTAGCTTTTTCAGTTCTGACAAGGTTTTAGGGTGTCACAGCCTAATATATATGCCTGAAGGGAAGGGCTAATTCCACTGAAACACTTGCTTTTAGATAGAGATAAAAAATCAATTGAATTAGTAGCCATGTTTATTGATTTTTTACGCAATGGAACCTGGACGACTCTAACGCAGGTATTTCTTTCATACTAGCAATGGTTTTAAGTAACTGTATTATTAAAATTCAAATTGAAAATCTTGAATATTCCTTGCAGCTCTTTCTCAGTCACTGTTCCTTCCTCGTGTAGTTACTTTACATGCGCACACAAACGCTTTTTCCTGGTAAGACTGGATATGCTTTGAGGCAGCGTGAAGGAGAGATGGTTGCATAGTCACAACTGGATTTTGTCCGTAATGATTTTGCAGTCCCAGATCCCCGTAGTGCCACAGTGTATTTGGTCTCCAGGAGGTCCCATACGAGGCCCGTGGCAGTGCAGAAACCATCGCCGCTCCTCCACAAAAGCCCATCTCAGACTCTGCAGGTGCATGGCCCTTTCCAGGTCAAAATGAACCAAATGTCTTTTCCCCTCCAGCTGCCTGCCTGCCTGCCTCTGCTGCACCAGATGCTATATTTTCAATCCTTATGTGAATACTTCTTTGAATATACACTGCTTTCTTTTGGTAATGTCAGAATAATATTGAGTCATCAACAGAAATCATCTTTTTCAAACATAGATTTCTTCTGGGTGTCATGATTAAGTGCTTTTAGCCAAAGTAAGAAAATATATGATTTATTTCTCCATTCCAATTAAGCACATTTTAGTTTCAGTTCTTAAAATCCGTTTTTGTTCACATTGCTGAAAAGGGAGAGCTAGGCCAGGCAGTGCAAAACAAGGCAACTAAAAGAGAAACATTGCTAAGCTAACCCTATATAAACAGGCGACGAAGGTGTATAACCCCAAACGTACCGATTTAGCTGCACAGGACTACGTGTTGCGGGGTATGACGGCAGATCCATAACAATCACAGTGCTAGTCAATGGTGGCAGTGACAGGCAACGGCACTGAACCGAACCACAAAAACAACTATATTAGAATTAAAACTGAATTATTAGACTGTCTGAATAACATAACGATAGATACCTATAGAGCGGAGGCGTGGAGCAGCACAAGGTACCAGAAATGCGTGGGTCAGAGACTGAACAAAACCCAGAAGCGCTTTTATTGGTGAACAGTTTTCTTTAGTATCACGGTCTGCCTGTCGACTATATTGCTACATGCAGAATATTATTTAAAGGTTTCAAAACATGAGATAGTTAAGTAAGGGATAATACATTACAGGCCAATGACAACACAGGTTATGCCAAAGTGTCCTTCAACTACCTCATTACAATGCCATGGGCAGTAAAATTTATTATTATTTGCTGTGCTCTTTAGATAACAACACAATATGAAAAACATGATTGCAGTCGAATGAATGGTGAGAGGAAAAAACACTTACATAAGAACAATTTATGCAAAAGTACATGTTATGTCTCTTCTTTCACTACATTTTACAATAGTGTTTGCACACTGCTCTGCTATCAAGACAGCCTATTATACACTTCTGTAACGCTGAAAAGCTGCTCTGTTTAAAATGATATACTCTGGATCTCACCATTGTTATTACAAAGATGTGTGATGCGCTACTATGGCATTTTACCCACATAACTGTCAGAAAAGGCAGACTTTTGAAGAGTAAAGAAGTTGGAAATAATATTGTTACCACTCTTCTTCTCTTGCCGATGTTCCAGAGCTGATGTTAGCAAAAACAAACTGAGCAGGAAAATGCATAAACAGTAGGGCTGAAACACGTTCATCAATTAATCACGACTAATCAATTATATACCTTAAATGAGTTAATCAAAAGTGGGCTGTTCAATTATATTTACAAATGGGCCAATTTTTCGGAGGGCTAAGTTCTGAGGGCTGGACTACAAACTGAACTACAAACTATTTGTTGGGCAACAGTTGAAACGTCTGAATCTCTACCTGCCCTTAGTATAAAGCCAAAACAACATTAGCAACAAAATGGTATTTAAAAACTGTAAATACTGTGCAAAAATGCTGTTCTTGCTTTTAATAAGGAATTTGGTAAATCATGTATACTTTTCTAGGCTACTGAATAAAAAAACTACAGTTGCAAAAGATCTGTTTTTTAACCTGGGTCAAAACATGCATCTTGGTGGGTCGCATTTGGCCCTGGGGCCGCCATTTGAATAGCCCTGCCCTAAACCATCCAGACTCAGTTATAGCCTTTCTGTTTCTGCAGCATTAGCATAGTAGACAAGATCAGATTGATTGTTTTCCTTGTGTAATTTTTTGTGTAATCAGCAGATAGAGCTCTAACTCAATTCTTAATGACTGTCTTGTGAGCTTTACAAAATTTTATTAAAGGTTCTGATGCATGAGATTCCAAAGTGAGGTGCTCAGAAGCATGTTTGAAGGGCCAGCCTGTTCTCACAGATAAGCGTGTCAATACCACGCAATTTGAAACAGCGTGTCATTTTGAACGCAATTTTTCGCATGTGTTTTTCAAGTGTTTCTTTCCCAGTTCCTTTCCAGGGTGAATGTAAAGATGTATTATTATTTTTCATGAAGATAAACACAATCCTAATCCTAACCAACCTTAACCAACTCCAAGCACCAGACCTAAACTTACCTATTTTTGCAACTTCAGACCTAAACTTCGTCGTTAACCCCAAAAAAACCTGTTTGTTCTCCACATAAGGTGTCTAAACCACGCCAGAAAAAGTGGGCGTGTAATTGCACGCAAAAGTAGAAGCGGTGCCATGACACGCAATTTGTCATGGCATGGTATTTACATGCAAGCCATGACAATACATTGGAAGGGCAGGAACAACACAAAATATGCATCATATTTGTCTTTTAAAAACAAATGGTACTTTGAATGCTAAATGCTTAGCATCTGATTACTAATATCTGCATGCGTCCAAAAAACAAATAAGCAATGGTAATATTATATACTACTGTATAATAAAAATGTTTGAAGCTATATTGATTTGATTACAATATTGTAAATGTAGTATGTCAGTCCACATCCCTTAACAAACTACATTACTGAACATCTGAGTCTATCTGTCAGCACAATGTGGACTGAGACATGTGTAACTAAGCAGAGAAGTAGAAAAGTTTCAAGGTAGTCTGTGTCAGCTACAATAGATAATAGGTAATAATAGGTTTGTCAATTCAAGAGCACAAATACAAGTCACAATAGCATGCAGTCACATGCACAACTTACAGAACATTGGGTGCACTTAACCCTGGATGTCACAAGCCTGGGAAAACTGGGAGCAGATAGGTGATATCTTAAATTAGAAAGAGTATGTCTTTTGGTTGATAAAATGTTGTGCAAGGTGAAACAAGGCGGTAAAGGACTGACCCTTCAAGCGTTTCTATTTAGCGCACTTAATGCTCAAAAAAAGTAATAAAAAGTCCGGACATGCAACAAAACTTTCTTTGAATGCAAGAGGCTGTTTGTTTCGAGTAATTTGTTCCACTGGCTCATTGCAGTATTGAAGCAAGGACTTTGGAGACACAAGAGCGTGCATACAGTGATAGTGCCGGATGCTCTTTATGCTGAGTGAGGCAGCACAAATATATGAGGAGAATATACGCATAAACTTAACCGACCCCATTCATTCTCATCCATAAACACATGCCTCTTTTGTGCAGTTTGGAGAATGCTTACCTTGAGTTGTTTATCTGTTTCTATGGTGATGTCGCACTTGTCTGGCCATGAAGATTACAAGTTCTAAGCAGAATTCAACAAATACAACTCAATATTTATTGGTAAGGAAAGTTTACCTTGACATGACCTACGTCAGATTGATCACTCTGGATTGAGTTCTACACATGATGAGTCTGGTTAGGCTGCTGCTGAAGCCGCTAAGAAAATGCTATTTGCAAAACATTATAATGCAGAAACTGAAAAAGTTTTTAGTTAAAGCTAGTTTAAAGTAAAGCCGTCCAAACGTGCAAATTCTCATGGCAGCACAGTGGCAGAGAAGATAGCACTCTGGCCTCACAGCAAGAAGGTTGGAGGTTCGACTCCCTCACGATCTGGCCCTATCCGTGTGGAGTTTGCATGTTTCTCCTCCGGGCACTCCGGTTTCCCCACCAACCAATAACATACATGTTAGTTAAAGCTTGGTGGGTGTTGGAGGTTGAGGCGCCAGGTGTTTAGACAAATCGCCTCTGCTGAGCTGCACCAGGGCAGCTTACTATCACTCAGTGGGGAGGGGGGTTTAACCATCTCACTGTGAAGCACTTTGTGACTGTCTGTGAAGCACTATACAAATAAAGATACTTATTGTATGGTTAAATATCAAATTAGTCCGTAATTCCGCTAAATTATGCCCAAGTAAGTCTATCGGGGCTGTGCTAGGTTTGTTCTGGTTCCAACGTGCGCTTTCGCTCAAACCACAGTCTTGTGTGTCATGATTGGTGCGCTGCTGCGCTCTGACTGGTCCATCGGACAGTGGCTGTCTTTAACCATACATCAGGGATCCCAATAGACTCTCAGATCCAGGTTAGGTGTACCCAATTACCTGGTCATTCAGTAATAGTCAAAAAGTGTTCAATGTAATTATTTTTGAATGAAAGAGTGAGCCAATTGTCTTGCTCCATGGTCATTTGGTGTCTGTTTTGAAATACAAATAATAATATGAATAATAATAAGGGTGAAGATGCAACAAGGCAAGAAAGTAGAAGGAAGAAGGAACTGATGTACCTACCATTTTGAGGAGAACTAGCCATGTTTTATTTAATTATCCATTTATTTAGTTACGGTAGGTGCAATCATTACTATGATGTAAGAAATGTTTTAGATTCTGCAACAAACATCTAATTGTGGCAAACAACAAACGTTTTACTTAATACATATAATGTAAACACCTACTACAGCTTTGTTTCAAACACACTTGTTTTTTTTTTTGTTTTTTTTTTTTTTTTCCACCCTTGAATATGGACTGAAATTATTCCAACTTGTGTGCCCTGGGCGTCCTCGCAGCAATGTTCTAGTGATAAAGACATGTTAATAAGATGGAAATCACTGGTATATCCTCAATGAAGAGCCTCTCCTCTGTGCCATCATCATTCTCCTGATGTCTGCTTGGGCTTGCAGCAGGTCAGACCGGGGTATGACGGAGAAATAAAGTCACAATGATCCTAATTCAATGGCTCCTCTAATGAAGGTTTGGAGATTTATGACCAGCAAGTAATTGAACAATCCCTTTCAAAGTTTGCACATCAAAGCTATTTATTAGCTAAAAGAAAAGAATAGATTTTATTGAAATATCACAGTTTAATATTTCTGAGCTCATTTGGTTCATGATAATGATGTTGTTATCAGTCAAAAAAACACTGGTCTTAAGCACCAAACTCCAGTGTAGCCCTAAGCCATTTAGCTACATGATATTAACATGTGCTTAAAACATGCTTTTGGAAGTGAGTCTTTTCATGTGTGAACAGAATGATGAACAGGCCCAGTAAGCACTCTAAAAGACTTTTACATGCACTTTTGAAAGATGTTCACAAAACAACAAAAAGTGACTTTAAGGCAACAAATTCCAAATAAATAACATTCTTTGTATCTGAGTTTGTCACAAAAGCTGTGGACATATGTTGGTTCTTGCTCTTTCTTGAGAGTGGTTTGTTCTCTTTCTTAGCTTAATGTTTTGTTTTGTTTTTTTGTTATACTCTATGAGCCTGATTTATCAAACTAAATTTTAAAATGCGGGTGCAAACCGTAAAAAAATGCATGTTTTTGTCTGCAAATATATTTTTTTACAGATAGCAAAATGAGAATAAAGGTGACCACTAAAACTCATTAGGATGACTGCATAGAAATAAAATGTATTCCATTTAGTGCACAGTGGTCTGATTTTGTCATAATGTGCTCCATTGCAATAGACGTCTTGGCAGGAAAAAGACATTAAAGACACTCAAATACCAACACAAAAACACATGAAGTTTAAATCCTTTAGAAACATTTTATTTTAAAACTTAAGTTGATTTCTATGGCGGATGTAAAAATGTGGTGTTGTTTATGAATCTTAACCTTAGAGCATTATCGCTGCCTGTATTTACATAATTTTCAATATGTTGCATTTTTCTTAGTGTCATGAGTCCCTGGGTAGCTTCACCATTGTTTTTGACATTTATGAAGGTGCAGGTGTTTCCTTACGCCAGAGCCCACTTTTTCCCACAGGTTTGCTTTCAGGTGATTTTTACCCGGCAATAGTGAAAGAGGGTAATGTACGTTTTGGATGGATTTCACCCAGCAATGGTGTTAGTGTTTAAAATCAAACAATCCTGCCACATGTCAAGGGTGACAACATTCAGGTTCAGTATATTTACTGTCCCTCGTCAACTGCAGCTGTCATTCTGTCGCAGGTTAGTGTCTCTGACATCCAGCTAGTGAGTAACATAGAGGTAAGGTTTATTTAACTTTGTTAGCTGATTATATTTCTTTTTTCATCCAAAGCTACATTTTATAGCTAGCTAGTTATTATAAATTATGAATATATATTACAAAGCGTAATTTCTAAGTGATTTCTTATGGTGAAAACTATATTTTTATTAAGTGGTCATTTTTACACGCTGAAAAAAATACCAATTTTTGTTCCTCTCTCCTGTAGCTGTTTGCGTGCCAAGGAGTCTGAGCTTCACCAGGGAAGTCTCACAAGTCTCAGGAATGGGTGGACCAAAGACCAAAGTTTCCTGTATCAGTATTGTGTATTTATTATTTTTTTTTTCAAGAATTTTTTGTTCCACATTTTTCAGTAATTTTCGAGCATGTTTGTAGAATCTTCTTACTGTATGTTTCTTATAAAAAACACTCTAATTTATCAAGTGTTGTAATATTTTGATCTATTTTTTATGACAAGTACTTTTTGTTGGGTATATTATATTATATAAGTGATGGTGTAACTTTAGTAGCAAAAGTGTTCTGGGGTTAATGAAATCCAAAATCCTCACCAACTTCAAGCCCCGAGCCCGATCTCACAAGAAAGCGTATTGACCAGGACATTACACAACATGTAAATTACATATGATTAGCACGAGTTCAGAGCTGTTTTGCATAATTATAGTACGCGTCACAGTCCCCATTCATTTCAATGGTGGTTGTTCTCATTTATGAATATTAACGAAATCCTGATTCTAATCTTAACCTGCCCCAAGCCCCGGACCTAATCTTACCAATTTTTGAAACTTCTTACTGAAACTTATGTCTCGTTCACTATTCATATTATATACCCTTTTTGTTAAAGTGCTTTTTGCATAATCTCATGATAAAATGTCCTTTTCACAATGTTAGTGCTGTTAATAATGCCTGACATTACTGCTCTTTCCCTATAGAAATACATCTGCAGTATGAAAAGTATATGATAAGTTCTAAGTTCAGAGGAGGTGAGGTCTTGGAGAGGTCCCCTTGTCTCCTGTACCCTCCAAAGTTTATTACCTGCTTTTCTTCTACCGTGCCCGGTCCCCCGCTGCTTATGAAAGTCATTCAGAACAATTTAGCTGCGTCGTCCCTCAGCCCCATTGTTCCGGCTGCTACAGTATGAATACACTGCCACCCAAGATAATGCTAGCGCAGCAAGCCAATCTCCACCGAGAGACACCTCCAGCGTGAATCAATACCCCTGACTTCTATGAGACAAAAGCTGAGACCTTGCCAAGCCCCGGGCTAGTCCGCCAGCAACACACACTCACAGCTTCACATTTAAGACATGCTCTGACACTGACAGGTACTTACTTACTGTCCATCAGCTAACAGTCCCAATGCTAACACAAATAGGTTCACTGTATCACTTTTTGGATAGAGCCACCTGCTTGTCTCTATGTAAAAAAAATAAAATCAAAAAATATATATATTTAACATCATTAAACTTCTCGGTCTTATTTCATTCATGCAGGTATTTTATAGCCAAATAAAAACTTGGCCTTGTTGCATCACCTAATCAGGGGCCATTAATACAAATTAAAAGTGATAAAGAGCAGTAATATAAGGTATTTAAAGGTCCTGAGCTAAACTCAAGTGTATCCACTACATACCATCCACTCAAAACACTTTCTTTATATTCTGATGACAGTGTTGCCTCAGTGTTGCATCTGTGTTACAAGATGTACTGACCAAGATGTAATGTTTACTGTAGAATCCTGCACTATTAGCCACAAGTGACCTGCTGGAGATAAATAAGTCTACTGTAGAGTTCATTTGAACCTCTTTCATAATATCCTAGTAACACCTGGAGCATATAGGTTTACATTAGGAAGATTTGGTAAAGGTTTGGTTTATTACTTGTTATTAACTGTTCTACTCGTGTCTTATTTAGTGCTGTCAATTTCTGTGTCAGTATAACAACACCAGATCAGTTTGGGGTTACAGCCATTTTCAGTGCTCCGTGTGCTTCATTCATATTTAAGTTAGCTCCATGTTTATACAATTTGAATGGGAAACTATCATGCTGTCTTTGTGTGGACATGGCCTAAATGTGTGGAGAATGAAAAGGAGGAGACATTGGTAGAAACATTGCTGGAATAAATGTGCTTTAGCTTGAACAATCAACTTTTAGGACTTTTTCCATGGTGCAGAAAAATCTTCCACTTTAGTGTTTAAACAAAGCAGGAATGGAGGGGAAAAACAGTTTGTGCTCAAGTTGTTATACAGTGACAACAGAGAGTGAAATGTCACATGATCTCAAACTCTGGCCAAGACATTAAACCTTTTATAAATAGACAAAACTGAAAGGTGCCTTGCTCTTTATCAAGTTTTGTGTCTTGTTTAACTATTCTGTTCTCTCTGCTCTCTTTCTTTCTTTCACTCTCTCTCTCTTTGTCTCTCTAGTTAGAATAATGTAACAACCAGCTCACTAGCCTCTTAAAAACGTGCTGTATAAAAGCAGCAAAAGAACCAAGAACCGCAAAAATAACAGATCCACTGCTCAAGTCTCGGATTTGTGTATAAGTCTCTCCATGGCCTAGCACCAAAGTACAAAATGTCAGTAGGTTTTGAACCATCTCTGACTCTTGGACCTTGGGACCAGCCTCCTGCTTGTGCCCTGGGTCAGTTTTATGCAGCTAAGATCTGGAACAGTCTTCTTGAATATGCAAGAGTGTTCAGGTGTAGGCTCGAAACATTTCTGTTTGTCTTTGCATAGGACAGACAAAAACATTTATCTGCAACTTTTTATTTTATTTTATTATTATTTTTTTTTAATTGTTAGCAACAGTCAAGCTGGTAGCACTAGCTGTGGCCAGAACAAAACTATTTCGCGCAAAATGACAATTGACAAATGTTCTTCAATGTTCTGAACAGTATTTTACAAAAAAATAGTTTTAGGGACTTAAAATAGTTTCCAAAAGTTTAGATGGTTTAGCCATTAAAAAGTCCTTTTTTTTTTTCTTTTTTTACAAAATGTATAGGCACTGGCACAGAGTCATCTCAGAATGTCTGATTTGACTGTAACCAAAAGAGATACATCAATTAACTAACTCTCTCTTCTAAATATACAGAAGTTAGTTTATTTTTATGAGAAAACTAACAAAATTTAAATTCTTGGAAAAAGGTGGGAGGTACTGCGCATGTCCCCTTGGTGCCTTAAGGGGTTAAATACATTTTATAGAGATTAGTTATGTTTTGAATGACCTTTTTTTGTTACTTAGTGTACACATTGTGCTTTACATCTGAATTTGCCTAGCCTACTTCCATCTCGCTGTTCTTTCACCTGGAAATTTAACTGGCATGAAAACATTTATATTTTTTTAATTAAGTAATAAATAAAATCAGTGGCTTAGTTAGGCAAACTTTCACATCCATCACGCTGACAACCAAGTCTACACTCTTTCTGACAAAGGCTCGTTCACAAAGAACTCTGCTGAAATCAAGATATATTTTTGCACCAAATTACTATTATTTTTTACCCAATCCCCCCAAAAAATGGTTAGCTCTAGTGTTGCTTTGATTATCGCATATTGTTCCATCTTGTCACCCTGCTATTTCCAACTTCCTCCTTTTGAAAGTGCATTGAACTAGCGCTGCAGTTCACTCAAAGACCCACCCACACTATAGAAGAGCAGGCAGACATGACGAGCCACTGCACAAGTGAAAAAGCCTCTTCTGGGAGAATAAACATATAATCGCATGTAAACAGAAATAGCTTGTTGATTGTTTAGATATAAGGGAAAGTGGTGGGTAAAGTTTCTAAAGTCGACAAATGATTGATTCTCAGTATTGTGACAAAGAGAGAGAAGAAGCAGGAGGTAGGATTGTGTGGGTGTTTTTGTGGGGTTGCTGTTGGGCACAAGTGTGGGGAAAGAGAACAGAATGTATTGTTAGTTTGACAAAAGAAAAGTCAACGGCATAAGCTATGTTTTAGTTTGAAATACATGTGTTTTATTGATTTGTTTATTCTTGCCCAACTAAATAAGATAGTCTTTGCCATCTTTGCATAGACCTCTTGCATGTTAGTAAACATTGCGCCGAATTCTGGTGGCGGAGCTTAGCCGGAGCAGAAAAAGACGTTGCCACCATTTAAATCAGTGTAAACTAGCTCGTTTTGGAGGGATTTTAAACACAAAAGCACAAAAATGTCAGATTTTGGTTGTAACTGTCAGGATATATCGTGACTTACTCCGTGGACCTGACACAAACTTTGGTGAATTATTTTGACGGATGGAAGCATTTTGTCTGAGCTTGTTGGTTCATCTTGCATCTGGATCTACTCTTTCATGAGCTGAAGAGTTATTTTTACATTGTTTACTTTGCTAGACTCATAGTGGCTAAAGGCTGTGTTTAACGTTCATTCATGTCTTAAAGCATGCTAAATATGCTGATTTGTACACCCCCACTAGTACTTCAGAGACGGCACAACATTACTAGTAATTATTTATTATTAACTTAGTTCAACAAATTGGTTCCTTGTAGCTCTGAAAATATGTTAGCTCTCGTCAAAGGCTTTGCTAAGCAGGAAATTAGGGTCTTGTGCGTAAAATTTAGTGATTAACAACAGTACAGTATTTGCTAAAATTCTAAATAAAACAGACCAATTTGTACATGAAACTGCACCTTCAGGCTGGGTAAAGTCAGGCTACATTTGCCACAAAGGTCCTAGTACAGTTCAAACAACAACATTTAACCACGACCCTAATAGTCCTAGAATTTTTCGTCTTGTCACCTGACGTTGCATGAAGGTCTATTAGTCTAGTTTTTCGATTGACTAGATTTTATTTCTTTAAATATCCAATATATTATCCAAAATTATACTAGTCTTTGTTAAGTTGTGTAACACAGCAAAACAGAAAGTAGGTAAATCTGTTAACTCATATCTCTCTCACAAATTCTTCAGCAGATGGTTATTCACATGTATTTCTTACGGCTTAGCATCTTCTCATGGAATGCGTGTCTATACAACACTATGTAAAATAGTGTGTCGATAACATTCATTTTCCTGATGTCGTAAAGACACACATTTTAGTTCAGGGCACACAGGAGGTATTATTTGGGTTTAACGGCTAAACTAAGGACTGAAGTTACAAAAATGGGTATGTTTAGTTGAAAGTTGGTGAAGATTAAGATGTTGAAATGAACTGAGTTAAAAAAATGCATGAAGTAGACTGCAAATAACAGAAACTGCATTCATATGACACGCTGTTTAAAATTGTGCAGCATAGATACGCATATGTGAGAACAGGCTGGGCTCAAACAACCTTTTTTCTTCAGCTGTTCTATGGATAGCGTGTCATACCACGCTATTGTAACCGGTCATATGAACCAACTTTATTTTGCGTGTATTTGACGCGTTTCGTCCTAGTTCATTTCAATGTAAGGTTAGGTGTTGTTGTTCTGAAGACTAACACAATCCTAATCCTAACTTAACCAACTCCAAGCAAAGAGCTAACTTACCATGTTGTAACTCAGACTTAATTTGCGTTATCCTTGAAAACCTCGTGTTTTCGTCAAACTAGCTGTCAGAAGCAGAAAAAGAGCGTTAATTGAGCCAGGCGGGGTTGTGACACGCATTTTCATGGCGTGCTATTTACGCATTCATGACATTGTTTTTCTATTACTGTATAACACAAGATGGAGGTAGCTCCAACACAACTACCGTAAAATACAACCTAATATTAGCTCATGGCAGATTGCTACACAAAAAAGGGGGTAGAAACTTGCTCAAAGTATGCTATTAACATGTCGTAGTATAGGTGCACATCACAGTAAGACAGTGTTGTGCTATTATATGTACATTTGTATTTGGTACTTGCTTTATGCACTTTGTCTTAGGTTAACACAGTCACTTGTGGCTCATGGTGCAGCTGCATGTTGTTTTTACTGTTCTTGGACAATTCCAATGACAATCCTTTTTAATTAAATCATATTTAAAGTAACCAGAAACAGAGAAATAATAATACCAGTTGTTAAAAGTATTCTTTGATCTAAGTGTTTCTTGGATAGCTGTGTATTTGATAAAAGAGCTGTGTTAACTTACGATTGAACCATTTTCCAAGTCCAAGTCTGGTAGCTGAGTCAATATACCACACTGGGAGACTCTATTTGCATGCAACACACCACCACAATCAATCATATAAAACACACATAGTTAATTACAATTTAACACTTTGTTTGTGCACCCTGAAAGATATAATCAATCTTTTTTTCTTTTTTTTTATCTTTTATTTTTAGTCTTGTTTGCTCTCTCATGAAAAAATAATCAAATAGAACGTTAGACTCAATAAACACAACATCCCTGGAAGCTTCTATTGATCCCTCCTAACATACCAACAGTGAACTTTTAAAGAAACCCTTTTTAGAAAAACAAAAATAACATCAACAACTACACCGGCTCGGAGCAGCTCAAAGAGAACAAAATGGCAATAGATTCTCCTGTCACAATGAGCGAGCTGAGTGGGTGGACCGAGGGGGTTTGTAGTGTAGAAGAGGCTAAAATCTAAAGAAAGGGGGGCTTCACTGATGAGTTTGGTGGGAGCCCAGCTGTGTGTTTGCCCGCGACGCCTAAAATCCATTAGAAATCCGCTGGGGGGGTCAGGGCTCTCCGGGGTTCGAACCGTGATGCCGTGGCCCACCTCAACCTCATTTTCTAAAGCGAGTCGGTGGTGCCAGGCAATCAGGCTCCGCAGGACAGCAGCCTGGAGAGACCCGAGCTTCCACACGCTCTGTCCCTCTCGCCCCCCTGAGAGAGAAAAGCTGACAGCAGAAGAAAAAAAAAAACAAAAACATCTTTAGGTGAGGCTGATTATGTAGCCAACCTCTGTGTGCCGCATCAATGGCTTTGGAGTGCGAAAGATTGAAGTCAGGCATGTTTCGTTTTGCAGGGTTACGCTTTTATCTTTTGTTTTTTTTGAAAGAATGACAAGAGACAAAACAAGAGTGTACAATTTCTTTGCGTTTTATGTGGAAGTAAAAGGAACTGCTGGAAAAGAATGCTGCTTCAGAGATGTCAGAAATATCCAGGCTTTTGTAAAGAGCATTTTCAGGGTGTTTGACCGGTGGAAGAAACACAGTAAACAAGTCAAAAGAATGATTTTTGTTGTTATACTGGAAGAGTTTTGCTGAAATTATCACCTATAGATGCTTCTATGTGCGTCAAGCAAGAAATTTACTTTATTTTTTTCTCTTTAGTTGAGGCAGTGCATGTGGTTGTGTCTTTGGACAAGAGAATAACCAACTTTCCTTCAGGCAAAACTCTGTACGCCAGCTTTAAAAGGCTATTAGCTTCAAAATACCTCCGTCTTTAATGTTTGTTCAATTACATGCTTAAATTCAAGATACGTGTTAATGTAGGTCATGGTTAGAGATGGATTAAACTTAATGGTGAGGTTAGGACCAGTTCCATCAAAGGAAAGCAAAAGACTGGATATAAACTACTGTACATGCTTGTATGAATTTGTGTTGGCTGCAACACAGCCTCTGAAAAGAAACGTAGATATACAACGAAATGTCAAAAATGTTAGCACGTTTCACACTTTTTTTTTTACGTCAATATGGTACGAAAAGCCAAAACATAAAATAACCAAGATCTTTGTTTGAAGCTACGTGGTGACATTTTTGGGGGGTTTAACGAGATACCTTAGGTTTAAATTACTAAAATGGGTAAGTTTAGGACTGGGGTTTGGTGTTGGTTAAAATGTACCCATTAAACCCAAAGAAAATGTCGCCACGTGGCTTCAACAAAACATTATGGTTACAGAAAGGGGGCACTTGTTTCAGCACATGCACATGGGAAAGTGATCAACACATGCTTTCAAATAAATAATATTTTAACTATGAAATAGCCCAGATTAATAAAGCCTTTTAAAAGCTTTTATTGAATGAAGAGTGCCTTGGGTTCGTCCCCCTTTCTGTAACTTTTTTTCCCAAATGATCAGCAATGAGCACCCTCACACTGAATGTGAGATTTCCATGAGCTTTTTTTTTTTTTTTGGCTTTTGTAACATTGGCAAAAACAAAGGCGCGGAAAAAAAAAAGCCTATTTTACATTTTTGGCATTTTATCTGGAGACTGGGCTGGTGAACAAATTAATAGTTCTGTAATGTGAACATTTGAAGGTAAACCAAAAAAGTTGGAATCATGAACAGTTTGGGGGGGTAGTACTGTGTCTATATCAGAAAAAACATCATCATATTTGAGTATTTTGAAGGTCCAGTCACAGTTGTAAATTGTACGTGAGTTTTGATAAGAAAAAGTGAACATTGTTGTACTTACAAAGTATCTAAGCTAACTTCCTCTTCTCCTGATTTTTGCTTTTTGTTTTATTGTCTCTATAGTTATTGTTTCAGTCTATGCTAAGTCAAGTTGTTTTGTTCAAGACTTTAGAGTGACCGGGCATAGATTGTAGGAATTAGACACTAGCTGTATGCTTACCTTCATTATAACTGAAAAATCAACTATAGTGCATGCAAATATATTATAGTATTCTAAATGTCAGCTTTTCCCACATACTGTATGGCATTGAGATCAATAAAAAAAATTAGTTGTAGCCAAAATGAGAACACTCTGTTTGTCTGTATATCTAATCATAAAGTATCTTTTCTTTTGTAAACCATAAAGAAAGGTAAATGTGCTCTTGGTGTGACTGCAAAAAAGGCAAAGCTTTGTCAAAGTGAAAGTGCTACTCTAAAAGTGCCTGGAGTGCGGCATATAAGTGAGGAAAAAGTATAAACTGCAGCAAACCATTTACTGTAGAAAGCTAACTTCTGTTGTTCAACTTGTACAGGTACACCTTTAACAACACTTTGCTGTAGCCTTACTGCCAATTAAAAAGTAAGATGCAGATTCCATTATCACCAATCTAACACGTCGTTTGCAAACATCCTGTCACAGATGCAAGCATGACAGTTACATTGAACATGCTGATTTTCATGATTTTCAACACATTTGCGTTTTTATGCTTCCATGAAAAACTATAAATTATTATTAGTAGTAGTAGTAGTTGTAGTAGTAGTAGTAGTAGTAGTAGTAGTAGTAGTAGTATTTTGCTATGTTTCATTCAACATTTCTTACATTATGTTAATTGTAATAACTACAGACATCAACTGAGTTTCTAGTCCTATGTGAATCGTCCTAGTCTGCAAAAATGTATGTAAAGTTGCCGAACTTTAAGTCCCATTCAAACTCAGGCATCGTTATGTAATTCTACTCCTGTGTGAATGTGAATGTCTGTGTTTTAAATCCATACACTTTATATACTTTTATCAAGAATGACTCGGCAGGCTATTTTGCCGTCAGATTTGAACAAAATAATTAGTACTATTCTCCACGGATCATTCTCTAATTAACTTGCCATTTATTCTACTATTAAAAAGCTAAAAACTAGACTACAATCGAGTACAAGAACCCCATTGTCGTGGCAACGGAGGTCGAAAAGATAGGTGTTTGGAGAAAGTTTGAACAGAGCACTGCAAAGTTTGGATGGAGAGACTTTATCACTCTAAATTAATTAAAAGAGAGAGACAACTGTTTCATTAGAAATTTGAGTATGTGGATGTGATTCTGTTTGACTGACACAACAACGTGAAGAAGAGCCACATACTCTGCAATAGCTCAGGTCATTCATGATAAAACAAATCCAAACACAAGAAATATTCAAGTCAAGAATGAAGTTAAATTGTTGTCATAAATCAAGACGTATATGTCGCCATTTCTGGAATAAACTCTGTAAATGTAAGCAAATTACATACCTTGATTTTCCTAGTGCAAATGGTTGGTGTAACATCTCATTTGTCCGTGAGTGATCCATAGGAAGGCTTCAAAGTTCTCATCTGGACAGCGTACTCGAAGATTGAGACATTTTGATGGGGCGAAACGTCTTGATCTTCGAATATGCTGACCAGATGACAACTTTGAAGCCTTTCTACTTGTGCTTGTAAAAGGCTAATTTACAGTTTACAGACGTCCCTGTATATTACAGAGCTTTAGTCAGAAGCATTTGAACAAAATAAATACCTTTTAACGCATGTGCTCCAGTGCGCCGCAGATCCGCTGATGGACCTATCATTACAGATGCATCTCCATTAAGTATGTCTGCCTGTTCAACACCTTCAAGACCAATTTTGACAAGTGCAAGTTGACAAGTGAAGGATTTCTGTTGCCGCCAATCACTGCCCCCTGCTGCGAAGAGGAGCCAAAACACGTACAGACATTTACTTCTTTTTTCTTTTTTTTGGGAGAGGCCAGCGATTTACTGGAAGGCCTCCCATCTGTGCTGAGAGTTGGTAAAATGACCAGGTCCTGACAAGACTTCAATTCACGGGTCACAAAACATGTCAGCGTAATGGCAGAAAGGTTGAGAAGCACACTTAGCTTGACAGGTTCCTTTTTAATGCTGACTGCCTCTGAGCTGTGATCCACGTGATACAGTGCACATACAGATTAACTTGAAGCTGACTTGGTTTGCATGCCAATTTGTTCTCTAATGTCAATCTGGAGCCCCGGAGGCATCAGGAGATTCTCACCCTCAGTAAAAAGCCAGTGTATCTTCATGAATGCTGACACGCTAACAGTAAACGCGCCGTGGTTGAAGTTGGAAATTTGCAGCCCGACCATGTCCACGTCACTAGAGCGGTCTGACAGAATCAAACGCTCACTTTGGGGATGTTAATAATTTAAGAATAGAAAGACTTTTGACAAATTGGAAGTATTTAAGCATGCCATAAATCAAAATGAAATGTTATTGCAAAATGCCGTGCTTGTTTACCCAAGATTTTATTAGTGGTTACGTTGGCATTTGTGATAAATGTTAGCTAAACACTCTGAAACTGAAAATAGTCTACTTTGAAGTGCAGTCGTTGTAAAGCCTCATGTGAAATTAAGTGGTAACTGCAGAGAAGATTTGTGAGATGATAAAATATGCAATGTGGCTTTATCTTATCTTTAAGTGATTGTTAACCCCAGTTTTTGACCAAATGTTTTGACCAGATGGTTTGGATAGTTTCTTGACAGTTGTATGTATGCATTAAAGTCTTAAAAGAAAGAATACTGCTACTTTATTCATAATGTACAGGACTACAAGTTAAAGTGACTGACTGCAAAAACAGTTCCATAAAGTTGAGTGATAAAATGACAACCATCAACACATTCATTACATTGAGTCAAGGGTCGCGAGATGTCATTTTACTATTATTGCTGAAAATTATAATAGTATTTTGTATGTTTGTCTCTGTAATTTTTTTTGTACCAACACTGGTATAGTTGAGTTGAGTCTTGAGTTTTTCAAGCTACTGAATTTGGAATAACTTGGTGCAGATTTTGCTACTTTGGTGCATAAAGGGTTATCCCCATAAGGCAACCATATTTTTAACTACAACACCTCACTAAAACTGTCCCCAATAGGGTTCTGAATCCTTTGGAGAACAAACACATGACTGATGTTTGTGTGAAAGACTTCATAAAGTAGTTTTGGTTTCTGATGTCTAATTGACTCTAATTATAAAAGTGAACATAGGAAAATAAGAAAAAATCTGCCTGCATGTTTTTTGGTAAATTTAAGAAACTGTTTAGCTGGGGCTATAGGATCAGAAAAAAGATTACTTTTAGGAAATTTAAAAGCTGAATGCTGTTAAACTCAAAATTAATTTTATGGAAGTAAATTGAAAAAGCTTACATAGAGTCCACTGATTTATTTATTTATTTTTGTGTGTGTGTGTATTTGGGGGGAGTGGGCTGGATATACAACAATGACAACAAACTAAACCCAATTATAGCTAATTAAATATCAATTCTATCAACTTTAGAGATTTTAATTTACGATTGAGAGATGACCCATAAAGAATTTAACATATATCTACAGTAGTTTTGCTCAAATACGACTACTAGTATGATATTTTAAATCTAACCCTAACAGTTTTGACAACAGTATACAGCTAAACAATTCTGCATTGGTGATTTCTAAAAATGATCCACCAAAAAAAGTCTAAATGAAACACATCACACACATGTCACTATGACCTCATTACCCAGTACTTCACCAAACCCTCA
The DNA here is from genome assembly GCA_038363315.1 of Mugilogobius chulae. Taxonomy (NCBI): domain Eukaryota; kingdom Metazoa; phylum Chordata; class Actinopteri; order Gobiiformes; family Gobiidae; genus Mugilogobius; species Mugilogobius chulae. The sequence continues at coordinate 33,612,680 of CM076408.1, forward strand.
AACACAATAGCCTAGCGTTGAAGTGAGAAGAGCCGTGTCACAGCATGCCATGAATCATCAGCTGTTACCATTAACCACCACAGAACTCGGCAATACTGTGGTGGCAAACGATTTCTATCTCATCTGGGCCCCCCTCGGAGGTGACTTCATCCTCCATGCCTGAAAGAACCAGCTCCCATGAGTAACAAATGATTACTTCTGAATGAATCCCTTAAGTCTTCCTTGCTAATACATAACAATGGACTAGCCAGAACCTATTGCACTGTGCTTGGAGATCTATTTTTTTTCATAGCCGGCGTCATTTTGTGCTTCACTGATCTATCACTAAACAACAGCTGCTGAGCACGAGCCGAAGAGACGCGCACTGCGGGAAGGACTGAGGGAACCGGGCTGGTGGGGTGCAGATCTGGGGAAAGCAACGGTTAGGGGCGCGGAGGGGGAGAGAAAGGTGTCTAAAGTAGGAGCTTAAAAGAAGGGAGGTCAACAGCGATAGCCTAAAGCTCTTAGTTACGGCGACCCACTGCGAAGTCGAGTGAGAAGAGGGGATCCTGGCAGGTCTGGCCCTCTCATGACGGATAACAAGTCACCTGAAATGGCTTCCTGGGTGGCAGCCATTAGACAGACAATTTGCAATCATCCCTGGCCCAATTTCTACCTCCTGCCTCCTTCCCCTCTTCTCTCTCTCTGTCTCTCTCTCCCTCCCCAGCGTTTCTCTCTTTCTCTCGCACTTTCTCTCATATTACTCGGCTCTTCGCTTCGGTGCCCCATAGACCTTGGCAGCTTGAGTGACAGGGACTTAACTAGTCTAGTCACACAAATGTGAGAGGGGAAATGAGGAAAAGAGAGGGGAGAATTTCATTCATCTCACAAATACCAAATAACCCTCCATCGAAGAGCCAATTTACATTTTCTGGCCACATTTGCAATTGGCCGGCATGCCTGCAACAACCTTTTCCCAACGCCATCTCATCTTAGACCTGTGATGCTTTGGTACAATGTAGATAAAGAGAGTAAAAGTGTATGAATGGGAGATAAATGAATTCGGGACATGCATGTTATGCTATGCCTGAATCATCGTAAAAAGTCACTGATCTTGCTATAAGTATGGTAGACGTGCAAACTTTAGCTCCTCCTCACCATTCGATACAGCCACTCAATAGCAGAGGAAGTTATAGCTACTTCATCTTTTATGCCAAGGACTTTTTAATATAAACAATTACAGAAAAGTATATCAGTTGTAGCAAAATATTGGTGGCAGTTGGTTAATTGGTATAATATACTTGAAATGGCTCAAAGCAGAGGACTTGGACTTGGTCTTATGAGCTGCTACTTTTGCCATACCAGCATGCCAAAGTTTGTTTGAGGTACTTTGGTTACATTTACTGTCCCGTCTGCCCTCATTCCTTCTGTTTCTTATCCCTTTTTCCCAGTCCTGCCCATTTTGTCCTTGCGTGTGCTGTCCTTTGTAATTATCCGTAAATATTTATTTAAAATTAGTTTTTTTAAGATGTTTTGATAATAAAAGACCAAAAAAAAAGCATGCAAAAGCCTCATCCCATCAGATCTCAGAAGCTAAGCATGTTGGGCCTGGGAAGTAGATGAGAGACCACTGGATGAACTGTAGGTGCCAAAGGGTGAACAGAAGAGAAACTCGTTGTTGTGTCCTTAGGCTAGACACTTCGTCCACGTTGTATGATTCTAATGTGTGTGTGTGTGATTGGTTGATGGTGGTCAGAGGGGCCGAAGGCGCAAAATGGAAGCATTTGCTCGAAGGCAGGTGTGGCTACAATAGTGGCCACCACCAACCAAGCATGTAATGAAGGAAAAATACATAACGTGAAACGTGTTTGGGTGTCATAAAAACGCCATAGAAATCCAATGCATTGTTATTAATATTATTATTACTACTTGGGACTTGACTTGGTCAAGATTTCAAATCCATTGAGTGGAGTTAAAAAAAAAACAGGGAATGGGAACTGCATCAGGTCAGAAACAAAACTGCACGTTTTGCTTTGTTCTTATGGCTTTAAGTCGAAATAAAATTGTGTTCTAGTAGGTTTTCTTCGCTGCAGAGAAAATCACATCTCTCCCCTGAAAACAAGATTCTAAATCTCAGTGGACATTCCTGGTTAAATAAAGTTAAACTTGTAAAAAACAGCCTATTGCTTACCAGCGTTTTCCAAAGGTCTAATTGCAAAGTTGTAGTGCCAATGCTAAACAACTAGATTATCCTGAATGTATCTCCACCACATGTAACTGTTTCTCTACTATCTTCACCAAAATATTACTACTCTACTTGGTGACACTAACTAAAAAGAATTCATGACATCAACACTTCATCTTCAGCAACACTATAGCTTGACTGCCTCAACTCTGCATATCTGGTTACAGCCCTGTTGATTAACCTACATATATATACTGTACATCTGCATATGGCACATGTGCTAGGCCCATTAATATGCAGCAGTGGAAGAACCTCCACTGAAGTCTTTGGGTGAGGTTGTGGAGCATAGCCGTAGGGATTTGCACGGGTGCGTTAGTCAGTTCAGCACTGATGATGAGTGATAAGGCTGTGTGAGTGCTCCAATTTATCCCTGAGCGCCCAGATACACTCATTCTCAAGCCAATCCGCAACTGTGAAAAACATATGTACTCAAATATATCGACTGCAAAATTGGTAGGAATGGAGGTTTTATTTTGGACTATGCTTTTGATATAAGGTTGTGCTTTTCAGGGACTAAGAGTGCATTGAAATGTAAAACATGAGCAGAATGTGTCAGTGCTGAAATGCTTGTTGATAATTCAGTGTTTTATTTTATTATTTTTACCAGAAATGCTACCAGCAGTCTCCTAACATGATTCAAAAGATTTTAACAAGAGTGAAGTGGTAACAAGTGCCACACATGAAGTGAAGTGGATCGATGTGATTAAACAAGCTGAGTTAACAACTATCATCGGTTTATTAGTACCAAATGCTTGAAATCTGCTTTCATGTGCTGACATTCATCTTTAAAACACATTGATAAATTGACAGTGCATTTGAAGATGTTGCAACACGGTCTCACTAAAATGTGTATCTATACTACGACATGTAAATGGCCTATTATGAGCATGTTTCTACCTCTTTTCTTGCGTGTCTATTAAACTGCGGGTCTATTTCATGCTGTATAAAGTGTCAAATATAGACTCATGTTTTCTTAATTTTCTATTAATTTTTCAGACAGATAAATCCAACAGATAATAATCCAACAGACAGATAATAATTTCAGACAGATAAATCCAACAGTGTTCATGAGACAGCCAATACAACTGGAACAAAGAAATTGTTTTAAGACAATAGTTAAATTATTTCCCAGATTCAAATACCAATCAATACATATGTAGCTTAATGAACAAGCTTGACTCACTTTCTTTTGTTTTTGATCATTTGTAAGTCCCAGTGTGCAAAAATAATCCAAATTCTGTAAAATTGTGATAACGTTTGATAATTCCAGCTGCCGTTAAATTGTAATGGTATCGTCCTGAGAATACACGGTGCATGCTGGAATAGCGTGACATATGCACTTCCATGAGACTGTGTTGGACATTAGCACATTATTTATCTGAGATTACCTTTTAAAAGTCTTAAGGAAAGTTTTGATTTGTTTGAAGGAGTATTGTCTTTGGCTTCTGCCCAAACCACAATGCTTCCCTGTCATTGATTGAATCACTCCAAACCTCTGGTGGACTTGAGCTCAAATGCAGCGTGGGAGGTTCAGAAAGATTATGGTGAGATTTTGAGCTCACAAATGCACAAGAATTCAACTTGCTACACAAGGTAACTTCTACTCAGGCTGTCTTGTGACATTTAAATCTTAAAACAATACTAATTGTATACATTTGTACTGATCTTTACAAGCTTAAAACTAGGGGTGGAACAATTCACTTAAGTCATGATACGATTCAGTTTTTGATTTTGCCACCACAGTTTTTGATTTTCTTTGATTTTGTTAGTTGTTGTTGTTTAGAGCTTGTATTTTTATGAACATTTGAACAGTAACGCAACATAATCCACACTCAGTCAGATCTTGCACAAACTTCACACTTTGTTTCTTCATACAAAGTGGGTTAAGTGTCCTGCCCAAGGACCAACAACAATTCACTCCTGTCGTCCCACTGTTGCACCTGGTGTTGCAGCTGTCTCCCATCCAAGAACTAACCAGACCCTATCTTGCTTATCTTTTGAGATCTGACAGGTATGGCCAGCTAGGGAGAACTACAGTTATAGGTCAGTTGATGCACGTGTTAGCGCATGAGCAAAACTGATTGACTCTGACATACTTTGAACAATTTTCAAAGTTTTCAAACTCTTTTCCATCCTCAAGTCTAAAAGTACATTGTAATCAATTAAGTTATCATAAGCCTGGAGGTCTGAAGATAATATGGTAGTCACAGCTGCCTTGGGCCAGATAGGATGATAAAACAGCACTGTCATTCTACTTAATGAGCCCTTTTGACCAAATGTCAAAGGTGACGCACACATTTGAGGAAAAGTTGGTGAAGTTTTGAATATAAACCTACTGTTGCTTTGAAAACTGTAGAAAAGTCACATTTTAATGGCATGTGGCTCTGCTCGGCCAGACGTATGCAAAATGATTAGAGTGCCGTATAGAAAAGTGCAGACTAATAAGGTTTTTATGGATTGTAACATTTCATTGTACTGGAACATAAAATGTGATAGTTGAAAATTGGTTGTCAGGAGCAGTGGGAGTGCTATGTTCTAAAGTGTCAGGGTACGGCTGCTGCTGAGGTGAAGCAGCCTGCTTTTTTCTACCCAGACGGTTGCTAGACAGCCAGTGAGAAGCATATTCCACCGGGACTCACTCGTTGTGTTCTCAGTGTTTTAGAGCACAGGTTTCAAATTGAGTATACACTCTGTGGACCCAATGCCAAATAGGCCTGGCCTCTTTTATGTGTTCAAAAACTCAATCATTCTGCGCTGGTGACAAAGCCAGAGGTGGAAGATGCTGAACAGAGAGAGCTGTTGTTCTTTTATTTCACTTGAGAAAAGTGTTTTGGAATTCTACTGTTGTTAGCGCTGCCAACATCTATACAATGAGGATAATTGAACATGAGCACCAAAATTGTCTGAGATTGCAGGGTACATAATCATATTAATAATACTGCTTCTACTAGATTGATGCAATTGTTTAGTTACCCAGACAAATGAGTATACAATGTTTCATTTGCTTTATTTAGGCAAAATACAGTATCTTCATAGATGCATAGGATCTGGTTGAAATCAAACTTACTAATAGTGGTTGTGTGTAGGTCAGTGCAGACAGGGGAGGATGTGCGTCACCACACATGGCTTTAGACTTGAATTAATAATCTATATAGTATAAATAACAAATCAAATCAAAGTGTTTTAAACATGTTGTTGCAAAGGACATTACACAGAGAAATAAGCAAACAATCAATGTCTGCTGTGCTAAAGCAACAATCTGGATGATTCATGGACTTAAAACACTGCTGAAGGTATCAGCTCCTATGAGATCACAAATCAGGAACATTCAGAACAGTGTTTTCTGAGAGTAAAGTATTTCATAATAATTCCAGCTATGTTTATGATGATCAAGTAATATTAGAATGGCCTTTTTTCTCTTCACACATCTGACTAAAATTGTCTCTAATTTTTAAACTAAAACTGTTTCTGAACCGTTTGGAGCACAAGCAAATGGCTGGAGTCTTCGTGAAGCTGTATTTAGCTTCTGATGACCAACAGACTCTGATCGGAAGTGAGAACTTTCTCCAACAATACATAAACAGAAACTAATTTCCGCCTAAATTTTTTAGGTAAAGCTGCTTGACAGCTGAGACCTGAATGACACAAGGGTTTTGACAATTCTTCTGCAAAAGCTGAAGGTAACAGAGGTTAAAATTAGTTTTAGGAACCTAAAATTATGACTCTAAATAAAAGCGACACAATGGCAATTTTACCTTTAACATTTCAAGATGGTTCATAGTTTGTTTTATTCGATACTGAACAAAAATACATTTTTAAGAAAAAGTGGGACAGCCTTCAATGGGACGGTGGAAATAAAAGGTTAAAGCAGTATTCATTTATTCTGTCTAATGCTGTAATACACTACTATACGAGCCACACCTGCCCCAGGGAGGACTGACTGAAATAAGGCTGCCAATCTGTGCCATTGACAATCCAGTCACCTTCAATCATTCAAGCACAACACATTCACATCAGGCAATGTGGGTGAAGTGTCTTGCTTGAAAGCACAAGGACATTGGCTTTATAGTTGCACTGTGCACTTGACATTTCTGTAGTTTCCATGTAATGAAATCCTATCTATTTTACCATGCTATTTCTGTATCACCCTGTCATTAGCGCTCCAGTTATTTGCACATTTACACACAGTGGAATCCATGTTCAAAAACCTACATTTTACTTGTAATACAAAAAGTTAATATTTTTATTGCATATGAAGTTAATACTGTTTTAAAAATACAATTTAGATTTTAATTCCACAATGCAGGGTTATTTTGTGAACACTTTATGAAAGATCTAATGACCTTGTGAAAGACATTATAAGAATATCTTCTGTTTTTAATGCATACGAATGTCATTAGACTGACCTGACAAAACACAGCTGTGGGGTCACTTCAGATCTCATAATCACAAGTCGGAGGCTCTTAATATGACTTCCATGTAACACGCTGTCTCCGAGGCCCATAAGAAGTTTAATAAAGACAGTCTGATTGCTCACGCGCTCCACAGTGAAAAACATCCAGCTGTTCTGAGCCTCTCTCATTTCCAAATGTCAGATTGCCCTGAGACGAGCCTGTGTGAGCGCGGGCCTTATGTACGGAGGCTTTCTCTCAAGGTTTAGCCGTCTGTTAGCGCCTGCTGTTTACCATTTCACACTTATAGCACAGAATGTATAGCAGATTATTTGAGCAGACTTCACTCCTCGCACTCAAAATTTAGGAGAAATCTTAAATAGAAATGAAAACTATTTTTTCTCCTTTATCAATGTTTTTAGTCGACAAATTAAGGTGAAACTTAAGTGACAAATTAAGGTGAAACTTTTGGGGGTAAAATCTTTTTTAAATGGCTGCTTTGTTGTCACGTTGCTTTCTTAGCATTGGGTTCATGTGGAAAAATGCAGTTGTCCATTATGGTCTTAAAGATATTTAATTATTATTTAATTCACTTCAACTAGTTATACAGTATGAACATTATCACTTCAATGGCCTGATATATACACTTTTAAAGGAGCACTGTAAGATTGAGGAGAATCTTAGAACTCCGCTCAAAAAATATTTTTAAGTCAAGATTTTTTCTTTTTTGTGTGTACAAACTTATCCAGTAATATTCATGCTCAAAAATACATACATACAGTATATTTTATATTTGGGGTAGTCACAAAAATAAATCAGGAGATGTGTTCTCCGGTGAATGGGCATGTCCTCCATGGTCCTGGACAGTGTGCTGTGTTCTGGCCTCTCCCCTGTATGATAATGAGCGCTACACCCTTACCCTGGATGTACACAGACTGCGAGTTTGGTGCGGGTTGGGACCCGTGTGGGTCCCGCAGAACTAAGAAAGTGCTTAAAACCAATGCAGCCATGTACACTGACCTGCGAGGAGTGCGAGTGCGGGAGCGGGAAGAATCCGTATGAAGTCTATTTTTCCTGGAGACCGCAGCGGTTTATTGCAGCTTTCATTTCATTAACCGCTCTTGCAGGAATTTAGGTGAATCCGCGTGGCTTTGGATGAAATTGGACCACAGTTGATAGCATCTGGTGTAACAGGCAAGAAACCCACATCCCGAACCAAACCCATCTTGCAGTCTGTGACCATCCAGGTACACCTTCTGAACCATCTCAAACACAAATAATGGATGGCTTGGTGCTGTTGGTTCAAATCTCAGTGGGGGGTGCTACATTGAAAATCATCACAATTACTGTAGTGAATGATCTGTGCTCAGCTCACTGCTGCAATCAGTTCAGCGGAACCTAAAGCTTCTGTTCACACTCACCTGTCCCAACTGTGCTGCTCACACACCGACTGCATCTGTCTGGTCAGCTAATCATCTGTATGAATAGACTAAATTATGTAACATTAATTTAAATCCTTTCTCTTCATTTTGTATTCGGTGTAACAACTGCCTCCTGGAGGTTTGAACCTGTGAGCTGCTGGTGACTGAACCAACACTATACCGCCAAACCAGCCAGTGCAGGGTGTAGTCAGAGCTCATAGAAGGAGATCTGACTTAAGAACTGGCACACACATAGAGCTGGGTGGCTCCTTCATTATCATACAGGGAAGACCTGAACACACCCTTTAAAGAAAATCAGAACAAGTGCTCCTAGCAGTAAGGTAGAAAACTGCACTTGTTATTGTGCACCTTTAAACCTAAAAAAGTATTCAAATTTGAATTGCTCAATTATCAGTCAAATCAATTGTAGTCTAAAATCTCTTTCCAAAAAAAAAAAAAAAAAAATCTATATAATTAGTCACCAAACCGTGATCATTTTTTGTGCTTTTGATCATCCTGAAATGTGCAATTTTGATTTTTTTTTCCTTCACATAAACTGCCACATTTGAAAACATGACATTACAAAAATTGAATATGTAACAAAAATTAATATTTATTCGTGTATTTATTCATTCATTTTTTCATCATCTGCTGTGCCTTCCTTCAATTTACTTTTAACAAGACTTGTTTTTTTTTTTTTTTTTGTATTTTTTTTTTTTTTTTTCAGGAATAGTTCCAAATGTCTTAATAAGCATTGATTTTATTATAATTTTATTTCCTTTTTTCTTTCTATATATATTATATGCAGCTCAAACTCCTGACTATTGCTCAGACTGATATTGTGCCGTGTTCTAGTGACTCATGCTTCATACATTTGATCAGGGAGCAAACAGAGCTGACTTCATCTGATTTAAAAGCACTTGAACGGTTCAAAAGAGTGAGACTAGACACTGTTTAGATTGTAAGAGAAACACAAAAAGAACCATGTCGTACTGGCGGAGTACTTTGGATGTCAATTTTCCTGCTGCGCTGGACATTGGACTTAGATTTTAATGACTTCTGCAACATAAATATGGAAGCTTTATCACAGCTCACCAGAGAGTCATTACACATAGATGCTGAGCTTAGCAGGACATGTGAATAATGTTAAAAGCAGTGTCACATTGTTGTAACTGAAATGAGCTTTTTGGTGGAATAAATGTTGTTTAAGGTGACACTCTAGATATAACCTTTGACCTGCAACAGCAAAAGTCAATAAAAGCATATTTTATTTTTGAAATGTACACTTTTTGACCATAATAGACTTGAATAAAAGCTTAGAGGAGGAGCTCTTCTTGTTTGTATTTTTTTAGCCCTTTTTATAAATTATTTTTCAAATTTAAACATTGAACTTATTTACTCAATGTATTAAATATATAAATTGCTGTTTTAACTTTCACTTTCTACTGAATGTTGTAGTTTACGTTTTACATCTAGAAAGTTACACAGTGCACCTTTAATTAAATCAAAAGCCATTTGCTCAAAATATGTTTTCTCTCACAGGATAAAAAGACCAGTTCTCAAAGACGGACTGAGCTTGAAGGTAAAGTCACCATGTAAATGGAGCATTCTGACCAGAGATAGTAATGTTTTATGCACTATTGTAAAATCAATTGAGTCAAGGGAACCACATTTCCAAATTGAAAAATAAGAAATAAGGATAACCTAAAGTCCTAAGAGTAGGGTTAAGAATGAGTACTGGGAATATACAAGTTTGTAAAGACACACTTTATGGTTGTTTTAGAGAGAAAAAAAACATCTAAATAAAAAGAAAACTTTTTTTTTTTTTTAATCTTTAATCTAGAGTCATAGGTCATGAGGTTCCCAACATTTTTGTCCCTAGTACCCCTAGGTCCCCTAAGTACTTTTCAGAGTCTGAAACCATTCCAAGTATGGTATGTGCTTGTGGTACCCTGTACTTCTGATTGAGAAACATGACATGCTTTAGAGTAGCTCACACATTAAACTTTACAATCTTAAAAACTATACATTGATTGAAGGGAAATTTCAGAAAGTTCTAGTATTCTCAATCAAAAAAAAAAAAAAAAAAAAACAAAAAAAAAATGGCAGCGTGACCAACAGTTTTTGTTTTTTTTATACCTGCAGCATTTTAAAGGTTGTATGGAGAATTTTCAAAAACATGTTTGTTGTCAGTCCTGGTCAAAAACAGTTGCATAGATTTGTAACAGCCTTGTACTTAGGCTAAACAAAAAATATAATTATAAAAATATATAAACTGTGGACACGATGATCCAGTAAAATGTTGAAATAGAAAACGAGGTACCTCGTTATCTATTGGCCTGTTAACCCTCAAGCAAACTCTCAGTGTTATTAAGTAACTCATTGGCGCCAGTTGCAGTGAAGGGCGTGGCCCTGGGAGGAGAAACACATGTGCATCATTTGAAAAACAGCAAGCAGCTGTTGGATTTGAGACCACTATGGCCACGTTTACATGATGTTTCCTAATTCCGAATTAATTATTCCGAATTAATTAATTCGGAATTAAAATATTTTCCTTCAAGTTTACATGGAAATAATAATTCCGAATAAAGGTTTACATGTTAAACACGCTAAATCGGCTTTATCTTATTCCGCTTAACGTCTGGGTTAGAAAGAGAGAGGAAAGGGAACGCACATACGCCATTACGTAATTACGTCTACCGGAAAAACACACATCCGATGGATACGGGATACTGGCTTTTGGCTTTTTTATCACCTGGGATTGTTGTAACGCCACGGACGCAATGATACTAACTTTTTTGGAGTCGTTCCGATGAAAGTATTTAAGCAGCAGCCGGAGAATCATCAGCTCCACGTCATGTTCTGTGAGCGGAGGAAAAGTTGTAGTCCAGTTTCCACTTGTTTGGGATCGTCGCAGCGTCTCTCTCCGCGTACATGACGTACACTCCTTGTTCAAAACTTTCCGCTGCCTCTGCGAAAAGGTGAGTGTTTCGTGTTTTCTCTCACCCACTCTTTTCATTGTTTGTAACTCCTGTAGCGCCGTGCCGCATCTTGCAGCGTCACGGGTCAGAGAGGCGACGTAACGAGCATGCGCAGTGCGAACGGAATTATTTTTATTCCGAATAAACGGTTACATGAGAAAGGAATAAAATTATTCGGATTTAAAAGCGGAATAAACACCCACTTTATCGGAATTAAGTTTAAATCCGAATAACTTTTCATTAGGAATTAAGTGTTTACATGGTATTTTTAAAGCGGAATTAATTTTAATTCAGAATTAAATTATCTTTATTCGGAATTAAGCCGTCATGTAAACGGCCATATGTAACTTTTCTATACCAGCTAATAGTCTCCATGGCGATGTGAGAGATATTGTCAGTAAATAACTGAATATTCAATTTGAGATCATAGAAAAATTATGCAATATTCTTTTAGTCAATACCACCCACAATTACTTGATGAAACACTATTTATTACCAACTTCAGACCGTGTACAGAAGGTCATTTCACTGCGGATGTTGGATGCTAATCTCTTATCGACAGCAGAAGAACCATGTCCCCTTAACCAATCAACCACTAACCTACAAGACTGACACCACATTGATCTGAGCCAGATTTACAAATTCCCTCTTTGATTCTTATTGAATTTTTCCAATTGCCTGAGCGTTGCTATCATGTATCCCCAGCAGCCCCAGAGGATTGTGGGACCGTGGGCAGAGGCAGGGCGGGGCCTCTGGTGAGCTGATGGAAAAGCAGCTCCACAGGCACTGCCCCGGGCCCCTCTACCTCAGCTGTCCCGCACTGGAGCGACAGATTGTGCATCTTCTGCCCAGCATGGAGGAGCAGTCTGAGTCAGCCAAGGGAAACGCGCAAACAGGAGACTAAAACAGGCACGCATGTTTGGAGTCTGGAAGAAGGGTTTTTATCTCGTCTTAAGGCTGTACAAAATTGAGTGGGGAAAAAAAGTTGTAAATGTTGCTGGTTTAAATGCAGTGTTTTGTAAAATTGTTTTCAGTGCAAATATTATGTCAAAGCTAGGTGAGAATTTATTAGCCGCATTTTAAACACAGTAAGAGCTATTATTTATGATTTAGAAGGAGTTAGCTGCCGTTAGTTAGCATCAGACCTCAAATTGCTGAAAGATTCTTCTGTGCAGATAATATGAAGACTCACAATGCATTAGGTATGTAAGCACATGTAATCTGCAGCAAGAAGTAAAAAATCAAATACATGTTTGCACCTTGATGGTGAAGCAAATGTGCTTTCAAAAGATCCCAGCAGAATCTTTTATCAACCATTACCTTTTATGTTTGTCCCAAAGAAAATCTTAGATTCCATCTCATCTTAGAATAAGACTTTCCTTTCACTACAACTTGACTTGTAGCTCCATCTACTGCCTGCAGAGGAAATTGTGTTGGGGAGAAAAACAAATGATAGGTTGTTCCTCAACATGCTGATGTATGTTTTCAATTTTAATGCATTTTGACAACATATAAAAATGTTATCATAATGCATTCATTTAATTTAATGAATGAACAGCAATGCTCAAAACAAGTCTGCCTATGATTTATGAGCTTTTATCAACATTGCAGAAACTCTTAGGACGTCACACATCTGCAAACTTCAGAATAGATTGTATGACAGTTGAAGGACAGATTACTTACTAAACAGGATTCATAAAACGAGCTTGACTGAATTTTGAGCTACACCAGGTCATGAAGGAACAATGATATGATGAAGTCATGCTGGCAAAAAAAAAAAAAAAAAGAGAGAGTACTGGTTGAGTTTTCACATTTGCATTTTTTTTCTGAATACCTGGTAAAATGACTGTACTGTATGCATTTATTATGTTGTTCATGTTCTTGCTTGAAGTGTCAGTTATTTTTGACCAAATAAATAATTAAATAAATCCTCTAGTTCTGCTTCTAAAGCATCACAAGAGGTATAGTATGTGTTGCTTCATATGCTTGTTGTTGGTGGTATTAATAAAATGCAATTTTGGTCAATTGATATGAATGAATGAATGAATGAATGAATGAATTAATTAATTAATTAATTAATTAGTTTTATTTAAGTTTCATGCACCAAGATGCCCAGCCCACATGGGCTTATATGACACTGATTTCAGAACAGGGAGAGTGGCCATCACAAAACAATCTTTCACACATTACTATAATCAATACAATCACAACCAAATCAAGTCACGTCCTCTCTGAATACAACACCTCTTGTCTTAGAGTCCAAGTTATAAAATATCACCACACAAAACATTTCTTTTTCAAATAATCAGCACATCATTTTTTCAATATATGACATAATAATTGTACCACTTTCGGATGGATTATGTTCTCTGTTTGAAAAGTCGAAGTTTAGTTAAAGTGGGACCATTTTTTTTCCCATTAGCTTTCACAAACAGGGTTCATATCCACACAGATTCACTTTTGGCTGCAACTTTTTTTTTACAAAGTGAAAGTGAAGTGGATCACCCAATCACAGCAAAGTTTACAGTTTACTAATTCACACACTAAAGTTAAAACTCAACTACCCTGCAGCTTTAACTTTAAGTTGATTAAATAAAATCTAATAAAAAAAAAAAATGACAAAAATAATACTACTTCCAGCTTTTAAATACAACAAACAACAACTTACAATTCTGTTTCAATTATTGTTATTTTGATTAAGAACTGACAGTCACAAACGTCACATTGTTTGTGAAGGCTTCCTACTCAATCTGTTCATTTGTGGGTTGTGGTGACGTGCTAATTGTCGCCTTCTTTTAGTAAATGTCATTTTGATAGCTTTAATGAAATTCAAATCACAGCCCAGGCTTCTTTGGCGGTGGAAAAAAACGAGAAAAAAGTCTAATACAAGTGGCTCTTTCCATTGGCTGAGTGAACCTAAGCTGTCTTTGCCATGCTTGGGCGTCTCAGGCATCAGGCACGATCCACATTGTGCTCACAGCTGAAACTGCGAGATGACACATTGCATAGATATTGCACTTGTCTGGGTACAATTTGCATTCTTCGCGTCTCGCTGCGACCACCCACTGTATCGCGGGTGTGGAGTGGAGTTTGACTAAGCAGCTGTGCCCTGTCACGCCACCGGACTCTTTAGCCACACTTAAAACACTTACACTTGGAGATGTGTTTTTGGAGAGGCACATTTACAATTAAGAGTGGACAGTTTTTTAAGCGTGACTTGAAAGTGCGATGGGCTAATGTTCTTTCATGCAAGAATCTGGATTTATAGTTTCAACATGGAGAGGTGTGCAGTGTGAAACAGGTTCTGAATTTTCATACTAGAAAAGAAAGTAGAAATTTGATTCTGGTCAACTACTTAATGGCTTTTAGAAATCTTTCACGATTTATACCCACATACATTACTTTTTCAACCTGACTATGGCTCAAAAGAACTACACTGCATTTTTGCCTCCTTTAAGCCTCGGTTTTGGTGAAAATTAGTTTGCGGTGTCTATGTCTAATAATTTAATTTGTTCACCAACTTCCATAAAGTATCTGTTATTGTTGTTAGCATTGTGGCTAACTGTTGCTATTTATGTTTGCTAACATTTTTTAAAAAAGCAACAGTTGGTTGTAACGTCTTTAAAAATGTAAACAGAACTTTTTGCATCCATCCACATTTTACTCACTTATCGCATTCTGAGCCTTTAATGAGTTTGAAGCAATTTTCGCAGCTTTTAAAAGCATGTCGTATGAGTTTAATGAATAAATTAACTACAATAATAACAGGTCGACTTCCTGGATGTTACTGAACAATGATTTACATGTCAAGAGATAAATCTATCTGTACTAGAGAGGGTTTTAAATGGTTTTCTTTAAAAAAGAAAATTGGGCTAGTTTCTTTAAGACTAGCTTTTTTTTAGAGCAAAGTGAAAGTTGGGTTAACCACCCAAGCACAGCCCATCAGAGCGCTACATTTGGCCCTAGTTGAGAACTAAAATTGTCCTTGGAATCTGACAGAATTTTGGTCTGATTTTTTAATCGAATACATTCTAAAGTGGAAAAGACGGGACTTGATTCATTTATAACAACAACAAAATATGAGACATGACCTTTGTGAAATTCAATGCAGTATAAAGTACTTAGTTATTTCAATTAAACACAATTATTTCTAAGATAGCTGTTAATTTGGTCTGTACTTTCACTTTCACTATCACAGCCAGAATGTTTCTGTTTACGGTAAAAAGCCTGATGGTTATGGGTTCAAATCTCAAATCAATTAAGATCTTGCTGTTATTGAAGTCAAATGCAAGGTCCACGTATTTTGTTCTAGGGCATAGATTTTTTTTTTTTCCTGACTCGCAATAATCAAAGGAAGGCATGCACATTAGGACATTGTTAAAAATATATATAATAACAATACAAAAAAAAAAGTATACCACACTACAGTTGCTAATTGGATTAATGTACAACAGTATATGGTTACGCCCTCATCATTAAGTTGTGCTTTCCTGCATGTTATAGGAGACTTATGTAAAATAAACTTTTTGGAGTTTTTAGCAAGTTATATCCGTGTCCTCTCATCAATGTCTACACTCAGATTCTACTTGGATTCTATCCTGCATGTTAGAATAATCTTGTATTGTATTGCAGCTAAAGCATGATCAAATAAATCATATTTTCAACAAGAGTTAAATTTTAGAATGAAGAGGCTCGGCTTACCAGACAGGAAATCAGTGAACCTATGCATACTGTATGTATCTGTAAGATATTTTAGGCCCATTTTGTATTGTGTAATTGTGTAAACAGTAATCCTTAATTTTCTTGCATATGAGCCTTGAGTTTTCAGATTTGTATTTTTTCACCTACTCCTTTGTATTCAAACATTTCATTCATCTAGTCAAATATGCAAGGACAAAATAAGCCACTTAAAATAATAGTAAAAATGTAAAAATGCAAAGAATTCTAACCTTCAGATTAAATTCTTTTCACAACGCAATTAACATACCCAAAGAGAAATTACACTGTCAACTTTTTGATTTAAAACATAATTAAGAACAAAAACTATTAGCGAGAACCGAGTGGCCACTTTGAGGAAGTCGAATTGACATATGATTAAAATCGCAAGTGCTTCTCTCCAAATGAAAATCAATGCATATTTCCAATTAATGCTAAAATTGCTTTTTAGTGTCGTCATTAAATTCATAAGCCCTGTAGTCTCTGCTTATTAGACACTGTTTCTTCAATGGCTTCAGCGCTGAGAGGTCCATCCACTCAGCGTTGATGGCGGGCAGCTCTTCGCCAAACGGCAGATATAATGCGCGTGGAAATGTTAATCTGTAGTAACCAGGTGATATGTGCTTATGATGAGCTCTTTGATGGTGCGCGCCGCCTCTCGGCACAATATTAATCACATCTAACGACTTTCGGCTAGTGCACTAAACAGTTTGCCCTCTAGGATTTCCCCCGACTGCTGCATCCACTGCTCGATACGGCGCCCAAGGCATGGCTGTTCCACATGACGAAAACTGATCTGTGTGTGTGTCCGTGCCACGAGAGAAGAGAGGAGGGTGAGGTATATAGAGGAGAAGGGAGCGGTCTGATCTCTAGCGGCAAATTAGGCCCCCTCTGAAATCGATAAGAGGGAGCCATGCGCAGATTTCATTAGTCGGCGAACGTGTGCAGCTAAAGGGATGCAAACGGATATTGATGCCCGGGGATTGATTGATCTCTTCTTTTTCGAGAAAATGTACACACCGAGTTGCAATGCAGAGTTTGTTTTGCGTTTGTTTGCCTGCTGAGCGAACGTTCAATCTTAAATACCATTTTCTCCGTGACCTTTTCCCGTACAAAAACACTTTTTATTCACCAGATAGGCATCTTTGGAAGAAAAAAAATGGCATAGCAGTTATCTAAAATGGACTCGCTAGGTCAAATTACTGTCACAGCCTGTGTACATTCTTCTCTATGGGCTGCAAAATATGTCTTCTAAGAGCTTTTAAAATCAATAAATAAAAGTGACATTCAGGCCTGCTGCATTTTTAAGGAGCTGAGTCCTGTCATAAAGAGACTCTCAAACCTGTGGAATGAAGCTGGTCATACTAAAGTGGGAAGTAACGAGTCATTTTGCGACATACAGTTTTTTTGGACTTTCACCACCCTTGAATTTTGAGTTTTTAATAAAAGTTACCTTTGTCTTGGTTTGTAGAATAAGTAAGGATTAAACAACGAGAAGCCGTGCATGATACAAATCTAATGAACAACGCAGAGTGTATTAGATCTGTCTAATGCACGACTCCGAGTTGTTTAATCCGCTTATGCCTTGGTCACACATCCAAAAACTTTGTAATACGTATAAAATTTGTTCACTAATCTCAAATTATGTTCAAGAAATTGTATTTTTATGGCTATCATGATTGTGTCTAGGCTGAAAAACTTTATTTGAATGCAGAGCACTGTTGTTGTAGACTGCTGTTTTGATATAGCTATTATCTATTTTAACTTTTTATTATTACGTTGTTTCATAATTTTTCTCGCTTTTATTCCGTGTCTTTTAGCCTTCCTACTTTATATATTTTATCTTAACTTTTTCTTTATCCTCTTTTATCTAGTGACTATTTGGTAGCACTTTAAAAGACCTCCACGGTACCTACCAGTTAAGTACCGTGTCAGTTACTAGTAACTAACAGTGACACTTACTAGCACTTTCTCTGGTACTTACTGTGGTACTTACACTGGTACCTAGAGTGGTACTTTGAGTGGAACTTGTACCAGCAGTTACTGGTACATACCACTGGTAGTTACTGGTACTTACTGTGGTACTTGCACTGGTACCTACAGTGGTACTTTGAGTGGTCCCTCCATGCATGGACTCCTGTACTTTTACATGTTCCTGTGAAGTCCTTCAAGATAACTTATTGTTGTGATTCTGGGCTATACTGTACAAAAATACATTGAATTGAATTGAATGTCTTTCTCTTTCTTTCTTACATTTTTTCTCTCTCACTTGTTTTGTTTTTCTTGATCACAACGTGTTTATTTACTTCAGGACAAAGGAAAAGATTGAGAAGGATGCAGTCTCTCAGCTTTCAAAGCCTGCACTAATTTGTGTCTCTTTGTTAAAGGTGCATTGTGTAACTTTCTGGAGGTGAAAAGTCATCTACACAATTCAGTAGAATTAGAAAGTTACAGCTATACTTTGAGACTTTCTGAAGGGATATAAATACATTTCATGTCATAATATGAAAAAAATCTGCGAAAGGAACCGCTTTTCTACAGAAACAAACCTGTTCCAAGATAAATAATAGAATATAGTGTAGACATGCAAGCCAGCTCAAAATAAAAATGCAGATTTTTTTAAAATAAATTATTTAGTATAACAAAGACATCTAAATGACAAAAATATGCATTTATTCAAGTTCATTTTGGCCAAAAAGTTGCGCAGTGCAACTTTAAAATCGCAGTTCTTTGTTTATAAAATGGGAATCTTCCAAAAACGTATGTGCTACTTGCGCTGACAATGCTCCTCCAGTTAAAAATATCAAAGTTCATTGGTTTTGCCCAGATGTTGCACTTCCCAATGGAGACGTATTCAGCACATTGATATGTAGGTAATTTAACCTGTCAAACTACGTGTGCGTATGTACAAAAATAATGCATGTCAGTTAACAAATTCTCACTGTCCATAGTATGAAACTAATTAAAACCGCAAGTGGTGATAAAGGCCTTGCCCTTCCTCACGAACACGAGGGTCACCACAGCAAGCTGGCCTCTCGTTCTTGAGACTTTTCTGCCTACATCACTCCTCCTACAATTTACCTCTACATATTACTGCTCAATGGCCAGGAGAAGGTCTGATGTCGTCACAAGAGATAGAGTAATGCTCTCATTGCTTTATTTATTGATTGATCTCTTCTTTTTGCAAAAATGTACACACCGAGTTACAATGCAGAGTTTGTTTTGTGTTTCTTTGCCTGCTGAGCGAACATTCAGTCTTAAATACCAGTTTTTCTGTAACCTTTTCCATACAAAAACAACAGATAGGCATCTTTGAATTAAAACAAAAACTTTACATCGCAGTTATCTAAAATAGACTTGCTAGGTCAAAGTAATGTCATGGCCAGTGTACATTCTTCTTTACGGGCTGCAAAATATGTCTTCTAAGGAATATAAAAATCAATAAATACAAGTGACGTTCAGGCCTGGTGCATTTTTAAGTAAGTGAGCCCTGTCATGAAGGTGGTGCTCTCAAGCCTGTGGACTGACAGTAACAGCTAGCTGGACGTGGTTAAGACAACATTTGCCCATATGTTTAAGCCTGTTTAGCTTCCAGAGGGGTGTGGCCAGGCTCAAAGTGAAAAACAGAAGCGTAGGTGGGTGAGGCAATCATGAGCAAGTGGATGTGGGATAACAGAAAGTGATGGACTGCTTCCGTGATATTATCTGAGTTCTCCGATAAATTAGGCATCTCTCCCGTGAACGCAGGAGAAGGCTGGGGAAGAAATTTGCATCAAAGAAGTCAGCGCAGGACGTCAGGAGCACAATTCAGCAAAAAGCAGTGCATTAGAAGAGGGATAATGTAGGTTTTAGAGATTTACTTTAAAACACTGGCAGCCGGTTTGATGTCATTGTTAATCAAAGCGCCTCAGTCTGAAATAGAGTCGGAGACTTTTGCCGCCGTGCAAAGTTATCACTATTCATTAAAAAGTGTGCACACTGTCTCAGGAGCATTACCATCACCTCATGTTTAGTCAAGACTGATCAGAGGTGGAAGAAGTAGCAACATTTGGAGAAGAAAGGGGTTATGGGAACATTAAACGGAACAGAAAGTGAATGGTACAAGGCTCTTTAAGTACACGTTATGTTCTCATTGTAAAGCAGAAAAATAAGCATTTTATTTGTTGCAACCCGGTTAATTGCTCATAGAATTCCACATTTTCTCCATGAAAGTATGGTTCTTGAAGTTCAGACACGATGAGCCTGTTGGAATGACAAAGCCTATAGGCATCACACGTAGAAGTATTCTTAATTTCTTTTCTAAAAATGAACTCTATATATATGTGATAAATCTTCCATTGCCACTGGGCTGAACTGTTAGGGACATGGTCCTGCACCAGAGGGGATTTCTTCAGATCTCCTCCCTTTGATCATGGTCTGCTAAACCTAGCTGCTAGATTTGCCATATTTTGTTTGAATTTGGATGATGAATTTGTGTGCCGTTCCTGTCCCAAGTGGAAGAGCATACGTATTTAAGGTTCTTCTTTGTGGTTGAAGGATGGAGCTTTAGTTTGTATGTTCACTTTGTCGGGTCTAGTGGTGAATGCAAATATCTCAATTTACCAGTCTGTCTTTCCTCATCTATGGTCATGAGCTTTGAGTAATGAATAGAATTGTCAATGAAGTTGTAGAGTGACAAGACACTCCCCTAGAGATATGGATGGGGTTCTCAAAGTAGAGCCACTGCTCCTCTACTGGTTCACTGAGGCTGCTTAGGCATCTGTTCCATGTGCTTGGATACCTTCCTGGTAAGATGGTCCGGGTACGACGAAAAGGAAGCCTGAGCTTTTGTACAAAAGATAAAACATTTTGTCATCTCATAAACTGTGCTAGAACGAGAAGCAAATGAAAAATTATACAGATACTTCTGAAAGCCCAAGTGTGTGACATTTCAGCCAATAAATATCATGCCATTATATCTATTTCTGGGTAAACATGATTCTGTGCCTTCAACATTTCATATTATGGCTTTAACCGCAGGCCAGCTGTGTCAGAACAGTGAAGAGGAAAGCTTCTGAAAGTGGTTAAACTGATGCATAGGGCTGGCCAGGTGCTGCCCAAATGCCACCGTACTTCTTCATTCCTTCTTTGATTTCCTTCAGCCATCTGATAAGTGTGCGTCTGCGACAGTCTTCAATGATTAATCGAGGTTGAATATGTGCTTTAAGATTCTCATTCATTATGCCACGTCACATTTTATCTGCCGTCCATTTAATCACATAGTCACATGCATATTCATGAGTACAGTGGTGCAGCCTGCCGTGTGTGACGAGACCAAGTGTCTGTCTGAGCTTTTGACCACAGAAAAGCAACATGTAGGGTGTATGAGGAAATGAGAAACAAATGGGGACATGTGACATTCTTATCTACAGTTTATCTGGTACAAGCATCTCTGCCTTTGTGCTTAATGTAAGTGCACTGTCTTAAAGGGCGATTTAAAGTTCCTCTTGTTACGTTCTCCACAGCTGCATTGGCTCTGTCTAGACAGGGTCTTAGCCATATCCTGTGGCAGAGCCAGACTGTGATCATTGGTAACAAAGCATTCACAAGAATATAAAAAAAAAAAAATGTCAAAAATGTAAATAAAAATGATTATTATTGTATATTATTGTGACACTGATTAAACTGGTGCGGTGCTCCCCAGCCGGTGCCATGTCTGCTGAGCTAATCAGTGCAGGTGTTACAAAACCAATCACTGCAGATTACAGATCAACTGTGGCCTTTGATGCCAAGTGACTTTTGAGCGTAGGAGCACGAGAACGGCACGAACACAAACTGATTGGCTACCAGAAGCCCTGGGTAAGAAACAAAAGACAGACGATCCAATGGCAGCCTGTGGGAGAACGTAACGTAGCGAGGAACTATAAATCACCCTTGATAAACATTACCTTAGTGTATGCTGCATTAAAACACATGAAAATGCATGATGTAATTGTTTGAACAAGTGTCCACTATCTGGGATGTTCCACAGAATGGCATTAAAATTGTGACTGTTGACAAATTCAAAGTTAGTTTTACCTGTATGTAATGTACGGTCAAATAATGTGAAGCACACATGACAGGCAGGCATTTCCGCATAGGGGAAAGATTGGACTGACCTTGCCTATTGTGTTGAAATGCTCAAAATGAGTTTGGATTATTCATGAACTTAAACAGTGTTGAAAATCTCAGAGATCTGTGAAATCACAAATCTGAGACGTTTAAACACTTTTTTTTTGAGGCTCATCTGCGCTTGATGTAAAATACATTTTAGAACATGACTAAAAACTCAATTGCATAGTTTGCTCACTGTTACATTTTGAATCACTCCTGCTTGTTTCAAGAATCCTGTATCATTTAGAATTTTTAAATTGGTGTTTGAGTGATCAGAAAAAAAAAAAATTGTTCTCACCTATCACTTTTGCCCACATTCTTTCATAGTGTGGTAATCACAAATGAAAGACTCATGAAACATGCAGGGTTGCAAAATGTGTACAATTTGAATATATAAACAGCCAAATACTTCCTTTTCAAAAGCTGTTTAGATTAATATTGAGGTTAAGGCTGAAAAAAATAAATAATGATCTATTTCGAACAATCTCTTTTTAGTTGAGATCTAATAATTTGCCATTATTCTGATGATATGACCTGTACATACTGTTTAAAAAATATCCCATGATGGAAAACGATTATATTGTAAGTTAAGATATTTCACAATCAAGTATACTGGTTTAAAGTTCAAGTTCGCACTCTGTAGGACAATTTTAGTTAATCTTTTTATTTGTTGTAATACAAAAAGTTGATGGGTCATATTCACTAATAGAAAACACCAGATTGGAAATGTGTGAAATTACCTTTTCTATATTTGATGGTAAAGTACATTATTAGTAAAAACAGTCTTTTGCCCACCATCTGGCCTTATGAGAGAGAACATAACCAATCGAGCTTTGCTGTGTGCAGTGTTCTGCAGTCCAGTGACTTTATTAAAACAAATTATTTTTGTGCCAACAAGTGTAAGTGCATAAAACCACTGAAGTTACACAGAGTTAATTACACAGCACAATTCATGTTCCATTAATAGTAAACAACACTGGCACAAAATCTGGCATCAAAGTCTTTCAAAACTTGAGGATTAATTTGTTTACAAAAAGAAAGCAGAATGTGTGAACCTTATTTAAAGTTACCAAATGTCACTTGAGTTTTTTAAGATTCTCAGCCTTCAGATAAATCTAAAGTTACAAGAAAGCTCCTGGTATCAATTTAAAGTTTGGAACGCACCTATATGCTTTCGCTCAACTGCTATAATTCGGAGCTCTAAAAGTGATTAGTGGGTTGTGGTGTTTTGGGTGGCATTAACACGGGGGTATAGAATGTTTAATTTAGCCGGAGCGAGCTTGGTGAAGCGCAGCGTGACTATTTTCTTTAAGATTAAGAGAAAAGTGAGAGCGGGCTGTGATGATGGTGTCGCCACCTGCTCACTGGTAAACACCATTCCTTCTACTTCTAAAAACGAGTGCTTGTCTAAATATTGGGAATTATATAAAGTGTGAAATCATCACAGAAGTAATTAAAGTTCAACATTAAAGTGTGCAGCTCTGCCTGTGATTTTAGCTTTGATGACTCCATGACTCAATGGTTTGTCTATGGGGAATGAAATTGGAAGTTTTATGTAATATTAAGGGTGGGTAAGCAGCTTTATTGTACACATGCTCAAGTGAGCAAATAATATTAATTAAGCAGAAAGAAGCAATCCAAACAGCTGCTTAAGAAAAATAAATATCTACTTTTTTTTAATTGCTTTGTCATTTACTGTGAAAACCAAATAATAATGCACAGTATTTTGAAACACTATTCACCTCATTCCAACCTGCCCACTTTTGTTGGCAGCGCACTTCCTGTTTAGCTCTGTTAAGGTGGCAAACATGTTAGCTTGTCTGACTTGCAGATACAGATATGACGACAATTAAAAAAATAAACCCAGCAACTGCAATTCTACAAGCTAACCACAGCTAAACAGGAAGTGTTTTGGCAAGAAAAATGGCAAAATAAGGTGAATTAAATCATAATTACTTCTGGACTCATGGTTCTTAAAACAACAAAAACTTTCTAAACTGAAAGGTTAAGTTCACATATTGAATGAATTCATTAGGGACATACTGTTTTTCCATGTATTTAGTAAGAAACTATGACTAACGTTCATTGTAAAACATAAAATTGAGCTGAAATATAGCTTAGAATTGATTAGAATTGATTTCTTCCAAAAAACTGACAAGGCCTTCCTCTTAATATGATTTTATTGTAACCTGCTACAGATTTTAAAGGGGACATGACATGTGTTTATAGTTTCTGTGTGTTTCAAGCGGCTGCTTGTAGAGTGCAGTAGAGAGCTGCCATTGAAATGCTGTTGTTCTCCGCGCGGACCGTCCGCATAGGCACACAAACAACGCTAAAGGGGTAATGTCTGCAAAAATGATGTAATTCACGGTCCTTGCGGATGCATCAAGTGTAAACTGAGCATGGTCCCTGATCTGTGATGTCATAGATAGATGTCTGAGATCTTTTAAACTGTTTTTAAGTCTATAAATCATCCAAACTTGTTTTGAGCATTTCTGCTGCACTTGCATATCAGGCAAGATCGATTTGATTGTTTAGTCTGTGAAATTACTTTTTCAATCAGTAGATAAAACTCAATTCCTGATATGCGAGCTCACCCAACATGATTAACAGGTGAGCTTTACTACACTTTTTATTGGTTCTAAAGTGGGAGCAAGGAAGAAAACAACAACAACAAAAATTAACCATATTTGTCTTTTAACTTTTGTTGGAAAGTGACAGTATGACTAATTTGAACCCTATTTGTTTTACTTTGAATACAGACAAGTATGTGGAGATAGTTGGTGAGCGAATGTGTAAATTTACTGAACACTCAAACATCAGCTGAACGATAATGCAAGATCATTTAAACATGAATGAATCAATTCAAACACAACTTTAAGTAAACTAGTTCATTGATTAGTAGAAGCGATAAGTAACATACAGTATTTATGCTAAAAACTAGTATTCAATAAAATGATTGACTAAGTATTACCTATGTCCTGTCTGTGAGAATGTGTCTCCTTTAATGCTAGCGTTTGAGTTTTAGATCTGAATTAATTTTGACATGAGAGACTTTGAAACGCAATTCCACTAGAGTACAAGTACAAACAGACCAAGGATTTTAGAAGTTCAAAAGTTCCAAATGGTATTTTCAAGTATAAACCACTTGACTCTA
Source organism: Mugilogobius chulae (assembly GCA_038363315.1). Taxonomy (NCBI): domain Eukaryota; kingdom Metazoa; phylum Chordata; class Actinopteri; order Gobiiformes; family Gobiidae; genus Mugilogobius; species Mugilogobius chulae. The sequence continues at coordinate 33,637,702 of CM076408.1, forward strand.
AATAAGAATCCACGCTGAAGATCTAAGATAACAGCAATATTTTACCCACCACGGGGCTGTCTCTGTGTGTTCATTCTAGTGCGACTGAAATTTTTCTTATTTCCTAGAGAGTGCAGGGGAAAATAATTGATGGTGACATGAAAAACGGGCGCGGGGAGCACAGAGAGGTGGGGTCGGAGCTGGGGTGTGAAATCCTCACGATGAATACCAAAGATTTCCAACACCACCCCCAACACCACAAGGTAAAATATACTTCACAATGGGCATCAATCCTACTTCTTCCTGCCTCCTGTTGTGCACCGGGTCAATTATGTCTTTATTACAGTAAAATGCAGATTATTTCATGCACAAAGTGGGTGCTGGGAAGACTAATGACGCTTGCGGCTTACCAAATCTCTTATTTCGTGGTGTTTTCGCAGTAGGCATGTAGCGAGCGGGGAGTTCACGGTCATAAACAAAGGCGAAATTTCACTAATCTAATTGTGACCCTACTCGCAAGCACAGCCATAACCTTAAACCACATTAGGGAGGATTGAGCTTGACACTTTGAAGCATCAGCACCTTTGGCTGGGTGGAAAGGTGTTGTTTTTGGCGCTCTGTGTGCATGGAAGGAATGCCAGAAAACTCCACAAAGATTTTTTTTTTTCATTCTTTTCGCACATTATTCTAAGAGCATGCTGTGGCTGTTCTGTGAAAGACTCGCTGGGTTGCGTTCAGAATGTGCAATAAACAAACCATGCCAAAGAAGCAAGTGCTGGTTCATTTGGTTATGACTGTGAATTCCTTGCTGGCAGTTTTTAAATGCTGCCTTTCAAAGATCTATTATTGGGTCTGTTTACTCCTTCAAGCTTACACCCATGCTTTCTCACTGAACCCATGCTCAAAGTTGTGCTTTCTTTCTTTCATTCATATATTCATGAGTAATTAGCTCTGTTCCACCTTCTGATGTCATCATATAAACTGAAGTATTTCAGTATCAATGCAGGTGCTTTACTCAAGAAAGAACAATTCAATAACAATGAGTCATTGTGTTTTTGGGAAGAGCTTTATTCAGATGAAATTGAAAAAAAGAAAAAGAAATTTGTCATACTTTTGTTGTCCCTTAAAGCCTGGAAAGTATACCATTCTTATTATTTGTTTAAGATTGCGGTGTTGATTCCCTTTTCCAAACTTTCACGTAAGTTGTGAGTACTACAAATGTTTTAGGTCTGCTAGATGTCAACCTGTTCAGGTAGTAGCCAATCAAATTGAAGAGAACGTCTATTTCCGTTTACAGCAATGGTGACATTGGAACTGACAAACAAACTTAGAAACTTAAGTGAGGCTAAATCTTCAGTCTGATTGGATAATCGTAGTAAGAACTAAGACTACTAGGTTCCCCTAAAGTGATTTCATTTGAACATGTATGGGTATTATGTAGTATATGGGGAAGAAAAGAAATAAGATCATAAAATGCCAGTGCCCATGGGCAAGACACTTCCTTTCACCTCATTGTGTCATTGTAGACTGTGTGTGAATGTATGAGCGTTTCCTTGATGTAAAGGGTTATTTACACATAGCCAAGGGTAGCGCGTCGAAATCAGTTTGGCAATTTTTGCCGAGAAGCGGCTCACGTGTGTTTGATATGAATGGGGCTGTCGGGGGTCAGCGGAGCAGGGAACAAGTCGTGTAGACGGGTTTTGAAGAATTTTCTTCTCGAGTCTTCATCACAGTTGCTGCACATGCAGCGGTTTGATTGGTTTGTGGCTACCAAAGAACCAGCAAATCAATGTACAGGAAAATTGTGCGGAAAACCAAAATTCCGCTTACAAAAAACAGTATTTAGCCTAGCATAGATTGTTGTTATTTACCCGGGTTAAAACAGGATATAAGTACAAGGAGAATATTATTTGCACTGAGGAAAACAAAGACGGAAGAGTTGCAGCAACTGCAGTACGAAGGCTGGACTGTAGCGAGAAATAGAAGTTGAGCTTAATCTGTGTGAGGTAGGATAAACATCTGTTCTCTGTCAAAGTTTGACAAGCACTCGCGCACAAGTTACGTTTTGTCTTTTTGTCAAGCATTACATCACGTGCATGCTCACTCAGCATTTGTTTGGCAACTGGCTGTTTGGATTGTGTTTGTGTGAATGCTCTTTTAAAGTGACTTGAACAGACACTGGATTGCTCCACTCTACCGACAGCGACTGGAAGTTGTGTTGGTGTGAAAGACTCTTAAATGTGCTGTGAGATCCTTGAAAGATGGAAAAGTGCTTTATAAATAGACAGCATTTACCATACAGTCTACATTGCCTAAATCTTTATAAGTATTCAGAATCAGTTCATATGCACTACTTGAATCCTAACGATTATTACTGAATCTATGCAGTGTCCAGAAACCTGCCATGCATTGTTGCGTGTTACACGTCAATCTTGTCGGCTGCTGCGTGGTTTAATTAGCCTTGAAGGCACAATTACTCAGAACCATGTTTCTGTTGACTAAATTGGCCAATAAAAATCTTTGAACATTCAGATGAGCATGTCGAAAACAAATATTGGCAAAAAGACATACCCAACATGTCAGCTGGTACTTATGAAAAAATCAATTACTTTGAATAGCCACTCTGTGCGGTTTGCGACAGGAGGGTCATAAACCTGTGGGCTGCCTGATTGTTATTACCAAGCCCATCTATTTTCTACAGCGTCTGATTCTGTTAAGGGTTGGAAAGGGCTGGAGAGTCTCCCAAAACGCCCAGAGCAGAAGCAGGAGGCACAGAGAGGAGCCCCCACAGGTCAGAATTAGACAGACAAACATGTTCTGCACCACATGGGAAATTTAAAGTTAGCCATTCAGTTAGCATACAACTTTGCGAGCACGAGTGAAAGGCCATGCTGTTGGCCCTGTCCATCCCTGTGGTCGTATCAGGTTAGCGAGTTGACATGTGTAGGATGAACAAAGCTGTGCAAACTACTCAGAAATCACATTGTCGTTAGCTGGAACTGTGTTTCCAATTGTAATGTTGAAGCGGAGAACTCAAATGTTGTGTGGTGGGTGTTTTCTATGTTACGTATTGAGAATTTATGTTGTGCTGACCTAGTACATGCAGTCAGGTAAGTTGGAAATGTCTTTGTTTGCAGTTCTAATCCTTGTAAGTCAGTCGCTATGTTCGCATGCAAAACAAACTCAGAATGCTCATAACAAAGAAAAACTCACTGTCATTTTAGCTAAAAGACCCAAATGAAGATCAGCTAAAAATGGTCTAGAAATTTAGCATTAGTATCAAAACTTTGTGGATTTAAAAATGTGTTTTTAAAAAAGTACTTTTTCGGCAAACACTTAACAAAAGATCTATTGCACTTTGAGACACTGTAGATAATAATAGAACATGTACTAGCCTGTAGTGAAGCGGTCGTAGTTTGTCATCCCCGCTGATCTGACATCAGCAATACGTTCTCATGGCAGAGCGGATAGCGCTCTCGCCTCACAGTAAGAATGTCGCGGGTTCGACTCGGGCCTTTCTGAGAGAAGTTTGCATATTTCTCCCCGTGTCTGGGTGGGTTTCCTCTGGGCCCACCAACCAATAATATGCACGGTAATATCCTCCAGCTATGGTAGTCCTGACCAAGCCTAACAAGAACACCTGGAGATGGGTCCCACTCAGTGGTGGTTTTGGGGTGGGCGAGGTGGGCAGCCGCCCAGGCGGCATTTGCCAGGGGGCGGCATTTGCCGAGAAAAAAAAATCAAAAGTCCTTCATCAGCGCCGCAGGACGCATGCAATCTAATGTACAGTTTACAGGTCAAGCTATACCAGGAGAAACAGCACCCTCTACTGGCGGCCGCGTCCCTTCACAAACAGTTCTTGGTCATGAGCTGTGTCATAACACCGCTGATCCTGCAGAGGGCGCCACGTGCACAGTCTGTTTGGTTTCACTTTTTTTCACAGCCGCAGATTCTTCAATATTAAGTTGTTAGCGGCAGACTGCTCCGTCTTCTGCAAACTTTATCCGGTTATCACAACAGCGAAAATAAAAGTCAGCTGTCTTTATTTTTAACACAAATCCTCCGCCATGGAAAGGACGAGCTCTGAATCATCGCAGTGTTGGACAACCAAAAACTTTCACGGAGTTTTTTTTATCAAACAGCGCTGTGTTTCCCCGGGTTAGTTTTAATTGGCGGACCTCAGCAAACATGTTTTGTTTTTCTGGTGTAACGGTGCTGCGTGTCTGCAGCATTTTGGACAAAACAACTCAGTCTGTGTGGATTATTTGGCTTTGTTTATCACCCAAGTCCCTCCTCTAGAGCCGCTGCAGCAGGTATGTTACCGGGGGTCCTGTGGGTTTTAATTTGCGTCATGAGTTAATGCCATAGACTGTATATATCAGATTATACAGTCTATGGTTAATGCAAACAAATAAAACGGCGTTTCCAGCATTCAAAATTTGCTTCAGCCGTTATGCGCATAAAACGAAATCCACCTTTGAGAGTGTATAAACTTTTATGCGCATTAGGGATTCTAAATGTGATATTGGCCGTTTCTACCTCCCAGGACTTATTCGATACTTCTTAATGCGCATTAAAAACAAGGGGGTGGAAACGCTAGTCGTCTCTTCAGTCATAAATTTTTCATTTGCATGTGCAATGAGACGGTCAAAACCCTTAGGTACTCAGTTTAAAAAAAAAAAAGAAGAATAGAGGTTATGCAGGTGACATCACAGCATTCTATTGTGAGTGCTGAGTGGCAAGAATGCATTAGAGTCAATGGAGAGAAAGGACATTTTCTCTTTGTAAGAGTTCAATAAACAGGTAAAACAGGAAAACTAAAGTACAGTTTTGGTAACAAATTCACCCACCACAAGTCTACTGAGCACTGGTTTTGTAACTGACATGTAAACAAAGAAAATCAAGTCAACAGTTGGAGCAAAACATGCAAAACAACAAGACTTTAGCTTCTCTCACATTTATCAGACATTAAAATCACACACAGTTGAACTTATTACCTTTTTCTTCTTAAAAAAGAGTCCGTTTGTTGCAGTTAAAATGTCCTAAATCATCAACTGTTGGTAGCAGACAACTTTGTAGCAGACAAGCCGTTGCCACGACAACAAAGAAATACATTGAAGAAATGCCACTCATTCTAAAGTTGCTAAGCATTTTTGGAATAAAATGATGTCACCTGCATAACCTCTATAAGAGAAAAAAGGATAAAGGTATAATGACTTTTGCCCAACTGTCATAATTATTATTTAGCCTGCCTGGCTAGCTCACAATTCTCCATTTTAATATCAAGAAGAAGGTTCAGAAGCTGTAATGCTGCTGAGTTCAATTGATTATTAAAATCACATATTACTGACAGATTGTTACCACTTTTTGACAGATCTGGATATACAATAACTGTAAAAATAATTAAAGCCGCAAGCGGCATTCCAACGGTCTCGGGGCGGGCTAGGGGGGTTTGGGGGGCGCCAGAGGAGCTTGTTCGCCCAGGGAGTCATGCAGGCCAGAACCGCCTCTGGTCCCACTGTGGCAATCACTGCTTCTGAGGAGATGCCCCAGAGGCATTAAAGGATGGGTCAAATGAGGAAGACAAATTTCCCTAACCTTAACCTTAACATACACTTACAAGGGGTATGAATGGTTTCAGACTTCGAGAGAAGGTGAAAAGTAATATTATACTAATAGTTGAATGCCTTTCCTAGTCAGCCTGTTTTTTTTTTTTTTTCTACAGCAATAATACTCAGACATCCCAGAATTCTTATTTGTAATGTTTAAAGGGGACCTATTATGTCAAATTCACTTTTCTAAGTTTTTAACTTGTTATGATGGCCTTCCTTCATCATTAGTTTACTCAAAGTTGTATTGAATTGATTCATTCATGTTTGAGTAATCTTGTATTGTTCTTTAGCTGCAGCTCAAGTGCTCAGAAATCCCCGTTCTCACCTACCACCTATCCCCTCCCACTTTCCTGTATTTACTTGGTACATTTCACAAGCTTAATACTCAAAGTGAAGCTTATATGGTTCAATACTGTCCCAAAGTCACTTTCCAACAATAAAAAATAGTTTTTAAAAATCTGTTGCTTTTTACAGTTACATTTTAAAGTGAAGAGGCGGGGCTTATCAGATCTGCAGTTTTGAACAGGAAGTCAGTAGTGCTGTTCCTATTTTAAGTTGTTTTAGATCAACTTTGTGTTTTACAAAGAACAAAAGGTAAATTACTGATCTGTGCATGTTCTAGATTCTTACTAAGCATAAAAAAAACACAATAGGACCCTTTAAGATACAGACATCGACCTCACATTCAGCCCAGTCTGAACTTGAATGACACTAATTTTGGTGTTTGTTGGGTTTTGACGATTGGTCTTTAGCTGCAAATACAAAGGTTTAAACTTTTGTTTGACCATTGACATTTCCAGGGACTTGATAATTTACTTTATCAGATGCCTGACAAAATTGAATTAATTAAGATTTAAAAAAAGTTTTTTCTAGATTGAAACAATTACATTTGGTGAGAAACTGTTGTCAGAATAGGGTTAGCAAATCTATCCTTTTTTTGTTTGTTTAAATCTAAAAATAAAGAAATGCCTAGATGCATGAAAACCTTGACGACTTGGGTCGCATTGAGTAAAGTGCAGTTTTCTCATTTACAGGTTGTGCTTTCAATTCAAATCAAATTATTTTTGTATAGAAATCATCTCAGAGGACTTCACAAGATTGTTGACGTAGCTGACAAAAATGTCAGAAATTAAATAATGAAACAGTCATTGGTCAATACCAACTAAAGCATTAGAAACAATCATCATTTGGAAATATAGAAGCAGATTGTCCAACAACAAACAGAGAAATGGATAATTGTCACATTGAGCTGTCCCCCTCTATTTCAGTTAGTAAAAAAAATGGCAGGAAAAAGAAAAATCTCGAGGAGAGAACCCCAGTGAAGGAGAAATCCACTCCATGGACAGACGTGACAGATGTGACCAGGACTGATGCAGATCCTGATGCAATTAGAACTTTAAATCAGTGGAGCCAGAGTCCAGTTACAAAGGGGAAACAATTCAATTAGCAGGACGCGAACAGCCAAGAGGAAAGTGGGGAAGAATCCAAGTGGGATGGGTGCAGGTCCTCAGTGTTAGGGGCATCAAAAGTCCAGTATGTTGTACAGTTATGCCATCATGTGCTACCTTGAGTAATAACTGCTATTTCAGTGAACTCTGGCATATTCAAAGTTGCTACACAATGTGGAGATGGAGTTTATTTTCTTTCCAATATTACACCTCCACTCTGCTGAAAATGCCATTTTGTTTACTTCAAAGACCTGTCAGTTTTCTTATCATTATTTGTTATATATCTACCGCACACACTTCCATCTGTTTATGCTCACAACCTGAGCAGCCTCATATTAATGTCAACATTTAACAATTCTGGGCAAAGCTGCTTCAAAACATGTCTGGCTGTCCATTCAAAACAGGGAAATGGCACTGGAGAGTTTAATAATTTCAACATTAGCTACTTTTTTGCTGGTGTAGTTTACTTAATTGACTCGTAACCATTAATCTATAGTAAAGAAGTGGGAGGTGGACAAGTAGGCTACAGTGAAATATTCCAATCCCTGTGTTAAAAATGAGACAAGCACATAAAAGAATCAGGCCTTAAAATGTGCCAACAGCTGTACTACCCCTGCTGTGATCAGTGAGTGGTCCCCTCAGGCAGAAAAAAGAAAAATCTCAAATATTCCAAGAACACTTTTTAAATGGCCATGAATTCTTTCTGAAGGTTTTTTTTTTCTCGCTTTTGACCATTTTCTACATTAAAATGATGAATAGTTGGTGATTGTTCATGGTTTACAGTGTCTTGATTTTTTATTACATGAAATCACAGCAGAGGATGCAAGGACACTAGCTGATACTCTGACGGCCGATGCATACAAAATCAGGCTAAAAACAAGAGCTGAGAAGAGTGATTTTGGCAATTTGAGCAAAATGATTAAATTTCAATAGTGAAGGTGTATGAACCTTAAAAGTCAAGAGAGTTTTACAACCTTTGGGTGAGAGCTTGATTAACCTAACATGTGCAAACACATTTTAAAGCATAATGGGAAGCACCATTTATTTGACTAGCATAAGCTACTATATAAAAGTACAATGCAATGCATTTAAATCACAGTTCAATGTAGACGCAAACTAATCCAAAAAGTCAATGAATACATCGAAGAAGAAAAAAGAGCTAATAAAACAATTTCAGTCATAAGCACAAAACATTACTGTTTTAGTTTGGTCTTGAAAATCCTCAGTGCATATTATACAAACATAATAACATGCATGTATACTGACAAAAATATATTGAAGAAAATAGGTAAACATATGTTTGAAGGTGGGGTAGCTGATTTTCACATCACAACTCCTGATCAATGTCCAGTTCTAGTCTAGTTAAATCCTTCAGCACAAGTCAATGTCCACCACACGTGTTCACGTGACATTACAGCATTTTAGGCCAATGTTATTTCAATGAGGCGGAGGGCAGCTAAAATAAAAATAAAAATTGTTTAAATGCTTTTTTTTTTTTTTTTTTGTACTAAAAAAGGTTAATGGGTCCAGTCAAGTCAGAAATTGCTAGGTTTTGGTGAAAAAATATATGGCAAAGTACCATGTTCATAATAAAATTTGACCTAGAAATCTGGAACATAATATCAATGTGTGTGTAGTTTCTCTGTGTAGGCCTAAATCATTTTGATTCTTTCGTAAGGTGGCAAAACTATCTATAAATAAGCACCATTTACCATATTGCCACACCAATTTACTGCAGTTTGCACGTACATGTCTTGGTGTAAATGTCTTAAACAACATGCCCTGAATTTCACCACCTCATTACAGGCTGTTGACCCTTCGCTCTCACATTGTCAAGCTTCTGGTGACAGTAGCTCCTTGTCCTTGTTAAGCTACCTGCCTAGTGCACTACAGATGTTTACTTCTCACGCCGCCTCCCCGCTGTGCCAAGAATGACAAAAGCATACCGAGTGCCCTCCTTTTCTGCAAGGTTACACCGGTCCTCTGTCGCAGATACGGCAAGTCACCCTAATGAAGCCCAACAGGCGAATAAGAGTTAAGAGTAAATTAACCTTGAAGATTTCTGCACGCATCTTTTCTCGCGCGTCATCTCCTGCACTTCCCACGACCAAGGACATCCGTTTATTTAGCGTGCAGAGGTTAGAACAAAACATTCCCTCGACGCTCGCAAATTTCGCTTTTGACATCTGTGTTCTAAAAGCGGCGTGATGAGCTAATGCTTCACACCTAATGTTGTTTGAACTAAATGAAAAGATACCACCCAATAGTCCGGATCCACCTTTCATCGTCTGCTTGCTTTTTTCGTCCCTCCTGCAGCTGATCAATGCTCTTAATGATGGTGATCAATCACAAAAATGAAAGATTTACTTTCCAATATTAATTTTGCTCCGTATCGATTCTGGACTGAAGAGTATTACTGCCATTATAGCTTTTTGGGGCGCCGCAATAGAGCGTCTAAAAACAAGTCGTCCATCTTTTTGTTGTTATAATGCCATGCTTGAATTAGAAGAAAATAACAATCACTTCAGGTAGGTTTTGTTAAACAGATTATTTTTCATGCTAATTACAGAACTTGGATGAAGTCTTATACAAAGGAGATTGTTGCTTACACATGAAAAATGTAGACCAACGTAAGGGCTGTTTGTTTGTTTGTAGATATACAGTATGACACATTATTCAACAGATAGGAAATTGCAAAAAATATATCACAGATTCAATAGGACACAAAATACTGCGCATGACAACACCACTTAACTCTTTCACTACCAGTCCTATTTTGACTCTTTCCCTGCCAAACCTTTTTGCTCATTTTAAACAATATTCACAGCTCTCAAAAAATGTTGTGCATATGGAATCATGACATGTCATCAAATGAGACCTACAAGTGTCTACTTTCAGGTAAAGAAAAGAATTGTTATTCTACATTCTACACCCAAGAGAAAGCTTAGTTTTTTCACCTCTAGATGACCTGCATGTGCCGTTCTCCTCAGAGTCCTAGTCCAGTAGGAACATCTTTTCTTAATTTAAAAGATTAAATATCTGCCCTAAACTTATTGAACAATGTGGTAGCACTTTAAAAGACCTCCACGGTACCTACCAGTTAAGTACCGTGTCAGTTACTAGTAACTAACAGTGACACTTACTAGTACTTACTCTGGTACTTACTGTGGTACTTACACTGGTACCTAGAGTGGTACTTTGAGTGGTACTTGTACCAGCAGTTACTGGTACATACCACTGAAACTTACTGTGGTATTTACACTGGTACTTACACTGGTACCTACAGTGGTACTTGTACCAGCAGTTACTGGTACATACCACTGGTAGTTACTGGTACTTACTGTGGTACTTACACTGGTACTACAGTGGTACTTTGAGTGGTACTTGTACCAGCAGTTACTGGTACATACCACTGGTACTTACTGTGGTATTTACACTGGTACCTACAGTGGTACTTGTACCAGCAGTTACTGGTACATAACACTGATAGTTACTGGTACTTACTGTGGTCAAACAAGAATGAATACATTATACAACCACATTGAGCATTGTTATTGGATGGATAAAAGTGTCCTCTAATTTGATTGGAAACAGGCACCAAGTGTTTAGCTCCTCCTCAAGCTATTTAGCGCTGACCAAAGATCTGGATGAGTACTTAGGCGCTTCAACATGATCTGAAACTGCTCTTCGCATCAGCAAACTTGACAAGTGTTGGATAAACATCTAACACTCTTATCCACACTGGGACCGTCAAAAGTCTTTCGTTAGCTAGTGTGGTTTTACAGACAGAACACCACAAGGTAATATAAACCAGCTAATCCCGTGCTAACCGCTAAAATCATCTGTGGTTGCTATGCCAGCGGGAACGACTTCACCCACACTCCACTGCACATGCTTTGGTAGCTCCACGCCCGCATGCATTTTGTTATGTTTTGACAGCTTCGCGAAAGGGCAAAGGGCTTCATGCTGCTCGTCTGGCTAAGTGACGTGCCACTGATGGTTTTCTGTCTTTAGTGAGTCACGTAGCACACGGCAAAACACAATCATCTGCAGCGCTGTGCCTTCGCCGGCCCGACTATGGTGAAGACAGCCAGCGCTAATGATACGCCACTCATTGAACCACCAGGGGCAGACAGGATTTATGCCACAAGCCCATTCTGTCTGCGCTGTGTTGTCATGTTATCGCATCAGCTGATCAAAGGCCCGATAGAGGACTTGAAAGCTCTGGGTGCGTTTACTGGCACTGGAACAAATCTGTTTTAACCTGTCTTGTGAATGCTGCTGCCGAGGTAAGTCAGCTTCTTCTATAGTTTAAGAGGCAGTGGAAGTTGACTGTACGCCGAAGGACGACACGTGAGGCAGGTTTTTGCATAAAGTGTGAGAGAAAGATGTCGGAGAGTATGATGTATTACATCTAACCCAATGACCCTTCATTATTTTAGCTAACTATGTTAACTGAATTGACAAATCTTTCCAAACCAGAAACATTGGTTCTTTTCTGATGCAAAGTATACTTCACCTGCCTTTGCCTTGAATGTTCCACAGTTTGACATTGATTGCATAGATGCAGACTAGCGAGTGGTACCACCAAGTAAATTTGAGGATCAGTGGTCTCGCGTCTACATTGTGAGTCGCCAAACCCCAAGACTTTCAATTACATTAAAAAAAAACACCTTACTGAAAATGTGTCAACAGGTTTGAAATAGAATGAGATCTGAGGTAAGTACAATGCAACATTTTCACAACATGAAATAATACTTACAATTACAAAATAATTGGCATTGTTCAAGGCTGCCTAAAAGGCTTATACATAACACCTGTCTATAAATACACATCTATTAGTTTTAGACTTTAAAGTTACACAGCTAAGTTAAAGTTAAGATATACAGTACAGTCATGAAAAAATGTACAACAGCCCATGAAAGTCAATGTATTTTGTAACAATATTTTAAAGGTGCACTGTATAACTTTCTGGAGGAGAATGTTCAACCACACATATCTATAAAAATAGAAGTTAAAAACATATTTTGGAGCATTGTGACTGAGAATAAATGTTTTATGCAATGATGTGGAAAAAATACAGCAAAAAAGTTCATTTTGTGGCTATGCAAGTTCGCTCAATGTAAAAACACAGATTTGTATTGCTATTTTTATGCAATAAAGAATTTGAAATGACAAACACATGCTTTTATTCAAGTTTATTTTTGGTTAAAAAGTGTATATTGATTCGTATGTAAGTATGTTGATTAGTGTTGTGCACCTTCTAGTCATTTAGTCGATCAGTCAGTCCAATGTTGTTAGTCGACTATTCTATTGTATTTACGTTATTCAGATTTGTGCAAGACAGAAACATCCATTAGAAGAGTATGTCCCAATTACCTGAAGATGTGGGAGTTTAATTATGGCTCCAACTACACAGTTTCCTTGAACTTTATAGTTAATAGTTATTTGCATGAACTTGAGTTGAAGATTATGTGTGTAGTTTAGGTCCAATAGTTAAACCATAAAATATTAAAAAAGTATATTTGCAAGCCTTTTCCTTACCCCCGAGGGATTTCACTGCTGTTACTTTGTTCATTATAACCATTTTTAACCTTCGCAGTCAGTTTAAAAAGTTGTTGTATTCTAGGTATTAAGGTATTAAGCCACAAATTACAACAAAGAGGAAAGACAGAAATGTGATGCTCCATTCTTTATCTCAGGACAATAGTTTGTGTTGCCTCATTGTACAAAATGTTGCATACAAGAGTCTGAAGTAATAAGCATATCTTAAACTCACAGACCAATCACAGGAAAGCATTAAAAAAAATGTATCTATGCAAAATGTACATTCATTTTGGACTATTCATTTTTAAAACTCAGAATTCATGTTTTAACCCCACCATCCTCTTTAATATTCCACAGCCTTAAGACCTGCCAATGCACTATTATCTCATCCGACATGCTCAAATAACATATGAGCCCCAAAGAAACCACAGAGATGTCAGTGATTTTTGTTATTCAGGAGATGATATTGTACTTAGCTGCAGATAGAGTGCTCCTTTTCCCTCGTAATGCTTTTAAGCCATGTTGCCAGGGCGTCGCGCTTATCCCCATCTTCCCTTTCTCTTTGTCGGTACACTGCTACTCAGCTGCAGTGAGAAAAAAGTAGCAGGTTTTGTTGATGACTTAAGGGATGGAGCACACACCAGGACTTCTAATGCACCTAGTATTTAAATAATCCCCGGGTCTTCTTTATCCTTTTGATGCCTTTGTTCACTTTGAAAAGTTATCGTCATACGGCCCCTGTACTGCCGGGGATGAGGAGAGAGACGGGGAGTGAGCCAGAATGATGCAGACACATATATACCGTTTTTCTTCACCATCCTAGTTCCCAGAGCGTGAAAGAACATCTGAATACACATTGGAAAAATCTTATCGCGCTCCAGCCGTACAGCCAAATTCTCCACTCTTTTGCTATTCTCAAAAGCAAGGAAAAAAAAAAAAAGATGGGGGAAGCCAGGAATAATCGTCCCATGCTTATCTTTCTGCAGTACTGAGGGGGCTATAATGAGACGCAGTGATCCATAGTGAAGAGCTTAATAATTCATTGTGGTAGCTTTGCAGGTGAACCCTATCACATTACAATTTAAAAGCTTTAAAGCTAGTATTGCTGAAGGGAATACCTTCTGATGAATGCTGGGCGGCAGAGGCCCGGTGCACACAGATACATGGACACACACGAAGCATGCACGTACATATGAGCTCCTAATGAGAGCCAATTTGCTCTAAATAGACTTGTATTGCAGTGTGCAGCTTTCTTCAGAACTCCATCAGCACCATAAGTGACAACCCAGTGGTACATTTAAGTGGTAAACACAAACAGTGCTTATTGAGAAGTGGCCCCATGTCTCTAATTTGAAAAGGCACACCTCATATTAGTGAGCGTAAGTGAGTGCCCTAACAGGAGTGGAGTTAGCATTCCAACAGCGCAGCCGCCATTGAGACAGACAGAGAAATAAAACCAGCATTTTGCTTGTTTTTATCCCAAGGGCAGAGAAGTGACAGTCCTCTTCCTTTCTAATGTCACCCCACACACACACCCCGCTGGCACATTGCCAGAAGGGCTCAAAGAGGGGGCATTAGTATTTCTGTGCTCTGACATTCTTGTTTTCATGTGGACCTTTGCTCTGATTAAAGATCTAGAACAGTCTGCTGGCATTTCTTATTCCCTGCTAAAACTCATTTTCTCCCACAGAACCTTCAGACGTTGTACAAAGATGGGGTCGGCTTTGTCAGTGACCTCTGGCACCAACAGGCTGTGGAGCGCATCCCAGATGGGTTGGACTGTAGCCCGCACTGCTTCCTCTCTTTGTGCGCCTCTCTATCGGCTGCTGTCCCCCTCGCTGCTCCCTAAAGGACAGACGGAGCCTGGGTCGCTTGGCACAAGGACTGCATACAGGAGTGACCTTGCAGGGCTTCCTAATGGAGAACTTGGCATAGATCCACACTTTCTCAGCCAGCAGACACAAGCTTCCTTCTCTGGGTCTATAGATCGAAGCTAAGCTCACCTCTAACCCTCCCACTGTGTCTCTATCGGAGGGCTGAGACACATCACTGACTTTAATTGTCACCAGTGACAGCAGTAGATAAAGGCTCTTCACTGTGGGAATACTGTCGAGTCATACAGGAATTCATTTGGGTGTGAAGATCCATACTATAACATGACAGATGAGTGAGAATCTCTTGTGTGGTTACCATGACACTGTTTGCACATGTGATGATGAGAAGCGTCAAACACGTTGGAATCATGTTAGCTCCTGCTGTAACCCTCTGGAGATAAGTGAGATGGGATTAAGAGAATAAAAGATCATTCACATCTGAGAGTATTATGAGGGATAAAACAGTAGTGAAGCTTTCTTTGGTAATACACGCTACAATCACTTCATAATGTGTTTTGTGCAGATGAAATGCTGCTTTTCTGTGGCTGATGAATAGAGGGATATTGGTTGAATGAATATGAATGTTTGATAATCTAATTAATCCTGCTTGCACATTGCGGAAAAGATAAATAATCTTCAGCAGGGCTAATCACAGTGGTAAATATTTATCTGTTTGTGAATATGTCAGTGCAGAATGCTGCTTTCCACTAGTTTTACTGGAGCACTGCATAAACCATCCTAATGCCAGACAGGCTGCGTTTACCCCTCACACGCTATGGATTATGAAAAACCTAAATTTTGCCTTTTTCAATCAGAACCTTGGAAGGACCAAAGGGAACCCTGCCTGGGGATCTGAAATGGCTTGCAAAGGACTTCAAGAATTGTGATATAGCCATGGGACATAGCCAGCTGAGCCATGAAAGTAGAATCTTAAAAAATCAATTCTGAAACTCACAGGTAGCTGCAGCAGAGATCATTTCAGCTTGGAGCATTGCAGCAGCTTTTTTGGAGGAGTTATAAGGAGGGAAGAAGGAGAAGAAACAGTTTTTTTTATTTTTTTTTTGGTTGTTTTTTTTTCTCTTTCCTCTCCCCTCTTCCTTATAATACCCTGCCAACAAAAAACGCTGCTGCAATGCTCCTAAGCTGAATGATTCTCTGCTGTCAGCTACCTGTGTAGTTTCAGAACTTGATTTGTTTAAGAGGGTACTTTCCCATGCCTTCCAGGGCCCGGTGGGGCAGATCGCTGAGGGGAAAGAGTTTGCGAGATTCTTATTCCTGCTTCCATCCACAGGTCTCGCTATTGTTTTGTTTCTCCTCCCTCCTCTCGCACACTCTCTTCTCTACTGACTGTCTCTATTTTCACATTCTTCGTGTCTTGTCTTCGTGACGCAGAAGAACCGAGAGGAGGCGAAAAAAAAGATTACAGAGAACATTCAAGGAGATGTGATTTTTACGCGCACGAAAAGAAGGACACCGTACCGGGGTTCTGTGCCGAAGCGCGCGCGTCTGAGAGAGATAAAACAGAAAGGAAAAGGCGAAGATATAAGAAGAAGAAGAGGAAGAAAGGGTGGTGTTTGGTGGAGGAGGGAAAGCGGACGGGCACAAGTCGAGCACTTGCATTTTAAGCAAACTGCTCAGAAGGGAGGGAGAGGAAAAGAGGAGCTACAGAGCGGGATAGCGAGCGAGAGAGAGAAAGTGAGAGAGGAGAGAGAGAGAGAGGAAGAGGAGGAGGAGGGGGAAAGATCGCATTCCCATCACGTCTTCATTTCACTGCGAGAGGAGAAGAAGAAGAGGAGAAGAAGAAGAGAGATCTAACAAGATTCAAACTCCAAAATTTCCCGATGCTTTCCAATTGCAGGTGCGTATTTCTTCCCTTTTTATTGGAGATGTGCGTGTGCGTGCGTGCCTGTGTTTGTCATTCCACGTTTTACTGCAAAGACTCCGGGAAAAGCAGGAGGTTCGTTTATTCAGCGAGCCACGCACACCGAGCTGCTGATCAATAGCTTTTTTTTTTTTTTTTTTTAATTCTGCCGTTCGCCTTGCCAATGTCACGTCGAGAGAGGCTGTGCTGCATTATGCTTGGCGTGTGGTTCACAGATTGGCTGCAACAAGGTTATTCTTTCGCAAATGTTTGAGTCCTGCTTTTCCCCTAACTGTCAGATTTTTTTTTGTTGGCGTTAAGGCGCACCAAAGCTTTCCGTTACGCACCGTTTTGGTTTTTAAGATCCGTGTCACACTCTCTCTCTCTCTCTGTCCCCTCGCAGCCCAGCGCAGGACGGCGAGCTGGACGCACCGGGCGACGACAGACGGACAGATCGCAAGAGGATATGTGAAGTTCCCGCTAAACTAAGTACGTATATAAACACTCCGCACACACTAACCTCTCGTGGGAATATACCACAGCACCGATGCTCCTTCTCTCCTCTTTTTTAATTGGTTTTAATATCCAGCTCCTATATTTCCCCCCTTTTTTGACATCACACCGGCGTCTTTTGATCGTGCCCATGGAAGCGTCACAAGGAAATCCTAGGATTACGCACGGACTGGATGTTCCAGGATCTCTTTTTGGCTTTTTCTAAGATTGATTTTTGCCTCTTTTAGTGGATTACAACACGTTTTGTGTGTGCTTTTTTGCTTTTTGTCCCAATTTTGAATGATTTGACTGGGCTTTTTGCCGATTTCCGTCGCTTCAGCACCATGGACAGCGCCAGTGTCCAAGCACTCTGCTCCTTATGGATGTGCAGCCAGTTTAGCGTGAAACAAACCAAGTAAAACACCCTACTTCAAAGCATAATGTTCTCTCACAAAACATTACAAAACTAGTCGATTTAATGCAATTGTAGAAATACTGAAAGTCCAGTTAATTATACATCAACAAAGTAGCTTTTTAAATAACTCCACAAATGCATAATCTCCCTGTTAAGCTGCACGTTGTGGCTCCTCACGCAGACAACAATGACAGCAACAAAAAACGCCTGAAGTTGTGCTGATGTCCTATTTCCTGACTGGCTTTAATGTCACCTTAAACGCGGTCCACTCGATCCCATTGATCCGTCGCCCATGTTTTCTTTAATTCAACACTTAAATAATTAATCGGTACGCAACGGACTCAGTGGATTGCTTTTGGCGTTTTTTTCGTGTGTGGAGGATTACTGTCGATTTTTTCATTTTGAGGTGAGTGCTTTGAAAGACATTGATTCCATGCATTTCAAGAGGCTGACACCCAATGATTTCAAATTGGACACTAGGGACCTGTCCAAACTCATTAATAGTTTAGTTTTCATTTGTCATCTGTAGAGTGCTTTTGTAGCTGCTTCCTATCTTGTTTTCATGTGTAAATGGTGAACCGTTAACAAAAACAAGCATCTCAAAGCACCTCCAAATGACTTAATCCATCCATAAACAGTCCTGCGTCATTGCTATCGTATTCCGTCCCTGTCCACCTCAGCCTGCTCCCTGCTCCTGGCTTGACGTGCCCCTTGGTTCAATGCTTTTTAAGAGGGATTGAGGTCTGTGTTATGTAATAAACAGAGCTAACGGGGGACGCTTTCTCCTCTCCTCACCTCTCCCACACCTGCTGTTGGCTTCATTTATTCATAGTGATAAGCATCTCTTTCGGGAAGGGAGGGTTGATGATTTATTGCGACTATAGCACCCTATCAGCTAGATAATAAATGGCAATTCTACCTATATATACACTACGGGAGTGGAAATTGTTTGTGCGGCCATAAGCATCGTGTCAGCCATCCACAATGTTTATTTTGCTCGAAACACTCGCAGTCAGTTTGAAGTCGCTCCAAATGCCATTCCATTATTCATTAGCGCTCATTCCAAAGCTCTTTTAAGTAAAATTAACCGCGTTCCATGTATCTACTGATCTATCTTGCCTGTCTGTTTGCACTTCCAACAACTATCCTCTGCGTCTCCTCTCTCTTGCAGTGCTGTGAAAGTGGCTCTCTGCTGGAGCGNGAAACTTTATAGTTAATAGTTATTTGCATGAACTTGAGTTGAAGATTCTATGTGTGTAGTTTAGGTCAATAGTTAAACCATAAAATATTAAAAAAGTATATTTGCAAGCCTTTTCCTTACCCCCGAGGGATTTCACTGCTGTTACTTTGTTCATTATAATAATTTTTAACCTTCGCAGTCAGTTTAAAAGTTGTTGTATTCTAGGTATTAAGGCTAAAGCCACAACAACAAAGAGGAAAGACAGCAAAGTGATGCTCCATTCTTTTATCTCAGGACAAGGTAGTTTGTGTTGCCTCATGTACAGCATTTGCATACATGAGTCTGAATAATAAGCATATCTTAAACTCACAGACCAATCACAGAGAAAGCATTAAAAAAAATGTATCTATGCAAAATGTACATTCATTTTGGACTATTCATTTTTAAAACTCAGAATTCATGTTTTAACCCCACCATCCTCTTTAATATCCGCAGCCTTAAGACCTGCCAATGCACTATTATCTCAGCCGACATGCTCAAATAACATATGAGCCCCAAAAGAAACCACAGAGATGTCAGTGATTTTTGTTATTCAGGAGATGATATTGTACTTAGCTGCAGATAGAGTGCTCCTTTTCCCTCGTAATGCTTTTAAGCCATGTTGCCAGGGCGTCGCGCTTATCCCCATCTTCCCTTTCTCTTTGTCGGTACACTGCTACTCAGCTGCAGTGAGAAAAAAGTAGCAGGTTTTGTTGATGACTTAAGGGATGGAGCACACACCAGGACTTCTAATGCACCTAGTATTTAAATAATCCCCGGGTCTTCTTTATCCTTTTGATGCCTTTGTTCACTTTGAAAAGTTATCGTCATACGGCCCCTGTACTGCCGGGGATGAGGAGAGAGACGGGGAGTGAGCCAGAATGATGCAGACACATATATACCGTTTTTCTTCACCATCCTAGTTCCCAGAGCGTGAAAGAACATCTGAATACACATTGGAAAAATCTTATCGCGCTCCAGCCGTACAGCCAAATTCTCCACTCTTTTGCTATTCTCAAAAGCAAGGGAAAAAAAAAAAAAGATGGGGGAAGCCAGGAATAATCGTCCATGCTTATCTTTCTGCAGTACTGAGGGGGCTATAATGAGACGCAGTGATCCATAGTGAAGAGCTTAATAATTCATTGTGGTAGCTTTGCAGGTGAACCCTATCACATTACAATTTAAAAGCTTTAAAGCTAGTATTGCTGAAGGGAATACCTTCTGATGAATGCTGGGCGGCAGAGGCCCGGTGCACACAGATACATGGACACACACGAAGCATGCACGTACATATGAGCTCCTAATGAGAGCCAATTTGCTCTAAATAGACTTGTATTGCAGTGTGCAGCTTTCTTCAGAACTCCATCAGCACCATAAGTGACAACCCAGTGGTACATTTAAGTGGTAAACACAAACAGTGCTTATTGAGAAGTGGCCCCATGTCTCTAATTTGAAAAGGCACACCTCATATTAGTGAGCGTAAGTGAGTGCCCTAACAGGAGTGGAGTTAGCATTCCAACAGCGCAGCCGCCATTGAGACAGACAGAGAAATAAAACCAGCATTTTGCTTGTTTTTATCCCAAGGGCAGAGAAGTGACAGTCCTCTTCCTTTCTAATGTCACCCCACACACACACCCCGCTGGCACATTGCCAGAAGGGCTCAAAGAGGGGGCATTAGTATTTCTGTGCTCTGACATTCTTGTTTTCATGTGGACCTTTGCTCTGATTAAAGATCTAGAACAGTCTGCTGGCATTTCTTATTCCCTGCTAAAACTCATTTTCTCCACAGAACCTTCAGACGTTGTACAAAGATGGGGTCGGCTTTGTCAGTGACCTCTGGCACCAACAGGCTGTGGAGCGCATCCCAGATGGGTTGGACTGTAGCCCGCACTGCTTCCTCTCTTTGTGCGCCTCTCTATCGGCTGCTGTCCCCCTCGCTGCTCCCTAAAGGACAGACGGAGCCTGGGTCGCTTGGCACAAGGACTGCATACAGGAGTGACCTTGCAGGGCTTCCTAATGGAGAACTTGGCATAGATCCACACTTTCTCAGCCAGCAGACACAAGCTTCCTTCTCTGGGTCTATAGATCGAAGCTAAGCTCACCTCTAACCCTCCCACTGTGTCTCTATCGGAGGGCTGAGACACATCACTGACTTTAATTGTCACCAGTGACAGCAGTAGATAAAGGCTCTTCACTGTGGAATACTGTCAAGTCATACAGGAATTCATTTGGGTGTGAAGATCCATACTATAACATGACAAGATGAGTGAGAATCTCTGTGTGGTTACCATGACACTGTTTGCACATGTGATGATGAGAAGCGTCAAAACACGTTGGAATCATGTTAGCTCCTGCTGTAACCCTCTGGAGATAAGTGAGATGGGATTAAGAGAATAAAAGATCATTCACATCTGAGAGTATTATGAGGGATAAAACAGTAGTGAAGCTTTCTTTGGTAATACACGCTACAATCACTTCATAATGTGTTTTGTGCAGATGAAATGCTGCTTTTCTGTGGCTGATGAATAGAGGGATATTGGTTGAATGAATATGAATGTTTGATAATCTAATTAATCCTGCTTGCACATTGCGGAAAAGATAAATAATCTTCAGCAGGGCTAATCACAGTGGTAAATATTTATCTGTTTGTGAATATGTCAGTGCAGAATGCTGCTTTCCACTAGTTTTACTGGAGCACTGCATAAAACCATCCTAATGCCAGACAGGCTGCGTTTACCCCTCACACGCTATGGATTATGAAAAACCTAAATTTGCCTTTTTCAATCAGAACCTTGGAAGGACCAAAGGGAACCCTGCCTGGGGATCTGAAATGGCTTGCAAAGGACTTCAAGAATTGTGATATAGCCACGGACATAGCCAGCTGAGCCATGAAAGTAGAATCTTAAAAAATCAATTCTGAAACTCACAGTAGCTGCAGCAGAGATCATTTCAGCTTGGAGCATTGCAGCAGCTTTTTTGGAGGAGTTATAAGGAGGGGAAGAAGGAGAAGAAACAGTTTTGGTGAGCCGCAGAGAGGGCAGAGTGAGTCACAGTAATCCAAATGAGGAATAAAAATATCGAGGACTTCTACAGTGTCCTTCAGATAAAGCACTCCGTCTGGGTATCTCTGTAGTGTGGCCCGCTGCTGCAAGCTCCAGTACAATTGGTCACTGACACAGATAAGAGGCATGTTTAGACCAATGATACTAGAACAAAGTCAGCTAAAGGGAGACGCAGGAGACGAGGCCCGGTTTGAAACCTAGCTGTGTGTGATTTCATTTCTTTTGTGTAATCATTTCAGTGTATGCCTTTAATGCTATTATTAAAAAAGTAGCACGAAAACACAAGACATGCATGTTTCAAGATAAAAAAAAAGCATTTTTATGGAAAACTACATGATGAAACTCTTTGGAATATCTCCAAAATATGGGAAAGATTACTTATTTTGCAATCGAACTAAAGACTATAGTAATAATTATAAGACATGTGGATGGTGTTTCTGTGAATGAATGGGTTTACAAAGACACAAGCATATTGATTGAGGAAAAGAGGCTTGTACATCTTAGTTCAATAAATTATAGGAGTAAAATGTACATTTCAGTTAAGTAGCTTAAGTTGAATACTTTGAACTTAGCTGCACAAATTAAGGTTAAGGTAGGTTAATGGTTAAGGTACACTTTTATTGTCCCCGTAGGGAAATTTGTCCTCTGCATTGAATTAGTATATTGAAAGGAATTCCAGCTCATAATTTTCTTCATGCAACAAAGCAGCAGTCAGATTGGTTGTGTTTGAGCCTTAAAGACGAGTGCATGACTAACTCTGCCCACATAAAACAGCCAAAAAGTCACACATTTCTTTGGTACAAGTAGGCTGTGCCAAAAGAAAAAAAAAACCTAACCATGGACTAGATGAACCACTCATCATACTTTAAGTTCAATGAGGTACATCAGTGTGCATGGGCAAAACTACAGCAAACTCTAACCTAGATCCCTGTTACAACTGAGTACAGAGCCAAAACACGCCGAGGTTTACACCAAGCCAGATAAATACAGTGACAGATATTCATCCTGGGTTCAGATTGCTTACTGTTCAGCTTCAGAGCATTATGGATTTCCTTATCATTAGAAGTGTGAGAGAAGAGAGAGAGAGATATACACTTTGTTGTTCCCAAAGGGAAATTTAGTCCTCTACATTTGACCCATCCTTCAATGCTCCTGAGGATCGCCACAGTGCAGCACTCGGGGACCCATCTCCGTAGATGTTCCTTAGCTGTTCTAGGCTTGGGGAAACCGGAGTGCCCAGAGAAAACCCACCCAGACACGGGGAGAAACGTGCTAACTCCAGACAGAAAAGCCCGTGCCATGTTGGAGTCGAACCAGCAACCTTTTTGCAGGTTTGAGGCAAGAGCACTATCTGCTCATTTTGCAGACCAGCACTGCCAGACGAGGTGTTACACTCTCCGGATTCTTTCTATTCAGATGAACTTTCACTAGACGAACGCACTTCTGTTCCCTTCACAAACAAACAACAAGCACGTGGTCTCTGGTGGTGACTAAACAGCACTAAGAGCACCAGCTCTCCTCTGTGAGAGAGCAATCCAACACAGTAGCCAGAGCTAGACTGGGTGCAGTTTTTTGATGACCCTAGTAGAATCAGGCACCAGTGATCTTAACAGAGAAGCCACACCTACTCTGAAACGTTTATGCTCTCCTTATGCTGAAGCATATTTGCACTTACAGTAAGCAGACCAAACGTATTGCCAGTCCTCCATTTGAACTTACTGAAAGGCTCAGCTAACTTGTATTAGATTTAATAGAAAATGTCACTCAAGTCTAAAATATATGTATCTTTTTTCATGTTTTACTATTTCATTCTCTGTGTAAAAATAATATAATTTTCCAATTACATGTCTGATTTTCAGGGGCAGTTATTTTCATGGGAAATAGATTTTTTGATCTGCATGACTGACATGATTTGCAGATAATTGGCTGGATTGTCAGGGACTTGAACATTACAATTGCTCTCAAAACCCAATTAACATTTTCAAGAAATAGTAACAAATCAAACTGACTTTTTGAAGCCGTCAGTTCTGTGATAGCAATCAGACAGATTAAAGTAGCTGCTCTATCTCCCATCAGTCAGCGAGTTGTTAGATTTTACCTTTTTGCCCATTTATTGATCATGAAAATGGTTTTGGAAGAGTCACCTCTAGATGACACCAAATTAAAATTCTCTTTTGTGGGTTTAATCCATCTTTTTTCTCTGTATCTACACCTGTAATCTCAAAGTCACCAATTTCTTTCTACTTTGATTTCCACTAACTCCAGTCAAACCAATGTCACAATCACTGCAGTAGAGCTCAACCAAATCTCATGAATCAGGGTCATCGCAATGACTTTGCAATGGAGCAGATTTGGCGTCCAACTTCATATAATCAATCACGTCAGCACATGTCAATAGGAGGCTTGCTTATCTGTATTGATACGCTGACAACTCAAAGAATGGGATGTTTGTCCAAAGGCTTACAGCTCATCAATGCACAAGTTCTAATTTGTTGCTGGTGATTACAAAAAAAAAAAATGTTATGGAAGGTAATTATTGGCACTCAATGCAGTGTTCCCAAAGTTTTCAGACTGGGACCCACAAACTAACGATGTAACCAACTTGTGACCCCCAGCAAAATAAAATAGATGTTTTTTTGAAGTTTCCAGGTAGAAAAAAAACATTTAAATTGGACTCAAATGCAGTTGTTTCTGTAATGTTATTGCTTTATATGACCAATTTCCAGTCAAATCCAATGCTAAAGTTGTAAAATTAAAGTCATAATTGTAAAATTACATCTGGTAATTATCTCGCAAACCCCAGATTTTGCTTTGTGACCTCCCGAGAGGTCCCGACCACCACTTTGGGAACCACTGCTCTAATATTATACATCTAACAAACAGAAACATTTCACTTTACACTTGTTTCCAACCGTCCACTTGTTTTTCTTACTTACCAAATGTATTCTGAGCCTCATACAAATCGTCTTTTTTCTTGAAGTACTTTTCGCAACTTGTCAAAGCCAGCATGAGTTGAATCGTGTTAGCTTCCTGGATGTGAATGGCCAAGCTGTCTACAGGGATTAATTATTCATCAAAAAGAGCTGCAGCTGACTGACACAAGCTGTAGCAACAACACAAGCCAGCGCTGTTGTCAGTGAACATATTTGGGGGCGTGACTTTTGGGGGCAAGTAATGGGGAAAGGTCTCTATGAATTTATTGGGAAAATTGACTTTCTCTCTTTTTAAAACATTTTAGTGTATCTGTCAAAACTATTGAGTCACAACTAAGTCTTAAATGTTGTTGTAGTGGTTTATCTCAGTAAAGTAAACAGATATTTCTGTCATCATGCTAGTATTGAGCCTGCAGCTGCTGTTTGCATGTTGGATATTTACACACTTGGACTGTTGCATTGCTTTATTCTTCTCCATGGCATCTAAAGCTGACACAACATTTCTCTTTATGTCCACATTTGCAGTTGTAGTTGTTGAGCTGTGAGTGATAAAACTGTTGTTCCCCATTGGAATACGACCCAGGGACCAGATGCGGCCCTCGATCTGTTTTAATCAGGCCCCTGGCACGCTTTTTGAGAAACAGAAATGTATGACAAAGTAATATGAAGAAGTAGAATAATGAGAATAATAATAATTTTAATTCTTTGTAAATATGCAAAAAAAAGTATACTTTATCTAGAATAAACTCATACAAATACAAGAAAAAGCTGTATTTTATCAAATAAAAGTCAAATATAAAAAGTTGCAACTTGATAATTGTATTCATGGTGATAATGTACAAACATGTGAGGCATGGTTTTAAAGGTCAAAATGATAAAGTCTGACATTTATTGTGTCTTTTTAAAGCAAATATTTGACTTATCTATACTGTATGGGAAAACAGACAAAGGGAAAAAATATTCTTCAACAGGAATTGAAGACATTTTCTAAAGTTTTGAGACTGCTTTTTTCTCCTAAAATTTCAAGGTTAATCTTGAAAAACAGAAACTTTCTATGACTTAGACTTTATTCTCCAGAAAACAGTGACTTTTTCTTTGTAAAAATGTATATTTTTCTTGTAATATATTATGTTTAAAAGTTTCGACATTAAGATAACTGTTTACAATGAGAATGTATAAACCATGGTCTGCAGTTCGCCCCTTCACCGCTTGTCTGCGTTCGAATATGGTCTTTGGGTAAAAATAGTTGCCCACCCCTGCTGTATATGCACTGTTACCCCTAAAGAAGTCCTTCAGATGCCAACTGTTAGAAGTAGATGGGACACTGCAGATACTGTGTGAGGAAAAACACAATTTTAATCATTTCTTTATGATAATTGAGTAGGTACTTTTAATGTGGATGCAGTATAAATACATTTTCTAACATCATTCTCTCCATTGACAGTAACATTTTGTAGCTGTTTGCTATTGTGTATTGCAGATTGGTGGCAGGTGGAAAGTCCCCATCCCACAGTTCTTAATAGAACCATAAAGCATTGCCTGTGACTCCTCCCACTCCTGACACAGCTAACGTTTTTCTTTTAACTTCTAAATTACCCGAACATTTGAAGCATTCGCATGGATCATTTTAATGAACTTTAATGGTATCTTTAAATTTTTACGTTTCCTAAAGAGTGAGTGTATTAGCCGGCCTGCTGGAAGCCATGTTCCCCACATACATAAATCATGCATGCTGCGGACGTT
The DNA here is from genome assembly GCA_038363315.1 of Mugilogobius chulae. Taxonomy (NCBI): domain Eukaryota; kingdom Metazoa; phylum Chordata; class Actinopteri; order Gobiiformes; family Gobiidae; genus Mugilogobius; species Mugilogobius chulae. The sequence continues at coordinate 33,663,887 of CM076408.1, forward strand.
ATGTTTTATACTGCTAATTATATAAAGCGAACTGGCTCATTACTTACTCCACCTTCCACTTCTAACAATATACTGGTCATTCCACTGCTATCAATATGCTGTTGATGTCAGCCAATTGAAAAATGTGTGAAGTGATCAGTGAAGTTCTACAATCTGTTATCAAGTCTTTTATAGTACTAAGTTTAATTGAGATATTAATCATGACAAACAAATACCAATTATTATTGAATTAATTAAATACATAAATTGACTTTGAAGTGTTGATTTAAGTGTGAAATTTTCTTAGTTGTTTTATTTTTTTTTTAGATATTTGTTTTTGTTTTTACTTTATATGAATATGTGTAATTATTTTAACAGTATCCACTTTATAATAACTTCATCTTAACTAGCTTCAATAAAGATGATCAAACATTGAGTTTTTCATGGACAAATTATTACTTTATGGATAAAAAGATTTAGCACAACATTCAGTATGGTCTAAAGAAGCTTCTTCTTCTTTATTTAATTTAGTCTAAAGTTCCATGACATTTTTTTTTTTTTTTTTTTTTTATTTTATTTTAGTCTTAAAATTTACAGTCTGGACGAGCAGATTTGCTTCTAAACTTTTTAATCATTGGTATCTTATATTACAAATCTAATCATTGAGTTAATCATTGAGTTAAAATTTTCCTCTGTCCATTTTTTCAACATAAATGCCTGTGATACTTTTTTTTTCTTAAATGTATATGAGTAAACATGAAAAGATTGGCAGTGATACACTTACATTTTTTTCATATTCACCTCCAGTGTCTAGCTTTAATTAAGGAGTCAATGTTAGGATTTTAGATTTAGGTTGATTGTTATTAAACCTTGAAATGTAATTTGTTATTTGTTAATGATGAATTGAGTCTATTTTCATACTTTATTTTTTAAACAGCATTATTAAATATTCTGTGTATTTTGGAACAAGTATCCTTTCACATTAAGTTGAAGTTTTCCCTTGGAGATTAAAATAATAATTCTTATTCTGGTAAATATAAAGCATAGAAACAAGCTGTAGGCCTACTAACACATAAATGTGTTTATGCAGCTTTGTATGCATTTAATCACCACTGATTAGAAAATGATTAATTGTTTTTCCCCACAAGATGTGTGCTTTCCATTTACCATGTGGTTAAGGTAAAGTTAAGGTTAAGTACACTATTCTCTTTGTAGGAAAGTTGTCCTCTGCATTTGGCCCATTTTTTTGCTAGGCTTGAACAGGACTGGAGCGGAGGATATTCTCTAATGTGTAGGTTTTGGTTAGTTTAGGTTTAAGTGCTAACCACAAAAGTTAAGTTTGAAACTTAACTTTCTGAGTGCAACTGCAAGACTTAGAAAGTGCTTAAAACCAATGTGCCCTTGTCACAGACCTCGGTGCAGTGCACGGAAAGAATCCGTAGAGAGTGTATTTTTGTCGGAGGTCGCAGCGGTCTGATGCGACTTTCAATTTGCAATACGAGCATTCTCACAATAATCCACGTGAATCCGTGTGGCTTTGGGCAATAACAGACCGCAAGTGTCAAGCACATCGCAAGAATCTCGCACACGTCTCGGACCGAACTCGCCTCGCAGTCTGTGTACGGTAGGCGTTTTGTTTTCCCTAAAGCCTGTATTTGTTCTAGTATGGAATAGTGTTTATAGCATTTTTTGAGTATCGACCCATTCAGAGTCCATGTTGAAGCTGCACATGCTTTTCACAACTAACATAGGTTTCCCATTACTTCTATTCAAAGCAATTAAGCAGTACGAAAGAAACAAACTGTCTGTAAACGCAACAATGACTTCTACCAAAGCTCCAACCTCTCCCAATGTTTTCCATAGGTTTGCACTAGTTGATCTTAACGGCTAAAGGAAGAATAAGGGATAAGAGTCATGAAGTATAATATTTGCTCAAAGTATTTTGTGCAATACCCTTTTGTAGAAATCAGCACAAATATAACACACAGATGTACAGTAGTTTGCTGTGAGTCTGTAGTTCTCCGCTTTGTTGATCATTTATTAACACAAATTACACAAAAATCTTTATCAGTGTCGTGGTAGTTCCTTTTCTGTACTTTTCATACTCATCAAGAGATTTGTATATTGCAGCTTTTCTTTGTTTTTTCCCTAGTGTATATCAGACCACTACTTACTAACATATGCTTCCATTCAGTAATTCCTTTTTTACGATCTTTGACTGACAAAAGCAGGAGGCCATATCGTCATGCAAGGTAGCACATTTTTTCTTAAATGGGTCTATGCATCTTCCTGTTTTATGGTCAGTTAGTTTGTCATCATCATTTTTCTGATATACTGTATATTATGAAGACATTTCCAGCTTAGAAGTTATAAGATTGGACAGTCACGCTGTTACAAAATGCTAGTACTATACATTCCCAAAAAAATTAATCTGCACGAGTTCAAGCCACTTAATTAAAAAGTGGCAGAGAGAGCCACAGCTTAAAAAGTGCTAAGTTGTCTTTATACAACATAATATATTACACAGACTCTCTTCAATGAAACCAGAGGAGGCCAACAGGTGACCGTGCTGCAGCCAAAGAAGCAAGTGATGTGAATAAGAGCTGGTACTTCTCTTCTTTCTCCTCACAGCTTCTGTTTAATTATCGTCAGGATTCTGGGCCAAAAAACCAGAGCCTCTTCAGACAATAACTGCTGTCTGTAGCCTCAGCTCTGCCATGAAACGTACTCTCCCACACCTTATTATGAAGCCACAGAGCACAAAGTGGCATTGCCATTTGAATAAATATGGGATGTTAATGTAAGGAGCTTTAGATTCAAGTAAAAGATAAAACGATAGATCTGTAAAAGTGAGCATGTAGGTTTTGGGTATAAAATGTAGCTTTACTATTTTCACAGGATTTAGGGTGGTTTGTGAGAAAGTTCAACAAAAGGATTAAAAGAGGTTTGGAAATGTACATCATGCATGGTTTTGTCTTTAGTCATTAAGAATTGATTCTTGTCTCCGTACATGTGTCACAGGTCAAGGGTGTACAAGTTGGGAATTATAGTAGAAAAAAAGATGGAATAATAAATTAGTTAATCTTAGCTGTAAATGAATAAAAAGGAAACTAAAGCCAGCAACGCCACCGGGAGAAACTTGGAAAATAAATAAAGCTAAACTTGAGGCAACACAAGTTTGTTCATTGACACAGAGGTATACAAAATAATTTACACAATTTATTTAGGTTCAAAGTATAAAGTGTCACTTGTGTTCCGTTCAAAATCTTTCAGTTCTTGGTTTTCCAATTCTGCTTTTCATTCACATCTTATTTTGTTTACAAGTCCATTTGTTGTATCACTCTCAGTTAAGTTCATAGTCCACATGGCTAATGAAGCCAGCAAGACAGACAGCAGTGTTGTGACATTAACTAAAAAGGCTGACAAATGGGAGTTGAAATAGGAGCTGTAAACAGAAGATCCACAAACCGGAGTTGCAGCCAGAAGTTGCAAATGCCAGCATCACTGTATGATCCTAAATAAAGAGAATTATTAAGCTAGACATTGAAACTCATAACGCTAAGCTAGGCGAAGGCATACAGATTTTGCATAGACCCCAGAACGAGCTACTTCAACAGACCCAGCACCAGCTGCACTGAGGACTCCAGCTGGGGCATCTGACAACCTTACAGCTAACTGCATGAAGGACTTCAGCATCGAGAGTTTCACAATGAACCAGGATGCTGTGAGAGCAGCAACAAGACACTGTACAGCACTGCTCTCACAGTACATTAGAGTAAACGTAAACATGGTGAACTTTGTTTACCTGGCCTTCATGAAACAACCGACACAAACCCAAGAACCACCCACAGGAAAGTGGAAGCAAGAGCTGCTAGAGTGGTCTTTTACAATGCTGTACGTCCTTTGCGGGTCCAAAGGGCACATCACTACACATGGGTCATGATGTTTTTGATTTTTTTAAGCATCACAAGAACAGACTACTGTTTCTGTGAATGTGTTACATCAAACAAGGCTTTTTTTAATAAAAAAACAAAAAAACTATATGTCTGACTAATGTAGCTTTTAGGAAATTTAGTGAGAGTAATATCTGAAAAACGTAATATTTCAGTCATTCCTGGGTCATTTTCTTGAAACAAAAAGGGGCAAAATGACAAAACTCCCCTTAACAAGAATGTAACAACAGGTCTACTTTAACACAGAAATGACAGTGGAATCAACCCTGTACTAAAGTGACAAACAGAGCTATGGAGAGACACATGAGGATCGAACCCAACACCAGAACTGATACACCACTATTGATATTTGATTCATTTTGATACAGCCCATCTCTATCAATCAATCACACATTTTGGGAGATCAGATCAAGTTGTTGAATTTGTTAAAGTACTTCTCCATGTAGTCTGTCTTTCTGATTTACAATAATTCTAACAGGCTCCTTTTAAGAAATAAGACATCTCTCTAGCACATCTTTTACATTACAACACCAGTGATTATGCAGATGCAGTATTTCGCCCTTGGCCTTCATCGAGCAAAACACATGCATCTACATTATGTAAATAATTATCACTGATGTTAGAAGTGAGATTGTGTGAGAGAAACTTCATATTTTCAAACAGGATCCTTAGCTTCACTGTGGGGCTTACAAGCAGCTTTTAATCAACACACTATTTTATTTAGTTGTCTTTTAATACGTTTGTGAGGACAAATTCAACAGCTGCCTTGTATTCTGGTGTTTTTGTAATTTTAGGAACCATTAGTTCAATTACCTGACACTTTCCTTGGCTTCTCCTTGGATTGTATCAACTATATTTTGATACAACCAAGTGTTGCTGCCTTTCATAGAGACAAATAATTGTTCTATTTCCCCTCAAACAATAGTTATGTGTTGTAAAATTTAAAAATCGTATTTTGCAGCTGGTGTGAGTGGATTGTGAAGTTTAATTGTTTTCTCTAATCTCAGTGTGACAATCTTGCTGTTTTAATTGTTCATCTGATTGTTTTTTCTAAGAATATTTCAATTCAAATACAGTTGGTTGCAAATTACCAAATTGCTTTTGTAAGTTTGCTAAGAAATATTAGTAAATATGTAAGTAAGTAAGCTTTATTTGTATAGCACTTTTCATGCTTTTCAGGACATGTAAATTGCAAATGATTAGCACGAGATCACGGCGAAGTGTTGCATATTTTGTGTAAATATGCCACATGTCGCAGTCCCAGTTCATTTCTATGATGGTTGTAAAGATGTGTTCTTATTTATGAATATAAACGAAATCCTTATCCTAATTTTAACCTACCCCAAGCCCCAGCCCTAATCTTACCCATTTTAGTAACTTGAAGCCTAAACTTACCCTTAAACCTAAAGAAAACAACAAAACAACAAAAAAGCAAAACAAAAAATTGCCAATGGGGTAAGAACGGTTTTCTTTACCCATTGGAAAATATTCTGGCTTGAAATACAAAATTTCTTTTAGGAATAAAAAAATAAGGAAATAATAAATGTTTCTGCAATAAACCAAGGTTAAATTAGTCAAATGCTTGAAATTAGGTTCAAATCCTAGAATCAAGCAACTTTAACTCATTTTTCCCTTGTGTGAAATCTCATGTCATTTTACGCTTTTCAGATCGTGCTATATTTACGGTGTAGCATAAGTACACAAAACGCGTGAAATTGTGTTCAATTGAAATAATTTTGTTTCGTGTTATATATATTTTTGTGAGACTGTGTTATATTGGTTCAGGAAACGAAGTGTTGTGCCAATGAGTCCAGGTTGTGCAGAAAGGTAGGAGACTTATAACCAGAAGCAACAATGATACAATGGCAGGCTTTGTTAAAGTTGGTAACTAATTTTTTAGTTGTAAATTAGTATATTGTGTTTTTTCTCTATAAAGTATTGATAAATGCTGCACTTTGTGAAAAATAGACCACTGTGTATTGTCTAAATGAAAAAAAAGAAATGTTGTTTTAACCAGGAGCGAAAAGCAGCACTCTGATGGTTGAGGGTGGGTAATTTACTAGATGGTCCTCACCAGTTTCACTTTGTTGTTTGCAGAAAGATGTTTATAAGCCGTACTTGCAACCAAATGAATACAGGTCAATATTAACTATGTTGTAGGATGATTAGAAGAAGTAGTTCAATTTACAACCTAAATCATGTTTGCAGTCAGAAAATCAGCTACCTCACTAGACATCTCTGCCACAAATATGTTTCAACAAAATCTTAAAATAAAAATAAATGTGATATTGCCATCAATGTCGGGATGAAGAATAATATACTGATCTAACTGGTGCTGTTTAATTTATCAGTGCAAAGTTAATGATTCAATCAATTAATCAGATTTTGTGCAAAGTTTTGATTACGGGTAATGAGACTTTTGGATCGAAGGCCACTAAACTTTGAATACTAATAAAAAGTTGTGTTAATTTAGATCTTTTGATAATATTCATCAGGTCATATTATGAGAGCACAATGGTTTTAATCAGCCCCAAATGCCATTTATCACTATTCATTGGCTTCCTCTGCTATTCCTCCTGTTTTGATCTTAATCGTCTGAGGACAGATACTGCCCTCTCCACCTCGAGTTTGGAGCGTAACACAGACTTAATTATCAAACTGACAGGGATTCATGAGACAGACGGTGCAAAACTAAATCCAAAAAAGTTGAGGCGCTTTGTCAAATCTAAATAAATGCAAAATTGTTCTTAAATCTTGGGAAACCGTATTTTATTTGCAGCAGTTAATGAAACACCAGATTTATTGCTTTTCAAGGCACTCATAGCGTTTTATTTTCATCATTATTCATGGACTCCACTGTTACCCCGGCAGCAATACATCTCCCCAAAAGTTGTGACAGGGCAATAAAAAGTTAGACAAAGGTGATGCCAAAAAGCTAAATGGAAAAGATTAATTATTAATCACGAATAGCTAAGCTCTTTTACAGATCCATTGTGTTATTTTTGTGGTTTAACAGGTCTAGCACCATTTTGTTTCAACCGGAAATGTTATTTTTGTGTCAGTGGCCAAGTACAGTATATTCCATGTTAATCTCTTTTTCCAAATATGTAGTCAATGTCACAGGCATTCTTGCTCACCTTATCAGATTCTATACCACAACTGATTACACATTCACACTAACTTACAGAAGTGTGGACTTGCAAGTCGTGACTTAGACTCCAGTCAGACCTCAGTCTTTATTGTAATGATGAGTCTTGACTTGATAACTTGAAGATATTGCAAAGACACCTGAGGCATACATTCACTTTCTTTGTCTCTTCTGTACGTTTTAGATCCATGTAGCTCATTTGGAATGTTTGCTAGGTTTAAAAGAATTCTCCGCTGAGGTTCTGTTTACATTCAGCAACTTTTGTGAGTCAATTCTTCCTCTAGTTTTATGACTTTCTGTGTCAGTATCACAGCGCCACACTGGTCAGTTACAGGCCTTCACACTGGGTTCAGGCTGGTTTCTGATTCATGTGGACGTTCATAAATCCTAAAACATCTCCATGTGTATGCACTTAGTTGTTAATTTTAGTTTTTTGTGTGGACAAGGCCTAGACTTGGGGCTTGACGTGGACTCAAAGATGAGAGACTTGGAACTTGAAGATAGAGACCTGAGACAACTTACCAAAAAACTGGTAAGCTTCATTTTTTTACCATTATTTAACTTAAATTTGAGATTGTTTCTAAAATGTTCTAAAATTTCGATGATGTAATAGTAATTTTATACAAAGACTTGAGACATAATTAGAGGGCTTGGACTCGACTTGGACTTGTGGGGCTCTGACTTGGAATTTGACTTGAACTTGAGGCCTTTTAGTCTACTTACTTGAGATTCTAAAACAATGATTTGATCTTATCTCTGTTGCTGGTAATTCATCACTGTTTCAAGCACAAAGCACAGAGTGTCTTACTCAAGGACTAAGTAAGTGAATCAACAATAAATTAATTCAATCAGCAACAATTAACTAAACTAAGCTACACAAAACGTAGAGCTTCTAACCTTGCTTTAAAATACAGTAGTAACTCACTAAAAAAGTTTATTGCATTCCTCACTATGAATTTTTTTCTGATTGTTACATCATTGGAAAATCAGGACATTTCATCACAGCTTTACATCCATTAGCTGAGCCTGTGTGACTCGATTTTGTACATAGAATAACTTAAAATACATTTCCTCTTAGCTAAGATATCTTGTTAATGTATATATTATTTAGGTAGAAATGAGTCCGTAGTGTCCTGACTACATCCAGTAATGTCCTGTTTGTTCATCAAACTCCACTAAGTTTGTTGTTGTTAACATTGTGGCTAATTTCGTTATTATCATATAGCACGTCTCACTCGTAACAGCTGTGAAAAAAGCTTCAAAGACATTGTGTGAACAATTTGAGGCTCAGAATACTTAAGTAAGAGAGTGAAACACTTGGATTGGATGTAGGATGTTTAAAATGAATTCTGTTTGCATTGCTTGTATTTTTAAGGAAGCAAAAATTGGTCTTGCGCCTTTAAACAACAAATGCATTCCTTCTATTAGTGCGACATTCACCCGCTGACTGCGCTCAAGCACCTAAATACTGAATGGAGCATGTAAATTATTATTTCCAAAATGCTGACATTATTTAAGTTAAAAAATCTAAACTACTTATCCCAAGGTGAGCAAAAGCAAACTTAAAACCCACAAGAATACAGAATATGTCCACTTTCAGTGTTTTGCAGAAATCGTTACCTTCTGTAGCGCAAAAAAAAAGTAAGTTGTGGTGGCTATGGAGTCAATGTCAGTTTTTGTTCTGTTGAAGCTAAAAACATACGCAAATGATGGAGGAAAGGTAGCAGGGCATAAAAGAACGGAAGAAAAGAGAGAGGTAGAATGAATCGGAAGTGGCTCTCCATGGATGGCTTGTCATTTGAGGTGAGACTGAAGCGAACAAAGGTAAACAATGGATGTTTGGTAAAAGGCAGGAGCAGCCAGTCAGGCAGTAATAAAAAGAGAAAAGAGAGAGAGAGAAAGAGAGTGGGGAAAAACAGCCTCTGGTCTGTCTGAAGGGAAGCTGCCAGACTGCATTTGTCTGAGCATGCAGCCCACTCTGTCACCTGCCATAACTACCCATCAGCCCCCTGGATCTTTCTGCCCCCCTACCCTCTGTAGTTGTGTTTGGAGCTTTTAGTGTGGGCGCCTATAGCTGTTGGCGTGTCACATGGAGCCCGGGCTGGCTGGGGTGAGGGCTTGTTTTGCACGGTGTTTGAGGGAGACAGAGGCACTGATAGCAAATGACACTTCTGACTGGGGAGAGCTGGTGTCTAGACCTCCGCGAGTGCCAAAGGAAAAAGCACCATCATTTTGCCACTTTTCTTCATTTGGAGCTGCTGTTTTTTACTCAAATGATTAGAAGTTTTTTTTTTTTTTTTGCCACATTAAATTGAGCCATTTACTCTTGTTGCACAACCCTGATTGGTATCAGTCTTGCAAATCTTAAAACTGGACCTAATCTTTGCTAAACTGCACAGCATTACTTATTGTCTTTATAATCAGTATGTCCTTCAGTATGTCCTTATTTGGGAGCGACTCATGTAAAAGTAAATGATAAATAGGCTATAGCATATTCTATGTTTTTTGTCCTTGTAGGTGTTTTTGTAGTTTATGCACATTAAATTTGGACTAAATTTTTTCACTGGCTTAAATCGGGAAGGGGTGTTTTTGTTCAAGTGATGTTTAGGCTGGAAGTTTCTATATTTATGGCAGATGACATGAGCTAATTTACAATTTGATTTGTTTAAAGTATGAGGTAGATCAATTTTTTTTTTTTTTTTTTTATAAACCTAACCCTACCATGTTTTAGCCCCTAAATTCTACCCACAAACAGATTTCAAACAGCAATGAAAATCATTGGCAAAAAGGCAATTAGTGCTGAGTGTTGAGTGGACAATACACAATGATGTCACAGAGAGTTTAGAAATTACATCAGGCTCTGCAGTGAAACACAGCCAGTTTGTCACTATGACGACCACCAGCTTAGCAGTTGTTTTAGGGTTCAGAGTCAGCCTAAATAAATGCAATGTGTACAGTATACAGTATGTATAGAGCTATTCACAGAAGTATTACAGGAAAACATTTCCAAGCATGCGGCACATCCTTACTCAATACCAGAAAAGTTACACAAAGCTTTCAGAATCCACTTTTAGCACCTCCCACTTTATCCCTTCTCTCACTGTGAAGTTGAACCATGACTGAGAAACAATTGTCTGTGGCTCGCTTGCAGTTCTCATTCAACTACACCTCTGCTCTTACTGGATACAATTATCCACCCCAGACAGTTGGTTTGTTTTGGTTTCGCCTAAAAGGCAATATTCAGTTTCTGATCCACAAACCGCTGTCAAAGAATAAAGTCAAGCCTTTAATAGACCTTGCATTTTGATGACCTGGGTCAAGTCAGCTTGGTTTGTGTAGCACTGCATCTGAATGGAGTTCTACTTTAATGTCTGTCTGTAAAGTCGTTCACTGAATGCTATCGGAGCATGACAACAGTGCAAGGCAAGAAATAAAACTTTTGCTATGATGACAGAAAAGAACTGCATCTTTCTCATCTACAAATGCACACCTCTACTGTATGTGCAGTTAAAACTAACAAAAATATTCAAGATTTGGTTTCATCTTTCGGTTTAAGTCAGGGGTCAGCAACCCAAAATGTTCAAAGAGCCATATTGGACCAAAAAAGAAACTAAACAAAATCTGTTTGGAGCTGCAAAAATTCAAAGCTTTATAAGCTTTACAATGAATGCAACACATGATAAAAAGTCAGCTACAAATACAAAATGATTAAATCGCTCTGGAGTGTAAGTTGCAAAGGCCAAAAAAGGCATTAAAGGTGAGGTAGCTAACATTTTCAGATGTAAATTAGTAAACTTTGTGCTTTGCACTAAAAAGTAAATACAGCACTTTGTGAAAAAATTAGACTTCTGAGTACTGTCTGAACTGAATAATAAAGAATTTTAGTTCTAATCAGGAGCTGAATGCTGCGCTCTGATTGGCTGAGCATGGGTGGTTCTCTCCAGTTTCACTTTGTTGTTTGTAAAAAGAAGTTTATAAGCCATAAATGCAACCAAAATGAATACATTAACTATTTGTCGAAGGATTTATGAGAGGAAGTTGTCAGATTTAAAACCTAAATTAGGTTTGCAGTGTAAAAATTAGCTACCCCACCTTTAATTAGGAGAAAAAAACATGAATAAGTCTAATTTTTTGGGGAAAGTAAGTCTCAAGTCCAAACCATAGATGCTGCTCTGTGTATTATTAAATCACAGTTATGCAAATTAATTTGCCAGGCCAGGTTAACATTTTGAGTCATTATATAGTCTTTTAACCTTAAAAATTCACTTTACTGGCGAGTCCGATTTGTTATTCCTTTTTGTCTAACTGTGCTTTGTGTTGTTGTTTTTTGGATCGGACTGTGTTGAAATCACTTTTGGACTATACTATTTTCTTTAAATTGCTGCACTGAAAAACTTGTACATTTGTGACAGCCACAGTAAATTATACGCTTCACAGGCACTTTGTTTTTTAACCTATCATGATGACTCTAAATCACATTCTGCTTGTGTTGATATAGCTTTTTACATCACCTGCATTTGCATCTTCATTGTCCTAATGGTGCAGAATGCATAATCCTTTATTTTCACATCAAACCCTTTGGCGTGCTGTTGTAGTGACAGAATGCAAGCTGGTGCATTTTCACGTTTGAGCTAAACTGACAGTTTCTGCTAAAGCTTCACCATCTTCACACATTTATCAGATAGGTGTACAAAGTTCTACTCAGAAACTTGGAAAAATTTTTTTTTTTTTTGTCATGAGTTCATAATAACTTTTAATTCCATGACAAAACTGTCCTATTTTTCTCCCCAAGAACACAAAAACACTAAAAGTCGCTTTGAAAAAATAGTTATCTTCTCAGCTCATATTTCTTGAGCCGTCATGTCGTTGCTCGCCCACCTGCTCTTGTTCCAGTGAAGGACAGCGAATTCCAGATGCAGCGAGGACCAATGCAAATCAATCATTTTATTCTGAAAGAGATAATTTATGATGCGCTCAAAGGGTTACGGATCCAATCTCCAGCATGTTCCCACTGTCATGTCCCATGTTTAGGCTTGTCATCAGTCTTCATCAGGCCCTCTGCTTCCATCGCTGCCACCGCCGTCCCCAGAGTCACGATTTATCCCGCAAATAATTGATCGTGACAGGCCGCACGTAAACAGAGAGGGGGCCGGACGTGATTAATCACTTTGTTCGATTAATTACGCTTGATTATGCATTTTAAAGTGGCAATCCAGAAGCACTTAATGACTGGATGTTAGACAACTGTTTAGAGACCTTCACCTAATGGCCTTGTTGATGAAAGTACAGTTTCAGAAAAGGTATGAAAACTGAGATTTCATACAGTCAATGGGATGATGTATATGTTACTAGTTGAGTTTTTGTACTCTCATCCAAGCACTGAACTGACTATGAGTATAGTAAAGCTGTCAACAAAGGGCATATTGTTATGGAGCTTATTTCACTTTTACCACAATGAAATGACAGAACATCTTCACAGGGATCGTTTTGAGTTTTTATATACTCAATAGACTTTTACTCCAGTTTATTGTAGTACATCAATTTGAGACACAATGACTGAAATTGCACATATCTTTGAAGCGTTCTTTTGTCAAATGAGAAATTCTAAGTTCAGAAACACAGTTATTGGGGTGTCTCATTGGGCATTTTCTCAAATGAAAGTGCCGAACCAGGCATCAGGAACACATCTTCACCCCTTCTTTCACAGGGCCAAGGAACAAGTACCTTGCATTCGTACCAACCCTTCGTACTGCTCAACAGAGGATCCAGGGGATATTCGTGACGTCAACCAAGTTGCCAGTGTAAGCTGTGTCCAAAGTACTGCAAAGATGGGAAACCATTCCTGTTTTTTCTCTGAGCCCCTCTCCGTGGCTGTTGTGGTCCTTGATATTCTTACAGTCCTGTTTCAGGTTTTTTTTTTTTTTTGTGTTGCTTAGCTGTGTAGTAAATTCCAACTTGTGCTAGCTCATTAGCTAGCTTACTGAAGATTTGTAACATTTTTTTGGGTCCCTCAAAGCCCTGCTGTACCTCCTTGTTGGCGTAAGGACATAGCAGTGCTTGTACCTCTGCACCCGCTCATCTCTCAATGTCACAAATAACATTGCTGCGTCACGGAAACTTTCTCGGTATAAGTGAAAAGTACTTGCCCCAGAGAAGGAGCTAAGTTGGCCCCACATTGGCCTCACTGGTTCCTGGTCCTTTTTCTGTGGGCCAGGGGCTAAACAGGTTACAGAAACAACAAAAAGTTCCAACCAATTCCAAGCTTTAGTTAGTATACGCATCCATTTGAAGGTACTGCAGCTTTATGTGACTCTTTTTTTATAATATTTTATGTTATAGCCAATCTTGTCAAAAATGAAAGAGTAACGGTTTATTTTTATGTTGTACTGTATGCACTGACTGATGACTTACACCGGGCTCACACTGCCTCCAGTCCAGATCCAGATCCGGATCCCTCGGGGTCCAGTCGTCACTCACACTGCAACCAGAATATGCATGCGTATGTACGGACTCTGCAGGCCTCGCGAGACCACGAGTTCACGGGGATTCACGCTCAACTTGGGAGTTTCAGGGAGTTTACGCGATCTCTGGCACATGGATATGTAAACAAGGAACACTTGCTCCTTGTTTTGGGCTTCATTTACTGTTGGATTTTTCGACGCATAATGGGTAAGTACAGGACATTTATTTGCCTCCTGTGTGTTCAATAGTCGCGTACATGTCGAGCATTTTGACGTATTTGTTGTAGTAGCAGAAACGTAATGTTTTTACTTTGAAAACCACCGGATTCCCTTCACCCACGCACGCTTGGTTTCCTGTTTGTCGTGTCTTGTTTTCACAACTTTACCAAAAAGGGCTCCGGAGCGCTCCGGCAGTCCGTAAAAATTTCAATGAAACGGAAAACGATCCGGACGTGCGGAGCAGAGCCGCGCGGCTCGCTGGACTGGACGGATCGCGGTGTGAGAGCCTCTCATTACTTTTCAAGAAACGGAAAGCCTCCGTACGCCGGACTATCTTGTGCAAACCAGGTAAAATTCTTAATGGTTGCTTTTTCATTAATTATTTAACTCAAAAGTTGCTTGCACAAGTCGGAAAAATGAAAATTCTGGAAAAGTATGAGTATTGACATTAGTGCACATTGACTTGTGGAATGCAAAATGTACTAGATATTATTGCAATTATTTCATATATATTCAAACAGTATGGCCGTACTTTTCGTCCCCAAAATATGAATTCCAAACTAGGCTTGTGTTTTCTGCATCTGACCAAAAGCACATGAATGCACACAGGTCAAGTGGACACGCTCCGCCCTCAGAGAAATCTCCCATCCAAAATGCCCGGTGTTGTTGTAATAAGAATTTTTCTTATTTGACTAATGTATGTTTATTAAATGAATGAACAGCCTTTGTTTTTGGATACTATAAATACAATTCTTTTTAAACTTTCTCCCTTTATGTGAGTGAATCGTGGAAATCTTGTTGCCCTATCTGACTTCCTTTCTTAGTCAGGTAATACAATCCCATTCCCAGTGAAAATTGCAAATCAGATCACATAAGCAGGTCCACAAAAAGCAATTACGATTCAGTGAAACATGTAATTTAATCAGGGCAGGGGGAAAAAAATGAAACGTATTAAGGTAGTAAGAGTAAAGTATTCAAATTCTTTTTTTTTCTTTTGGCCATTATTCAAATACACCCGGTGTGCAAATGGCTCTTTAGACAAGCCCAAACCTGCTGGACTGAAAGACAATTGTGAAAGACAGACAAATAACTGTGGCGGAGTAGCAGTCATGATTGAGTCACTAGATCTCCAGTAACTCGTGGCAAAAAGCTCTGTGTGCATGGGAGAATGTATGGAAGAAAGCCCCGTCGCGGCACTGCAAGTCGATTAAGCTTGTTTTTTGGCAATCCATATGACTGGAATGTTTTCTTGTCGGACACAGCGTTTAATCGATTGGGTTCAAATTACGACAAATAAAGAGAAATGGACAACAGCTGTCAATACGCAGGGAAAACTTCACTAACTTGTTCTGGTTTTACAAGTGGATGTGTTCTGCTTCTGTGGTTATGGGAATGAGTGTTCTATAAACTTCTTATCTTACCCTGAGGTTGAATTTAACAAGACTGTTAAGCGTCTATGTGGTCTATGATAATGAATAAAAACAGTAGATTAAGAACAAGCTATAGTCATGCTAAAGCTGGCGGTATCTGACTTTTTCAGAAATGTACATTTAAGCTTTGTTAATAAATGAAATGTCATATGCAGTACATTTTGTGACCAAAATAAGACCTTCGTATTTCTGTACCTGAATCAAAATAAACGTTATGGGTGCATTTATGTATTACGCATCTGATTGGCTGTTGCTTGAGATGGTTACACCTCCAGTTTCCACTTTGCATCTGTGTAAAAAATGTTCTTAAAGTACCATTACTCTGATTTTGCTTCCTTTAAGATCTAAACAGTAAATATTATTTAAACTTTCTACATTACACTATTGCGTCCTCACTTACACATGCCATTCTGAAATTAGAAAGTGAATCGTTGCCTGATATGCTAATGATAGTACCAACAAGCTTACATACAACAAAGACGAAGTGATAGTCAGTTTTAGTGACACAAAACATGGATCATTATTACATAACATTGTTGCTAAAGTATTCAAGTCATGGGCAAATTTTTTCTGGTCTGTAATATACACATTCCACAAGAGATTCCATGCAATAGAAGACACTTGAAATTAAGCTAACTTATATTGTTTTTTTTATTCCTGTGCATAATCCTTTTGAATCACTTATATTTGGTAAAAATATTCATTGTGATGCTTATTTGCTTTTTTTGCTTATGATGGGAGGCTTGCAAGAAACTTTGCTAAGAAACAAACAAATGGTAAATAGCAGTAATTTCTGTTTTAATATGAAAAATTTGGTACGCCCAAGACTTTTAATTCTGTAAACAACGGTATCATAAATGTTGAAGTAAGTGCACAAAGTACACTCTTCCTCTAGCCTATCGCGGGCCGTAGAGGAGTTTGTGTCAACGTATACTTTCGCCCTACTGACAATGTGTTATGCAGAAAGAGCTCCTCTTTATACTGCTTACATGGATATGAAACAATAAACAGGTCTGAAACAGACAGTCTTCTCCTGAAGCTTGACAACGATTCTCTCGCTGTTTTCTTTCACTCACCTTGAATGTAACTTTTTAAGTCACAAGGTTGAATTTCATTCACAAATTTGATATAGCAACAATTTCAGATTGGTTTTCGCACAGTTAGAGAATTTTTTGGTAGTTCAGCTGACCACAAAAAAAACGAACAATTTTGACTTTATCGATCGTTTTCTACTGTTTGGGCTACTATCGACAAGGTTCTTTGAAAACCAATCACGGGGGTCCTCCTGGAAAAGATTTTAGATTCGATAGGGATCCCTGACTTTAAAAAAGTTTGAGAACCCCTGATTAGTTTGTCATTTATATTTCATTTTCTTTCCACTTATCCCATTAGAAGTCTATTTCACTCGACTAGGCATTAGGCCCCGGAACATCCCTCTGTATAGTCGTCAGCTCATTGCAGGGTTATTGATTGAAACATAAACTAAATGTCTTTGACATAAAATTATTACAATTTAACTGATGTATCCTAGTTGTCATTTTACAATTTTTTTCAACAATTTGTAATTGAGTTCTTCAGATCTTTTGCCCTGCTTTATTTATTCTTTAATGAGAGCATTTACTACGGAGGTTATGACAGGACACTACAACAGCGACCAAAAAAGTGTGGCAAATTGATTCAGCGTAAAAAAAATGAAGAGTTTTTGGAGAGGTTCCGGAAAAAGGCTGAGTTGCTGTCGTCTCCGGTGAGCGTGCCGGACTGCTGATCCAGTGCGTCTGTGAAGTCTGTCTTCAAGTCAAGTCCTATTCCTCAAGAGTGTGTCAGTGAGAGCCAATACTTAGCCCCATTACTATGATAGATGAAGTATAATCACACGCTGACATTCCTGACTGAGACTCGCACCAGCAGAAACGCGAGAGTCAGCTCCATTGATCACGCGCTCTTTTTTGGGAGGCCGTGAACTGGCGAGAACTTACTTTGTGACAGTTTTCCATTGTGAGGTCAGAAGGAGCCAGATAATGACTGTTACATCACCAGGTTGACCCACCTCTAAGGAAGCTGGAAGCAGGTTAAGAACAGGTAAGGTTAAAGGGATTTGATTAGACTGACTGAGCGAAATTTACATATTGATTGCATTTAAGGGTGGGCAATTATTATATTCCAAGGGCTATATTCAAATCCAGACAAGTACAAAGGGACCACAATTATTGAAAGATATTTTTTTTTATTATTGCAAGCACAATTTGTATAAAAAACAAACAAAAAACATATCTATTGTTATTACACTTATTAATCACAGGTGCAAACACATGGCCAAGTCAGTCAAATAAAATAAATATACACTGCAAAAATGTAATTCTGGATTTGCTAAAATATCTTCTAGATCTAGAATATGTTTTAGATTTTAATTCTTATTTTTTGTGGTTAAAATGGTTTTAGTTGATGGACTTAGATTATTTAACTTGCTTCCAGGAGTTTCTGTCTTGTTTAAATACACTTGCAAACTTGATTCAACCTAAAAAATCTTGGAAACATCAGAAATGTCTTCAAACAAGTGAATTATGCTATGATATATTAACAATTTTAATATAATCTGGTTAAAATAACTAAAATTAAGATGGATATTCTGAATTCTGAAGTAGTTTTAACCTAGAGTAAATAATATAGATAATTAAACTTTGCAGGATAAGAGTAATGCTTATTCTCAAAAACATACTCATGGCCTGATTAAAACAAGCGGAGGGCCGCATTTAGCCCCCGGGCCGCAGTTTGCCTAGTCTGATATAGTCCCTTCTCTCGAGTGAGTTGCATGGTGATCTTTCTCAAATGTCTAATTGGACAGAGTCTTGCCAAATCTAAAAAGACTTGATGGTTCTTTCAAATGTATAGGCAGGATCAAAAACCGTCAATTTGAGGTTACAATAAAATTTGTAGTGGTTTAAAGATGCACTGCATAAGTAATGTGATGTATCAACTTACAGTCCTTTGGCACTTGCCTGGATGTTCGCCATTATGTTTTGTAAATTATCTGAGGTTGCCTTTTACTTAAATAACTTAAAGGCTTAAAACCGCTATACTAAATTTTTTGTTTTCTTGAAAATGTAAAAACAAATAATTATTTTTCAACTTCCTACATCAGTGTACAAGTTTTGTTCACTTACCTGAAGCTTTCAGAGCCTGTGAATAGTTAACCACAATGTGTTTTTTTTGCGCTTTTTACAGCAACCGCCAATGCTAACAACAACAACGAACTGTGTAGATTTTTAGTGAACAAACGGGTCATTATGAGACATACAGGACAAAATTTCACCTGAATAGTTACGCAAACATGTTATCTGTGCTAGAGGGGAATTTTCTTTGAGTTATTTTATTATAAAAAGTCATCTAAAGCACCTTTAAGATTGTAATGCTGGAACCTTACAGACAAAAAGTAATGTAATAGATACTAGAGTCACACTTAAACAGTGTGTGATCGGATTTTCTTCTTATTAATATTTGTTTGCTAATTACACAATTTGCTAAATTAATACCTGTTGTAACTCTGAATAATAGTTTTATAAAAAATCAAGAACAAGATTGTGAAGAAGTGTTAGATTATATGACAAAAAATAACATGAGATGACATCAGACTCTGGTGGCAAGGACACTGTCAGTTTTCCCATAAAAAGCGATTTTTATGAGACTGTAAACATAAATTGAGCAGAATGTGTGTTCTACTGCTTTTTTTACCCATGCCCAGGCCAATTATTCAGTTATGTCCTTATGACCATGAATCTACAGTATAACTTGAGATCTGCTTGCCAAACTCACACTCACATTTTCACAAAGCTCAGTGGCTTTGAAGAATGAATGAAATGCAGACAGCCTTATTTCCTAACAAAGACAATAAAGTATACCATAACGTTAACCTTAATATATTCTCCAGCTCCAGCCAGAGTTATAGATTCGAGAGATTTTGAAAAATGCAAACAATGGAATGACAAGCTCAGACGCTCACGGGCTTTTACTTTGAAATATACCAACATCTAAGGCAATGAAGTGAAGATTCAGAAGATTATTGAGATCAAAATGACTGTTGTAGATCATTTTTGTTTGACAAGTTTTATTGATCCATCAGTCGAGCTCCATATCTGCTCTGCACTAAAGCAATCCAAGCCTTTAAAAGAATTCCCCACTGCTCGTCTGAAGCCCACATCTCCATTGAAGCCATTTCCAGACTAATGAAAAAAAGGAGAAAAGTGACTTTAACCAGTTTATTTCCTTGAAGTGTAGTTTGATCAGGCCAGTTAAGAAATAGTGACTTTCTAATGAGTATGGTACATGGCACAAACCTCATGTCAGATGAAAATATGAGTATATGATAGTATAATTCTGCATTCTACATTGCCTCTGTGTGGTTAAGTGATGATTTCTTCTTTTTCTAATCATGAATTTAGGGAATGAGACATGATTTAAACAAAATATGATAATAAATTGCTATCTATCTATCTATCTATCTATCTATCTATCTATAATAAGCCGTATAATATGACTCTATTCAGGGCATCTGACCACTGTCAGAAGCAAAGCATTGCCCGGGTTCTGTGCATTATAGCCTGGTACCATGATGGGCCATATCATATAACTCTCCGAGCCTCATTCTGAACAGCCTTTCACTAAATCAGTGATGCCCAAAGTTGGGCCCAAGGGCCAAATTACTTTGATCTGCGAAGAGTTGCTGAGAATTATTCTGTGTTTCTGATTGTAATTTTAGCTGAAAAGAGTGGTAAAGTACACTAAATCAAGTTGATTTTAGAATAACATGCTCATAAAATACGTTTTAATTACTATCTTATTGCAAATAATCTATTTAGATGCAACATAAAATGGCCCTCGACACATGGCAAGATCATTCAGTTTGGCCCTTTGAGGAAAATTAATTAAATTTTGGCAGTCTGAAGAAAAAAAGCTTGAGCACCCCAGCAATAAATCATTTCATACAGTATTGCTGTCTCTCATTTCATCAAAATGCTCATACAAAGTCTCAATTTCAGCTGTTTTTGACTATGGAATGTTTGGAACATTATCTATAAAATGCTATTGCCTGGATCCAGAACCCACACTTCAGCATACTGCAAAGAGTGGGTCTGGTCGCCACGCCCCCCCACCTGCGTTTCAGATCAAATATACATCGTACCGGACAGTCAGGTTAGCTTATTAGCGTGACACAGATGAAACAAAGAAGCTGATTGGTCGGCTGTCATTTAGACCAAAATTTAACTTCACTCACCTCACATTAAAATTATTTTTTGCTTCGCTCATTGATTCGATGCGATGTTTTTGAGTTTCACGTGATATTTTTTTCATGTATTTTTTTCGTCGAGAGCAGCCATGTTGGATTTTACACGGTGGAAGATGCGTTAATCTGTCAATCACGGCTACAGAACTCCGAAAGAGGGACACGGTGACCCAGGCAAATAATGCTAGTCCCTCACATACTGTATTTACAATGGAAAGCTAGTATACATTTCAGTCATTTGTTCGAATTTTGGTAGTAAAAAACAAAGACTTGTGCTGACTGCATTATTAAACCCTACGAATCTGATCTTCTGAAATCAGTGGTTGGAGGGTAAATACTATCTCGTCTGGCCCAGTGTAAATAAAAGACTATTTCAAACCATGTCAGATCTAATCTCAGACAGAGCCATTGTTCAGCAGGGAACAGATAAAAGTGTCTGTGAATTTGCATGAATTTCCAATGTCTCTAACATGGGCTTGTCGAGATAAATGATTAAGAAAAGAGATAGAGTACATGCAGGAGATGTATTTGGTGCATGCTCACTCACTGACACACGTTTGTATTATAAAAGTAGTATGGCCATGTCTGTTTTTTGTGTTTTGAAAATATGTATAACATTCTTTGCTTTTATGGCAAATAACTTTTTTCTAAAACGAATTTGTTTACCCTTTTGACCTAAATAATAGATAAAAAGTGATTAGCATTGACACTGCCGTGAAAAAAATATCTTACATAAATGAATTACTGCTGCTTTGAAGAGCTCAAGTGTTGCTTGTTTGTTTTTCTTTGCTAATGACAATTTTAGCAAAAACTAAAACATTTGGTCAGTCATTTTTGCTTACATTTTAATATTTGCAGGCAGACAAAAGCGTTTCAAAGTTCGGAAAAGTAAACTACAGCATCAAAACACAGTGACTTGCGGTGAACAAAATGTTTGTTTGAACAAATTTGAGCTCAGTGCAAAGATATTTAAAAACTCATAGTTTAGTATGTTTGTATTTTCTATTTTGGCATAACATCAGCAAGGCAACTGTACCTTGTTTTTGCAACCTGATTTGTTCAATTTTCTCATTGTAAAACCTGCAGTTACTTGTAGAACATTTCATTCTATTTGCATTTTCACAGGCATGAAAAGGCATCCATGTAATCACTCATGGTTCTTTGCTTTGGCTGATTTATAGTTTGCACTGCATGCTAATGAATTAATGTGCAAATGTCAAGGCATTTGTCTATACATTAATGTTATTATATAATCACCATCCCTTTAGCTGTTGTGTAATAGAAAATTAATTGCTGGAAAGTGCAAGTAAAATGATGACAAACAAAATGTAATAGGTCGAAGCCAGGCTCCCAAACCAGTCACTTGTTCTGCATGTTTTAGGAGTGACCAGATCACAGCACAGGGATGAGGGTGCCCGGCCCTGTCTGGGAGGGTGGAGACTCCTTGCCCTAAGTGGAGAAGTTCAAGTATCTCGGGGTCTTGTTCACGAGTGAGGGAAGGATGGAGCAGAGGGATCGGTGCAGCCTCAGCCATGATGAGGTCATCTGATCAGACTGTTGTGGTGATGAAGGAATTCAGTCGAAGAGCAAAGACTTTGATCAGTCAGTATACAACATTCCAACCTTCACCTATGGTAATGATCTTTGGGTAATGACTGAAAGAACAGGATTGCAGATAAACACAGTCAAAATGAGCTTCCTTCACAGAGTGGTTGGGTATTCCCTCAGAGACAGTGTGTTGAGTTCAGTCACACAGGAGTGTGTCCTTCACATTAAGAGGAGCCATCTGAGGTGGCTCGGGCATCTGTTTCGGAAGTCTTCTAGATTGAAGAAGAGCTGGAGGAGGTGTGTGTGGTAAGGGAAGTTGGGCCTTCCTGCTCAAACTGCTGCCTCTGCGACACAACTCAGGATGAAGTGGAAGAAAATGGATGGATAGATAGATGGATGGATGGACAATTAGATGGATTGATCAGATCTTAAGTGTTTCCTATGCTGAAAACATTAGCAAGAACTCATGAGGTGAAGGGCAATAACACAACAAACTCAGCAAATATATGGATTCAAACTAACTAACTCAACCTCAGAAAGTAATGTGGGGGGAAATTGAGGTTGAGTGCTTACTGAGTACTCAGAGAGAGAGGACAATGTCTTTAATCAAACAAGTGTCAATGAAGCAATATAAAACTCAGGTGTACAAATGTTATACGAGTGTAATACAATTAGAAAAAGGAAAAAAAAAGGCTTATATTTATGAATCACAGTTTATTTTTACAATCCTTTTCTGTGTTGTTTCTTTGTTCAGCTTGCTTTATGCGTTCATCAAAAGTCAAGGGTAAAAAAACAACATGATGAAAGCCACTCTTGACACTGACATATCACCCAGACTCCGCATGACTCATTGGATTAATAAAATCATTAAATTGTGTAAAAGCCGCTGCCATTCAGCCCTGGCCCCCCCAGCGTTTCACCTTGTCTGTTTGCCAGCAAGCGCCCCTCTGTCTTATTGAAGAATGAGCTGAGGTTACCACGGACTCTTGCAGGTACTAGCCAAAATCCTCTCCACCGGCCTTCACGGAGATGCCATTGATTACCTGATGCAAGCCTAGGACCCAACTCTAATCATTATTTCTGCTTCTATTTTAAACCACGCCCCCATCACCTTGCTTCTGACACGCTGGTCTCAAGGGCATTGGTGAATTGAGCTGAGTGATGGATTCTTTGTTATGTTTGGGTTTTGCACAAGCGCGGGGGCGGAGCTTACTGTCTACATTTTTAGATAAATATTTAAGCTTGTGAAGGAGAAGTGCCCTAAGCAATCAATGTGATATAGCAAGAGAAAATTCCTACAGGGGCCACTTTGTAAAGTAAACGTGGAGTCATTCTCACAAAGATTGGCAGCTGCTTAGATCTCAGTATTAACTTCAGATAGAGTTAAATGTGGTTGTTGAGAAAAGCTGTTTTGTGCTTGTCTGTCACACAGCTTGCAGTGTATCTTGGGAAACAAAGTCACTACGATTACATGCACATGCGATTTTAAAATGTGTCAAACCATTATTGCCTAAAAATGAACTAAATGAACCAATAAGGTGTGTGTCAAGAAGAAACTTTTTAAATGATTAGTGTAGCTAATAAATTAGCATTAGCACTAAGCTTTGTAGCTGTAATTACAAATAAAAATGTAAGCATATGTCATACCAGTCTTTTAGCAACACCTCTTTTACACTACAGGTCAAAAGAGTTAGAACACCCTGTTTTTTCCAGGTATTTATTGCAATTCAGTTTGTACAAGTCCAATTGCTTAAAATGGTACAAAGATAAATATTGAAGAGAGGTTAAAAAGATATGCCAAAGCATCCTCAAGAAAAAAGAAAAAGGTTAGAAGTTTGAACACATGGAGTGGCCAGCACAGTCTCCAGACTTAAACCCATCGAGCTGGTTTGAGAACTGGAGTGAAACGTGAAAGTAGTGCAGAAGTACTCGAGACCGGTCTTGGTCTTAAGACTGTTCTTGAGACATCTTTGTAAGGTCTTGGTCTTGGCTCGGTCACAAAATCCATCTTATCTTGGACTTTGTCTTGGACTCAGTAATTACCACCATGCTCTTCCAAACTTGCACTAGGAGTGTGGTGACCTGTCCCAGGCAGGGCTCCAGACTGCGAGCAAATGCTCGCATTTTGCGACTTTTTTGGCCCAGTGCGAGTATTTTTGTCAGTCACTCGCTCCGATGCGAGCAGAAATTTAAATGCCTTTTTTCATTTTTTGTCTGTTTGACAGCATTAATTCTGTATCAAATGGCGTGGTTTCCGTGTATTTAACTCTGGAGCAATATATGGGCACGCGCACACTGGTAGTGTGTTACAACCAATGTAACTCGACTCCATTCATGACTTTCATGACAACGCTTATCAGGGCTGTGAAATGTCGGGCGTGCGCGTCGATTTGGGTCCTTGCTCCTCTTTGTCACACGCAGAACACAGAGGAGAGCAGTAGGTGTGTGTGTTTACCGTGTGTGTTCCTCACTTGTCCTCGCTCCTCGCGCTGTTACTGCTTTGGATCTCTGTGTAACCATTATTCTGTGCGTCAAAGTAAAACTTTCCGACGCCACAGAACGTGACCAAGGTTATGGCTTGTGTGTAAATACACGGGCCAACAAAGTATTCACAGTCCACTCCGCTCATTTAATTGTTTCCTTGCGTTCGTTTCACTTCTGTCCGTGCGCGCGCACGGTCCTCGTGCACTGTGTGTCCCGAGCGCTCCGCTTTCCCTTCGTTTACGACTCAATCCTTACAGAAACACGATCCGAAATCCGTAACAAAAAAAACATCTTTTCCTCAAAAACTTTCTTGCGGCCCATCTCTGGGTTGTACGCGCAGAGGCAGCGTGGCCCAGGTCAGATAGGCTACAGTTGACCCGCCCCCTGTGAGGAGTGAGGAGCTGTGCGGAGCTGAGGACGCGCGGTTTGAATCTCCCGTGCGAGGCTGTAGTTTTAAGCTGATAATTTTGCTCTCACGTCATGTCAAAAACACATCACATTTTACAATGTTTGTGCTTTATAATCTAGGCCTGGATCTAACAGTCCATTTCACTTCATATCTGCAGTTAAGCTTTCGTTTTGTCTCTGACTGTGGTCCCCCAGTACATTATTAATATTCTCTAAATATATACTACAGTCTAAATAAGTAGGACCCCAAAACTTGTCATGTTCCATTTTCTTTTACAATGTGTGTAAAATAAAAAAAAATAAAAAAAAAAAAAACATAATACTCACCTTTTGAGTAAAGGTGGTAGAGAAGTGACTGAGTATATGTAATTGCAGTTTGGGATAGATTTTGATTAATGGTGCAGCCCTGTTGCTACTGCTGCTTTTCCTGCTGGTAACATTTCATAAAATATTTTAATATTTAGGTAATTTTTGGAAAATGTTGTAACAAAATAAACTAACTAATTATAAACTCAAAACAACACTGCACAGTAAATTGTACAATTTAAACTACTATTAATTATATATAAATTAACAATTTATGACCACTGCCCCCAAATTTTTCCCTGTGCCCCTAAATTGAATCAGTTAGGGCAGGATCTCCAACCTGTAGCTAGGGAGCTACCAGTAGCTCGCCACCACCTTCCAAGTAGCTCACCAAAGGATTTTGGAATCATACAAATTACGCTTTGACACTGAAAATGTATTCATTACATGCATATTTATACTGAAAATGTATCTTTAATAGCCTAATCGTGTCCACTTCTAAATAGATATTGCCTATGTTTTTATATTGGCCTCTTAACTATGCCACAGTTCACTTCAATTTTTGATTAATAGTAGTAGTAGCTCGCCACCAGTTTTCTTTTGCAAAAGTAGCTCTTCTGGTGAAAAAGGTTGGAGACCCCTGAGTTAGGGGCTATAGTGATCCTTGAGAAAAAAGTTAGTCTGGAGCCCTGGTCCCACGGTTTACAATAAGCATTGACAATAAGATCATGTACACTGCTATGTATAATGTATAATAGAACTTCATAGATGGTCTTGATTTGGTCTTGATAGACCATAGACTTGATCTGTCTCAGTATTGAACTTTAAAAGTCTGGGTCATGTTTCGGTCTTGGGACTGTGTGGTCTGTAAAAGGTCTTGGTCTCCAGTGTGGTCTTGACTACAACACTACGTTTTAAGAATGCCCCTCTTTAGTTCTAAAATCTTCTCCATGAAGAAATCCAGAGAGTAAACCCTCCACCAGAAAAGATTTTTGTCATAAAGTCAAGCAAATTAACAGGCCTTGATTATCAGGGACTGCACCAGAAAACTGTCCATGTCCCTGTGCGCATGTCTGTAAAAAAGTATGTTGAACTTGGTCTTGTGGTGATCTGTCACAAGCACAGTTTGCAATTAGCATTGCATAATAATGCTTTTGTAAACTCATGTTAAAGTTTCATGTAATAAATGTTCTAAACTGCCCTTATACGATGTTTTTTAGCATGATTAAAGATGCTTTAAATTGCATCAATAGGGATGTTCGCCGAGCCGATATGTGACGTCAAATTGGTTGGCAAAACCAGCTAGCTTCCGGCTAGCTCTTATTGCTTTTCCCATTGAAGAAATTAAAAGCTTTCTTTTTGGTGTAGGCTTTTTCTGAACACGGTAGGAGCTCTATGGATTGCTCTTATCAAACTTGTTAGCTCACCGAGTCACACAGCAAGAGACAAACACAGTGTTTTTTTGTGTTTGTTCAGCTTGCCGCCAATACGTTTTAACTACTTCTGCCAACCAACGCGTCACGTGATCGCCATTTTGACGTCACGGCGAACATCCCTATAGAGACCTATTGTGTTTGGTATGTGTTTAGGAAGAAGGGTTTGAGAGAAACTGATGAAAATGAATATCTAGAAAACGTTTTGACATAGCTGTAACGATAGTTGTAAAATATTCTGTCAGTTCAACATAATTGTTCTTACACAGGAAAAAACAATAAACTAATGTTTGTAAAACCAATGAACCAAGAAAAGGTGTCAAATAAACTTGAAATCTTCCAGTTTTGTTATGCTATGCTTATTTATTCAATAATGCGCAGGGGAGGGGGGGGGGTGTATGGGGAACTGGGGGGGTGTCGGCATGAGGAAGGGGGAGGGATTAGGTACTGGAGGGACTGCCTGCCCAGTGCAAGTCATCTCCTCTCTCCTCCAGCAGGGGGCGCTGGTGTTCAGATGTAGTTTGCGCCTGCTCTTCAGATCTCTTCTGGGCCTCCTCTGCTGCAATGTTCTGCTGAACCTGCTGAATGAGCTCCCCCTCAGAGATCTGAAGGCTCTGCTGGAGGGTGGTGCATATGATCTCCAGCAGGAGGCGCTGTTGGTCTGAGCGCTTTAACTCCTGCTGCAGATCACTGCACCTGGTCTCAAGATGACAACACTTGAGTTTGGAGTCCAGGTATTGCACCTCATAGGCAAAGGCCTGTCCCTCCAGCCTGATGTTCTCCTCCCGTGAGGTCTTGAGTTGTTCTTTGAGAACCTCACATTCCTTCCTCATTGCTTCATTCACCCCCTCCAGTTCAGATGTTTCCTGTGTTGTGGTTTGCAGTGACTTTTCCTTGAGCTGCGTTTGAGCGACAAGCTTAAGCTCATCTAGCAGCTTGTCATTGGAGTCACTGCTCTTTTTGTAGATGTAAACCTGTTTGGCTAATAGGTGATTTTCTAGTTGTGCTTTCTCCAGTTGATGATTGGCCGACTGGATCTCGTTGTTCTTATTGGTCAGCTCTTGCTTGTGTATGTTAATAATTTGAGCTGTTTGTCGTAAAACTTTCAGCTTTACATTGCTGAAGTGGTCTTTGTTGTTTTGAATAATTTCTTACAATTTTGCATTTTCCTCCTTTAGCCGAGCGTTTTTATCGGCGGAGGCTTGGAGTTGGATGTTATACTCCAGCCTCTCTCTTTCTCTGAGGAGTCGGAGCTCCTCCAGCTGCTTGGATAACAGCTCCTCCCGGCTCTGGGCTTCCTCTGGTTTGGGAGCCTCAGGTGTTTGCTGGAGGTGAAAAGGAGTGGAGGTGTCTCCTAAAACCTCGGTGAGGTTGAATTCCTCTGTATAGAGGAGTTTGTCATCCTCCAGTGTATACTCCGCCCAGTCTTTGGACATTTTGTTGAGGTTTTGTATCTGCTTGTCTTTCTGTGTCTGCTCTCGTCTGAGTGAAGAAGGGAACTGACCTGGAACAGAGTGTGTCACCAAGTCATAGGCTACGTTCACACCGCAGGGTCGGAATCTCAATTCCGATTTTTTCATCAATTCCGATTTTTTCATGTGGTCGTTCACATTACACAAAACATGCGACTCCAACTTGTCTCTGGTGTGAACGGGATGCGGCCCCTAAAGTGACCCGCATGCGCAGTAAAGAGCAGCACGTTACAGGCACAGAGTGTAGTTACACAGCCAAGACACGTTTGTGTCTGTTTCAGGCTGTTTTGTGCAGAAACAGAGCCGCAAAGACCAAATACTGTCAGTGAAAAGTTCTGCTAACAAGATAGCACACATTAGCATGTTCTGTTTCCTGTCCAGAATAAAGTCGGTCATTTTAAGAAGCCCAAAGAGTTGAAAACATTCAGAGCATTACACTACTATAGATACATGTCCAAACTATGTGTAAATGTGCCGCAGACTCACAGAGAAATGTGTTTCAAGCTCAAAAAGTTGGCGACGCCGACAGGAAGTAGTCCAGTGATAATGACGTTATAATAACTTGACCAGGCCGAGCCGCGGATAAACAAACACGGCACAAGAGGACTGCATCGTAGTTTTGGCTTTTCTTGTATCAAACAACACTTCTAAACGGATTTGTAGCGATGTTCTGTGGACTTTATGTGACTGATTTGTGCAGAATGGATGAAAGGACCTGGATGACACAACAGTTTAATCTGAAAACTTTCCAGAGGTGAGTGAAAGATTCTCCACCGTGTTTGTCCTGCATCTCTCCCTCTGACTGACCTGATGCTCTGCTGCAGTAGCCTAGTTACTGTATGATAAGCCCGGTTATTAAACAGGCTGTGTATGTTTAGTTTAGCGTCGTCTCTTGTCTGGCTCACGTGGAGTTTGTGAGTGGAGTTTACCGGGCTGTCCTGCTTTACGAGGCTTTAGCAGACGCTGGCGCGGATGCTCTCTCCTCCAGTTTTCTGTTCCTTCTGCTGCTGTTTCTGCTTTGACTTGTTGAGTTTGTGACGTAAAAGTCGGATGAATGCGGCATGAGCGTTCAGACTGGAGTCGCATTCGAAAAGATCAGATATGTATCGGATTTAGGACCACATATGAAAGTGGCCTGGGTCGCATTGAAAAAAATCGGATATGTGTCGTTCAGACAGCCATAAAAAGATCCGATTTGGGTCGCATAGGGGCAAAAAAATCAGATTTGGGTCGTTTCAACCTGCAGTGTGAACGTAGCCATAGACTCACATGATGTCACATCTACTGGTGTTCTAGAAGGACATTGTCATAGAAACTGAAACTTATATGCAAATGGATGTGTTGCTATGGTTACATATAAATGCAAATATATAACTAGTTTATTTATACATATTAATGGTTTTCACCATCAATTAAATATAATTTAGAAATAAGACAAGGCCCGATATGAGACACAAGATTGGATCTAGAATGAGACAAGATGAGAGTTTGACATACCTTAAACTAGTACTGCCTATTGGTACTATAGTATTATGTCAGTCCAACATAAATGTCTTCAGATGTGTTACATTACATTAGAATAATATGATATGCCAATAAGATTGAAATTGATTGAACGACACAGTGTTAATCATGATGTGTATGTTTGGACTTTCTTAAATAAAGATTTGCCACAAGAACAAATTATCCTCTACTCCACTCCACTGGGCACAGCCGAGCCTTAGTCCAGAGTTTAGGGGCTGACAACTGGGTACAGATCATAGACCGTATATACAGTCTATGGTACAGATACAGTTTTTACATTCTTCCCACAGTACAGTATAGCCTTGAAGGAGAAAACTTAAACACACATTTCGAACAAGGCAACCTATATATTTCAATAACAGAAACATAAAGTCCGAAACAGGAATACAAATTCAAAAACACGTACCAGTGTACAAAAAGACAAATGCAAGTTCAAAAGTTACTGTGATTGTTTTGGAGTCTGTGCTTGGGTTTCCTCCTGGATCCGCCCAGTTTTACACAGCCCCGCTCAGTCCCATTTGTAATGGAAATGCTTTTAGGACTGAGTAGGGTCAAGTCGGGTACTTAGAGTTATTCTGTAGGTAACACAGTCTTGTGTGTTTTTCTCTCAAAACTTCAAACACCTTCCTTATGATTTATGTAGAGAAAGTGTATTATGTGCAAACAAAGTTAGCTGTCTATGCTTGCTGAAATGAATTTAACCCATACAGGGAATAAAATAAGAGAACAGAATTGATAAATACTTTAATTAGGCTGATTTGAAAAGAAGCTTACATATGAGCTATATGCTGCCATCACTGAGTGGGTGCACAACAGTGGAAAGAAGTTTGACTTTTTCTCGCTCCCTATACAATATGAGCTTTCATAACGGTTATGTACACCCACATTGTTTTATGATATGCAACATTATCTGATCTGCTGATGGCAAAAACACTATATCTAACCTGTCTGAATATTTATGTATGCAAAATGGTGTTTGCATTCAAATTGAATGGTCATTTAGGTGGGCTTTTTAAGTGTTGAGTTAGAAAATACTTTATCCAAGCATTGAGACAGAGCCTAATAAATAGAATGTACACTTTAAATCACTTTTGTTTTCAAATATTGTGTTCTCATGCTATCATATGGTGCATTAATTAAAATAGTATAATACAGTATGTAATAGCATCATACTGGACTGTCCTGATTGGAAAACAGTTACTGCAGAAAGGCTCTGTTCTTTTTGGCCAATCACGTTGCTCCTTATGCCTTCAGATTCTCTTATTAACTTGCTTATCATACGTTTTCAGCGTGTCGTTGTATATCTCCGTTTTCTTTGGAGATTGTTTTTGTTTTTATAATGTTTTTATATGGTCAAAGCTTGTACATACAAAATAATTATGATGAAAAACATATACACAAAAATACATCACATGAGAACCAAAACTATCATACATCTCCTTTAATTATCAATTATTTTTTTGAGATTCAAGGCACCAATCGATACCGCAAAGCCAGTGCGTCAGCATACCAAGCATATTGTACGGTAAAACACTGTAGAGAGCTTAGGGACCCTTCTCCGTCTTCAGCTATTAATAAAGAGGGAGTTGACTAACTAGCTGAAAGTAGGTTGATGTAGGTCTGTGAAAAAAACACACAGAGCTACTTTTAAAACAAACAGCAAAAACAAATTCCTCCCAGAGTTCACCTTGCTCACAAGTGTCACCATTACATGTCCTGAAATGCCACCGCTGAGTTGTGTAACATTCTCACATGGCCTTGTGCGGACTTCACACCTGGTAATTATCCACAGTTTTTGCACAGCCTTTGGGGAGCTGAGTGGACCTGCGAGGGGTTGTACCTTTTGCGGGCTGAGATGGTGAAAATTACCTCGCTCCTCCGCGGGCCCAAAAGCATCCAGCAGACCTCATCAGGCTGCAGGTGAACGCGCCCCCTCGCCATGGCCCTGTCCTGTATAAATAGAACAGTATGGTGGATCGAGTCACATCCTATTTTGTGTGTCGTGTTTCAGAAGCTCCGTGGGGGAAGTCATAGGCGCAGGGGCACACCAGAGAAAGTATGTATGGGTAATGGACAACAGGCCACAATAGGAATATACAAGGCAGAGCAGGGGAGCAGTTGGATGGGACTATGGGAGAGATAAGTACATGGTTTGGACATGGTTCGTTCTAAAAAGGCACTATGTAACTTTTCTGATGTTTTTCCTCTGTGTTTAACTCAATGGACACAAGCAACCAATATGAATATACATGAGGATCTGCGGAGAGGAAGCTGTACTCACCAATCAACAGGTTTGCATGATATTGTTGTAGCAATAGTATCATCAAAATAATGCATGTGGAAGTTCAGTGTTATCTTTTGGAATCTTCATATTGTATAGAACATAGAAAATATGTAACATCCACAAATAGGCAAATGTAATAACATAAACATAATACAAAAATTGTAACTGCTTGCAAACATACTAACTTTGTTAACCACAAACATAATACACACAATTCCCACAAAAATAATTACATTGGTATT
Organism: Mugilogobius chulae; assembly: GCA_038363315.1. Taxonomy (NCBI): domain Eukaryota; kingdom Metazoa; phylum Chordata; class Actinopteri; order Gobiiformes; family Gobiidae; genus Mugilogobius; species Mugilogobius chulae. The sequence continues at coordinate 33,696,056 of CM076408.1, forward strand.
ACATTTGTGGGGTGTTATTGCATTTGTGGTCAGCTCTAAACTTTACTGCCTCACAAACGTAATAAATCTCCACAAAGTAAAACGTATTGTGATGTAGGAATTTTGTTTATTAGGTTTGTAGGTACCTTTGCAAGTTTTATTACACCAAGCATTGAAATTTTATTTATTTATTTATTTATGGACAAAACATTAACATTTACATGTATATGCCAGAATAAGCCATCTGTAGTCCTGAGACAGATGCTGGGTGTAAATACCAAAAACAAGATACAATCTATTTACATTATGTACAAGATTAAAAATGGTCACTCTTAAGTCACAAAGTGGAATTACTCAGTCACATTCAAAACACTCACTTACTCATTCGCAGATTATAAATTACATGTACATGATATGTATTATGTTTGTGGCTTATAGCGTCTGCAGGGATTGTTGTGATTGTCGTTACAAAGTTACATAAAACATCTTTAACTATTACAGTTCATGTGGATTTTCCTTGGATGGACAGGGACTAGACAGAAAAATATGTAATAAATCTAAACATTTTCACTTTATATTTCCATGAGGAAGAAATGTGGACTTTTGATTTAGTCCAACAGCCAACATTGACACCAGTTGGGAAATTAGTAGAGAACAAATTATACCATTACCATTTTGTTCTCATTTGAGATTTGATGATTCTGGCAGTTTTGACATGGACTGAATTAGACTGATTTCTTGATGCCAGTATTTTTAGTCCCAAGCATTCAACATGCCAAACCTATACGGTGTATGGCTGCATGTTTGTAGGCAGCACAGGCTGAAAGAAAAAGCAGAAAACAACAGTCTGAACTATTCCTAGATACCAAAAGTAAAGTTGTGTTGTCACTTTCAGTATGTGTATTTTTCTCTGCAGTATATAGCAATACTCACAGCTCTTATCACATCAGGCAGTGTGCAGTCTAAAAGTTTGTTCTTAACTGGAGTCTTTATCTGATAAGCCCTGCCGCACCACTCTGCCTTCATGTACAGCTGTGGGTCTGTAGGGGTTAAAATGTCAATCGGCTTCATTAGATATACAGTAGATGCAGCAGAGAACAATGAAGGCCCCAGTGGTCCTCCGGGGCCTCCACAAAAACATGGATTAAGTGGAGATTATTAAATGTCAGCTCTTAAGACGAATACTTTTTACTGCCTCAAAGTAAATCAATACTACTTATCTTTGATAAAAGAGCCGGAGGAGATGTGCCAGTGTGGCAGCCTGACAGCTCCCTCTCCCTCACTGCCGCTCAAAACAAGAAGAGGATATACAACTGGAACAAGTCAAATAAAAGTGTGAAGCCATAAATCTGATTTGGGTTTGTTTTCAGGCATGTCATTTGAAAAAGTTCAACTTAGTAACTTTGTTTTTCTCTTTGATCTTGCCAGTCCTTGACTGTTGGGGTGTATGACTTCACTTTTCCTTTTGCCTAAACACATCTAGTTTGATAAAACCAATCCAAGTAATTTTGGTTCTGGGTTTGGTCTTTGTCTAACGGTCATGGTTTGTTTAGTCAATATCACACATTTGATAACTTTAACAAGGTTTTTAGCTTAGAAGTAAATCATTTCATCTTGAAGTTTAACAGTACAACCCTTGTCAAACATTCTATGGACTTTAACTTATCTGACCTGTAAGACTCTAATAAAACAAAGACAATCCTATGAGATTTATTTCAGAATTCTCTTAGACAATAACTGAATCGAATTGGATTTTTATTCATCCTACTGGAAAATATCAAAATCCTATAAAGGATTTTGGTCGTCAACACTTTTTGCTCTCCTTTGCTTTACTTCTACTTGTAGTTGGTTGTGCAAACTCTTGGATAAAAACAACAACTGGTTTCAATCTGAAGTGTTATGACAGACATCTGCCTATCGAAGCTTGAGACAGTGTTTTTACTTTGTGTTTTTCACTCACCTGAATGTTACATGTATAAGTCAAAAAGACAAATGTCATTAACAAATGTTGATTTAGCAGCCTAACTTTTCTCCTCACAATGTGATAAATTCTTCAGTACAGCGCTGGCTAGTGTTGCTGCTACAGCTTGCGAGAAGCAGCTGTCACATAAGCTCTCCATTGGTTATTTATTCTATTAATAAAATGTCACAACCCTAATGGGGTTTTGACTAGCGCTTTACAAATCAAACAAAAAATCTTATTCACAAGTTCAAATTTAAACGAACAAAAATAGGGATGCTACGATAAGACACTGGGATCAGAAATTGGCACAAATTCATACAAATGTTGTTGAATCTGTGATTGGTCCCATGATATTGATTTTGTCAATATCCTATTACTTGGATGTAATAAGACTGCTTACTGGCTGATGTTGAGCCATGCTGGACCCACTTGCAGGATAAAAAAGGTGCATAAAACAATTGGATTAATCATTCAATGGTAATGGCTGTTTTGAGAATAAATGTCATTGACTTGAATCAATGTATTCCTTATGAGAAGAAACTGTGCATGGTTCACATTCTGAATTATTCCTTAATTTGTCTAATCTTTATCCAAACTTTTTCACTTTTGTTTTATAATGTGCTTTAAAAAACAACACAACGAGGTGAAACTAGAGCCAACAATTAAAAACAAAAGGAACAGTTAACAGAAAAAACAACTCATTCCTTGTTAAAAGTAAAAAAAAAAAAAAAAGTAGATATATTTTAAAGAGACTTGTGTGACTTGTGTATAAATTATGTTCTTTTTAGTATAGTTCATTTCATCACTATATAGACTTTCAATGGGCTATTTATTGAACAATACTTATACAATATTGAGTGAGACATAGGATTCACATATGGAATCGCTATTTATACATGCTACGTCAGGGTGTTAGCTGCACATGATTCATCCATTCTCCATAGTATAAATCTGTAGCTCTGCATAATTCCCATTCCATTTTGCTCACGGACAAGTTTTAGTAAGACCGAATTACACAGGAGAAAGTATCTCATGTTTCTCTCTTAAGATACGGCGTATCTTCGCGATTAGACCATTGCATATAGTTACTTTGATAAGTAAACAATAAATAACACGGGCAACTGTCTAGAGATATCACTCGTTATGATACTAAGCGAAATACCTTATCATTCGTCTCCTCGACTGTCGTGACCAACTTCTGTGAACAGTGATTCCCGACAGGAATCTGTCATAATCAAAAACCATACTCCTCAAGAGTAGAATACACTCAAGGCTATCAGTTTACAGCGACTCCCCATAGGTGATACGTCAGTCGCTTTTAGTCCAGTCCACTCTTCTGTTTCATGTCGCTGCTCACACTTCCCTCTAAGCCACACCATAATTACATGTACACTCTCTCCATGGCGTACAGCGCGATTGCGCCCAGTGACCCTGCTAGTTGACTTGCCACCTTCTGCAACGTCCTCTCCTTCCCCCTGTGCTATTGGGACATATCAAATGCACTCTACGAGTCAACGGCAGTCCTGGCAATGGGGCTGCAGCAGGCTGAACAGCCGCGACAACCCTTCATCCACTGACACCACAAGAGCGTCGTCGGAGGTCAAAGCGTGAAATCGGGAAAGGAGAGCAGGAGAGGGAGGACAACAAAAAACATACCGACAGATTATCTTGTCCACCTATTGTAAAAAGAAACTGCCAGAAGCACTGACATTTGTGGGAGATTGGCATTTGATGAGACAGCTCTACGTGTCGGGTTTAGTACACCTATGTGTAACTTTCTTCTGCTCCCTCCCCCTCGCTTTCCAGGACCCTTTGACCCAGAAAAAAACCCCAACGTCCGGAACCATCCCAAAGATAGAATCAGCTCACTTTTTCCTATGGAGTCTCGCTTAGTGCCGAGACATAGAACAGGGACAGTACATGATCAAGCCGGAAGCGAGGGGGGGTGCCGGCAGGTGAGATGTAAGCTCGCAAGGAGAGAGCCGTATGGCAAGCCGAATTTGAGGCGACGATCTGCCTGACAGGGACTACAAAAGGTGGTTATTCTTAGATGGGAGCCTGCACCGGGGAGGCACGGGAGTGGAGGGCAGACGACTTTGCAAGCGGCTTGAGCAACAAAGGAGCCACTGCTCAGGGGAACATCAAAAGGAGCATTCCTTCATCATGCTATATTAGGAGACGCTGACTGGTCGGATTTATAGAATGCCTCTGAGGTTTGGCTCTTCTGATTGGCTGAGGAAATAAATTAAGCTAACAAGATTTTTAAGGCCAAATATTCATCCCCATTTGTGACATTTTTTATCATTGTTGACCGTTTTTTTAATTTAGCATATATGGCGGAAAAACTCACTTTCAATAAATATTTATGTATTAACAAAAAACAGTGAGTTTCTGATCCAATTATATGGTTGGGGAGGGCTAAGTTATGAGTCGATTGACTTTTCACACACTTAAACAAAAAGCTTGAACATGCGTAGCATCTTAATGGGAAGTCATGTGTTTAACATCCTAAGAAAAGTGCTAAATATGCTGACGCTGAGGTGCAACTATGATTTAACTTAGATATTAGTATAATATATCAGATTCCTCGGGTCATACATCATTAAGTTTGCACACTCACAGTTTAATACAAGTGAGAGTGAGATGGTGTGTTAAATTGCGGCAAAAAAGAATTAAAATTAATAACGGTATTTAAGGGCTTCAAGGATTCTAGATCATAGTCGTCAAGTCGATACTTACTAGCATAGCAATTATGTTATAGAGATTAGTATACTACCCGTGGTCCAATATGAGTTTCCTTTTGCAAGACGGAGCTGGGCCAGACGGCGATAGACGTGATAGCACTAAATAAGTATATATATATATATGATATATGATATATATGATATATACGTATTAAATCGGGGCGTTTGCAATGGAGAAGTTCCCCTTTGGACAGGAACGGCTTGGAGGCAGAGATAGTAGTGTAGCGCTGCAAGGTAGCTTTCAGGGATCTGCTATGGATGACCTCGACCTGAACTGCTCAAGGAAGACACGCAGCACAACATGGTTGTGGCAGCAGGATGGCAGGGACTCCATGGTCAATACTTGTAACGTGTATTAGCAGCCGTGACCATGGCATTTTTCAAAAATTGTGTCCATTATGTTATATACTATGTGAGTAAGTTCAGAAAATCATTGTACTCTAAGTCTTCGCACACCACACTAAGCCCACCCAAACGTTAGCCCAGGTTTTTAGTAACTTAAGGCCATAAACGAAACCCAATTAACAAGGGGCCTAAAGAAAATGTTCACCTACATAAGAAGGGGGTTATTTGTTGTTCAGCCTTATGTTTAATTCTTGTAACCCGTACAGAATGTCTATGACTCTTCCACTTATTTTCTTACGGCGTAACGTACAATTGCTAATAAAATAAACGTTAATTCATTCGGTGCTGTGATGGTATCATGGCAGGTTGTGGAACTGCTTGGCTTCCTAAGTATGGCGACTGATGTTATAAGTTGCTGAATTCCTGATTATACTCCAAGGATGCGCCCAGGAACACGCTCGTGAATCTTCCAAAAAAAGCTGTGAGGAAGATATTAGAACGTATTTCTAACGGTCATTTCTCTAGCAAGTTTTTAACCAATGACAGAATGCAAATTAACTGATAACAACGAACTCATACGTGTCACATTTTATCTCGAAATGAAATGTGAGTTATTTGTGAGATATTTTTTTCTTGTGCACTATCTTATCCTTTGATTTTAAATAATACAAAGCATGTTTAGATGTAAAAAACAAAAGAGTCAGACATACCATGTAGATGTTTACCTTAGAATGACGGGTGGGGGCATGTAAAGGACCCAGGACGTTGAGTAACTACCTTCCTGCTGACCAGTGCCACAGTGTTTCATGGGTCTTACGCTGGTGATATTATGGCCTGCGCTCTGGCCGTGACAGTGCGTATTCTTTTGCTCACGTCTGTTGCGATCCGACAACTCCCCATTCACTGCAGTTTCTTCTTCTTTTTGACTCAGATTTCAAGGTTTTCTCTCCCCGTGAGATTTTTATATTTTTCCTAGGGAGCATTTGACAGATGTTGTCTTTTCAACCTACCACCATAACTGAAAAGAAAGTCGCACCTTCTCACCATTCCTGTGTGCTTATTGAGTAAAGCACTAATTCAAAGCCAGTGCCTGAGGCGGTGATATAAACAGATTATCCATTCAACTCAGGGATAGGGGGCTCTTTTATCTATGAATCACAATCGACAAACACTTTTTACACCTTCTGATGTCGGCTCTGCAGGCAACAAACAGATGCCAACGCAAACATTTTCACGCTAACGTTTAAGGCCCAGATAATATCAATTTGCGGCAAATTGAAGCATGTGTTATTTTGTTAAAACGCTGACAGTAAAACAGCAAAGAACATTAAGCACAAGTCTCTCAGTTATAATAAGTAATGTTTGTGCGAGTACTGCAGATGAAAGAAGGGGGATTTCATTTGAAGATTTGAGCCGTGTAGACACAGTGTGGGAATGAGGACAGCGCAATAAATCTACATCATGACAACAAATAACATTGTGTCATTATATTCTGCAGGGTATGCGCAAAAAATATGAAATCAAAATGTGATTTGGTGGGAATAGTTATGACAAAGCTTAGAGGATAATGTACCAGTGGGATGAAGTGCTACAAACTGGCTCACATGAAGATGTTCAAAACATATTTGCCTGTGAGCTGTTTCATACTAAGTGCTTGGTAACTTTGGTTTTCTGTGTGTATTCCAGCTCAGGTTAGAGAAATCAGGCAGAGGTAACCTGGTGGTAAAGGTGTCTATCCTCCAGCCTGAATCTCCTCACAGACCATTTTGTTTATGAGGTGAAAATCTAGTCAAAAATCTTTACACGTGTGCAAAAACAATTTGTGCGTAAGTTATTGCAGTCACAAGTGTAATATTTGGATTTGTCTGTAACTTTACACAGTCATATTTTTTGATTTGTGTGCAACTGATTAGAGTTGCATAATTTTACGTTTTAAAGTGCTTGTAAAAAACAAACTTAAGCAAAATGTGCAGAGCCTTCAAATCTGCATAAAAACTCTTTTACACACACACATCACTCGTTTGTCACTTAAAGATCAGTTGTTACGCACATACAAACCTGCAGCTACACACAAATACTTTGATATGTTTCTTCTGCAGAACTGAGAAACAAGTAAATGCCTTCAGTGCCCGCCTAAAGCTGGGACATTTGAGCTTTCTTTGCTGGACAACCTGCCATCAAACCAACCAACCGTTTCCATATCAAACTGCTCAGAAAGCAAACAACCAAATGCTTATTTCCTTATATTTTATTGGCTATTACTGATATTACTGATAAGCCTAAACTTACTTGTTAAACCTAAATAAAACATCCCCATGTGGCTTCAACCAAAACTCGTGTTTATTTCACGTTATGAAATATCATGTTTATTTAAAATCCTGCATGCTCATCCTACACTATTTATGTATCGTGGTATACATACGGTTTACTGTGAGACTGTGTTGTCTGGGTTGTTGGGGGAAGCTGGGGTGTACTGTAAACCCCACTTAGACACAGGGAGAAACAAGCAACTCGAAATGATCAGTCACTCCCGCAACATTTTTGCTGTGAGGGTGACCACTCTGCCAGGCTGCTGCCAAGTTAATTGGGACGCCAATACTGAACATAATATAGTGTTTGATTAGAATGCTCCTTTCAAAGTAAGTAACCGCATTAGTGATACAATTTAGTCAAATCAAGTAAAAATATACAACTTGTTAATGTCAAAAAGACACCAGTGGAATGTAAGTGTGCTTAGTTTTTGCTCAGAAAGTTCCAATTAAAAGACTTGAGAACAAATCATCATTTACATTATACATGTGGCTGTGCATATTTTACAGCCATAGCTCATCTCTGCATATGCCTCATCTAGACTCAATGCATTATGGGAGTCAACACCCCTCTCATCTCGAAGAGCTGACTAAGTCAAAACCACCCTAACAAAGTACCTCCAGTTTACTTGAGCGAGCATCTACACACTCACATTAGCATTCTTCATTAGATATGAGAGATAAGGCAAAATAAATCAATCCAGCAGCATTCCCCTGCATTAGTGAGGAGCCTCTGCTGTGTGCCGTCTCCTGGGAGCTGGCGAGATGATGGCTGCAAATTAATTTGTGACACTCAGAATTGATTTTCTAATCCCACATGGTATTTGATAAATAACCCTTCAGAAAGAGAACACCTCAGACGATAAATACAGTTATTATCTCTTCCAGGCGTGATTAGTGCATCCTGTGAAGACGCAGCACCCCTGGCCCCATCGCGCTGTCGTAACAAGCCCAAAAGTAGCACGACTAATAAAAGTTGTTGTTGTGTGCTAGACAATCAGAGTGGTGCTAGCCTTGGCCCCAGGTGACACGAGAATGGGTCGAACAAGGCATTGATACCGAAAAAGCTTCCCGTGAGGTAAAGTGAGTAATATTTAGCCAATTATGGGTGTGCTTTAAGTGAAGTTATTAAACGTACCAGAGGGATTGCCGCGTGAACAATTAAACAACTTTTAAAAGCGGTTGATGACTACTTTCTCTCTGTCTGCGCCAAGGTGTTAATGGACATGCACAGGTCTAAATCAGCCCTGTTTTAATTTAGACTAGTTGTTTTTAGCATAATGAGCTCTAATGGTTGAATTAACTTCACAGCTTCTGCACTTCGCACAACAAAGTCAGACACATTTGAAGACTGGTTCAGTAAAAGGATTAGGTAAGACCGAAGTAAGATTTTTTACATGGATTTTCAAACTATTATTCCAGTGTAACATGTAGTTCAGGGCAATATGGCTGATTATGGAACTGACGCAAATACATCACAATTAATAAGTCAGTATTTTACTTTTCAGCTTTTTTTGTTCAGCACGTCTTTCTGGTTTTGAAACAAACTTCTAGATTTTAAATTGTTAAAATATTGAAACATGTGACTGAAGTCTGAAATATTTCCAAAGAAATATGAGACACAATAAAATAGAATTGTATTCCACATAAGGTTGTAGTGGAAATTCTTTATCGACTAAAGACATGTCTCATCGACTAATTAATCGACTGAAAAGGGGGCGTGTCAAAGGTTTTTGATATTAGAATTTTCAGTCATTTTTCAGTTTTCTTTTGAACATAATGCAAAAGTTGTGTCATCAGTAAGTATAACTAAAACTGCAGATTTAAACCAATGTTTTGGTCCCAAATCTTCAGCTAAATCCTTTCTTTGATTTTTGTTGCTGTTCTGTATAAATTCTTATCCTTTGGGCGTTTTTGACCAAAATTACCATCTTTATACTGATAACAATATTTAGATGATATATCAATGCAACAGAAATGTTTTTATATTGAAGGCATGCTCAATTCTTGATTTAAAACAAGAAATAACCAGTTTCTTGTTTTTAATTTTGATTGTATTTGCTCTTTTTGTGCTATTGTTGGTGAAATACGTACCTTATTTGTCCAGGAGTGATCCATAGTAGAAATGTACTTTTTGTACTATAAACAATATACTCTATTGTTCAATTTTTGCATACCTGGTCCACTAATGTACGTTTGTTCAACTCAAACTACATCGACCAATTAATAGACTAAATCACTATAGGTCTAATTCCACTGACTGGAGAATCTAAATAAGTAAATAAAACTATGCACACTGCAAAGTCTCCAACCTTTCTCTCAAAGCTACTTCAACAAAATGATGTTAGTGGATGCTACAGTCACTATTCATTCATTTTCTACCGCTTAATCCCGTTAGGGGTCGCGGGTGACTGGAGCCTATCCCAGTGACTTTGGGCCTTAGGCGGGGAACACCCTGGACAGTGGCCAACTTGCCGCAGGGTTAGACAGACAAACATTCACTCTCTCATTCACTCACAGGGAAATCTACAGTGATGCCCAATTAACCTAAACATGCATGTTTTTGGAGGTGGGAGGAAACCGGAGTACCCGGAGAAAACCCACGGTGACACGGGGAGAACATGCAAACTCCACCCAGAGAGATCGTGAGATGTTGATATGGTCCGACCCGGGAGTCGAACCCACGACCTCCTTATTGGGAAGCCAGAGCTCTAACCACTTGGCTACCGTGCACCCCTACAGTCACTATATTGTACCAATAAAAGTACATTAACAATTAGAAGTTACATTAAAAAAGCTGAGATTTGACTAAATATTCAATCAACAAGTCAACAAAGCACACATTTTCTGGGTCAGTGGTTCTTAACCTAGAGGTCACAAATTGATTTGAAAAGCTCTTTGGTGCAAGTGATCTAAAGCAAGATGGAACACCTTTTATATGAAGTTTTTGGTGGCCTACCAAATATTTTTATTGGTATGTTCTTAGGGATTGTGAACTGTTACTTTAAGGATAATGACAGAAAAAAAATCAACAACCATAATAAGGATTACATCTGACGACAGGGCTGAAGGAAATGTATACCTATATATATCATATCTCCAAATATATTCCAAAAGGGACTGGATAGATATTTTTCAACACAATATACCTATGGATGCAATAATTCAGAGCTTCTTAGAGTATGACTCAGCTCTGACTAACCCTCAACTATTCTTGAGTCGTTGCAGTCTAATGCTGTGCTATTCAAACAGTCTATGACATAAAAAAGATTCAAGGATCCTATGAGCAAAGATATCGACTGCTGTGCCTCCTTTTTAAAATTCATAGGGGAAAAAAAGTTCAATTTGGACTTTTTCGACACGCTGAGATTTAGTCTTTTCAGTCCAACCCTTTGCAAAATAATATTTATGATTCTGGAACAGACTTTTGCCATGACACCAAATGAGTGTGTCTGATACCTCTCTGTTATAACTGAGTATTATTTGACTATGACCACACAAACAAACAGGAGGCAGACGGGCTGACCGAATGAAATGGAGCTTTGCAGACACTATGGCATTCACTCTAAATGTAAATGAGAGAGTTTAAAGAGTGTGCCGGTCAAGTAACATATGCCTACAGTGAAGCGCACTCTTTTAGATATGGTGCTAGAGATGACAGTTGTTTTAAGAAGAGGCCGCGCAATGAGTCGCATTCGAGCAGCCATCAAGTCGAAAAACAAAGGGTAAGGGAGGATGAACATAAGGGCATGGGAGTAAGCATGAGCTAGAGAGACGTAGGCCACTTATAGGCTTGCAAACACCCTCTTTTCTTAGATTTTTACTTGCATGTGTCCAAAATATATAGTTCCTGTTTGTTGTAAATTGCACTATCGCAAGATAATATTAGTAACAGATGCATTGACGTCCTGTTCAAAATTGCAGAACTGAGTCATACCTCGTAATGCTATGGCAACATCACACTGAGCATCACTGAAACAAGCAGCTGCCCTGTTATTTCACACTAAGCAAACAGCATTTTTTAAATTGTTAATGGGAGAAAATGTTGATGTGACGTTGTCGAGAACAAAAAAGAAAGTCACATTACATTTTCACCAGATTTGGTATCGACTAAACGTCTGTATTTAGTAACTCTCGGCTTTTCACAAGGCCATGAACATACCCAAATTATCTAATGTAACCCCAGCCCTAATCCTAACCCTAACCTTACCCATCATTGGGGTATAAATGTTGAAATGTATATACTATATATTTGCTAGCATAGCAACGCGCAAGAGGTGACTATAAATGGGCTTCTGGTGTGGACGAAGAGGTAATTTCGGTATCTGGCCAGAGGTCAGCGGAGGGAGGTGGGCAGTAGCCTACGCGCCTGAGCCAGACGCTCTTGATTTCTGACAAAAATGCATGGAAGTATAATTAGAACTGGAAGATGAGTCCAAGATGGCGGCTCGTTGTTTTCAATGGCTTCTGCTTTGAGGCCAAAACATTTTTTTACTTCCGCGCTCTTTCCTAAATACGGGCTAGCGCCTCCCACTACCGTGACATCAGAAAAGTGACAGCGTGATCAGTTCTGACCAATCAGAGCGAGGGTGGCCTGAGCAGGGGAAAGCAGCAGGGGATAGCGCAGGCAGAGGGGTAAGCTAGGCTAAACGCTGTTTAAGCGCTTGGAGCATTGAAAAAAACTGATGAGTTTATTGTGAAACTAGAGAGAAATACCTTCAAAATGAGACCTTTGTCAAAGCTGTGGGTGCAGTGTCGGTGGAGCAATAGCAGTTTGAAGTGCCAAAAATGCATTGACGCTCAACGGGAAAATTTTTCTTGGGCCCAACCGCTGCAGCTCAGCGGCGCGGCCACATCGCCACTCGCACGGGGAAAGAGGGGGTGGAGTCCAAGCCAGATAATATATTACATCCATGCAAAAATGATCACAGTTCAACTTTTTGACACTTGGATTTGAATATGGAATTTGGAAAGAAAAAAACAGTCTCAAAAGAAAACTTAGATACACAACGAAATGTCAAAAACGTACAATAAGCACATTTTCACACCTTTTTATGTGAATATGTTTCAAAAATACAAAATGTAAAATAACTACGAATTTGGCTGAAGCCATGTAGCAGCATTTTTCTTGGGTAAACAGGTAAGTTAAGGCTTCAAGTTACAAGGGGTACATTAAGATTTACCCAAAGAAAATGTCATCACATTGCTTTAAACAAAAATCATGGTTATTTTACATGTCTTTTTTTGTAACATATTGTTGTGAAGTCTGACATTTCAAACGTGGAACTGAGCTGAAAAAAATAATTGCCCACCAATAAGTCAGACTACACAAGTTTGTGAATATTTGGGTTTTGATGACTGCTCTTTTAGAGAATAAATACATGCATTTTAAAAAGTTTAAGCAGACCCCTTACAAAAGCTGTTTTTTATTTTTTATTTATTTTTATTTTTTTTGTTAGCTGTATAATAATAATAATAATAAATTTTATTTGTAACACACCTTACAAGGACATTTAAAAACAAGTTAAACAGTGACAATAAAATTACAATCTAACAATAGTACAATAGACTAAAAAGCAGTAATGAAATATGCTAATATGCTTTTTTAAAAAGAAATGTCTTTAGCCCTTTTTTAAAAGCCTCCACACCTTGTGGTGCCCTCAGCGACTCTGGGAGGGCATTCCACAGGCGTGGGGCAGCAGCCTGAAAAGCCCTGTCTCCCATGGTGGATAGCCTGGTCCTGGGCTGGTGAAGGCTGTGAGTGGAGCTAGAGCGGAGGCAGCATGAGGTGGTGTGTGGGGTGAGGAGTTCACTGAGGTAGGTTGGGGCAGTTCCATGCACGCACTGGTATGTAAGGAGGCAGATTTTGTATTGAATTCTGAAATAAATGGGCAGCCAATGTAAGGATTTGAGTACAGGTGTTATGTGATCGTATTTGCGGCTTCTTGTATGTAAATATGTTAATATTATTATTAGTAGTAGTAGTAGTAGTAGTAATAGTGGTTTTTTTTTAATCGGAGTGGTTGGCTGCTCTCTTGCTGTCTCTCTGGAGGCACTGAGCACTTTTTGAAACTTTTTTTGGATTTTAGCTCAGTTTTTGGCAAGACAACTTTGGACTTCAACCAACTGAGACGTGGGGCCTCCGATGTTCAACAAACAGGAGTAAAGTATTTGTGAAAGGGAGACATCTGTTTTTCTCGTTACCATGGAGACCAAGCTAATGCTAATGCTACCTACGCTAGCTTTGGACTTCTGAAATGGCAGACTTTCACACCTGAAGCAGCAGAGGACGTTGCAGTGAAAATAGTTTGATTCTTGGGATTTCATCCACCCTGTGATGTTCAACAGACAGTTAGGATTTTGTGAATGGAGTTGTTTGTTTGTGTTGTAACCATGGAGATGGTACACGAAGCTATGAAAGCTAACTTTGCTGGCTTTGGACTTCTGAAATGCTACAGGACTTTTACATCTGCTGCAGCCGAAGCTTTTGCAGAGGAAGATTTTGTGGGGATGGTCTTATCACCGACTGAAACAACAGAAGTTCACCTGCTCCACCTGCACCTGACTGTAATGTGTCCACAGAATCTACTTGCTCCACCTGCATCAGACTGTCATCTGTCTCTCACTCCGGTTTCCACCTCCAACTGCACCTGCTCCTCCAGCTAAGGCCCTGACGAAGCCAAGCACAACATCATGGAGATTGTCCCCGAGCGCCGTTCAGTGGCAGCTCACTGCTCCTGACAGACGCCCCAGAGGCTCTGCAGGATGGGTCAAATGCAGAGAATGAATTTCCCTCTCGAGGGATCAATAAAGTATTATCTTATCTTATCTTATCTTCTTAGTAGTAGTAGTAGTAGTAGTAGTAGTAGTAGTAGTAGTAGTAGTAGTAGTAGTAATAATAATATCTATATTTTTATATACTGTATATACCAAGGCTGTGTCCCACCAAGTTGGTAGCCTGGAAAGGGCTTAGTCAGGGCACACATTCCTACACACACCAGATTCATAATGTGGGTGAAGTGTCTTGCCTAAGGACACAACAACGAGTTTCTCCTCTGTTGGCCCACTGTGGCACCTGATGTTCCTCCGTGGTCTTCCATCCGAGTACTATCCAGTCCCAATCCTGCTTAGCTTCCGAGATCTGACGGGATCAGGCTTTGGCAAGCTGGTATGGCCCCTAGTAGTAGTATTTATTTAATGTATTCATTTTTTTGTTAAAAGGACAAACTGATCCTGATTCATCCTCGAATCAGATTCATTTAATTTTACAATTAACATGCAGAAGCTTGATAATTTATAATTATGTATGGGAAAAATAGAAGTAAAAAGTCAAGCTGACTGTAACAAACCAGAAAAATGTAACAAAAAAGGTTACATTAAAATTACAATATGAATACATTCCAAGACACTGCAAATGAGATTATTTTCCACATTCTGAAAATACATCCAAGAATCGTCACATACCAATCACTTTGCTCAACTAAACCCGCTTCTAATCTACTCTCATGCCTTTTAATAGGATTTTTGAAAGCATGCTGTGTATTTCCTCGCCAACCGAAATAGTTCTGCTTTTAACGTCCCTCTGTCAGTTCAGTCGGATCATCATCATTCCAGCCAGGGCCTAATTCAGACAGAAAAAAAAGTGCATTTAAGCGCATGACAAATGAAAGACGGGAGGTCATAAAGAGCACATTGAGCGGGATCACAGCACTGAAATGGAGTTTAAATTATGGAAAAGAGACCATTCTTTATTGCTCTCCTTATGCAGTCAGTGCCATGACACAGACAAACCAAAGCGGCCATATACCCACTGAGCCCAAATTACACGCTAATGTGGTCGGCACTGTGAGTTAGCATTGTTTACACATTCACCCATTTTCATCATTTCATCTGCAGTTATTTGAAGTCTACGGACCATTTCACTTGTATTTATTATGCAGCCAAACCGAAGCTGGTACTTGAACATGTGTCAAAGATTTCTACTCAAAAGTCATGGATAAGAGCGCGGCTGTGGCTACTTTTCAGCCGGTTTCTTCTCCGTTTTGTGAACTCTAATTAGCTCTGTGTGAATGCGCTGAATGAAATGTGACCTTTTGTAAGACTGGAAACAAGAGAAATGTTAATTTGACCTCCTTGTTGTGCTTTTATTTGCATTTTTATAGCAGGGTTATATTGACAAGTATATATTCACAGAAAGCAAAAGAAAATGACTACTGGATTATATGTATTGGTTTGATTAAATGCACTCTATATTCTAAATAGCCTAACCCTGTTTGTGAGGTAATTTTCTCCACTGTAAAAAATCCTCAGTGAAAGGAGGCACTTTGACCCAACTTGGGGGTTTACCTCCCCCAAGCCCAGTTCTAAACGTACTAATTTCAGTAACTTGAAGCCTAAACTTAATCTTTAAACCCAACCAAAATGTGTGGATATTTTACATGTTGGCATTTGTAACATATTGACACAAAAAGACGTGAAAATGTGCTAATCGTATGTTTTTGACATTGTATCGTATATTTATGTCTTCTTCGGAGAATGTGCATCCCACCAACACCAGCAGCAGCCACTCCAGAAGCACCAAAACCCACATTTGTGCCTTCCTCATCTGAATCCCGTGGCAGTTCCATTAGGCCATGATGCCGTTGCCACATATGTGCTGTTTTTAAGTTCATGAACCATCCAAATGCAGCTCTCAAGTCGATTTCTTTTGGTTCTTCTGCTCTGAGTCTAGACAGCTCATTTTATGGTGTTCTCTCATCTAGTTTAGCTCTACCCAGCCTATTGTATCCTAATGTATTGTAATGATGAAGCTAAATATATATATTTCTGCTGGGGAGGTTGTGTGTGTCAGAGTGTGGTTTGGTTTTGTCTGTGCCTGTGCTTGTGGGTGGCTTGTCTGATTGTGGGGTGGTTTGGATGCATTCTAAAGCACTTTGTGTTACATTTTATGGATGAAGCTTGATTTGAGCAAATTATTCATTTATGTATTTAATAAAATTGGCATGCTAAGCCACGGTTGTTTGTTTTAAAAGTGTTACAGCAGGCCAGTCATCTGGAACTTTTTTGTTGCATTCAAACTTTCCGAAATTATAGCAGAGTTTTGCCTTAAAGGGGAATTCTAACAACAACTAACTTGCAAACAGCACACACCAAGAGCATGCATTAGTTTGATTATTTTAGTATTTGTTTTATTATTCTGTTGTTTCTGTTCTTTTTGTCTTGTTGATAATCTTACAGGTACATTCCAACAATAGGTCACAATTCTGCAAGACTGTTTTTTATAAACACATTCAACCTGTCCTTTCGGTTGCCGTTGTTTACAATAAAATCCTATCTACATCCTTTGACCTTCTCAGTATATGCAGGAAATATGCAAAAAATGTAGACAGTGACTTTATGCGTAACTATCAGTAAAGAAGTTCCAAATTTGGTTTAAATTGTTTTCTCTTTTTTTGTCTTTTGACAGCTCTGACTGATTTTAAAAGAATTCTTAAGTGCTGCGAAGCCTTGAAAGTTGCGCACAAAGCCATGAGTCAGTTGACATCTTTTATTGCCGCGCTGTCAGTCTGATAAAATAAGTAACTTTGATGGATTCAGTGCCGGGTGAGCTCCTCCACTCGCATTTGCATATGCCACCCTATAGCTTCCATACAGCCACACTTTAAATATTTTTGTCTCGC
The DNA here is from genome assembly GCA_038363315.1 of Mugilogobius chulae. Lineage (NCBI taxonomy): Eukaryota > Metazoa > Chordata > Actinopteri > Gobiiformes > Gobiidae > Mugilogobius > Mugilogobius chulae. The sequence goes on from CM076408.1 coordinate 33,713,076, forward strand.
TTCACAAGTCTCAAGCATGGCATTTTCAAGTGGGAACCAGTTTTGCTTAAATGGGAGTTTTATGCAATAGTATTAACTTTGACTTTTAACTTTTAGACAAGAAAAACAGAATTTGAAATAATAATAATATTTTTGTCTTACCCAGATGTACATGCATGTCCAGTTGGAATGTGAAGCAGGCTGTTACACCCCAGCATTAGCTCTCACCTCAAAGTGTCATTCAATTAACCTATGGTTCTTTCTTGCAAGACTCAAAGTTGTGTGAACAAGTTGTGACTCAGATTTGAGAGACTTGACTCACTATTGTGAACTCATTGACAATTACGCTGGATTTACACAGACTGCGAGGCGGGTGCGGGTCGGGACACGTGCGGTTTCTTGCTAAGGGCCTGTTACACCAGATGCTGTCAACTGCGGTCCGGTTTCGTCCAAAGCCACGTGGAGTCACGTAGATTCCGCGAGAAGCTCGTATAATGAATTGAAAGCCGCACCAGACCGCTGCGGTCTCCGGGAAAAATAGACTTCATGCGGATTCTTTCCGCAGAGTCGCGCGACTCTCGCACTCGCAGTCGGACATGTCGGAGCACGGTGTAAATCAACGCATTGGTTTTAAGCACTTTCTAAGTTCTGCGTGACTCGCGCGAGTCACGGCTCGCATCCAAGTTGCACTTAGTGTAAATCCACTGTGACACTGATAAAATGGGCTAAAACCTGGGCACTGCAGACTTAATGATTCTTTAGAAAAGTCAATTTCACTGCTTAACAGAACAAATGGGAAAAACTAGTTAACTTTTTTTCTCAACTTAGCTTTTTGCTAAGTAACAAGGCCAAAAAATATATGGATATGTAATATGTAGTGAGGCATTTAATTTTGGTAAAGAGTGGTGAAAGTGCAGTTGTGCCAATTATTAAAGACCCAAATTTATTACCCCAGTCTACGGTGACTCTGAAGGGCAAAATATGAACACAAATAGACAAACATGTGCCTGAACTCAAAAACATGAACACAAATTCAAAAACACAAACGCAAATTCAAAAACACAAATGCGCTTAAATTTGAAGTAAAATGTTAAATCAAACACAAAAGCAGATTCAAAAAAATTTAAAAACACAATTCAAAAACACAAATACAAATTCAAAAACACACTCAAATTTGAAAACACGAGCGCAAATTCAAAAGCACAAACGCAAATTCAGAAAAAAACAAATGTAAATTGAAAAACACATACATTCAACTAAGCACATCATGTTAAAAGTAAACTTGTGCTTCACTCCGCCATACTTACTTTTTTTATAGCTTCAAAACTAAGGAGAACAGAGTCTGGTCAGTACTTGGATTGGAGACTTCTTACACCAGATGTCAGTTGGTATGTTGTCAGTGTGTAAAATAGATTTTCAAATGGTCAAAGAAGGATAATATGTGTTTCTCACACAAACCCTTTGCCACACATAAGTCAGAGATATACTGGTCTACATAATTGGAAAATACACACCCACAGTTTTTACCTAGATACAGTATTTTACAGTATCTCCTGTGATGACGTGTACGACTATGAAATCTTTCAAGACGGGCGAGTCAACAATTATGCAGTCATTTTTATACTGAACAGCATAATACAACATACAGCAGGAAGCGTCTTCAAACCAGCGCCTTGTGCAACTCTTAAACATGGCTGCGTTTAAAAATAGGTACGTTGAGAACATCATTAAATCTTTTGCTGGGGGTGGCAAAGTGTAAAGCTCTTTGCCTACATCATCAGTGAGTGTCAGTAAAGTCTAAAATTGGGAGGTGAACAACATATGTAGCTTTTATCAGCCTGTTCCAGACTAGGCTAGATCAAAGTAACTACGTTCCCTCGGGGCTGGACTCATGATAAAGAGAATATGTGTGTGTTCTATAAAATGCACTCTGGGATGCAAACAAATGATCAAAACAGGGAGTTGGCATCCTGATATTAGAGGGATCTTTAATGATGCAGACTTTGCCAGCCAGTGGGGCCACGAACTCAAATGCTTTTGTTGTGCATGTTTTGTATTTTCTATCAGTGGTTTTGTTGATGAAAGTGTCATTTTCATGGTGGTAGAAGCTAACATTTCAAATCTACATTACATTCTACCAAGAGCACAGACTCCTAGGCAGGTTTGCTACCTTAGTGTTTTTTGTTGTTGTTGTTGTTTGTTTTTTGTTCTTGTTTTTTGTTTTGTTTTTTGCAACATTCCTGTTAAACAAATTGTAGTTTATTTTTCTTTGCTATGATAGCTTATACATGTTTTGTGATTATTTATATTATTTAGTGTTTCTGAAGTTGCACCTGATCACCTGACCACTAACAATGTAAATAATTACTTGCTAAAAACTGATTCTGCAAGTAGGTAGACTTCACATTGGTTTTGGCCACATCTCATCGCATCTCATTAATTGTTTGTTTCCCTTTTTTTATATTTTGTATTAGAAGATAAGTTTAGTGTACAGTGCATGAGATATCCAGCTCTACTTTCTCTTCACAACTCTGGGATTTACTCATCCTGGATAATATCAGCCATTCTGGATAACTGTGGTTCAGTGCATGTGGTAATCCTGATTTTTTTTTTTTTCATGAAGCGGTTGCATTTGCATGACCAGCCAGCTCTCCTACATCTGTTAAATTCAGAAGTCAGAACCACTTGTCGTCCAAAATTAGGATATTCGATTCAACGCGCTCCCTCTCCTCCCTAACCAATTTCAAAATTTTTTGAAGATGGCAGACATAGCTGATTATTATTTTCTTCGGCTCTTGCTTCGTTTTTGAACAATTATGAATGCATCCATTCCTTAAAACCTGCAGAAACCGCGTTGAGAGCCTTCATACTGAAATAATCCTTGCGCTACATATTTACAATAACATGCCACTGTTTCGGTGGAATTTCCAGGTTTTCTGCGTGTTGGTTGATTTAGTCATCTGAAAACCCGCCCTCGAAATTGAAACCCGGTGCTCTATCTCCAGACCGTCTTTGTAAAGTTGTCTGTCAAAGCGTGTAAGGACTGGCTGATCAGGTAAGTGCACTACACACTGGCGCTGGATTTCCATGTCTGATTGGCCAGTGACTTGTCTTCGCATTCAGTAACTTAACCTTGTCCAGAGCAGGTTATGAGTTCACAGCATGTTGCCATAGAGATCTAACCCATAGGAAATTATCCATCTTCGTAGTATGGATAAGGTTTAAGCGCTGAACTTACTTTACTAAATCCTCAAATCCAGCTTTGCAGCACAGGCCCTAAGTATGATTAATGAGCAATGTCATAACTTGGCCAAAAGCTGAAAGAGTCAATTTTCCAAAGTCCAAAGAAGCTATGCCATTGAGGTCCCAGGAATTGCTGAGAATACATTTGGAGAGATTTTTACATTTCATTTTTATTTTCAGAGGTGTGGGTGGGCAGGGGCAGCCACATAGAGAGCTCCCTGCTACATTGTAGAGCATGTTGCTCCACAATGGGGCGAGTGGGCAGCACAGTGCTCAGAGCGGCTCCCCAGAGAAGAGCAGACAGTGGGGGTTGAGTGGCAGTGAAGCGCCTTTCATTTGCCATTGAAGCAGTGCGAGGAGGAGGACTAACTTTTAGGCTGTGGGCTTCAAGTACCAATTCAGCTCTGTGTCGACTGACTCTGGGAGCTATAGTTTAAGTTAGGCACCAAGACTGAACTTGCATAATGTAATACAAAGCAAATTTACCCAGGATAATGGCAGTCATTCTATTCAATATGTACTTAGAAATAACTCGTTTGAAGAACACACCATTTGAAATGACTAAACATGCTAAATTTTCAATGAGATGTGTTAAACGAATAGTATTAGATGGATGAGCAAGCATTCTGCTGGAATAAGCCTATTTGAATTCAAGAATGACTCATCAAAATCAAATAGATAAACTAGAAATAATGCCGACAGACTTTGTTTATGAATATGTAAGTAGAAGTCAGTTCATAGTTCTATACATATCGGTCTGGTGTGATACTGTAAAGCAGACTTGTTTTAAGCGTTTCTACTTCATGTTCTTGACTGCATGTGAGCATATTGAGAGTAAGCTAGGATAAAAGGCAGCTTGCAAGTTGTTTTGATCCACTTTGATAATCAAATTTGTCCCTTTCCTCAGACATATATTCAAGGAAGTGACATACCAGAACCCTGTCAGAGATGCATTTAGTCTTCAGACATTTTATCCAGCCAAAACACTTAAATTTCCCTTTGTTTTGGGGACCTACCTCAACTTGCACAGCAACACAGTATCACAAGAAATTCACAACACATGACAAACACATTTTCAATTTTTTTTTATTATTTTTTATACATATATTTGTTACGATGTATATGGCAATATGAAAAAAAAAAAAAAAAAACGTAAATAAACACCATATTTCACAAACACACGAGTTTAGGTTGAAGCTACACGGTGACATTTTCTTTCAACGTGTTCTCATGGAATGCGTAAAATAGCACGCCATGACAAATTGCGTGTCACGACGACGCCCTCTGCCTGTTTTGGCGTGCAATTACACGCTCATTTTTTCTAGCGTGGTCTGGACACGCCAAGTGTTTGACGACATGAGAACAGGCTGTTTTCTTTAGGTTAATACGTAAGTTAGGCTTCAAGTTACTTTAAAGTTTTAAAATGGGCAAGTGAAGAGCTAGGGCTTGTGCTAGATTAGGATTAGGATAAGAATTTGTTAATATGCATCAACATATCTTTACAATCAGAATATTAACCGAGGCTGCAACGCTTGGAATATTTTCACAAAAAAGCCGTAGAATTGTGCTAATTATACGCTATTGAAATGTCCTGTTATGTTATATACGCTTTCTTGTGAGATCAGGTTGTGCGCAGACATAGAGACTACAGTACAGCTAAGATCTGCATTATGCTTTTTGCCGTCTTGATTCTGACCTACATTTAAAGTTGCACTTACAAGCAAACGCACAGGTTTCTATTTTAACAAAAGGGTAAATTCACCTGGAGACATCTTTGAGACGCAGAAACAATTAGCGCTGACTTATGTTGCCGCAGGTGCGGGAAGAGAGCAAAACAAAAGAGTCAATTCCTGAGAGTGCCTTTGATAGGGCGGCTATTTAATCCAAATGTATGCAGCTCAGGTAGAGGAGCAGGTCAAGGACAGTGTGGGCCCAGATCTGGTGGTCATGTTGTAAACAGAGCAGCCACTTACCTGTCAATCAGAGGCCCATCGCTGGAGGAGCCGACATGGATCTGCAATATCCACAGTCAGCAGGCAAACAAGGTGTGGAGAGGCGCAGCTTTGCTTTGCAGAGTGCATTTGACCTCCAGGGTGAGACAATTTGGAGTTCCTCCAAGCTGTGTGAGCGGCACACCTTGCTGGCCCTGTCTGCCTCTATCACGCTGCCAGTTAGGCCTAATCACAAGCGACGTATTGTCTTTCTGTCACTACCCTCCGCGGCCATGCAGGAAACAAAGTGTTCTATTCTCAGAGATGGGCTTTGGAGGAGAAGAGGGAAAGGAAAGTGCAAATATTCTGGCGTCCTTTAGAGAATCACAATCATCAGAATGTTTAAATGCACTGTATGCCACACATAGGCCATTGCCAATAAATGGAAGCCGTGCTGTTAAATGAAATCAGATGAACTCTTTCTCCAATGCAGCCCTCTTTGTTCAGAATTTGATTGGTTGATGGCTTCTATTAAAATGCCTAAATCAGATTAGTCGTCCATTACTTTTCAGAGACACAGGTGAAAATGGCTGTAGTAATATAAAAATGGCCTAGATGTATGCGCTATAAACCTGCGCACTAAGCAGAAGCTTTTAAATTATTAGGCGAGTGCGGTGGGGTACGGCACTTGATGATATTTGCATTTTTTTTTTTTTTTACTTAAATTCTCATAAAGCAATTTCGTTCATTACCACAAATGGGAGTCATGCAGATTTCCAATTGGCTGTGAATTACTGCAGAGAAAAGGTGACTCCACGGGCACTGTGGTAAGTAACAATGAAGAAATCGAGTTCAAGTGAACTTTTGGAGCATTAAAATAAGCCAATAAAGACATTTGTGTGTTTAAAAGGTAAAATCAATTGTTTTTTGTCACCAGGAATGCAAACTATGCATAACCCTGTTTTGATTAAAGACTGGATTGCAGAATAAACAGTCTACAGTCCACTCAGCCATGTGTTAAAATGCATCTTAAACTCAACCTAGTGTCATGCTGTGCAGAAATGGTGGTAAAACAGAAATTGGCATATATTTTTTTTCTTTTTGATCTGATGCCATGTGACTAAGACTCCAGACTCTCGTTCCATGCAACTTCTCGTTTCCATGCAGACTTTCGTTCCTGCAGATTCTATTTCAGGATGATCCCAAAGTGTTTCAGGCCAGCCATAGTCCATTTAGATTTAGAGCGTTGTGAGTCTTTCTTCAGGGCCTAGTCGATGGATCTATTATATTACGACATTGCTAGCTTGTAGCTGTTGTAGCTAGCCACAGTGGCCGCTCCATTGGAATGCATTTTTCTCTAGAGTGCAATACAAACACAAACTGCTCATGCATCTACAGCATTTACAGCTTTAAGAACGATCAGATTTTGGGGCAATATTTATCTAGTTTCACATCATAAACTTTTTTTCAACTCAAAAAGTTTTATATAAAAAACAGCTTTTTAAGCTTTAGCTTTGGCTATGGCTGCTCGCTCTGTAACTCTCGCTCTTTTGGTCCGAATGGTCAGAACGTCCCGCTCCTCGCACAAAGAATCATGGGAGGAACACAACTGCACATGTTCCATTGCCTGTAGGCCTACTGCATCTAGACTAAAGCTAACGGCTAATATGGTAACGAATGCCAGTGGGCAAAAGCCAGTGATGCTCAGCGCCCACCATCTTTGATCACCGAGACTTGGCCTAGTCCCATGGGAACAGCCCGGAACACCTCACTAGTGAGGCATCCAAGCCACCTCAGCTGGGACCATGTTGTTATACAGCATTTGAAGAGTAAAATAGATAGACTTTTTTTTTGTTTCCTTCTGAAATGTATAAATGTAAAAAACAACTCAATGTAAGAATCTAAAAGATAAAGCATGAGAAGGTGAAATAAGCTGACAAATGTCTAATTTTTAAATTTTGTGTACGATTGCATAAATATTATACATAAAGATGTCATATGAAAAAATATTTTCATTTATTCAGTTGCCATTTCCAATTGATGACTTTGTTTCAGTCTAGCTATATCTTTCACACAGCGTGTGCTATATACCAGAGACGATAGAAAGTCAGAAAATCCATGCTCATTCAAATGTGAAGATGTTATTGTAAGTTCTGCTTGGAGGATTAGATGAAATATTGTGACCAAATTTAACAACCACCAAAATCAAATGTTCCAAAAGTTTGCCAGTACTCCCTCCTTTCTCCACTAAAACATTATTAGCTTTATTCATTTCAATAGTCATTTGTGTGATTTAGTAGGTCTGCGAAATCAAATTGAGATTGCATATTCATATAATAGATCTTGTCATCATTACCACGGAGAGATATCAAGACACATTTCCCTACAGCTGCACCGGGGCTTTCATCTGAATGTGATTGCTCAATTGCATGTTTATCATCCATGACATTGTCGAAATGTTTCTTTCCCAGAGTCACCTCATAAAACCCTCATTTACAAAAGTTTAGCCGAGATTAGTCCATTAGCCAAATTACCTAGCCAAGCAGCTGATTTCGGAGCTGGGTCTCTTCAATCTGCCGCACAGCGTGGGATCGAGAAATGGAAAGCAAAAACCACACAAGAGGAGCTTTGGAGGCAAGGAAGAACAACAACAGACATGTGCGGGGGAAGACTGCGCTATATCACGGTATTAGCGCCATTCACACAACCTTTGCATGGTGGGAGTTAACGTCGGATATGTCAGGTAGCTTCATAAACGAGCCGCTTCCAGCTAATTGAAGGATCATACAGGTAAATATCAGGAAATGGCAGTCATGGCTGATGATGTTGTGTTATAGAACATGCTAATGAAAAACTTGGGAGGAAAAAGTTGAGTGGCCTTTTGCTTTACCGATATAGCCGTGATAAAACATCTGAAATGTGGAGATCATTTCCCTCATTTTCTTTATTATTTGATCAATATTGTATTTTGATTGATTTATGTAAAACCTGTGCAATACATTAGCTGTTTCTCACTTATGCACTGATCGCACTACATGCAGCTCTGCTCCGACTGCCGGATCAGTTGCACAGCTGTTTTAACAAATGATGACCGTTCCACAAGCTCCGTATCCGAGTCTGGCAAAGTAAAGGTCCACAGATCAGAATGCACCAAACAGGAAAAAGAAAGTGAACTATGTCCGGAATTGCAAAGCAAAATCACTCCGCACGTACTTTACTGTGATCAGATAACGAAAAGGTTGTAGTTTTGTGTAAAGTTTCTTTGATTTTTGGACACAGCAGACTGTCAACTACTATTATTGAGTTCAGTGGAGGAGGAAAACATGTTTACTGTTGTGATCCGAGCTAAAGAGTGATCTCATGAAACAGAAGTTGTCTGTGCTCCTGATATAGTTATTTGATCTTCAACGAGGACTTTTATTTCACAAACTCTAAACAACCTGAATACTCATGCAGAACGTAACCTGGGGCCCAATCTCATATTAAATGTATTATGTTTTCTGATTTTGTGGCCCTCAGGCAGGTGCTCGTGACCCAACATTAGGCCCCGACCCTATGGTTAATAGGTTTCAACTTTCTTTTTTTAATATAAGGGCCTATTCCCACTCTGGCAACTCAAGTTTATCTGTGATTGTAACTAATGAAAAAAACATGAATATGCTAACGACCTGATAAAACTATCAAATTAAACTTACAATAATATAAATTCATATTGAGGTAGCACTTTAAAAGACCTCCACGGTACCTACCAGTTAAGTACCGTGTCAGTTACTAGTAACTGTAACAGTGACACTTACTAGTACTTACTCTGGTACTTACTGTGGTACTTACACTGGTACCTAGAGTGGTACTTTGAGTGGTACTTGTACCACAGTTACTGGTACATACAGTGGTAGTTACTGTGGTACTTACTGTGGTACTTACACTGGTACCTACAGTGGTACTTTGAGTGGTACTTGTACCAGCAGTTACTAGTACATACCACTGGTAGTTACTGGTACTTACTGTGGTACTTACACTGGTACCTACAGTGGTACTTTGAGTGGTACTTGTACCAGCAGTTACTAGTACATACCACTGGTAGTTACTGGTACTCACTGTGGTACTTACACTGGTACCTACAGTGGTACTTTGAGTGGTACTTGTACCAGCACTTACTGGTACATACCACTGGTAGTAACTGGTACTTACTGTGGTACTTACACTGGTACCTACAGTGGTACTTTTACCACCAGTATTGGCATGCTGGTATGGTCGTAGCCATACCAGCATGCCAAAGCCTGATCCAGTCAGATCTCAGAAGCTAAGCAGGGTTGGGCCTCGGCAGTACTCGGATGGGAGACCACAGAATAACCTCTGGTGCCACAGTGGGGCAACTTCAGTGGTACTTACTACAGTAGTTGACAGTCAACTACTGTAGTAAGTACCACTGAAGTACCAGCATGTGTCACTTTAGAACAGGTCCCGTTGTTACTAGTACTTCACTGTCAACTACTGTAGTAAGTACCACTGAAGTACCAGTATGTGTCACTTTAGAACAGGTCCCGTTGTTACTAGTACTTAACTGTCAACTACTGTAGTAAGTACCACTGAAGTACCAGTATGTGTCACTTTAGAACAGGTCCCGTTGTTACTAGTAGTTGACGGTCAACTACTGTAGTAAGTACCACTCAAGTACCAGTATGTGTCACTTTAGAACAGGTCCCGTGTTACTAGTAGTTGACTGTCAACTACTGTAATAAGTACCATTGTAGTACCACTATTTACCATTATGTATCATGGTATTTATCAATAAATGTTGGAATTAAGCTAAGATTGTTGTAAATTGTTTTCTGTTGTTTTGTTTACTGAAACAAATAATTACTTTGGTATTTGTCAATACCCAATATTGTTGTGACATAAATAAAGACAGTTGTGCTTTTTTAACACTTGCATTTTATTGTTATTCTTAATTTATAAGCTCTACTTTTTAATTTAGTACCAATATACCACCACTGAAACATATGTGTGGTGCCACAAATTATTAAAAGTGGTAAGTGTACTAAAGTTACCACTGTAAGTACCAGTCACTGATGACACAAGTACCACCTTAAGTATCCAGTGTAAGCACTACAGTAAGTACCACAGTAAGTACCAGTAACTATCAGTGTTATGTACCAGTAACTGCTGGTACAAGTACCACTATAGGTACCAGTGTAAGTACCAGTGTAAGTACCGCAGTAAGTACCACAGTAACTACCAGTGGTATGTACCAGTAACTGCTGGTACAAGTACCACTCAAAGTACCACTGTAGGTACCAGTGTATGTACCACAGTAAGTACCAGTAACTACCAGTGGTATGTACCAGTAACTGCTGGTACAAGTACCACTCAAAGTACCACTGTAGGTACCAGTGTAAGTACCAGTGTATGTACCACAGTAAGTACCAGTAACTACCAGTGGTATGTACCAGTAACTGCTGTTGCAAGTACCACTGTAGGTACCAGTGTAAGTACCAGTGTAAATACCACAGTTAAGTACCAGTGGTATNTTAGTTTTTTTTATTGTAATTTGGAGGGAGTACGGGCACAGGGGTTGGTGGTGGTTGAAGGGTTTAAGAGAGATGAGAGAGCGTGCTGATTGCGGCGAGGATTTTGGTTTTTTTGTAGATTGTGTTAGTAGGGATCTGTGAATGGAAAAATAAATTATTGTTTGGGATGTTTTTTTGCAGTGGTTGGCAAGGGGTGAAAAGTGGAAGTTGGTGCGGTGGTTGTGTGTGTGGTGCAGGATCACCAAGAGGTAAAGAAGAGATGGTTGAGAGAGAAAATGGGCAATAAATAGAGAGCGCCCATTCTAATTATGGCCGAGGGGAAGGGGCGAAAATACTTTATTCTAGAGTAGAAAAAAAGCAAAGATGTATCTATGAATGAGACGAGGGAGAGAAGGGAGGAGGGACGGACAGGGGGAACATGTCCAGAATAAGATTGTTTCGTGTCGGTCTAGAAGACGGTGGCCGGTTGATTAGATAGAAACGAGTGGTCGGCAGAGAGGAGTGGGGAAAGGGCGTGAGCTCGAGCTGCGTGAAGGATGGGGGAGAGAAAAAGGGAGGTGAATAGATTACTAATTCGTGGGGGGGAGTAGTGTGTTGGGCGGGGGTGGTGGGCATTGGATGAGAGTGGGGATAGTTCAAATTTGTGTGTAGGTGGGGGGGTGGCGGATCCTAAAATGCTGATTTTGGTGAGGGTGGGAAATGCCATGAAATCATTGACGAGTTTCTATTTAGAAGTGCGTGTCGGTGAGTTCTACAAGAAAGAAATGAAAGAAAGAAACTGAGGAGGAATTATTTTTAAAAATGCCGGTGATTTTGAGTTTCATGGAACAAAGGGAGAGGGTCGAAGGAGGGGGGGACAGGTTGTAGACAGTAAGATGTGCGGATTAAGGGGGGGCTGAGGGGGGAGGTGTCACTTTGTACGCGGGTGACGTGATATATTTTGAGGGATTTGTCTTGTGAGAGAAATGAAGGGGTGAGTGGGGATAAGAAGAGTCCGCGGGGGGGCAGGGTGTGTGAGCTGGGTGCAAGGGGGAGAGAGGATAGGGGGGTGATTTATATTGTGACCCAGGAGGTGATCAAAGGAATGAGGTAAAGATGGTTAGGTCGAGGAAGAGAAAGTAAATGTATTTTGATTGGGAGTTTTAGGGCGTTCCTTGACTGTGTCATCCACAGTGTTTTTGCCACTGTATTTCTGAGGGGACTGCTGGATTATAGCAACACGATGTGTTTAAAGAACTGTAAGGAAGTGTGAGGTGTTGGTGATGCTAGACTAGAAGTTGAGCCGACAATGGCTGAAAACGAAGCATGACGGATAAGACTTGGTGGTTTAGAGACGCCCGCGACACTGGGGGGGTGTGAAAAAAGGTGTTGGGAGGAATTGATGTGTTTGTGTAGTTTTTAAGAGTGTGAGGAGGTGTATGTGGGGTGTTTTTTTATGTGGGGGGGGTAATAGGGAGGAGAAATAGAAAAATACAGGCGGGGGTTTTGCTGGTTAGCTCTCTGTACAAGACAAGTGCAGGGTTGAGTGGGTTGGGTTGGTCTTTCAACTCTCTTGAGATAAGATTTATGGGTGGGTATGTGATGTCATGGTGTTTTTTTAAGATGGGTAATCTTAATGAGTTTGTGCGGCTTCAAAAAGAGAGAAAGATGGTGTTAAACAGTGGTAGGAGGTTAGGTTGTGTTGTGCATAGGTCTTCAATGGGATGGGTCATGGGAGTGTTATAGGGGAGTGGGAGTGGAAAGAGAAATAGTTGGTGATCGAGGAGTGAAGTGGGAGTAGGGGGGACTGAAGTCACGGGGACGACGGATTGACTTTGTGCTTCGGAGCCTCAATACAGCAACACTTGAGTTGCATCGCCGAGCAAATCGATCTTGACGAGTGGTGAGGTTGATGAAAAGGGGGCACCGCGTTGTGAGTGGCAGTATGTTTTAGTTTGGCAAAGGATGGAGCAAGAGCATGTCGAGCTTAGGTCAACGGAGTGAGTTGCTAGGAGCACAACAGTTAAACGAAAGTATATCATGTAGCCACTCATATTTAATTAGATGATGAACTAGCTTGGAGTGAGTGATGGCCGATTTAGTGGTGGTTGGCTATACGGCGAGATAGTTCCGCAAGTCGCTGGACGTGGTACATAGAAGAGATTAATGGACTTGTCTTATAGTATGGGAGAATGAGAGGTGTTCGGAGCAGGGGTGTGTTAAAAAGTGTATTGTGTGAGGCATTGTCTGGAGCTGGCATTAAACATAGGTGGGGAAGGGGAATCATGTTGAGTTGTATTGTGCGGTGTTGTTGAAAATGTTAGGTGAGATGAGCTGTGGAAGTGTGTTTTGCGATGGTATGGGCGCAAGAGAGGGGTTGTGGGGCGCAGAGCACGGTGAGAGAACGCTGATTAAGCGTGTCTTGGGATGGTTGAGGAGTGAGGGGGGAGCTGCGAGAGAGTGGGGCAGCTGAGAGTTGTGCGAGAGGGGTCAAGTGGTAAGTCAAGGGGGAGCGAGTGGCTAGAAAGGCGGAAGATTCCACACGAACACAATGTGCACGTCAAGGTTTCGATGAGAAAGATACAATTAAGGAACACAAATAACAAGAGTCTCAGGAAAGAACTGGCTTGTGGCTGATTAGGATTGTGGAGGATGTTAGATCGCTAACAGGTGGGGAGGTGGTGTGGGCGGTACGGAGAAGTGAGGAGATAGCACGGGAGAACGTTCAAGGATCAGTGAGGGTGAGTGTATTACGTCACGGAGTAAATTTGGCCAGTAGAATGAAATACACACCCATCAGTTTTAAACCTAGATAACAGTGATTATTTGCTTATCAGTAGGTGACGCTGTCGTGTGGTCGCTGTGAGTAGACGTGTAGCGTTAAAGCTACTGGATATGCGGTTTTCATAGTGACGGTGTGCGGAGCTCGTAAAGCAGTATTTTAGTGCAGGTGAGTATTCGTCATTTATTCAAGATTGGCGCTTGAAAAGGATTAGGAACAACTATAATGAGAGAGAGGGGTAGCGAAACGTCAGTGGTGAAAAGACGTTCTTTCGAAACAGGAAGATATACTCAGCCCTTGTGTGCAACTCTTAACATGGGCTGCGTTTAAAAATAGTACTTGAGAACGATCATTAAATCTTTTGCTGGGGTGGCAAAGTGTAAAGCTCTTTGCCTACATCATCAGTGAGTGTCAGTAAAGTCTAAAATTGGGAGGTGAACAACATATGTAGCTTTTATCAGCCTGTTCCAGACTAGGCTAGATCAAAGTAACTACGTTCCCTCGGGGCTGGACTCATGATAAAGAGAATATGTGTGTGTTCTATAAAATGCACTCTGGGATGCAAACAAATGATCAAAACAGGGAGTTGGCATCCTGATATTAGAGGGATCTTTAATGATGCAGACTTGCCAGCCAGTCCACGAACTCAAATGCTTTTGTTGTGCATGTTTTGTATTTGCTATTGGTGGTTTTTGTTGATGAAAAGTGTCATTTTCATGGTGGTAGAAGGGGCCGAATAGGGGTATTTTTGAGGAGTGGGTGGAAATTGAGGGCGTTTTTCCCACATGAAAGTACCAAAGGAACTAGTCGGGCGGAACATTCCTGACAGTTCTGGGTTGTTGAATGCAGAGCGAGACTAGGGGCTTAGGTGGGTCCGAGTGTTCGTGTTCACAAATTTCTTCCGAAGGACTCCCATTTATGTCTTGATTCATTTTTCTTCCTGATATAAAATAATAATAAATAAAAACGGAAATGGGTATCAAAAGACATTGTTGTGTGCGCGTTATGATTTAGGAAGTCGAGAATCAACGAGGGCATAAGAGTCCAATATTTGTAAGAGAGGACTTTTGGTGAGGTGCTGTCGGCAAAAGGGACGTCAAGAGCAGGGAGTTGAGTTAGCACGAATATTTACATGTTGCAGCGAGAAGGTGAGTGGATCTGGAGGACATGAGCGTTTAGCATTAGGGAGCCGAGCGACTGTAGAATTGCATGTGAATCTTAGATATAATAATAAATAAAAGCTATTTAGTTGGGTGTACTGACTAGTAAATAGAAGTTGTCTTTTTCGATTCACATAAAGATTATGATTATCAAAAAGTTAAAAACATGTATTGCGAATTAGACACTGAGATCAAAATTACTTTGGTGAGGTTGGGGGCGCACAGTGGTGGGACACTCAACTATGTACAACATCTGCTTAACGTTGCATAATTTTTTATTCCATGGTAATGGATGTAAATGATGCTTAAGATGATGGGTGCACAATTGGATATTGGATGTGCCGAGAGAGTGACTACTTCGTGATGGTTGAACTTATGTGCGGCAGAGCGTCATCTGTCGCGTCAAAAGCGGTTTCTGAGTGTGTATGAGGTGTTGTCTCTCTAGGTTCCGTTGACAAGATTGCAGTAGGACATAAGATGAGTTAGTATGACTAGTTTGTGATGGAACAGTTTAATGAAACATTGGAATGTTTCGTGGACTCGAAGAGTCAAATGTATAACAAGGTAACAAATGGTGTATAAAACATCAGCTGGCATGTTATGGTCGACACAGGATAGTGTGGCGGAGTTGTGTGTGGTAGCTGTCCGGAGTGAAAAGCTGCAGATATGAGCGCAATGTCAATACTTATGTACCTAATCTGATGGGCCAGGCTCAAAGCTATTGACGTTCGTTTCGAAGTTATAAATGTCCCTCGTCGTTCGACGTTCGTGCGATCCTCTGTCCCTCATTGTCTACTACGTTTCTGCTTGCTCTTGCTGTAAAGGCGCACTATTAAAAAATCGTCGGGGGGAACTGGACTGAAGGACAAACAAGAGGATACAAGTCATGGAGTCATTGTAAAAAGGTCTCCAATCAAATGTGCGTATTTGTAGGTGTGTATAATACTAGTGAATTATGTTGAAAATATAATACTTGATTAGATGAGTGTATTATTTGATGGAACGTATTGTGTATTTTAATCGTTAGCCCTAAAATGACTAAATATAAAATAATCAGTAGTTTATTTTATTTGCAGCATAGTAATATACAGTATCATGATGAATTACCAGATAAAGTTTTTTTCATCATCTTGTGGAGAGCTTGAGTGCTCAAATCTACATTACATCATCTATTCCATACACAGACTATACATGCTTGTTTTTGTGACACCATAACACCCTTATAGTGCACTGTTTGTTCTCGCTATGCTTTGAGTGGCTGTGGCAATTTGTGTATAATCTTTGCTTGTTTCGTTAGGTATTTCTTTTTTTCGTTTTAGTCTTTAATTTTCAAACAATCCTACTGTTAAAGGCCAAATTGTAGTTATATAATTATGTTTCATCTTTAAGAACTCATAAAAATAAACATTATATCGATCATGATAACAATATGATTTTGTGTATTTGTATACTATCACTTTTAGTATTATTCTAATAGACTGTAGTGATTTTTAGAAGTTCACTGCAACTCACATTATCCATCCTGATGCTCACAGAGACTGATCGAACTACTAACCTAATTGACACTGTTAAACCATAGGCAAATGGTAGGCATCATGCTACTATTTAAAGCGTGCCTTCGACGTACGTAAATAAATTCGGATAGAAAGCTTCACGATTGAGGCTTCTTGGCTGCTAGAGAATCTCATATTACACAGCATCCATTAGATTATTATTGTATTGTTCAGTGGTTTTTCCCTTTTTTTGAGTAGAATTTCTCAATATAGAAGAATAATTTAGTGTTTTTCAATGATAGGTGTGGAGTGTGTGCAGCATTGAACCAGAACCACCACCCAGCTCCTCGTACATTCTGTTTAATTCAGATAAGGTTCAGGAACCAGCTCATCCCTTAAGGTCGTAATGAATCTGACTAAGAAAGCCTTGTGGTTTGGGGCCTAGTTTTGGATGATGAGCAGATGATCTGATGTCATCGCAAACGGTCTTGCTCCAGACATCACCTGCTCGCTTCTCTGTACCCCTTACTGTAACTGCTCAATAGTCTGCGTGATTCTGCATCATCCAACTCCCTTGAAACTGGAGAAAAGATTGTCAGATTTCCTCTTTCCTCTTACCCTAACCAGCGCTGTGCACATTCGAAAAGGAAACGAATTTGAAGATGGCCACGATATTAGCTAGAGGTAAGATTGATTGCAGTTTTATTCGTTTCGGGGCTCTTTTTTTTAGGTCGTTTTGAACAATTATGAATGCAAAAGTTGATCTGTGTTTTGACACCTCTTATAAATCTCAGTGCACGATACAAAACTCACTTATCGTTTGAGTTCCCTTACGCAGTCTCTCATAACTGAAATAATCCTTTTACGCGTTGAGACATAATATTTGTGGTACAATGATATCTTGATGGACACTAGAGTCGAGTGTTTCGGGAGTGTGAATTTACCAGGTTCAATGTTCTAGGAGATGTTTTGGTTGTGATATTTTTTAGGTTCATTTCTTGCTCAATACCCGCCTCAAAATTGAAATAATATCAACCCGTGTGTTTTTCCTATGCTCTCAGAGAATGTGGCAGTGACATAATATATGATAAAGAATGATATGTCTGTCTAGAACTCATGTAAAGGAGCACCTGGCCAAGTCAGGGATCAAGGCCTCTAGTGCGTAATACTGCAGTTATCGCCCAACATAAAAGGCTTCGCTCCACTCGCACATATGGATTCTACTCATAGTCGGATTGGACCGAGTGACTCGCATCCTTCGCATTCAGATAAGCTTCTACCGCCTTGTCCAGAGCCCAGGTTATGATTTCACAGCTATGTTGAGCATCAATAGAGATTTCTAAATCCATCAGTGAAATTATCCACTCATTCGTGACGTATATAAGGTACTAATCTGGTTTAACGCGCTAACTGCAGGCTGGAGTTATTACTATGTACTATATATCTCCATCATCTATAATATCCAGCTTTGCAGCAAGAGTATGTAATACTGCCGTATGCATACATATGTTAATATCATTGATAGAAAAATATTAGAGTCAATTTAAGACAAAATTTGGTCAATAAACGTTTTAGCAATCAATATAGCTTGAAAAGAGTCAAAATTTTTGTCGCAGAAAGGTCCAAAAGAGATTCACTGCCATTTGAGAAGTGCCAAACAGAATTATTGGCATTGAGAATTGACTTATAAGTTATATGGAGAGATATAGTTTACATGTGTAGCAATTAATTAATTAAATTTTGTTTACAGAGGGTGTGGGGTAAGAAGCAGGTGCTAGGGCAACATGGTCCGAGAGCACGCAAGCAGTCACGTAGGAGGCGTGCCCAGGACTGCTAAATTTCATATGTGCTCGATGACATCACGCAAGGTTATATTATAGTTAGGTTTTCTCTCTACTATTCCTTATGCTTTAGCAACAATATTCGGTGAGGAGATAGGCAGCACGCACACTGGTGCAATGCAGTCTTAAAGACGCGAACCTGCTTAGCGCCAGAGAAGAAGCAGTTGCATTGGCTTCCCAAGTCAGGGCTTCAGGTGCTTTGGGGTTCGTATGTTGTTCGTAGATGTGCTACAGTCGCCAATTTATCTTTTGCAACCATTGAGCAAGCAGTCGCGAGGAGGAGGAGCTATAAATAATTAGGAAACTGTGGGCATTTCCTAGTAGACCTGCTTCAGTGGTCTTGAATGTTTTGTCGACTGGAACATCTTGGAGCTATAAAGTCTTTCAGTGTGGAGGCATCCCATGAACTTAGAACTATGCCATAATGTAATCATACAGGAGAAATCCTTAACCAGTGATATGGCAGTCATTCTATTCAATAGGATGTTAAGTGTTAGACAATAATAACTCTCGTTTGAAGAACACACCATTGTGCCATGATGAGCTTAAGTCTATCTAAATTTTCAAAGTGATGATTGCTAGTTAAGTGAAACATTAAAGTAATACAGGTGCAGAGTTGGATGGAGCAAGCATATCCTCGCCTCTGGAAATAAAGCACTAACCTATGTGAAAGTATCAAGAATGACTCTAGCAAATGTAATAAAGATATATTAGACTCACTACGAAATCCATATGAGACGGCTAGGACAGAACTATTTTTTATGACGTTGAACTGCGAAAAACCTACATAGAAAGGCACTAAGTGTTTCAGTATACAATTAGTGAGAGTGAGATACGTTATTGATCGGCTCATTTTAGTGAGTGAGAGCGGAATAAGAAAGAGTTATGGAGTGTGTGTGTGTGAAATATTCGTACTTTCTCTTATAACATTGTAAAACGTTGTGAGACCTGAAAGTAGTGGTCAGACGATAGTTAGAGCTAGTGAAGGCTGAGAGTGAGGACAGGCAGAGCTATAAGCAAGTGGTGTAAGTTTCAGATGATCCAAGAGCTCTTAGATAATCAAAATTTGTGACATAATCCCTTCTCAGACAACTATGAGTTGGAAAACGAAGTGACATACCGAAGAACTTCCCTGTCAGGAGATGCATTTGTCTTCAGACAGTTTGATTCGACTCAGCTCAAAACACTTAAATTTTCCCTTCTGATCTTTTGGGGACGCTGTGAACCCTCAACCTTGCAAACAGCACAAAGCTACGTATCGGAAACAAAATATAATACACAAACCAATACAGTGACAAAGCAGCAATTCTTCAAAATATTTGTTTATGTTATATACTTTTTTTATACTAATATATTAAAGTTACGCAGTGTGGTCACTAATTGGATGATGAAAAGTAGGAGAAACTAAAAAAAAAAACCAGTATAAATAACACACAATATAAAGTTCAGCAAACAACTCAACGAGCCTTTATAGACTTCTGAAGCTACATCGGTGGACATTTTCTTTCCACGTGTTCTCAATGGAGATGCAGTAAAATAGCATACAGCCATGACAAATTGCGTGTCACGACGACGCCTCTGCCTGTTTTGGCGTGCAATTACACGCATCATTTTTCTAGCGTGGTCTGGGACACGCAAGTGTTTGACGACATGAGAACAGGCTGTTTTCTTTAGGTTTAATACGTAAGTTTAGGCTTCAAGTTACTTTAAAGTTTTAAAATGGGCAAGTGAAGAGCTAGGGCTTGTGCTAGATTAGATTAGGATAAGAATTTTGTTTTAATATGCATCAACATATCTTTACAATCAGAATATTAACCGAGGCTGCAACGCTTGGAATATTTTCACAAAAAAGCCGTAGAATTGTGCTAATTATACGCTATTGAAATGTCCTGTTATGTTACGCTTTCTGTGAGATCAGGTTGTGCGCAGACATAGAGACTACAGTACAGCTAAGATCTGCATTATGCTTTTTGCCGTCTTGATTCTGACCTACATTTAAAGTTGCACTTACAAGCAAACGCACAGGTTTCTATTTTAACAAAAGGGTAAATTCACCTGGAGACATCTTTGAGACGCAGAAACAATTAGCGCTGACTTATGCTGCCGCAGGTGCGGGAAGAGAGCAAAACAAAAGAGTCAATTCCTGAGAGTGCCTTTGATAGGGCGGCTATTTAATCCAAAAATGTATGCAGCTCAGGTAGAGGAGCAGGTCAAGGACAGTGTGGGCCAGATCTGGTGGTCATGTTGTAACAGAGCAGCCACTTACCTGTCAATCAGAGGCCCATCGCTGGAGGAGCCCGACATGGATCTGCAATATCCACAGTCAGCAGGCAAACAAGGTGTGGAGAGGCGCAGCTTTGCTTTGCAGAGTGCATTTGACCTCCAGGGTGAGACAATTTGGAGTTCCTTCAAGCTGTGTGAGCGGCACACCTTTGCTGGCCCTGTCTGCCTCTATCACGCTGCCAGTTAGGCCTAATCACAAGCGACGTATTGTCTTTCTGTCACTACCCTCCGCGGCCATGCAGGAAACAAAGTGTTCTATTCTCAGAGATGGGCTTTGGAGAGAAGAGGGAAAGGAAAGTGCAAATATTCTGGCGTCCTTTAGAGAATCACAATCATCAGAATGTTTAATGCACTGTATGCCACACATAGGCCATTGCCAATAAATGGAAGCCGTGCTGTTAAATGAAATCAGATGAACTCTTTCTCCAATGCAGCCCTCTTTGTTCAGAATTTGATTGGTTGATGGCTTCTATTAAAATGCCTAAATCAGATTAGTCGTCCATTACTTTTCAGAGACACAGGTGAAAATGGCTGTAGTAAATATAAAAATGGCCTAGATGTATGCGCTATAAACCTGCGCAACCCAATTAGAGAGAACGTTTTAAATTAATTAGCGAGTGCTAGGTAGTCCGGGAGTAACGGCAACTTGAAGATGATTTTTTGCAATTATTTGTTTTAATGTTAAGGTGTGTAATTAAAAATTTAACTCATTAGGAGAGCAAACTTTCGTTCATGCTACGAGAAAATGGATCACGTAGGACTAACATGCGGAGAATCTTCCAAGTTGGTGTGATTATACTGCAGAAGAGAAGGTTGACTCGGGGCGAACCTGTGTAATAAAATGAGAAACTCAGATGTTGCATTGTGAACTTTTGGAGCATTAAAATAGAAATGCACATAAAGATCATTTGTGTATTTTAACAATAGGTATAAACACAATGTTGTTATCTTTTTGTCACCACGAATGCAAACGAGTACTCGCATAACGCCTGTTTTTGATAATAAAAGAATCGGATTTTGGAGCAGAAGTGTAGAGACCGCAGTCTTAAGTAACGCTTAGGATAAAAACTGGACTCAGCAGCAGTAGGTTGTAAAGGAAAATGCATCTTAAAGTAACTCGAACTATTTCTCTATGCTGTGCAGTAAATGGTGTAAAACAGAAATTAGAGCCATAGTATTGCTGTCTTATATGCTTGTGCGTTTGCATACTGATGAGCCATGTGAACTAAACCAGATTGCGAGACTTCTCCGTTCCATGGCGAGACAGTTCATCTCGTATCTCATGCAGACCTATCTCGTTTCCATTGCAGACTATTAATACACATCCAGTTCTATGTCAGGATGTGAACCCAAAGTGTTTCTCAGGCAGCCGTATAGATGACGAGTGTTTAGATTTAGGAAGTGTTATGTGAAGTCTTTCTTTCGATGGGGCCTAGTCGATGATCTATCTATTTACGGACAGTTGCTGAGCTTAGTACGCTGTTCGTAAAGCTGAACAGCACATGGAGTGGACGCGCTACAATTGAAATTGCCATTTTTCTCATACACGTCAATTACAAAGCAAAGAATTCTAGTCATCACGTCAAAATACCTTATCAGACGCATTTAAGCAGTTATATGAAGGAAAAACGAACTACAAGATTCAATTTGGGGGCACACCTATTTATCTAAGTTTCACATCATAAAACTTGTTATGTGCATAACTCCAAAAGTTTTTATATAATGAGAAACCACGATGTTCTTATATTGTCATATGTGGATAATCAGCGCACTATCCTATTTTACGACTCTATAGGACTTCGTGATGAGCATCACAGGAAACTCGCTCTTTTTGACATTGAGGCGACGTCCAAGCGCATGAGCTTTGCGGAGCAAACAGAGAAATACATCACGGGAGCCGGCAAACACAACATTTTCCGTGGCTCGAAATCTGTCCAGAGGAGTCGTGTGCAGCTGTTAAGAGCGTGCTACTCTTCTGTACATCACTCAGGTGAGTGAGAGAGATATATCTGAGAGAGCGCCTCAGCTATTTGATAGTGGAGAGATACGACATGCTCAGGTCGTGGCAGAGAGCTCAATAAAGCCAGTACGACTGCGCGGAAGCAGCTCCACAACCCATTAGTGTTGGATCAACATGTTAAGGGATAAGGGATTTGGAAATACGGTCGCCATGCAGTGACGTCTCACAGTGGTCACGTAGTCGCGAGTGAACAGCCCAAGGAGAGAGGGCGACTCACTAGTTTTGAGGCATCCAACGGCCTATAGACCCCAGCTCACCTGGAGACACGATGAATGTGTTTGTATGAGTGTGAGAGACGCATCGCCGGTCTATATTAGTAGATGAGACTCACGACTATTTGTGTGCTTTCCTTCTAGTAAGATATAATAAGTAATAGAGAGAATTATAATTGCCAAACTCATATGGAAGAGTGTAGAATCGCGTGAACATATAAAGTAATGAGAGTGTCATAATATAGAGCAGGGCATAGAACCCATACATGTCATAACTGAATTGAGTTTTGTTTATTTTAAATATTTAGTTTGTGTACGATTCTGCATACAAATAATCAAATCAGCAGTAAGCTGTCATTGAAAAATTATTTTACATTTATTCAGTTGCCATTTCAATTGATAACTTTTGTTTCAGGTAGCTTTAGGCTCTGTATAATCTTTAAACCTTCACACAGGCAATAGTGTGGTGAGCTACGAAGACGAATAGGAAGAGTGTCAAGAAAAATTCCATGAAGACACTATCAATGCGGTAGTGACTAAATATATTGAGTGAGTAAAGTTCTGACTTGGAGGATTAGTATGAAATATGATAGATCACCTAGAGAGCATTTCAAAACCCCGGAAAATCATACCATGTTGACAATAAGGTAATCATGGACCCATAAACTGAGTCAGTGACCTTGCTCCTTTTTAAACTCACTATGCGTGAGAACAAACATTATTGAGGTCCTATTGAGTGTCATATTCAATTAGTACAATCTTAGTGACTCGATTTAGTGAGCCGATCTTGCGAAATCAAATTGAGATTTGCGATAATGTGCATTCAAAAGTAATATAAATAAGATCTTGTCATCGGATTACCCAAAACGTGTGAAGAATGACGAGTGATGTGATGATGATTCTTTAGCAGAGTGTGCATCTAGGTGAGAAGCTGCACACAGACGGGTGTCGTGTACGGTTAACTGTAAATAGTGAGGCATGCTAAGATCAGCATTGACATTGTTTTATCATCCCATAACCAGGGCTTTTAGAGATCAAATCAGTTTGTCTGTGAAATTGTTTCTTCACAGAGTCTAACTAATCATATTAATACCAACTAATTTATCAAAATGTGTTAGCCGAGATATATCACTTTTTTAGGTCCTAGATAAATAAACCTACCTTTTCAGCACCACGCATGACTTGATTTACGGAGCTGGTCTCTTAAAATCTGTGCCTTATTTTTAGCAATCAGTCGAGTGTGAGTTATCATGATTATTCAATAGTGGTATAAGCAATCAAACAACACATATCGAGCTTTGGAGGGCTATAGTTGAAGAACTAATAAAATAGTACATTGTACGAAAAGTTGGGATAGGACTTGAGCTATAATGGATCTACGATTTTTAATTGTCTGCATTTTCACACACCCTTTTTGCTCGATGGGTGGATTGTTAACGTCGCAGATTATGTCATGTAGGCTTGTCTTCATAATTCGGAGAAGCCGATCTACCTCCGCTAAGTTGAAGAGAGATGCATTATAACAGGTAAATATCAGGAAATGATGGCTAAGTCATGGCTGATTGATGTTGTGTTATATGAACATCTGCTAATCATTGATACAAACTCTGCGAATAATTAAACTAAGATTGGTGGACATCTATTTTGTTGTACTGATATTCGAGATAGACCGATTATCTTTTTTTGCGTGATAAAACATTCCTGCAAATGTGATATTTTCCAAAATCATTTTCTTTATTGGATTGATCAAATATTTAACGTATTTATTGATTGATTCTCTAGTAAAATGTACCTATGTACAATACATTAGCTTGTTCAGTTATAATTATTAGCACTGAGTCGCGTACTAGCATGCAGCTGCTGTCATATACGTACTGCCGATCAGTTGCACAGGTACGCCAAATAACTGTTTTAACAAATGATACGAACCTGTAAATCATTGGTAGGTACAAGTTACTCGTAGTGATTAACCGTGTAGTCTTGTTCAAACGTAAAGATCACAGATCAAATGCACCAAGAGGAGGACACATAAAGATAGTGCATATGTCCGTGCGAATATGCAAGAGACAAAATCACTCACCGCACGTACTTTACTGATGATCAGTACGAAAAGGTTGTAGTTTTATTGTGATATAAGTTCGTCTTTGATTTTTCGAGCGACAAGCAGACTCTGTTCAACTACTATTTGTTCAATGGGAGTTCAATAGTAGAGTTATGAGAGCGACTAATGGATAAGGCTTTCGTTGGTGATCATTCTGAGCGTAATGAAGAGTTGGATCTTCATGAACAGAGAAGTTCGTCTAGATAGCTCCCTGATATAAGTTATTTGATCTTCAACGAGGACTTTTATTTCACAAACTCTTAACAACCTGAATACGACATTAAGAAGTACCAAAAATTAACCTGGGGACCCAATACCCAACTCGTATTAAAATGTATGGATGTATTATTTTCTGGGCATTTGGATAGTGTTGGCTCCATCAGGCAGGTGCTCGTGGACCCAAAACTTAGGAAAACAGGACCATCGATTACTCCTTATTGCGTTTAAGTCTCATGGTTTAAACCTTTGTTATGTCTACTATCACTCTCTATAACTCACGATTCTCTCAACTATAAATGTGAGATTTGTTTATACAGATTTATGAATAGTATGCAAATTCAGAGCAAGTTTACTTCGAGTGTGCCAGATAGTGTGAGTGGTCATACTTGAGAGTTAATTACCCGATAGGATCCGGTTTCCCGTGCAACCGTGACATCGAGTAACTAATCTATGCAACAATACTGAAGTGAGAAGTCACTGTATAGTACACTCGGAGAGATTAAGAGTGAGGCACGATATCGCACTCTCCACAACAATAATAGTAATTAGACTAGTATATCATATTGAGTGTACCACACAGTGTTGTGGAGGAGAGAGAGTGCTCGAGAGACTTAAACTTGAAGGACATATCCTATATGTACACAGAATGTATGCAGGTGCACAGCGCAAGAGCTCATTGGCAGAGTGTCAGTAATTTACATAATCACTTGTAACAAGTGAGAACATACATACTCACGCTACATCACTACTCTGTATCTAGAGACAGTACTGTAGGTGATCTTTACACTGGTACATATCATTCGTGTATTAGGCTTGAGCTATTACTAGATGTACTCTTGTCGCGTAGAAACAGTTACTCTAGGTACAAGAGTACCCAGTGGTTACTGTGGATTACGTGTTGTATTACAATGCTGCTGTGTCACTGAGATAAATAAGTGTACTTTGAGTGGTATTGTAAGCCAGCAAGACTTAGTGAGTTCTGAGAGAGACACTGTTATGACACTCATACTCATAACTCGTGAAATTGAGATTACTTACACCATCGGTACATAAAGTGCTTAAAGAGAGGGGGGTTTTGCCTTGAGAGAGATGGTAATAACTTTAGTGTGATTGGTAGCTATATCACTAGCGTTCACCAGCACTACTAACTAGATAGAGTGATGTGTGAGTGTAGTAATGTGTGTGTGAGTGTGATTGTATATAGTATGTCGCCTGTGTAGTGACGTTTTATAAACTATCGTTCATTTTTGAGTACTCTGGTGACATACCTTCGATGCTGAGTGGCTGTGAGAGTGTGATGGTTGAGGTGATTCTCGGATGAGAGAGTGTAGATTATATTGAGATGTGCTCGAATACCCATTGACTCACACAAAAGAGCACTCAACAGGGTAGAGCGACTATCCCACACTTCTCACACTCACCTTTGTATATCATCATAAATGTGCACCTATGCCTATATACTCTCTCCACGTTTGACCACTACACTCATAGTCTCACTCACCACTCAGGAGAGCATAGACAAGTGGTACTTGTACATTTATACACACACCACTCACAGTGGTCAATCTATAGGACTCACTCAAGTGAACTTCGATGTATAATAGTTCTATGTATATTTAGGAAACGTCCAGTGCAGCAATTGTCTGTGAGATATATCTGCTTTTCTCTGAATTAATGCAGTTATCTCTATTTTTATGGTGTACACTTCACTCGTTCAAACATTATGTGAGTAAATTGTCTCTTTTTGTATACACACGTGTTTCTACACAATCGTTACTACGCAGTGGACTGACTCTCAATTGAGTGAAACGTCGATGTGAACGGATACAGTCATGTAGTGCAGTATTCTACACCAGAGTATAGAATTCTCACTGGAGAATTCAGCTGTCCAGAATATTTGCCTTTCTTTAAGGAAACAGCTCTCCTTTTTGGAGTTGAACCGTTTTAGTTTATTCTACTACATCTTAAAAACTAGTCAATCACTGCGGTGGTAGGAGATTCCTGTGTATTTCTACTACTGAGAATAATGAAGGAAGATACCAAAGATATGTGCATCTCAGTACAAATATAGTGTGAACAAGGTCCATCATCACGTTTGTTATATTATTCATAAAATGTTATAACTTAACTGTTCTCTTAATGTTTTACTGTAACGTTATACACTGTGAGAATCCTTAGGTCAAGCATAATTACTGTTAGTAGTAAAGATGGTTACCCGCTTAGAATCTACTTTATTCTTCAGACCAGTATTAACATGTTCAACTATCTTTAGTACGTTAAAGTATCCTACAATGCCAACAGTACAATAAGTATTCAACTTAGAACAAGGTCCGAGTTGTATACTAGGTAGGAGTGTGAAGACCGAGGTAAAGAGTTCTACACTCGTGATAGAGAGCATTTGTTTCTTCAGTTAGGATGTAGAGTACACCTCCCGAAGCTCAAAGCGTAGTGAGTATTACTAAGAATAACGGTTACATGCTAGGTTAAGACACTGTTTATGTAGTTCGAAGTGTGTCCAACTTGGTGAATAAATGTGACAAGTTAAGACTAGATTGTAGTACACTACTATTTAATACCCCAATTATAATTGTATTTATTATTATGAGTTCAAGTAACATATGTCCTGGAATTAAGCTAAGATTTTGTAAATTGTTTTTACTTCTGTATTAGTTGTTACTGAAGAGTTAAAAATAATTTACTTTGGTATATAAGTTATATGTAAAATACACAGGATCAAAATTATTGTTTGAATGAAATAGAGTAGGAGTGACAAGGTTGTACTAATTTTATTTGGAGTTTTGTAAGTATCAGTCCTACTCTTGAACTTATAGTAGATGATACACACACATTATTACATGCTGTGTTTCTTTAAAAAGTTTTAAGAGTTTGAGTACCGCAATTTATGATGAAAGCCTGGACCTTAAACTTTCATAGTGAAACATATGTGTATTGTATCTCTGAGAGAGAGTGTATTTAAAAAGTGTGTCGTAAGTATACCTAGATAGTTACCTCTTTTTGAACTGTTTGATAAAGTACCAGTACCTGTGATTAAGAAAGTAGATACTTTCAACCTGATTCTTTTTATCTAAAGTTTCAAAACACGATTAATATCAGTGAATCAGGCACTACATATACTAACCAATAAACCAGTGAAGCAATTGTACATGATGTTAGATGATACTAATCAGAGTGTGATGATTTTGTATCGCATGTTAAGCCTGCCTGGTACAATTTGCATAACTAGATAATCCCCACGTTCAGTAATGTCCGTTAACTATAGGTACAGTGTAAGTACTCTTCCTGAGTTGACCTGTATTAAGTCTCTTATCAATCTTTGGCAAAGAGACAATAAAAAAAAAAAATTGTCAAACTCAGTTTTTTAAAATTTTTAGTTTTTGTAGCACACGCTCGATATTATTTGCCTTTTCATTAAGAATTGAATATTTAAACTTAAAAAAAAAAAAAACATAAGTTAGGGTTACTTTTTTTTTTTTTTTTAACTGAACTCATTTCAATTTGATTAGAACCGGCTGATCATTGGCTTAGTCCAGTTAGTCATTTCACGTGATCATAACTTAACTGTTTTTAGGTACAACATGGAAACGTGAAACCATGAAGGCTTAAAGTCGGAAAATTGTACTTTATACATTTTTTAATGGTTAAACATTTAATTAGTTCCCAAGCATGAGTAAGTACCACAGTAACTAACCAGTGGTATGTACCAGCTCACAACGTGCTGGATAAGTTATAAAAGCACTGATGTGGAAGTCAAGTTACCATCAAAGATTATTTGGCATTAAACTAGTAGAGTATCAGTTGTTACCTTGTAAACAACTGGACTATTTACTAAGTATAATAGGTACAAACAATAATATAAACCTAGTGGCTAAGTCACATTGTAAAATGTCACAAGTAACATGCGGTCACAACAATAATAACTTACGTGCAAAGTCAAGCTACTCCAAGAAATATGCTGGTAGTACCCAGTGTAAGTTACCAGTGTATGTACCACAGTAGTACCAGTAACTACCAGTGGTAGTACCAGTAACTGCTGTTGTAAGTACCACTGTAGGTACCAGTGTAAGTACCAGTGTAAATACACAAGTATACCCAGTGGTATGTACCAGTAACTGCTGGTACAAGTACCACTCAAAGTACCACTCTAGGTACCAGTGTAAGTACCACAGTAAGTACCAGAGTAAGTACTAGTAAGTGTCACTGTTAGTTACTAGTAACTGACATGGTACTTAACTGGTTGGTACCGTGGAGGTCTTTTAAAGTGCTACCCATATTGACTCTGCACCAGGAGCTGTGGTCGGCTGTGGCTGCTGGGCTCTGGCTCATGGGCCCTGGAGGTTTGGTCTTGACCTCATCTCTTCTCTGGACCCTGGGCTGCTGTCCTGTAGCTGCGGGTGGCTCTGCTCCTGGTGCAGACAGCTCCTCTGATGATGCTTTCTTTGGTCCACCTGTACCCGGCCAAATGTATGTGAATGTATTTTAGTGTTTGGGAGTGTGCTTGTTTGTGTATGCGTGTTGGAAAAGGGGTTGGGGGCGGGTGTATGGTGGGGAGGAGGGGTAGAGGGTGTGTACATGTATGGGGGTTGTCTTGGGGTGGGGGGTGGAGGCGAGCGGGATTGTTTTTAATGCACTGTGAAGCACTTTGTGTTACATTTTATGTATGAAAAGCGCTTTATAAATAAAGTTTGATTTGATTTGATTTGATTTGATATTGCCTCTTCAACATACAGAGCGATTTGTGCCTTTTTCTTTCTCCACTCTCATACTAACAGCTCACACTAGCTATGCAATTATGGACACAGTAGGTAAGATGGAGGCCATGATGACTATTTGTGGATTCTTAATTACATTTCTCTGGCTGGTTATGAAAAACCCAAGTAAAAATAGAAGGTATTAATAATAACAACAAACTCCAGAAACAATTTGACAACTTAGACCAATGTGTTAAAAACTGATGTATTGATTCTTAGCGTCCCAAATACACAACTATAATAAGTCCAATTCCAATCAAGATCTCATATTTTAGAAAACAAAACAATTTAAAAATCTTGCCAAATTACAGCAGTCATGCAAAGTGTTAACAGCCTCGAGTCATGATTGTTCTGGATGAGCATGCTTTGAAAACAGATGCGCTCGGTCCAGTTAAAGCCAACTCCACAATGATTTGCTTGTTAGTGTAGTTTGTCTGAGCAGGTGTGAAAGCTGGCAATCGATCGTTGAGACTAAAGAATTCTTGTACCAAAACAAAAAACTTTGAAAGGCAGGAAGTTATCATTTTGTCTTTTTTAAGAGTCTGATGTTGCTGCCTTTTGTGAAGCAGATCATTTGTAACGATGTTTTGTATGTATCAACAGTCAGTTCTGACCCCCCAAAAAACAATACAACTTTTTTTTTTTTTTTTTTACTGAAAAAGTGTCTAAAATATCACTTTTCAGTTGTGTTTCCTCATCATTAATTCCTCACTTTGGAGATGGGTTAGCGTGTTCTGTTGTTTTGAACAGGAAGTAAAGTTTCTATAGACATTTCAGATTATTTTGTTGATATAACCTTTTTTCTGCATTCTCACTGGCCACTGATGTCAGTACTTGTGAAATCCTGTCAACGTCGATCAGCACTGATTGGATTTGTACAAACTTTTCTCAAGTCAAACAAGCGATAAGCTTGTGACTATTTTGACCTGAAACTAACCCGTTTATTTGCTTGGTTTGTTCTAAAATTGCTAAGAATAGTACAGAATGGTAGCCAATGCCTATTCAACACGGTATAGAGAGATTATTTGTTTATCAACATAGGGGATGCTGATTGACACAAGCTGTAGCAGCAACACTAGCCAGTGCTGTTGTCAGATAACTAGTTTATCATTGTTATGCTGCTACATTTGTGAATGAAATCTGTCTTTACAACTCATACATTCAGGTGAGAAAAAAAAACATTGTCTCAAGCTTTAGGAGCCAGACGTCCGTCATACCAGTTCATACCTGATCAAAACAGCTAGCTCCTGTCTTGTTTTGTTGTTGTTATCAAAGAAGTTTCCCTAGCCAACTAGGCAGACAGTGTATCTTTCTGCAGCTAACATGTGCAGTAGAGCGAAAAGCCCTCTATGAGTTCAACAGATAAAAAAGTAGTTTTGGAGTTTAGTTTCACTTTAATCTGAAAGCTAATGACAGACTAGAATATCTAATTTTGTAACAGAGAAATAAAGTAGTATGTATTTAAACATTTAAGCATTAATGTAGAACAACTTAAGAGCTAGCTGACCACATGGTTAAAAGTGCATTTCAAATTATAAGAAAATGCTTATTCTTAAACCTGTAAACGTTGCCTCCTCATCATAGAAAGTTACTTTTTCCACACCATTATTAAAACAGTTCAAGAAAGAACCAATTAGTGTCTACTTTTAATATCAGTTCAAACTAGTATTGGGATATTGTAAGTTTTTGTTATTTTGCAACTTCAGTCTACAATGCAAACCTATATTTTTTAAAGATCTATAAATGAAATTAATAAATAGACAGTGTTTTTATGAAACTCAAAGGGATGTTCAGCCTGTCTTCGAAGTCCCATCTCTCCTTCAGCCAATAGTGAGTCAGATCACACCTACAGTATGATCTGACCATCTCTCACCAGTACAACCGCTGTTCCTTTCTGACCACTTGAAACTAAAATTGTCTCAGTTTTGTTCGTTCTCTGATCCAGCTATGACAATTTGACCCTTGAAACTCTCTCAACTTGCCAAGACGATGTAATAAATGATGTAACTTTTATATTACTTTTTTCTTGTCAAATGGGACACCGCTTCCAAATGAGGTCAAAAAGTTTCCGCGTTTTCACAAATCCTCTGTCCTGCCAGCCACTCTTTCACTTCCATTCAAACTAAATGGCAAGGTCAGAGATTAAAAGCCATTAATTCAGACTGCGCAATTACTCCATTTAACTTCCACAACATTCTTATTCTCCTGCATGTTCCAGGTTGGCGTCTGGACCGAGGCTTGACCCTCTATTTGAATAAGTTAATGCGCTGGCCTGTTTGTGAAGTGAATTGCATTGCCGAAGCCTATATCAGTCCCATACAGTTGCCTCTGTGCTGGATTTGATTCCTTTTCATGTGTCATTCTCAAGGTGTCATTCTCCACCCCAGGTTGTTATCAGCACGTGGGCCCTGACAGCTTCAAGACGCTTCCTAAAGCTGGGGTAAAAAATACGCCGGAGCTTCACAATGAATATGTTTGGTGGGAGAGAGAGAAATGACATATCGTTTGGGCGCAGACGTGGATTGATGCCGCTTTATTCTTCCATTTAGTAAACAGCGACGAGGCAATTTGTGTTCCCATTGGCTTATTCTTGGATTTGTATTGATACAGTTGTTATTTCCTCATGTAATGCCTTTTAATAACATTGTGATGTCTTTGGAAGGCTACATAAACAAAGGTAGAAGTGGTATTTGTAGAAGAAAGCAGTGTGAACACAAATTGATAGTGAAGACATTTTAAACTTTAATATTTTGGTTTAAAGGGCCCATATTCGACAAAACTGACTCAAGTACATTTTAGCCATTGTGTGATGTTGTTCCTACAAAGTCATGCAAAGTTCCATTCACAAATGTTCACCTAATCCTGCTTTTTACATTTCCAAAGCTCAAAATGCTTTGTTCCACCTTGTGATGTCATCATGTGGTAGCCTTAAAATTGCAATGTTTTTTTAAACTGCTTTATGCCATCAAACTATTGAATATGCAATGCTGTTGATTTTTTTTTCTAAATTATGTTTTTGTTTTTCCATTGCTTCAGTTGTATTGTTCACAGACAAGGAAAGCAACTTACAGAGGCATCTTAAATTAGGCTTAAACAGTAGCTGTATCTTCAAAGATGGGCAAATCCAGGGTTGAAAATGTTCAAATGATTGTGTGAAGAAATCTACCCAAAAGCGGGGGACTTTTGCGTCAAGCAAGTGTGAATGAAGCAAAACATAACTGCAGGTGTGCTTGTGTGGCAAATTTGCTGATGGTTGATGTAAAATAACGTAAAGCACAAATATACGTACCCACTCGTCCATTTATTACAACTACAGGCTTACTCCAATATCAGCCAGTTAACTTTTGCTTGTGATGTACTACTGCACTGTAAAACATTAACACTATCTCCACGGAGACAATAGATGGCACCACAAGGCTAAAGTACAAGTCCGGTCTGTTGAGAGACAAGACCATCCATATACTTTATGGAATTTTTTTAAGTCTAGTCTTAAATAAAAAAAAAAGGTTAGAAGGTAATGACATACTAATTGATACAAAACCTTTTCTACTATGGGAAAACTTCTAAATGAAGTCAAGACTCTTTTTAAAGTGCCACTCATTGCCAAATGGCTATGATTCTGGTAAAATAGGTCAATGTTGTGATTCTCACATCTCACAAAGCCAGAATGCCAAAACCACAATACCACGCTGTGATTGGTTCACCACTGCTCTGTGATTGGTTCAAAGCCGTCTCTAAATGCAAGCCTAAAGGCGAGAGGTATTCCACATGGATTCTCAAGAGTTGCATATGTGACAAGAATGCATCTGTCTAGACAGGTTAAAGCTTGGTTTATTTCCCCTGCAAGTGAAGTACGCACGGAAATGAGACACACGGACTAGAGCAGAGGAGACTCTGGTAGAATTTATAGTTTCTGTATGTTCTGTGCAGAGGGCAATAGGCAGCTGCCAATGAAATGCGTTGATTCACAAATTTTTCTCTGATGCCAACACGTAAAACCTTGTCCCCGTGGATGCTGCTTGAGGGGACGTGTCTGCAAAAATGATGTAACTCCGCCGCGTGGCCCCTCGTGGATGTGTCAAGTATAAACTGAACTGCCCTTGTTTACTACAAGGGAAAAATATGAAGCTTGGGTCATTAAGGCCCATTGGGGTCTTACCAACTCTCATCTCCTATCACATGCATTAAGTGCATGTAGTTTTACTTGAATTAGTTTATTTCCTTACTTATTACAGTATATTTGCACTATTAAATAGTCCACCAATACCTGTTTTACCATTTAAAGTACATTATCAATATCAGAGAAAGCAACCTTATGATGCTGATAGACTGATGAAGATCTCAGACCAGCTTTCAAGGTTCAAAATGTGCCTCCTTCAGTCCTCTTTCAAACCATCCTTTGTGCTTACTTCACATTTTTCCCTCTTAGTCCTTTTATCGCTCATTTTGCTCGATCAATCCAGGCACAGCAAGAGCACCTCTGTGAACACAAGCAGGTTCACCTCTCACAAGAAAAGTTATATAGTGCACTTTTAAAGAATGCATACTAAGGAAAGTCTTGGTAGGAAGAAACATTTTAAATATTTGCAGTTCATTTCCCAGAGTCGACGCTCGCTCTGTAGTCATTTATTCAGATACAAAGATGAGCCGCCTAGTTGAGAGAAGCATTTTATTTTTCTTTCACAAAGTCCAGCACATTGGCCACAAGGCACGTTCTGATCATAGCGCAATCTCTTGCATCAATCACCCTGGGGAATGCAGAGAATTAATTCCAGTTGGCTAAATATGCACCTCATTGCATTCGCTATTGAAAGCTTCAGCTAGCTACCTGCAATATATTACAAGAGACTGTTCAGAGGCAACAAGGAACACTGAATCCATCATGCTTTGTGAGAATGTGTTAGTGTCATCGTGTGGACTCTTGTTAATTAGGATATAAATAGTTTTTAATTAAGCCTGTTTATTCAGCTTGATCCAGAAAAAGAGCGAAGTCTATGATGTGGTCTATCAAGTGTAAAGACATGGGTTAAAGAGTGTAACATTTGACAACATGAAAACACACCTTTAATTGCTAGGCCTTCACTTTGTGTCATGGTAATTAGAGTTTGGTATGAAATCAGTGACAGAAACTTGTCTACTAATATAAGATAAATAAATATAATATAAAGTAAGGTAAGGTAAGGCAAATAAATAAAAATATGTCTGTATATTTCTCTTTTTTATGGATGCCATGCTACTTTGCCAATCTGTTGTTTATTGCAATGGGAATGGCATGTGATCTAAAAGCTGTGTCAAAGATGTCTACTGTGTTTGCTTATACAAGCCACTATATTGTAAAAGCAGCTACTATTCATCTTATTTCGCCCCACCCACTTTTCTTGTCAGTGCACTTCCTAACTTAGACTGTAGAATTCAGTAAGTGGGTTTAGAATTCAGTCTGTAGAATTCAGACAAGCTAGAATCTTAGCTGAACAGGGAGTGCCCTGTTAAGAAAAGTGGGCGGGGCGGAAAAGAGACCTAATAATTTATATCCTAGTCATTTTAAACCAAACTTTTGTGAACACGCTTTTGAAGGTGCGAACCTCAGAAAAGCAACTGTCTGGTATGGACAGTTGAGTTTCTAGTCAGCTATACTGGACATTGGGGACGTTTTTTTAACGATTGTTTTATCTGTCATAATACACAGTGTTATTCTCATTTTCATTTAGAGTCCTGGTACTGTTAGAATCATAGGTAGAAGGTGCTGGACACTCAGAGATGTGCCGGTACTCAAAAGGGCCATAGAAGTGGAACTGTGCACCGCTCAGGGCCAGCCCTGGCCATAGGCGAACTAGGCAATTGCCTATGGGCATCAGCTGTTGGTGAGGTACGCCAAATAGCAGCTGAAAAACAAGTTCTACCCCTCATAGGCTATTAGCCAGTTCTTTTTTTTGTCTCAATAGGACACATATTCATTGAGTTATGATCCCAAAAAGCCAATGAACTTATAGGACTGCATTTAATTGCCACACTATAATTTGGGGCCTCAAACAATTATAGTGCGTTCTAGTGGTACTCTGAGCTCAGATCTTCCGAGTTCCGACTTGTAAATTCCCACTGGAACAGCCCTTCAACTCAGATATCCCACTCGGATCCTCGGAGAGAATTTTCAACTTTCCAAGCAAAGTTTTGTTTATTTTAGGGTTAGGACCTGCTGCTAGGATGGATCTTTAACACAACTCCTGATGAGTTATGGTTTAAATTAATACATTAAGTTAAGGGATGCCACAGCAGAGGTCCTGATGTCAATAAAGATCTACAAAACAAAACTATAATAATAATAATAATAATAATAATAATAAATTATATATATATTTTTTTAAGGAAGTGGTTCTAAACTTTTTTAGACATAAGCCTAGGGCAGCAAATAAAAATATATCACTGCAACCCAAATTTTACGTATCACCAGAAATCCTTCTGCGACCGCTGAGAACCACTGCTTTCAGTATTGTTACTCATGCAGACAAAAACCATCCCAACAAAACAGAGTACTTGCACTTGTGATAAATTGTTACACGAATAAGCTGAATTCCAACAGTCCACTCTTCTCCCTCTCCCACCCTCTGACTCTTCTGTGAGTGTGTGCTGTCTTGTATGGAGAATCCCCTCTTTGGCCCTGCTGCTCCTTCTACACATCGCTCCTGAACAAGAAAAACAGAAACACGCAGCCACGCCACAAATCCCCTGACACCCGGAGATTGCAATAATCTCTTCTCTTCTTTACATTCTTCCATTTCCTAATACAATCCCACAAAAACAAATTTATGGTAATCCCCCGGTGCATATCCATTGCTGTTGTCAAATCCACATGAGGGGCAGCCAAACATGCTTTTCTCTCCCTTCTGTATTCGCAAGTCTGGAGGCACAGAGCATTGTGCTTTGTAGTAATTACTTCCAAGCACTTAACTTTAATTCACATTAACTTTGGAGTGCTGTTTTTGAATCTGGATTACGCCACGGTGTTTTTTGAAAGTTTTCAACATTCAAATTGTCATTTTAATTCCTGTTTCAAAGAATGTTAACTCTTACTCTGCCAATGACGAAAATATCTGTAATTGTGCGGCCAATCGTAGCCTGACAATTATGTTTATTTTAATCATAAACCTTTTATGCAGCAATAGAGGTTAGTGCACGTGCTGACTTTGTCTACAGTCAAATACATGATGCAGTTTCACAGATTCAGCAGCAGAGCACAAGGACCCAGAGGAAGTCACATGACCTTTTAGGCAGCACAGTTGGCCTGGTTTACGTGATCAGCTGCATCTGGAGGATGGCTTTTTTTTTCTCAAACGGATTACAGGCAAAACATCTTGAACTAAAAACATGGTTGAGTAAGTTCAGAGCAGATCTTTGATCTTTAAAATAAGGAAAAGACGAGAAGAACGGCATATGCAGCTAGTCCGAGGTTTCGAAAACTAAACTTCCTCTTCCGTGAACGATCCAAAAGTGGTCAGAGGTAGAAGTAATACTACTGTATTAAATAAAATCTATGCCCTGTGAAAAAGATTGAATATATGTCATTTGCGATAGAAAATAGAAAAGTACCTCCTCGTTCGTAACACAGCTTTTGTTGGTTTAAAGATAAAAAAGACACTTGTTTTAATCATGTCAACCTTGTATTTTTAATCCTAAAGACACTATTTCATTAGTGGCTCTTATTCTTTCACCAAAAAGTAGAACAAAGTAAAATAACACTGGCAAGTTTGTATGTATTGGGAAAATAGTTTGCCCGTCAAACGCTGAAATCTAATGGTCTCTTTTTTTATATATAGAGCTTTTCCACCTTACAACGCACTCAAAGTGCTTTTACAAACAGGGATCCACTCACCCAGTGTACGCAGACACTGAGGCAATGTGAAGTGTCTTGCCCAAGGACACAACGACAATTCACTTTTGTCATCCCACTGTGGCACCTGGTCTTCCAGCGGTCTCCCAGCCAAGTACTGACCTGGCCCTGTTTAGCCTAGCTTCTGAATCTGACGGATCAGGCTTTGACAAACAGGTATGGCCACATGGAATGGAAAAAAAAAAATTCAAATGCCCATAAAAATTGCACAAATTAATCTACAATACATTTTTTTAATTGAAAGTAAATACTTGTAGGTCTCATTTGATGTACAACATGTCATAATTCCAATTGCACAAAGTTTTTTGTGGAGCTGTGAATATTTGTTTAAATTTACAAAAAAGCTTTGCAGGGATGGAGGGTCAAAGTGACTGGCAGTGAAAGAGTTAACCAAGACTAAAGCATAAAAAGAACAGAGCACATTTTATTGCTTTCATAAGTTGGTCCAAGATGGTTTTTAAGTCTGATATAGTTTTACAAAAGCTTGTATTCATATATTGATGCACATGTTGGCTTTGCAGATGACCGTCTCAAGCAGGTTTTAGCAATATGGAGGTTTATTAATGTGCATGTTATCTCAATGTCTTATGTCATTCTCACAAATCCATCTGAGGGATTTCTAATATTTAATCCATACTTGTAACCTTAAGCTTTTTAATACGAAGTATATGGTTGTTTTCACGGTTTGACTCTGACTGTGTGTGTTTGGTGGTGTTTTATTTTTAATCACACTGTGTCGAAATAAAGCGTTTCTATGCACACATATTTGAATATTGATTTGTTCGGTCTAATCCCTGTAAGCTTGTTAAATGTCTTAGACGCATTTGTAAATGAACAAAAGGTGCTATTTAATCATATATTCTCAAAGGCAGCAGTAATTTGATTCAATACAAATCAGTGTTAAGAATTATCTGTACATGAAAATGAGTAATCACATACCAGGTGTTGAGACACTCGGTTTGAGACCAGACTGGATTGTCACAGCCACCTACAGAAAAATATCAGAAGAGAAATGTAAGGATGAGCAGGAGATTTTAGCAGGACTATATAGTTTAAGTGATTAAAACTAATATAATCATTTTGTAAAAACACATTTGTAAGTGTATAAATGTAAAGAAAATTAAGAGGATAAATCAGGGCTTGGATAATTATATAGCACTAAAATGTTAGACTTTTCAAAGCAATGTTTTACAAATGTTACTGTTGGGTGAATCATAATTTTGATTGTTCAGAAGTCATGTTGACAAAGGTTTATATTTGAAATAACACCTGAAGTTTGGACAAAAATAAACTTTTGCAGAAACCTAGATGTGAGAAACTTTGCTTGGGTAAGAAATACAATCTCATCAGCTCACAGATGAATTGGTGTTCAAATGTATGCAGCATTCAGTCATTTTTTGATAATCTTGAAGTTTTGCCTCATGTACAATCTCAGTGTCACAAAAGCTCAGTCAAGAACTTGATTGAAAAACCTGTCCCATGTTTGTTCTTGGTGTGAGTTTTTGTAAAGTAAACTTTCCCCGAAAAGTGTGACTTTTAGTCCAGTGCAGTGCATGTTTTGGCTTGTGCAACTTATACATGAGCGACTGACGGTCCAGAAAATACAGTAAAAAGTTTACCTTGATATGAATACAAGAAACAGAGTATTTGTTGTTTGGATTTAAAGTCACTTTTTTTATTATTTTTTTTTGTTTTGTTTTGTGTTCCATTTTTAGTTGTTGAGCACTACCAAAAACTCCAGGTACATCTAAGTCAGATGTTGTTTTTAAAAGGCACTTGTAAAACAGAAATGGTTGTACACTGAGTCAAGGTTAATGACATCCTTGCTTTTCTGTATTTTCCATTGTGTAGGTGTGTTTACTACACTTTACATTCGAGGCTGATTATATAATGTGACATACCATGCACAAACTTGTTTGTTTAAGCACAAAGTGCTCATGTCAGCATTCAAATCCCCACTGTATGCAACAAAGAGCAGGTATTTTGGATAATGGGACTTTAGTCAGAGTGGTGGTTGGAGATACAGAAGTCACTCATGGAAACTAGAAATGCACAAAATCATCTCAAAAGCTCATCTCTCAGTGCTCAATTCCGTGCAAACGGCTGCCTTTTCTGCTGGTAATTTTGAACCAATTGCTGTCATTGACCTCTGACCTCAGGCAACAACCAGGTATTTTCATCGTCACATCTTCCACTTGTTTTTTAGATGGAGGTGCAAGAGCAAAATTCCAGTACATTTGAACTTAATGAAAGACCAGTTACAAAAATAGCTCATGGATAGAGTGGTTTGCTGTGCTCCACTGTTGCCCATCTCTCAAAAGCTAAGATTCTGTTTTATCCAGGTTGAAGAGGAACTGGATGATGGGTCAAATATGGGCAAATCTCCATCTATGTTGTTGCCGCTTTTATAATGATATCAAAATGTGTGTAAGTGTCCTGTGTGCTTTGTCTCTGCACCAAAATTATGAAAAAATATATTTTTCATATATCTTTTTTAATGTTTCAAACCAATAACTTCTTTTATAGGAATAAATAAACATTTTGTGTTTTGGTGTGCATGTAATGCCTTGATTACAGGAAAATGGCCTTGTTCATTCTGTGTTCAATCTTTAACTGTTAAGTTCCAAATCTTTGGAAGACAGCAACATCTGGTTTACATCTTTCATGTGTCAGATGCAAAAAATCTTACAAGATAATCATTTAGGTTTTAGAAACACCTTATGCAAAATTTGCTTATTTGAGTTTCAATCTTGTTTTAACATCGATTCCTCATCAAAGACACAGGAGTTATCTTTGTGAAATACTATTCTTACCTCTCTGAGCCTCAAAAATACTGCTCCAAGGCTCAGCTGTGGTCAGGAGAACACGTCCTTTTATCTAACTCGACCTACATTTAGCAGAAAACAACCAGATGTGGAAAACATAGTTTCAACTTTCTGCACTGTTCTTTAATTCCCTTAATTGTTCACTCTTGTTTTGAGCATTTCTGCAGCATTAGGATATATCAGATCTGAAGAATTTTTTTTCTCCTCATCCATGTATCAATAGATTTTACTAACAACAGCTACTTCATCCTTGCGCTTAAAATCATGTGTTTCTGCGTACATAGCTCCTTTCTTCAAACATAATACATTTATTTTGCTCTGGAACCCTCGACTATTGGATTAAACAGACGTCTTGAATGTACCTAAATAATGAATGCTGCTGTTTTGCATACTGGCTAGACGGTTCCATTCAGAAGTACTTGAACAGGTGTGGTGATACGGCTGGATTTTACACACACCTGTGCTCACACTCTTGATGTGAGTATAGTCCTGTTTTCCTCTCTCTGAAGACAATAAGCTGGCCACAACCAAGCATCCTGTCCCTGCACTGTCCTGTCCCACTCCATCAACACATCCTTTTGTACGCAGCACTGTTGACTGTTCTTCTGGTAGAGCTAGCTTGAACAGAACTATATTAATTACAGAAACAGAGGATGATTTTTGTTGGTATACACAATAGATAGATGCGTACATAAAGAAGTGCTATTAAGTAGATATTGATAGAATGAGTCACCCTGCATCAAGACTTTAGTGATGGTGGAAGCTGAAGCAACGATTATGAGATGATGTTGAAAAGAGAATGTCCCACTGATGAAGTAGTAAAGAAAAAGAGGTGCTGAAATTATTAACTGTAATTAAAGATGGCGTCACATTGTTCGCATTGGCATGTGCTGATTGGTGGATGGTGTCGAATTTTTTTTTTCTTCCAGGTAATTTCCTGAATCAACACAGTTTTCGAAGAAAATGTAGATATACAACAAAATGTATGATACGGCACGAGCCACATACAACCCTCAGGAGTGTTTTAATGTGACCTCTGGAACAATTTTGAGAATATGTGTTACGCTTTATCTATCTTTATTTGATTCACTTGGGTATGGAGCATGTGGCATTGCTTGTTGTCCTAATATTTATCGCAATGAAAAGCCTACGTTTTACAAAAATGTGCTTGCAATAATGATAATTTGTTACACCAATGATTGCAGTCTGGCACTCCACCGTTTGTCCAAATGTTGAAAAGGGCCCATGAAAAAATGTATAATTGCTCAGATTTGGTAACAGGTAAACTTAGGCTTCAAGTTACTAAATTGGGTAAGCTAGGACTTGGGCTTTGGGTACACGTTAAAATGTCACTATGTGGCTCCCATCATCATGACTTTAGATACATAACCATGTGATCAGTTCTAATCAGTGCAAGTGCAGGGTTAGGGTTAAGAGCCGAGCGAAAACAAGGAAGAGCGCTCAAACCTTATTTAAGTCTTTTGAATGTTTAAAAAACTATACAAGCTTAGGTTGTTAAAATATAGAGAAATACCTTCAAAGATTTGGGTTGCCAAACTCAAGCAGTTTGAAGTCCTGAAAAATAGACTAAACTCACATGAGGACAAATGTCTTATTACGTTTTTAAAATAGATCCATGGCTAAAAGCTGAATGTGAGGAAGCGAGGTCTGTTTAAATGTAGGTGTCTTGAAGCTGATTGGCTGTGCCAGAGGTGTGTGTGGCAGTGGAAGAATATGTGGCAAAAGAACTGATGAGAACTAAGTGCCAAG
Organism: Mugilogobius chulae; assembly: GCA_038363315.1. Classification (NCBI taxonomy): domain Eukaryota; kingdom Metazoa; phylum Chordata; class Actinopteri; order Gobiiformes; family Gobiidae; genus Mugilogobius; species Mugilogobius chulae. The sequence goes on from CM076408.1 coordinate 33,755,099, forward strand.
TTCATTCTTTATGAATTTATGCCATAGCTCCATTTAAAATGCACAATATATTGTAGATGGTCCACCGCCCGTTTGCATTGCCTGAAAGATTGCAGTAATGGGTTGAAATAGGAAATTATTTAGGAAAGGATGACATTTGACTATCTTTATCAAATCAGTTTATTTTTGTATAGCCCAAATCACAATAGGTTCTAAGTACTTCCTAAGATTGTTAACTTAGAAAACATCAAGGTTAGAAATCAAAACACTAAACAGCATTGGTCAAAGCCAAACAGTAATACAGAAAGGTATACTGGGAGTGTGAAACTCATTTTAGAGGGTACTCTGGATAAAAAGGTTGGAAAGTACTGCCCTAACCCATTGTAATAGATCTCTCCTCATATCACCCTATAAAACCATTGAAAGAGCGTTCAACATTCAGTGACTTTTAAAGGACACCTGGCAAGTTAATGTCAAGCCCTGATACAGACATAATACTGCAACACTGTTTATCACTGACAAATACTTCTGGCAAATTCCTCTTCCTTGGACACAAAAGATTTAGCCTTGGCAGTAAAATAGAAGAAAAAAGTATAAAACAGAAGAGTAGTGATTATTCTCGCTCGTGCTGTAGTCAAGGTCCCTCAGCTTTAGTTCAGTGTGCTGTTTTCCAACTAGTTTTTAAAAGATGACAAAGATATCAAGTTCCAAATAGGTATTCCAAGGTTCAAAAACATTACACGCTTTTGGTTATATACAAATTCTCCTGTTTTAATTAAGTTGCAGAGAAAATATCTATATAGCTTAGAAACATAACTCATCCATCTAATTTTTAACAGCACTGATGATTACTTTGCCTATTCCAAGATGTATCTTGAACTAAAACAAAGATTAAATGAGCGATAGTATACCTTATTGAGAAAATAACTAGCAGTAAGCTCAAAATTACCTCAGTCCAGATATATTGTCCAAGTATATTTCAAGTGCAAATTTGTTCACAGTGTCCCGTCTATATCTAATAATAGAGGGCAATCCAGAATGTTTGCCTCTGTATGTTGTTAGCATTTGACAAACTCCTGTAAGCATACAGACATGGCAGAACTCCTGTTTACTTCTTAAAGTGTTAATTTGTTGTCTCAGGATGCATTACCCTGGCTCAGACTGCATCAGGTCCGGTGCAGTCACTGCGACCTTCCCGTTTTATTAAAAGTGCACACAGTGCAGTACAGAGCTCTAGATCTTTTGTCTGATACAGAAAAAACAACAAAGTTATTCTAATGAATAAGACCATGTCTTCATCATCAATTAGGTTTGGATGAGAGAAAGCTCTTTTCCATATCTCTGTAAACCCCAACCTAGTGAATGCCTTGTCTGGTCAGGTGCTTTTTACACTTTTTCACCTTTTTCTTTGACTTCTTTCAAATTGCAGAGGTACCTTTGCAGACACTGAATCCAAACCACCTGAGGAACTGCTGAGCAGCTCTCTCCACTGTGATGTATTGTCATTGTCCTTTAAGCTCTCGAGTCCCTTTACTTTGCATACTTTTGTCTATACTAACATTTGCAAACTACTAAATATAGCACAGAATCACAAAAGTTTGCCTATAATGTCACAAACGAAGAAAGTCTGAAACCAGATGTTTTTAAAGAGACTTTTTAAACAAGCTCCATGTATGTTTTTGGTGAGGGAACAATAATAGGAATAGCAGATTTGGCTTTTATGTGTTTTATAAGTACTGATTGACCTACTTGCAATTGACCCAGTAAGTTTGTCTATTGCTGAGTTTGTCAATATAAAACAAAAAGTGCTAAATACAGTTTTTGTAGCACTTTTGTTATTTAGCTTGATGATACAAACTTTTATTTAATTCATGTTCTTAGATTCCAATAATTACATTCAACCTTGTAGGCTATTAATACAATCAATAATAATAAGCTCCATCAACTTGTTAAAACATGTGTCTATGCCAGTGAAATCAATCAGGAAAAACCACAAACCTGCAAATTGCTTTCACACAATTACTAACTTGGAATATGGAAGCACTCAAGACATGTTCTTAGCTGGCAAACATGCTGAAAAGAATGTACTCTTCAAGGTTTCAGTATTATAACCATTCAACACAGTCTCACAGTAAAGCTTGTGTATACCACAACTTATACCATGGTCAGTGAGAATTCAAATGTTAACTGGCGTGCATAATAATGGTATATACGCACACGTAGTTCGGCAGGTTAAATCACTTACATATCAGTGCGCTGAATACGTCTCCACGGCAACGCGCAACATCTGAGCAAAACCAATGAACTTTTGACAGGCTGAGATGGAAGAGCAAGAGTCTCTAGCGCTGTCGCTGTCTGACTCTTTCATAATAAAACTTTGCTTTCAGCAGGATTATGTTGAGGTTTTTATTGTGCAGTACACACAGGAAGTGATACTTTTGGTTGACGGTGACTTGACCGTCTTGACACAAGTTAGCTAGCGCGGAACTTTCTAGTTTTTGATAGTGTATTGGATATTTTAAGCAACATGAGAGACGGACATCGCATTTTTGGAGCGTGGACTGGGATTTTAGCAGAGAGACACAAAATGGTCGGAATACATCGCCTGCACAGGGCAGGCTTTGAAAACTAAGAGACCGCTACTTCTCGAACTACTCCTTCATCCTGAGGTAAATAAACACATGTGACTGAGAGAGAGGGAGAGAGAGAAAGAGAGAGAGAGAAAGAGAGACGGGGGAGCGATCTCTCCTCCGGCTCTCTCTCTCTCTACAACAGCCTGACAACAGCAGCGGTGTGCATTTGAACGTAAACATGCTATGTTGCCATGCTGTTAAGCCCGGACACAATAAAAGTAGACCCAAAGATACAATTTTCCGAGAAAATTTTGAGATCAGTGAACGAACTGTACGTCTATATTAAAGTTTTTTGCCGTTTGACCATGGTATAAGCGGATTAAACAACTCGGAGCCTGTGCATTACACAGATATAATGCACTCCGCGGAGTAACATCACTCCGCTGCGCGTCGTGATGTTCTTGACTCCGCGTCGTGTATTATATCTGTGTAATGCACGGCTCCTCGTTGTTTAATCCTTACATATAAACAGCGTATAATAAGCAGGACTTCATACGTTTTTTTTGTATACATGTTACATCATATATGTATATTGCACAATATGAAAAAGTGTGAAATAAACAAGAGTTTTAAAGTCACGTGAGGACATTTTAGGCTTCAAGTTACTAAAATCAGTAAGTTTAGGTTTCAAGTTACTGAAATGGGTGAGTTTAGGGCTGGGGCTTGGGGTAGGTTATTAGAATAAATATTTCATAAAATATACATTAACATAACACATCATTACAACCATGAACAGGGGCTGCAAAGCGTGGCATATTCACACAAAAAAGACATGAAATCGTACTAATCCTTTGCTATTGACATGTCCTGTTATGTTGTTATACAGTATATATATATATATATATATATATATATATATATATATATATATATATATACATACATACATACATACATACATACATACATACATACATACATACATACATACATACATACATACATACATACATACATACATACATACATACATATATATATATATATATATATATGCTTTCTTGTAAGATCGAGTTGAAACATTATGTGAAATGCATCAGTGTGTAGAGAACAGCGAAGGGCTCTTGGCTATGTTTTGTCTCTCAAGTGTTCTCAGAGGGATTATAGAGGCAGACTTTCTCCTGATAACTGACTTCCAGTTTGCAGCTTTATTTAATAATAAATATGCAGAATGTATGAAATATGTACATGTTTTGTTAGAAGGATACCTTGGGAAACTGGAATGTTTGGAGTATAATGTTCTGCATAACTGAAGGCAAATTATTTATTTTAACTTAATAAATCAGAAGTATACTTGGATAACATAGTACTTGTGGATTATTTATATTGTTGAGCTTGAGTACTTTAGAACTTTTGGTTATTAAAAAAATACAAGAACTCTCTCATGTCAGGGATTTGATTGGAGAAATGCTCTTATTCTTATGAATTATTCAATTCATGGACTTAGGCCCGGTTTATGCAACAATTGTGAGGAAAACACACAATTTTAAATAATTTTGATCTGTATTTAGAGGCAAACGACCAAATGTAAAGAAAATACTTTGAGCTGCTATTCACAAATTAGTCCCACTACCTAGCGATTTTTTCTCTTCTGACACACTGTTCAGTCTCTCAGAATTGTTTTACTTTCTCTTTCTTCCTTTCACACTTTTCTGGACATTGCTGGTGGTCTACAGTATAAGTAAGTTATAGTACATGATTTTCAGATCGTGGGTCATCTTGAGTGTGCTTCTTACAATCAGCAATCAGAAGTTTTGCTCAGCAAAAATCTTTTGTATTCAGTAAGAATGAGTTGAGAATGGCTTCCCATGCCCAGTGAACACACAGAGCCTCCAGAAGTAGAATGCAATGTGATTGTGGATTAACTAAACACTTATGCTGCATGAGCTGTATATGTGTCAATGTGAGAGAAAGTTAGATTGTATATGTTAATGGATTTTACATTGTGTTTGAAGGAAATGACCCTATGAAATAGCTTTTTTGTAATGTATATTATGGTCTCTTTTGCTATACATCTAATCTACTTTTCATTATTTATTACCAAAATGCTTAGGGACTACAGGTGGAAATTAGCATTCATGCTATAACCTGGCACCAGCATCTCTCCTATGACTTTTGTCTTAGATAGTCTATTGTTGTGCACTGTCCCTGTACAAATAAATGCATACCATACCATACATACCATACCATATCATTGTAAGTCCAGATCATGTCCTGTTTTGTTTGTTGTGCCGTGTGGCCAGATTTTCAGAGCAACAAGTGACCCTTTGTTAACAAAAGTTATTCAAAGATTTCAATAAACAGTCTTCCTTTCCCCTTGATGTGAAAGAAGAACAGCAGAATGTTACATGTCACAGGAGTGTAGTCTTGATTGGCTGACGCAGACTTCCAGCGCATCTGAAGATGGATTTTCCCAACTGGACTGGACTGTCCTGCGTTGCACGAAGTTCGTGCGAAGTTGTGGCCGCCGCAAGTTTGAGCTGCCACAATGCAAGACGCCGCGTCTTCAGAGGCATGAAGATGCGGCACCGCAAATTTGCTTGAACGCTCAGATGAGATTTACATTGACTTAACATTAAAAATGGATGCAAAAATGCAAGTACGCTGTCCAGTCTGAACGTAACATTAGATTGTTGTCATGTTAAAGAGAAGGTTTATTAAAACCCCATGATTGATATTGCTGTCGTGCACACTGCCCCTTTAAAACAGCATAATCCTGGATCTTAACAAATGGAGAACAAAATCGGAACATGATCTCTTTTTGGCATTATAGGTGTTCTGTTAGAGTGTTACTGTTACCTGGTCAGGACACAATGTAGGACTTATTTTCTATGCAGTCATTCATACTGTGCGAAATACAAACACTGCATTCGAAAACAATGCTTAGAAAGAACCAAACATTCAACTAAGCCTTGATTCATTTGCTGTGCTCTGTTTATCCCATTAGAGGCTGTGAGGGCTGGAGTCTGTCCCAGCACCAGCAGGTACTTCCTGGATGATTCAACCACTGTGCTAAAGCCTGCACATGCAGACACTCCCGATGCATTTACTCAAACACATCCTGTCTCATGTCTTTCCATCTGGTCATAGATTTGTTGGTTCAAAATGGAAAAAAAAAAAAAGTTTAGTTTTATTTGTTGTTTGCTGAAGATTGCTAAAAACTGGATTAGAAAGCATTGTATTATATGTACAATGAAATGTGTAGTGTATTTTTCAGGAATGTTTTTGGCTCTTGGGGGAGTGATGACCATACTTCACTTAAAATGTATATATATATTTCTAGTTAAAAGGCTTGGCTTGCAAGTTTTGCTGGTTAACAACTCCATCATTAATGGGTTGTATTCATAATAAGGAATCTGATTATGCCATAGTTTCACTTTCAGCCAAGTGTAAGGTCTACAGGAACCTTACAGGAGACGTACTTGTTTCCTGTTGGAAAAAATATCCAAATATCCATTCATTCTGTTGGAAGAAATATCCATAACCCACACTGTGTTTGTGTGAGGAAGCGAGTTCACAAATTTGTGGCTTTAATAAGTTCTTTCATTTGCAGTTGTTCAGTTGGAGTAACATATTCACTTAACCTGGCTCACGCCAGATGGATATGTATTGAACTCCTATCTGAGTTCTCACTATATCCATCTGGGACTTGACTCGCTGAAAGCGTTCGAGAAAAGGGGGCGTTTAGTGAAATACTTTGCGCTGATTGGGTGTGGGGCCTACCTTATTTGAGCTAGCCAATCACAGCAACAACTCGTAATGGTGTATCCAATGTCAGCGTGAGATAGAACAAGTACATGTCACACATATACGGCTCTTCTTTCAAAAAGAAATTACTCCGTATTTCTGCTGAAACCGCATCAAAAGCAGCAGAAACACGTACATCCACGGAAGCCGCCGTCTTTGTTTAGCTTGAATCACACTCGGCTGCGGCACCGGGGAGCTAACGGCCCGTGTTAGCCCTGCTACAATGTGATTGGTTCAAAACCACGCTGCTGTGATGTGATTGGGCTGGTCATCGCTTGTTTCGTACTCTCAAACCAATCGAGCCGGATGAAGGCCAGATGGTTTATCTAGTGTTTGTGAATTCACAAATACCGCGAGATAAACCATCTGGATGGTCAGGTTAATATTTACTTTCTGAGATAAAAAAAATAGACCCAGAATTTTTATTGTTATTTATTGTTATTTACTTATTTATATTTATATTGTAAAAGGAGTATTTGAAGTATAAAACCAGACACCAGTACAGAGTGTTTCTCAAACAGATAACTCAGCTACAAATGAACTACATTTGCCTAGTCACAAGTTTTTCTTTAGTGATTTTTTTTTTTTTTTTCCCCAAAAACACTGTTTCACTGATCCACTCTCTATTGTCTCAGTCCTTTGTGTAGCCTGCACCTATCACAGTGAAGATCAGTGCTCCATGGCTGATGTGCTGCTAACAAAAGCAAATGCAGGGAGGTGTATATTTGTCCTGACACTGTTATCTGTCAGCCCACACCGCTCCCACCCCCTCTCCCAGTGACCTCCGACGGGATTGATGCAGTTTTACCACATCCAGACCGGACCGCCACGGCGCTCAGTGAGAGGCATAGGGGCAGTGAAGCGCGAGAGAGGTCAGCGATATGATTACCCCAGAGTGTCAATACTAAGGGGAGATGCGAGGAAGGTCCCTGCTGGGCTGGAAAATGAATGGCTTTGACCTCATCAAACCTGCGGAAGCATCTCCACTGGCTAATTAAGATTGAGTGGAAGAAAGTCATCAGAGTCCATGGCTGGCTATCGGAGCTGAAGCTAATCAAGAGCACTCCACTCCACTGCACTTTGTGTTTATCAAAGGCCTGAGATGTGGCCAGGCACACTTGTATGACCATGATAAGAGTGCTGTTGTCATAACAATATTTCGTTTCATGACAATATGTCCTTTGTGAATGTCATTTTATTCAAATGTAGCTATGAGGTCAAATCATTTGCATTCTTACCTCACAGCCACAAGGTCTCAGGTTCAATATTGTGCTTTGTCTTTCTGTTTTCTCATTTCTACAAAATGCTTTAAAATGTCACCTGACCATGAATCAAGGTCATGGTCAGGTGTCTTTCTCTGAGTGAGTTTTCTCCTAGAACACCCGTTTTAATCCAAAGCATATACAGGAAAAAATCTCCAGCCAAGCCGAGCCTACTTGTACATTTGGAGAAAGTCCCCCAGGCACTGCATTGCAACAATCCTTAGATGCCCAGGATGGGTCAAATGCAGAAGGTGAATTTCACTCAAGAGGGATTAATAAAGTTTGCCATAACCATTAAACCAGGCTTTGGACTACTTGCAAATATCTGGCTGATTTTTAGCTGCTAAAACTACTGAGTTTAGTCCATATTTTACATTCGATATCACATTGTGCCTCTTCTATTTTCCTTAACCCAAATTCTGTTTTTGTTAGCACTTTTTAAAGGTGCATTATTTCTGTATCTGTAATTAAAAAAATAATTTAGAAATGACTTCCAACATTCAAATAAAAGAGAAAAAAATACTGTTCTGCCAAATTGTTTTCTCATATAGGACTGACTCCAGTTTGGAGTTTATCAGTTAAACAGGTCTAAGAAGCACTGTGTGGAGCCCCATATGTAGCTACACAAACAGAGAACATGTTATGTGACTTTTCCTTCTCCCTGCACTACATTTATGTATGAATATGGTAAGATATTTTACTTCACAGTGCATAGCATTTCTTCTGTGCATTCTTCTGAAAGAGTCTTTTATATGAATCTTTTAAAAGAACGATGCCCCAATAAGAAAGCCGTTATTCCCAATTAAGCTCAACAACATCCATCATAAAGCGTCACTGTAAACCAAGCAAAGCGCCATTATTGGGTCCCATTAATACATACATACAAGCAGATGGTGATGGGATGGGGATGTGTGTGTATACGTCTGTATACTGCTAAGTGTGTGTGTTAAGACTGGCAGTGAATATGCCAGCCAAGCTGTTTAAACATACACAGGATTTTGATTTATGATACACTTAAGGCATCCGCAAACTCCTGCACAGACAATCACTTGCTTCATCTTCAACACCTATGAACCTCAGGTATATTGTTATAGATATGAAAGTCTGTTTTACTTATCCCATGCAAATCTTGTGAAAATGTCTGTCTATATTTTATATAACACATTGTTTGTGAAATGTGCTATATAAATAAAGTGGATTGGGATTTAATGTTTCCAATGATCACACTTTGCTATGGTCAAATCAAAACTTTTTTTTTTTTTTTTGGAATTTGGACATTTTGTTTATTACATGTAAAGTTTTATTTAAATTAGAAAATGGTGATTCTTTTCTTTTCATTCTTGGTTTTAAAGAAAATCTTCAAATGTATCAAAAAATGTGATTGCAGAATTTGGAAAAATTGAAAACTGATACATTTTTTCGAGGCATATTAGTGTTACCGGAACACTACAAGAAAATCACTTACCTGTAACTTATGACCATTTTAACAGATCATTGTGGTGTTTTAAAAGATTTATGCAGTCTTTTTCATGTGTATATAGACCTGACCTGTCTGAACCAATAATTAATAGATTCCTTTTTTCATTGTAATTCAGTCTGCTGTTTCCAAAATATAACCCAAACACACACACCCACGTCCACACATAAACACCCAAATCATGTTTCCATTAATTTCTATTTTATAACTTCCCTAAAACTAACGTGAATCAATCCTTGTCATTTCTGAACCTAGAAACACATAGAAAATCAAATTTTTCAGAAACTAAAAGTCTATTGCCATGGCCTCAGCGCTCCCTTTCACCTCCACAAACTTGTGACGATTATGTTGCTCTCACCTCTGCAGACATGTTGTAATCACACTTCCACTCTGTGCACCAGCCGCGGGCACAGATACACTGTCCTTATCTGCAACACAAACATGTGTGACCCCATCACACCAGGAACCCTCTGATCCTCCTGGAAGGTGTTCTATACGCTCCCACCGATGGGTAATGACAGATATCGGAGGTTGCGTTTGATTATTCTTCTCTGATCACACCATCTCTTATACTTTCTGCACGTTTCTTCGACTGTAAAAATAACAGCTCTTGTGTCAGAGCATCAGTAACATGGTGCAGTACCTAGGGCTGTCTGGTGTCTATTTCTTGACTTGCTTAAAGGTGTTGTACCTGATTTTTTTTCATGATTTAGGTTTTTCTTCCTCTCATAAATCCTTCGACCCATAACGTCCTACTTTTGTCACGATTCAATTCCTGTCTTGATACACAATTCTGATATGTTTCAACTTTGTTGAACCTCACAAGAACAAACTACTTTTTCTGTGATTTTGCTAAATAAACCATGGCTTTTCGATAAAAAAAACAGATCAGTTCAACCTGTTCTCACGTACATTCTATCCCATGCAATTTGAAACAGCGTGTAATATCAACGCAATTTCTATGTTTTGTGTGTGTATTTCACACGTTTCTGACCCAATTCATTTCTATGGTGGATGCAAAGACGTGTTTTTATTCAGACTAACAAAATTCTATTTCTAACCTTAACCATTTTTGAGGCAAAGACAACTTACCCATTTTTGTAGATTCAGACCATAAACTTATCCGTAAACCCCCCAAAAACCAAAGGTTTGTCCTCAAACAAATTGCATGTCTATACCACGTCATTGAAATGGGTGTATAATAAACGCGCCTAAAAAGGCAGAACCGTCTTCATGACACACAATTTGTCATGACAAGATATAGACACGCAAGTCATGAGAACACAATCAGTTTTCATGAAACCATAAGAGCAGAATGACAGCACTCTCCCTATCAAGAATAATACAACAAAAAACCTGCTGTTTACTTCATCTGATGACAAATACAGTGAAATCAACCCTTAGCTAACTGCGCAAAAACTACAAAACAGCCATGGCGAGACACGTCAGAATCAAACCCAACACCAGAACTGAACTGAAACACCATTATTGATTCAATGTCTTTTTCAATATCATCCCATCTGTACTCATTTTTGGTTGCAATTACGGCTTAAAAAACTGTTTTTACAAACAGCAAAGTGAAACTGAAGTGGAATAGCAAAGTTAATCAGAGCACAGCTTTCTGCTCTTGACGAGAACTAACATTTTTAATTAGTAACTTCAGAGTGGTATTATTTTTTAGAAAACACACCATTTAATAATCTATAACAACATTCATTTGCAGAAACTTGGAAAAAACTATATTATTTTCTAGGTTTGGGATGTCCATCATGTCTTCTTAAAGTATTTATGAAAATGTTTTCTTCTAGAACAGACAAGTATCGGTGAGAAATTGTTTATTACCTGACTAGTTTAGATGAAGACGAAAGTGACTATCAAAACTAGTCACATAATAAACCTTGTCTGATATAGAAAAATGATTGGATATATTCTAAAATAATTTCTTTATTTTATTAGTCAGACTAAAGATATAAAATAGTGAGGATCTCTGGATTGAATAAGTCACATGAGGGTCTTGTTACATACTGTAGTGTCCATCTGAAAATTCTTGAACACCAAATTCTTGAATGCCACAAAAGCAACCCAGTCCAGGAGCACTTGAGTGGAGTTACCCAGACTGTGAAGAAGTTTATTTACCATGGGCTGGTTTTATGGGGCACACTGTAGAATGATTATAAAGCTGTCCTGAGTATCTGAAAAATGGAGAGGCCGCACTAATGTTTGCTGATTTATGGGCCCACCTCAGGGCTTTAGGCTGTGATTTATGCAGCTCATTGGCAGCTTCTGTAATCATACAAGTGTTGGTAAAATCGTGATGGATGACAGGTTGTGTCCTCCAAAGTACCTGGGCCTTTACCTATTATGTTAAATAATGGCCCTGTTAAGTTTATGGTCAGATGAGATAACCCTTCTACCAGTGAGGGCTCGCGGAGGTTGGTTCTGGGCCATTTTCTGGCCATGTTTTTTGTGCTTGAGTTGAGAAGATTCAGATATGACTTAGAATAAAAATTTCACCCTGTAGTATCAGGAAATATTAGAATTTTTCTTTTTCAGTTATTACCTTTTACTGCAGCCAAAGTTTAGTGTCTTCTTGCCTGTCCAGAATTCAATTATGTCTGCAAATAGACCATTTTCCTTTTTCTTGGAACATTTGTTAGTTATTATTCAACAGGACAAATCTCTTTCACATGGATCATGTCGCCTTTGTGAAATCTCAGTAATTCTTCTTCACTGTAGAAACTTGAATATGTTTGGAAAAAGCATGCAAGTGCTTCTCTGAGAAAAGAAAGTCTCATTAAAATTTTCTTGTGTGCCTTTAACCCTGGTGCCACAGTGAAACGACCAGAGAAGAAATTGCCAGTGTGTTCTTGAGCAAGACACTTTACACACATATCTGGCGTGCATGAATGATTGGTGGTGCTTAGAAATAGCCTGATGCGTCAGCCGTTTTATTTCATTTGAAACTGTCTAACTTGCATTAGCCCATAATTGATTTAACCAATCACTGCTTTTTGGTTGTTTTGTCATCCAGGAAGCTGAGCTGAATATGATGTGTGCGTTTTTGTGGTAAACTTACACATTAAAAGGTATAATAATATAAGTCAGGGCTGTTCAACTTTTCCGAGGGCCAGATTTTCACATGAGCTGTGGCTCAGGGCCGGAAACTTATAACACAATATACATTAATGTTTCTTGAACAATGAAAATAACTACTGGTACATTAGGTTTATTGGAATTCAAAATACAAAATTCTTCACCAACATTACATATTCCATTGGATGCAGAACAAGAATTAAATGAGGGCAAGACTAGATAAACTAGATAGAACAAACCAGGTCTAAATACCAACCTCAATTATACCAATAACTACAAAACAAATATAATTTGAGATGATCACCAATGGGCCACATAAATAAATAACAAAAAAAAAACATAAGTTGCATTAATGATGATCGAGATCAATTGTTCCAAGGACCATATCTGGAACGTCGAGGCGATACCTGAAATGGCTGATGAAATGAATAGAGCCTAGTGGCAAATCTAAACAGTAGAAGCAAAATGGCAGCCTTGTTTCTATCAATCTGTCCAGGGCTTGTGGCTAAATAATCTGAAAGATAAATGAAAGAATATGCAAAATTATGGCCTATTTAGTGTCACAATATTTATTATGTGTCTGGTCACAAAATGAATAAATTTATACACTATTCCAAAGAGATTTTTCAGTGTTTTCACACTATTCCCCATAACAAAGCTAAATAAATAAATCACACCATCATCTGCTTTGTGATTAATTAACACTTATACAAGACTCAAATTCCCCTTTAAGCTCGATCAGGGACTCAGCTATTATTTAAACATGATCAAAAAGACTAGTAAGAACATCCAGCACCTTCTAAAATAGTAACTTGAAATGTCTATAAAACATTATTTGAAACCTGTCTGATTATTCTGAGAGAGAGAGAGAGAGAAAGAGAGAGAGCGAAAGAGAAAAAAAAAAGAGAGAGAGATGTGTGCCATGCTCCTTATTCTCCTCTGCCATCTACAGTCTGTACAGGGGAACACTTCGGATCACCTGCAGGGTCTCTCCACACGACTCCTTTTATATAACACCATTCTGCCGTACAGCTCATTTCACAGCCAAGTCTCCTATGTTGTGTTTTCATCTTACTGAATACGAATTTTCTTATAGTGGTCTCCTATTCAAACATTGAATACAGTTCTCCGTGCCGATGTATCCAGCAGAAGTAGGGCAGCATAGAACCAGCTGACCACCATCTGTTATTTGTTTTGGGAGGTGCAGAGAAAGTACATTTTGAGCGAGATGGAAATACTGTATAAGGAGCTTTTTTTCTAGTTTTGCTGACAACAAGCCTGAGGTGAGTAGGAAGCTCCTTAAAGGGGGCATATCCTGCAAAATGAACTTGAAAGAGATTTTAGCTTAACTGTGTTTCCTCACATTCTTTCTCAAAGTTTTGTTTAGAGAAGTGCAGATTTGAGTAAGTAAACGTGGCTTATTGCTCAGTAAATTCCTCATTTCAATTATACTCACCTGTATTTACATTTGGTTCTTTAGATGTGAAGACTGAAAGTGAGGCATCATAGATTGTCACACATTTTTAAATAAAACATGGATGAAAAATTGTTGCTCTTACACTGAAATGAAACCATAAAGTGGAGCTCAATGACTTTGTGCACGGAACATCATTTGGCTTGTTTATATTCAAATAGTTAACTTCTAGGACTCTGAAATGTTTTCCAAGAGTGGGAAATTCAAGTTGGAGAGCTTTTCTTGTGGGAATTTGCAAGTTGCAGTCTTAGAACCATCAAACGCACCATTTTAATTAGGCTTTATCACTTTTAAACAATCTAAAAGATATCTTTATTAAAGTTTGTTTTTTTTTTGCTTCCGGAAAAAAAAAAGTTTTGTGTTTTAATTGATATAGTGTCTTTAAGTTGTTTATGTCATATTATCTTCCATAGTTCAATAAAGCTGTGGTTCAGAGCCATGAGAGTCACTATAAGACTGAGCCATGAGAGTCACTATAAGACTCCTTGGGATGACTCATGATTGGCTGTTCAGGGAATAATCAATTTTTGTTTGAAAATTTGTCCTAAAGCTATGAAACATATTTTTCACCGATTTCAAAATTAGGTAAATCTGCTTAAGATACAAGACAAAAATATGAGCTCAAAGAAACATATGCCATGCTAGCCATGTGAAAAAGGAGATTAAAATGAGATTGTTCCTCTTTGTGTAATGTGAACATGTGAACAGATGAAAGTCTGCAGTAGTGGTGAAGCTGTGAACAGGTCTTGCTCTGTGTCTACCCACAGGAGAGGCAGAGATCTGGGGTGGAGCAGAGTCGAGCGGCTCCATCTGGCGCCTGGGCAGTGAATGAAAAGAATGGTCCACCATGTGAGCCAACAAGAACGGGAACATCGTAAAAAAAAATGCAATCAGGTTTGGCTGAAACGTGAGGCGGGTGGTTAAGAGAGAGAAGTGTCACTGTTTTTAATATGATATCCACTATTGTGCTCTTTACGATGTTAACTAAAACTACACATTATGTTTGTGCATCATGATAATAATAATTTATTTATCATATGAAACTGTTGTGTCATATCTGTGACTAATGGAAGACTTTGGCAGGGCATCATCGTGTTTAAGCATTTTCTAAAACGGGACATATGCATACAAATTGTGTGTAGTAATTTTGACACAAAGAAACAGAAAAAAAAAATCTACCGCTCGCAAAAGGAAGTGCTCTTATAATTTTTGTAACAACCAGGGTTGGGGAAAAAGTATTGAAAAAATGAATCAATTTTTCACTACTTAGTTACTGCCCCAAGAATGCAACTTAGTTACATTACTTTGGGTGTAATATTGCAAATATATTGGCATTTAAAACAGAGGTAAGCAGCAGATGAGCTTAAACAGCCTACATTTAACTCAAATCAATGGTAAAGGATTCTGAACCTTGTTCCAGCTGCTGAGCTCTGACTCTGAGGAGGTTTATCTGACACAATAAGTGTTATATATTTTTTCCCACAGTAATTAAGTTACATTACTAGTTGTATAAAATTGTAATTTAATTACAATAACTAAGTTACAGTAACTTAGATACATCCAACACTTGTAACTCCATATACGGTTACTGTATAAGTCAGCTCTGCAGATCACAAGTTTAATATAAATATATCTAATATTTGTTTAAGAGCTAAAGTTATTGCTCTTTATCGTATCAGTTCAATGAAACAGAGTTTTTTCTTTGGTTACCTTGATGTATTTTGGCAATTTCAAACATTCTAATTACTTCTTATTATAAAGCAACAGTTTGATCTTAGTAACCTGATTGGTCTTTATTCAATTACAGATGTTTTTATTACTCAAATACATATTGAAAGGCAAGGATTTTTACTGGGTGCATGGTCACCTCTCCACAGATCTGACCTTTATGTTGGCCTTCATCTGCTTTTTCTCTATAGACAGACTGTGCTAATCTTATTTTAGCCAAAGCAGTAAAAACCTTGTAGTAAGAATTAGTGGATCCTCACCATAAGTTACCTTTACCTTTGTACATATAAACTGTAAGTATATGTACACTTAGACTAAAAATCATTTAAAGATTAAAAACAACCATAAATTGCATCAAACTGGTCATTTTTTACATGAATCAATACCTTGCCAACACACCAATGCAGTATTTCTATACAGCTAGTGATTATTTTGAACACAACCATTACCAGCAGAAGTGATTTACCCTTTTTTCCTGTGGTATCCTTTGGTAATTTAAAAAAGCCAAGGGAGCTAGCTATCTGGTAAACAATTAGAGCGAACGCGCTACTCAGGCTTGTTCGCTGTTTAAAAATGAGTACCCTGTAGCTAGTCATTCCCACGAGGAGCTGGTGTAGTGTGTCTCCACGTGCTACGCTCCTGAAGCATTATGGGAGAGGAAATGATGGTAAGCAGAGAGCCATCTGCTTTGCCACTTGTCATGTTTACCGGTGCCAATACCGCCTCCTTGGCTGGATCTCTCAGGTGGGAAGCGGCAGAGACGATCAACTGTCAGAACACATATGTAATAAGAAACATTAAAACTGCACCTGCAAGTATCAATGGAAGTGCCAGATGTGGATTAGTACGTATCTCAAGATGTTTGGTCAACACGCTTTATCATGCCTTATTATAGTTATTATCCACCAGCCCAGATGGTATCAGAGATGTAAAAATACTCTAAGTAATGATGTTTGTAGTGGGGCTATTAGGCTTGATATCTGCATCAAATAGAAAAATACTACTTTGGGGCAAACTGACAGAAGCAAGGCTGCCATTTTTTGCCATTGTCTGATTCTATTAACCATTCACACCAGATGTATACAATGTGGGTGAAGGTCTTAGCCTAAAGACAGTTTGCTCTCTTGTTGTTCCACTAAGGCATCTGGTTCCCATCCAAGTACTGCCCAACTCCAACCTGCTTAGCTTCCTAGATTTGATGAGACTGGCCATTAACAAGCTGGTTTGGGTATTGTAAATCCCCGAGGGCTCTTCTCCAGATATTGAGCTACGTTTAAGAAGTAACTAAGGAATTGCCAGGTGGCTCTTTTAGAGCTTGATGTGAGTGAGCGGTGTTCTCTGAGGACATTCACCTGAGATTAGGTTCTACCCAGACAAAGAATCAAGACTAAGACCAACATGCATGTACTAAGAATTTTTTTATTGCGAAAAAAATAAAGCTGTCAAAGAGATAAGAGGAGGAAAACAAGTAGGATATTTGCTAACTACAGATATTGGTAGAAACAAATTATTGTCAAGTAGCACCTTGTAATTAGAAACTGACTTTTTCTAAATGTTTATTATATGTCCACTTTGTTACCTGCTTTGTGGCCATACCTGCTTGTCAAGGCATGATCCAGTCAGATCTCAGAAGCTAAGCAAGTTAGGGCCTGGTTAGTACTTGGATGGAACACCAGAACACCAGGTGTCACAGTGGGACTACAAGAGTGGATTGTCTTTTTGTCCATGAGCAAGGCACTTAACCCACATTACCTCAGTGTCTGCGTACTGGGTGAGTGGATCCTTGATTGTAAACTGCTTTGAGTTACTTGAAAAGTAGAAAAGCGCTTTATAAATAGACCATTTACCAAGTGTGCCTACGTTTCAATGAGGAAATTTGATCAAAAATTTAAATTTTTGCTTTGAAATTGATACTGTAAATGAACCAAATTTCAAAATCATTTACATATAAATTTCTCCTCATAGAGCAGGCATACTTTTATTTGTTATCAACCATAAAATTGTTCAGGTTTGGTAAAGTTTTGGAACAATATGTGGTTATGGATAGGTGTGAAAAACATTTAGTAAATACGTACATAGCCCAGGCAGCACTAAAGAGAATGATAGATACATGATGGTCATGTGATGGAATCTTTTCTTTGGACTTGGGTATAGAAAGAAGAAAGGTCACTCACATCCCAGAAGTGATCTTCCGCAGACAAGAGCACTCTATCATAGGTGTCCAAATACATAAATAATCAATACCTTCTCCCAACTGAATCGCCAAGCACGTCTCACCAGTGTTTTCATGTGTCCAGCTCTGCATTGTCCAGGCAGGCAGGGTTCCCAGTTGTGCCGTTTGTTGGTGAAAAAATGTTGTCAATCACACTGGGAGACCAGACAATCAAATCCATTGTTCAGTTTTGGGAGCACCGGAGGCAGAGAGGTCAACAGAAAAAAAAGAGAGCACAAAAAAAATCAGCAGAGCGATAGACAGAAGCAGGAAGTAAAGAAGATGGCCCGTAATTTGATGAAGGAGCACAACTGGACAGAAGTGTACTGAGAGGCTGGCACGGTCCAGGATCAAACCACTGCCCCCGTTGCACACAGCAGGAGCACTGTGGCATGGTTTTGGGAGGCACACAGGGTTGTTGAAAAAATGTATAGAGATTTTAAATTATTTAATTTAAAGGCAGTATATCAGATCAAACTCCACAAAGTTTGTCTTTTGTTGTTAGCATTGCAGCTAACTGTCATTAGCATATCAGTAAAATGGTGGTAAAATATTCTGGTGTTCAAAGTATGTATGAACATTTCAAATTAATAGTTTCTTTTTGTTTACTATAAAAATATATACAAAATGAAATAATTAAATTAAGGAGGAAAAAATTGTGTATAATCCCTTGAAGATATTAGCATGCATTGATTGACATAATCAAGACATTTTCAGGAATTTATGACAAAAACGTTTGGACACCTCTGCCCTAACCCTTTACAATTTGTCAAATTTGATGTTAGCAGGAATTGAATTTATTGTATATATTTGTTAATGACTTTCAATGCATTTTAATCCTTCCAGAAACTCCATGGATGTTTTCAGGTGATCCCAAGTGTGTTTGTACTATCTACACCACAGTTGGTGTAATAGGGAGTCTGTAACTTGACTCAACTTTCAAAATATCTGTTTAATCCAACCGAGACTGAGAAAAAAAAACTGCTGTAAGTTAAAACCTTTCTTTTGAATATGTGACTTTTACAAAATCCGGTTTGTTTTCTATACACTTAAGTATTCTTCTTTTAACAGCCTGCCAGTAAGTGTATGAACAACATGGCCATATCTACACAACAAGAGTCCACATTGTTTTCTATTTACAACCCAAACAGCCATTTTTATTTTTAACAAGCAGACTGTTTTCCTTTTATCTGAACAGGAGTGCGGCACCAACAGCCCCCGGTGTCCTTAACAGTGGCGACATTGAAGAGAGGGATGTACAGGCAGTCAAAGGAAAGTCATTTATTTCCGTTGCCCCGCTCGGTCAAGTGGATTGAAGCTGAGCCGCTTGATTTGGCTTTTTACTTTGTCTTTTCTTCACGGTGTCTCTCTACCCCCACAGAGTCCACACTGCTCCTGCAATTACTGCAAACAGTGAAGGTGATGGGTCTAA
This sequence comes from Mugilogobius chulae, assembly GCA_038363315.1. NCBI lineage: Eukaryota > Metazoa > Chordata > Actinopteri > Gobiiformes > Gobiidae > Mugilogobius > Mugilogobius chulae. The sequence continues at coordinate 33,774,136 of CM076408.1, forward strand.
GATTCTGTCCAGATAAAGGAGTCAGGACCCTATCTCTCCTGTTGACACCATTAAGCCATCACTGAGCAGGAGGAATGGGATGGGGGGTGTACGGGCTGTCAGTCAGAGCCGTACCACCCTGCTCTTGTTTAAAACCATCTGCCACCGGACTCCCACAGGTCTTTTTGTATCTGATCCCAAAAGCAGGCGAGGATGGTCCGTTAATGCACTCCATCTTATCGAATGCAAGCGAGGGACCGCAGACGAGAGCATATTCTTGGAAGAGAAGGATAGGCTGAGAGCGCTTAAGGGCTGTTTATTGAAATGGGCCGTGGAGAATAAGTCGTGTTGGAATGATGTCATAACAATCAAAATGGTCTATAAATGGAGATGCAGGGCAGGTTTGCAGATAGTGTTGTTGGTTTCTTTTGAACTTATGTCTGTTATATGGCATGCGGTTCAATAGGAATACGACTCTGAGTAAAGCCAGCGACACACTAGAGGATTTTAGATCATCAATGATTTTAAGGTGTGTTTAAGTGCAGGCCTCAAACATAAGGATTATTTGTTCCTTGATCACCTGAAGGACAGTGACGTAACACCACAACACAGACTTGCCAATTTCAAAACAAACTTTCCAGATATACAACTGAATGTCAAAAACATTTGATGAGGACATTTTCACTCCTTTTTTCTGATTGCTTAAGGAAGCACAAATCAGGTAGGTATAACAATTTCACCCAGGTCTCAACTATAACCAAATAAGTAAATGAACAGGTCAGAACAATTTCAGAATTTAGCTCCTCCTAATGGGCAGGACAAAACACTGAACAATATGCCCATCAAGATGGAAGAGGCGCCACCACATACACTGCAGGTGTTGTGCTCAAAGAGTGATAGAAGTCTGGATACATCAACTGATCATGCACAGCACAGAACACAAAATCAAAGACCATTTGGGGAGCAAAATCATGTTCTCCCACTCATAAGCTATCGTAATAAAAGCACCTTGTCTAGGGCTTCTACAGAGCTTGCACCTCTAGATGACAACTTTGATCTCTTGCAAGAATTTCTGCTCTGGCCGCACCTCAATAAGCTTGTTGAGAGCAAAATTGGTTATATAAACAAACCAAAACTCCTCTAGTGTGCAGGAAACTTAAGCTAACCGAGCTAATCAAAACTGAAAATCATTACGACATGGCTAGAACCATAGATGTTATTTTTATATCCTATATCTTTCATGAGTAACAAGCTTCCATCTGCAATGTTAATGTAAACAGATTCTACTCATACATTTTATTACCCAAACAGATTTGCGACAGCGCATTTCCAACACTTGTCATGTAGAAAGATGTGGTTAATTGCGAAAAGAAGCTTCAAATTTGTGTCAACCAATTTAGTAACTCCAAAGCGCTAAGTTTAAGTCTAATCCAGCCTTAGTGTCACTGCGGCACACCTAAATCTCCCCATGCAAAGACTTATCAAACAATAACAGACACTGCGTAGATCTGTTTATAGCTGCAAGAGAGACATTTTCCGTTGTGACTTCAGGGAACTTGCGGCAAACATGTCAACTCTTGGTAATACCCTAATATTTGATGTGTTGCATAAATGTATGAGGAGTCAGCACCTCGCATTTTGATTTCTGCACTGGGTTCAAACAACGAAGAGACGAGATAACAGCAGAAATTGAATCCCTGATTATGTCTGAATTCATCTAAATCTTCCACAGGTGACTATTTAGGAACTGAAAGCGCAAACGTAAAATCTTTCGTGATGTTAAATGGTTGGAGCAAATGAAAGCAGAACACCCACTCAGGATCACTGTCATTGGATGTTTAGGGTGCATGTTTAGGGATACATAATCAGTACTTAAAGTTATCCTAAAATTAGTCAAAATTGGTGAAATTCAGAGTTACCAAAGTAAGAAAATGATATTGTTGTGAGAACTACTAAATGTTGGATCATTGGCATGTTATCTTAAAACATCACTAATGTAGCATGAGCTTATACAAATAGCATCACAGCATTCTATATGTTAGCATTAGGTGGCAAGAATGCATTAGAGTCAGTGAAGAGAAGCAACATTTTTTTCTTTTTATACAGCTAAAACAGAAAAGATGCTACAGTAGGAGAACAAATTCACACCTACCATAACTCAACTGAATACTGTTTGTAACTGACATATAAAATGAGAAAATCAGGTAAACTCTGCACCATTTCCATGACAACAGAAAAACTATTGTTGGTTTCCACCTTGTTTCCACAAATACTGAAAAAAAAAAAAAGTTGAATTTACAAAAAATGTCTATGATATGATACAAACAATACATGTATTAAAATTCAGCTACATTTTTATGTAAAGTTCAATTAAATAAATTGTTTACTTCCAAACAAAAAATATATATTGATTATACTGTATAATGATTAGTAATCATTATTTATAAATTATGATAATATCCAAGGAGTTTCTTCTGTGTGTCTCACTGTAGCTCTTGTGTTTTCCATCAAAGAACTGCCCCAATGCTTAGCTTCTGAGTTCTGACAGGATCAAGTTTTGGCAATCTACATCGCCACTTACTGAACTGATGTGTTTGGTGCTGCTTTCCGGAGCATGTGCAATAACTAGATGTTTGCATTGACACCATTTTTTGAAGTAACTATTAAGCAATTCAAATACACACATTAAAATTTCTGGATAATCGTTTAAGAAAGGCCAGAGTAATTTTTTCAGTGTGTAGTTAATTTGTACTTTAGGGCTAAAGATTTAGTCATAAATGGCAAAGAAGTACATTTTCTCTGTTGCGCTGTTTATAATTGTGCCACTTCTTGAGCATTTTTCCAAAAAATAATATCTATGTATAACCTCTATAACTGAGAGCTGATAACTACTCATTCTTAAAGGCCTGAATCTGTTTGGACTTAAATGTTTTTTGTTAAAAAATCCATAAGACATTTAGACAGTTATTTGAACCATTAGGAATTGAAAATGTGACAAGGACATTGATATAAAAAGCTTCTCTGAGCGTGGTGTTTTGCAGACTGATTTGGCATGGACTTTGGGTTAATGTAGGCTTTGGTGGAACCTTCTTCATTTGTACAAAAACAGGAGGTAGGGTCAGTGTAGCAGCATTACTAATTCACACATTATAAAATATCAGTGACTCAATATATCAATATTTATTTTTTTCACATGTTACAGTCCATTTAAAAATATTTGCATAAATTACATATTAAAATCAATGCTGCTAAAAGACACAGATTGCATAATGAATCCAGCTTTCCAACACAAATTATAATTTCTCGAAATATATGTGTAGAATAGGAGTGACTTTTGCTATGCTAACATTATCCTCTACTAGGTATCTTCAAATGACATTTCTATTGGTGTATCAAACAAACTATCTACATTTTAGGTGTGCACTATCTTTATAAAATACTGTATGAATGTCCTACAGAAATTATATAATACCCAACCTTTTAAGACTCAACACAAGGCAAATTGTCTAAAACCTTGTCATGATAAACGCGTCAGGAGGTGCTTGGAGGCCATCTAAACAGCGGCCGCCGCAGCTCTAGCAGTCTGGCTAATATTGGATGGGATGAGCCTCTCTATCTCTTGTGTAATGAAGAATGACTGAGAAGGATTGCATGGGCCGACAGCATCCAAGACACAGGCCATTGCTATGCACCGGGCATCCCACTTGAGACGCAGCGACACAGGGGCGAGGAGCGCGGTAGATTGCAAAAAGACAAGAAGGAGAGCCAGGTTAAACGCCTTTCGTCCCCGTGTGCGGTTTAGACCACAAATGACGAGGCTCAGTCACACAGCGAGGGGGCGTTCAAGGACATGCGTGAGCTTAGGTGAAATCATAATTCAATAGATAAGCCAAAGACTGCTCTGTGCGCTTTCGGTGGCCTTAGACATAATTTTGTTTGTGAACAGCCAAATGTCAGACTGTTTAGATAAATTGACATCTCGTTGGATGATAGGCTCAGGACAAATCAGGAATGGAATGGGGAGAAAATGTGAGTTAGCATATCGAGTGGAATAGGCCACATTCATCAGCATTGCATTTCCATTTTACTTGTTAAATTACAAATATATGTAAAGTGGGTTTGAGGGTTTTCCTTCAAGAAAATCCGAAAAATAACATTTCCAATATTTTTGTGCGTTTTTGATTTAGATTTTACAGTATTTTATGTAATGGCTCATACAAATTAGAACATTGTCTATCTATGCTATTTAGCATTAGCAGCGCCAAATTCTGGGTCCTAGAGAAATTAGTCATATAATATATATGATTTTTTGTTTTGTTTTTTTTTTCATTCACTTTTGCTAACATACACCCTACTCATGCACCCAGATATCTGTATCTTTTTCTGGGTGGTGATGAACCCTTAAGCATTGTATTACATCTTACTTTTTGTATTTAGTGAAAAAACAGCATTTTTCTCACATACAATTTGTTTTACTTTAGGTTATACTTTTTATTTTCTTTTTATGATCATTCTATAATTTTAAACATTTACCCGAGCTAAGCTTCCAGTCCAACATTATATATATATATATATATATTATATATTTACAGCAAAGCTATATTTTCTTTTATATTTTTAGTGGAAGACAATATAGTGTTTGTTAATCAGAATTGCCAACTAGCCTCTTTTTGTTTGTTTGTTTGTTTGTTTGTTTGTTTGTTTGTTTGTTTGTTTTGTTTTGTTTTTTGGGTCAGTGCATTTTTAAATCTGTGTCTCTCAAAACATACATGTATCACTAGTGGTAGGCAAGCTTCTGTGGTAAAGTACTTAAATCTTGTGGAGTTCTGATCCACTTAAATTTACTTAAAGTCCTGCGATAGTTTTTGGTTAGAAATACTATAGCAATGATAGAGTCCAATTTGAAGCTGGTTTAGCCCCAGTTTTGTTGCAAAATAGTCCTATTGACACAGCACAGGTCTGGTGCTTTTAGGAAAGTGAGCCCGATCTCACAAGAAAGTGTACATTTACCATCACATTACGCAACATGTACATAATTAGCACGAGTTCACGGCTGTTTTGAGTAATTATGGTATGTTGCAGTCCCAGTTCATTTCAATGGTGGTTGTTTAGATGTGTTCTTATTTATGAATATTCATAATATTCATAATTATAATTTTAACCTGCCACAAGCCCCAGACCTAAACTTACATATTTTAGTAGCTTGAAGCCTAAACTTACCAGTTTTACCTAAAGGTAATGTCCCCAAGTGGCTTCAACCAAACTCGTGTTTTTACGCTGTGAAAATCGTGTATTTTTATGCATTTTTACATGCTACGGCGTAACATAAGTACTCAAAACAGCTGTGAACTCGTGTTTAAATACGCTGTTTTTGTGTCGGGTAAATGTACGCCCCAGTGATACTGTATTGGAAAGTCAAATGACTTCTCAGGTGGTTCTTGAGGTGGTTCTTGAGGTGATTTTGAATTCTCTGAAAAACCTCACAATCCATAAATGTGTTGTTTGATCTCTGATTAAAAAAAAAATTACATTTACAAATCAAACTTTTTGTGCTTCACAAAAATAGCAACAAAAAACGAAAAGACCTGCTTTAAACACTTTATGGTGGAACAAACCAGCGCTCAAAATGAAAATCATATCACCATTCTTGCAGTTATTTTAATTTTCATCACCCTACGATAAAGTGGCTGCCAAAGTAATACAGATAAAAGAACTTTGAAAAAATAGAAATGTGACTTATCCTACACTTGAACAAAGTATAGAAAGTATTGAAAATAAATCCTCTCGAGTTTTGAATATTTCATTGCAGTTGGCACAAGGACGATTCTGGTTTGTTCACTGTTTTGACACAAGAAATGTAGCCTTTTACTTTGATTCATTGAATAAAGATAATCTCAGTAGTGGCATGTAAATATTCACTCATTATAATGATAAAGTGGCTTTGTCCTTATGGGACCTCCGTGTCCGTGCTTGTCTACACGTGAGTGCTTGATGCCCACAGTGGAAAAGCGGTACATCAGAAGCACGCTTTAGACTAAGGTAAGTAAATGAATGCTTGCGGCAGCCGGGCTCTCTGTTCTTAAGATTTCAGTCTGGGGAACGGGAATCATTAATTCACATCAAGAGGCTGCTTTGTAATCCACCCAAAGGGACGGCGTTTGACAGAAACTTTATTTATTCATAATACATTCCCGCAGATGCTCTCACAACAAGTGGATTAGATTCTATTTTCCTTTCTCCTGCCTATAGCAAAGTGCATTTCATCACATCTGGAACTTTGGCTTCACAGGGGCGGACAACTTATTCTTCCATAGATATAAATGATGTCTCCCTCCTTGGTTTAAAGTCCTTTACGGTAAAATGATTCTGCTCATTGAAGAAATAATTAATGGGAAACTCACCAAGGAGTTGTCTTCTAATTGGCCATATGGAGTGGAGAGGAAAAGTTTTATTGTCGTCTTTTGTCTTTTAAAAGCAGATGTGCGAGGTGTCGGACTCTTGGCTTTGGAGACACTGTCGCAGTTTCCCTGGTGAGTGAAACCATAATTACTGTACCATGTTTTGTGCTATTTTAATCCAAGCAAGGGTTACAAAGTTAAACGCGTTAGACATCTGCGCTGTGCTCTAGATTTTCTGAAATCAGTTGACAACAAGCTGAAGTAGGTGGCATCACACCAAGCATAGTTTAAGGGAACATATCATGCAAAGTCATCTTATATTATGCACTTTAAACAATATTTACATATCATTAACTCACTCAGTGTTCCGTTTGGATTGATTCATGCGTGTTTGAATAATCCTTTGTAGGGATGTTTGCTGTTTTATCACATGTTCATCACGTGACGCTTTGGTTGGCAAAACATTCAAACTGACGCACACTGAACAAACACTAAAAAAAGACAATGATTGAATCTTGCTGTGTGACTGGGTTTGCTCACAGGTTTGATGAGAGCAACCTAAAGAGCTTCTACTCTGTTCCTAAAAAGCACACCAAAAAGAAAACTTGGGTTTTGGTAATTGGGCCTCGACGGACAAAAAAATACAAAACAATGGGAGCTAGTTTTGGTTCTGCCAGCCAGTGAGCGACCAAGCCCATATTTTGACGTCACATGTTAGCTTGGCGAACATCCCTGTTGTATTTATGTCTCATAGATAATATTCCTTAACTCTTTCCCTGCCAATGACGAAAATATCCGTCATTGCGTGGTCAACCGTTGCTGCAAATGACGTCTATTTCCGTCGCAGACCTTTTATTATATGTGGTGATAGAGGCTCTCTGATGGACGTGCTGACTTTGCATGTTGTCAAAAACATGATGCAGCTTTATAGAATCACCAGAAGAGGGGGTGTAGTATGAGCACAAAGACCAGAGAAGTCACAGGACGATAACAACACGTATCTTTTGTTGACACTACAGAGCGCAGTCGGCTGTGTTTACGTGATCAGCTGATTCTAGGGTCGCTTTCTTTTCAAATGGATTACAGGCAAAACATCCTGGACCAAAACATTGCTGAGTAAATTCAGAACAGATATTTGATCTTCAAAATGAAGAACATCACGATCCTACTGAACTAGAACTTGAGGAGAATGGCATGTGCAGTTATAGTCTTGATGGAGAGAAACTAAACTTCCTCTTCCGTGAGCGACCCAAACTACTGAAAAAAAAAAAAAAACACTACTGTATTCTTCATGTTTGGAGGCTTAAATATAATCTGTGCCCAATGAAAGAGGATGAATCTATGTAATCTGCATCAGAAAGTCGAAAAGTGCTGTGCTAGTTCAATGTCTGTAACACAGCTTTTTTGGTTTAAAAATGAAAAAGACACTCGTCCTAATTGTTTTAATCATGTAAACCTCCTATTTTTTTATCCTATTTTATTGTAGTACTTCATTATAATCAAAAAGTAGAACAGACAAAAATAACACTGAAATGAAGTTTGATTTAGAAAAAGTATATTTTCTCAAAAGTTTCTCGTCAAACGCTTAAATCTAATGAAAACAAGGATTTTCAAATGCCTATAAAAAGAGTACGGAATAATGTAGAATACCAATTTTTTCTTAATGAAAGTAGACACTTGCAGGTCTCATTTGATGTACAAGACGTCATGATTCCAATTGCACAAAGTTTTTTGTGGAGCTGTGAATATTGCTTAAAATTCGCAAAAAGGCTTGGCAGGGAAGGAGGGTCAAAGCCAGAATAGGGCTGACAGGGGAAGAGTTAAAAGGACTACACTTGATTTTTAGCAATAAAATAACTTAAAATCTATTTCCTTCTAGTGCAGATTTATTGTTAATGTGTCTATAATACTGTATATCAGGTGGCAAATAATCTTCAATGTCCTCCTGACTCCGTTCACTTATCTCTGCTAAATTTGTCTGGTGTTGTTAACTGGCTAACTGGGTTAACATACTGACAAGTCTCACTCTGAACAGCTGTGAAAAAAGCATGAAATACATCGTGATGAACAATTCAAAGGCTCAGAATGCATAAGTGAGCAAAACATGTGGAAAAATTCATTTTTTCTATTAGTTTAATAACAAGACTCTAAAAATGTCAAATTGTGATTCCGATGTACGTAATGCCCATCAGAAAAACACTTTGTTTATGGTAGAAATCTGTTAAAGCTAAACAGCAGCTTCAGATGTTTTATCATAGACCCTAAAGCAAGCAGCCATTATCACTCTTCAGCCTTGGGATAAGTGATTATAGTTCTGCTCTTTAATCGACTTCTCAAACACCAAGGCGGTTTGAGGAGATAACGTCCCTCGCAGCGCCGTCCAAAAGATTTGAAAGAAACAGGTGTAGAAAATGCTTTGTGTTGACAAATAAATTTTGTCAAGAGCAGAGTAAATCGCGCCCGGGCATTACCTGCAACTTTAGTTAAAGTCTACATTGGCAGAAGTGTTCGTGACTAAAACTAAGCATAGTATTTATTATAATTGATTGTAAGGAAATATAAATCTACAATAACTTTTAGTTCTAACAAAATTTACATGACATTTTTGTGTTCATATTACTTCTATCATTTTTAGCTAAAATGTATTTTTATAGTTTTGTAGAGTACACCACTTTGAGCAGTGAAAACTCTATTAAATGAGCTTTTAAATTTAAACATATATACATAAATTATTATGTTTTATTGTTGTAAATTACTGATCGTTTTACATGTAATGTTCTGTGGAGGTTGCTGTGTGAAGCACTTTGAAAGACATCTGTCTGTGTATATGAGCTATACAAATAGATCATTCAATAATTTTTTTTGTTTTTATATAAAACAGCTTTTTATGCTTCATCTCTCTCTATAATTCCCCCTCTGAATTGTCAGAACTTGCTGCTCCTCGAGCAAAGATTCATTGGGGGAACACAACTGTACTTGTTCCATTACATGTAGAGCACCTAAAGCATAATGGCAATGAACGCTTGGTGTGTCCCCTGCTTCCCAGTAAGGAGTATCTCATGCTAATTATCAAGGCTAAGGTATTCAATGATTATTAAAAAGTCAAAGTCCTTTTTAAAGTTTCAAATTCCAACTCATAAAAACTATAAAGTAAAACAAATATGATCATATCCTCCTAACAGCAGTTTTTGTGTCACAGAGTAGTCATGACACGATAATGGTGCCAGCGATCAGAGCGTCCCTGGAGGATACTTACGCAGCAGCACAGCAGGTGGCAGTCATCTCCTGAAGTGGGCCTGGCTCTGCATTCACATCAAAGAAGAGCAAACCAGCCTCATCTCCATTCAGATCCAGCCTACAGCGTCCTCACTGCAGGCACACAGAGATCTAACACGTGTAACCGTTAAACCAAAAGAAAATGTCGCCATGCGGCTTCAACCAAAATGTGTGGTTATTTTATGTTTTGGCTTTTCATAACATATTGACGTTAAAAAAAGAACGTGAAAACTTGCTAACTATACTCTTTATGGCCAGATCGTGCTAATTTATTAAGGTGTAAGGAGGAGAAAAGCATCAAAATTTCAGAAATATTTTTAAGAATACTGTTAATTGTTCCCCTTTCTAAATTTGAGAATAGTTGTATTTCTGAACATAACACACATAATAATGTGTGGCTGTGCTGACACCTCAGTCACAGCATTTTGTCTATCCCCTAATGGAATTATGTAAATCAAGTTGTGGTGCAAACAAGCCCCTGAAAAGTGCAAGCAAATAGCTCCTTCATTACCAATTACAAGTGCAAATTATCTCCGCTTTAAAATTAATCCACCAAGGCAGACACCTCTGCACCCAAAGCTCCTTATAATGAAGCATTCTCTGATGTTATCACTGCTTTTCTGGGATGCAAAAGGAAAAAAAAAGTGTTTGTTTACCTGACTAGCCGGTGACAATGCCTCATCTTAGCCATTTTGATAGGATAGAAGATGAGAGCTGCTAAATTGTTCTTTAATATTCTTTTAGCGAGCGTGGGAGGAGAGTGTGAGTGAATTTGACACAATCAATTTGCTTAACCTCATCTACAAAACACTACTTAAGCAGGCGAAATGGTAAAATTTGCATGTCATTTGCATATGCATGTGATATGACAGACATAAAAAGGCTCTTTGTTTAATAAGTAATATCAGGCAACAAGGAGGTTGGACACTCTTCACTTTGAACAGGCATTTTTAGGCATTCATTTAAAAACATGACTAAGAACCACAGGAAACCATTGGCAAAGGTTTTGAGAAGCTTATTTGTGTGTAATTGTTGTAATTAAGAACATGCTTTGGGTAAGATAGCATTTATTTGATGTTTTAATGCTTAAAAGGAAAAATAAATTGTCTGCAAAACATGTGCTTTTCAGTACTGTTAAGGTGAAATTGTTTATTTAACCTGGTTGGACCCTTTTATTACATGACACTGTGTTGATGTTATGTAGTTTGTCCTAAATTCATCTAGTGCCATCTTGTAATGGTGCAATGTTATAAAAGACGCCTTTTGAAATTCCTTTTTCCTGATGGAGAGATTTGGGCCAGAGGTGCACAATGAGCCACCATTTTAATTTGACGTTGCACAAAATAAGTTCTGATGTTTTATATTTTTGTGGAAAAATTCAAGTAAAATACAGTACAGTAACCATAAGTATAGTATATGTATATAAGACATTTGGATACTGTCTAGAACTAGAAGTAAAACAAGATTAAGCATGAAGATGAACTCAGAATCCATCAAATCAATAAATAAGAACATGTTTTAATGTTTTAATGAAAGATGGGTCATGGGCCAGATTCAATTGGTTTGGAGGGCCTGATCGGGCCCTGGGGCCTTTGCTAAAAAGTCTGCTTACTTGTACAGTATGTGCCATTTTTAGCATCTATCAGTCTTTCATCTTAAGCACTTATTTTGTCTTGGGTGATTCTCATGCATAAAGTTATTGGTCATAAATATACGTGAAGCTTTCCACCGCACTAATATCAGACTTGGGCTTAAACAATGGAACTAAATTGTCCTTGTGGACTTCCATTGCTCATCAGTCTTCAATAATCCCTGCTAACGAACTTCAAATGTAGCGGGCAGAGTTTATCAAGTGCAAAATAGTGCAGCAGCAGTGGATCTGGTCTGCAGTGACGCTGGATTTTCCACTCCTGACTGTGCATTTGCATAATGGAATTATGGGCTCAGCCATGCTATGTCTTTAGTGGACCATTAGGCAGGCCTTTACTGGATTGTAATTAGTGGCTTCTGCCCTTCACCTTCATTAGCATGCAAATGAAAATTCTCAACACCAAGAAATATTTGGCACATTGGGATAAAAATGCCAAAGTGATTAACAGGCAATCCATAGTGCAATTGTCTATTTCTATCTATCAGAGTTTGGAGTGGCTGGGATGAGCTCTAAAGTGGCTGCTCCTGACAGTGTGATGGGAACAATCAGCTGCCCTTATGAATTCTGATGACATGAGTGATGGCCTAAGGTTCATGTTGGACTGAAGAGGTTATGGCCTCACCAAAGTAGAATACATTTACTTTTGTTCTGCCTTATCATTTACTCAGCGCAGGCTCTATAAAATACAATTGTCAATGTGTTACTGGCAACAGTCCCACAAACATGCAGTGAATATCAGACATTCCAATTTTTATAGAACATCATAAAGTCTTTATTTTGGCCCTGACAAGACAAATTAGGTAATTAATCAATTCAGAAATAAACACATCTATTCAAATGTTTACTGCAGTTTTGCCGCAAAAACGACTTTAAGAATAAGCTAATCTTTGGGCTAGCTCTGACAGTGTTGTGCTAATATTTTCTTAATTGCCCATCATTGTGTTTGGGGCAATGAGAGTCTAAATTACAACATATCAAGACACCAAGAATAAAAGTACAAAATGTAATGCAGCTGAATGTCACAGTTGGTAAAACAGCTTAAATCTGTGCATTCATTACAAATAAACCTCGGGCAATTTACTTGTTTACCACCACTGACAATTACACGTACAATGGGGATCTACAGAAACAACATCATCATCATATCTCAGAACTCTTTTCTCATCTTAAGTGCATGTGGGCTGTGCAGTTTTTGCTTTTTGGCATCAACAATTACTGCTGTGAATGTACAACTTCAACAGTAAAAAGTTATTTCAACTATTCTATCAAATAAATGGTCTTGAACTTTGGCTTTCCCACACCAAAGGCTTGTAGTTACTTGTGTCACAGCCTTCCCAACTCCCATGCTCAATGTAACAACAAGAATGAAATCAATTAATTGTTAACTGTAACATTGAGTATATTGTCCTGACAAGTGAACAATGTCCAGATGGGTATTTTGTATACACTGAGATTTTCAAACCGTAGAACCCAACCATGGACAAGCAATGTAATCCTTCATTTGTCAGACAATGCCCATGGTAAAAAAAAAAAAAAGAAAAGTTTGAAAGATGAAGAAAGGAGTATACATTGGAGAAACCAAACAAATTGCCGAAAAGACTAGCAACACAAAAGACGTTGAATTTCAAGTCTGCAAACGGCCCACACCTTCAGATCACTTCACATTTTCATGACAGAGTCTGTGAGGGATTGGGCCATGGGGCTGTAGGAGGCATAAAGAATGGAACACTTTGGTGGAACTGCCAACGGTCGTAGTGTGTAGGTGTTTACGTTTGTATTCTGTACCACCAGAATAAAAAAAAGACTAGCCAAAGGAAAACACTCTACATGAAGTAAAATGAGGCTGAAACCATTGTTGTGGACATGAGATACTATGCCAGTAATTAGTGAACCTGGAACGGCAATCCATATAACCATACCTCCTTAACTCCCCAAAGCTTTGATGGGATGCAAGACAATGTGGAATGCAGGTGCAAGAGTTAAACATCTTAAACCAGGAAGAAGGAAAACGGTTTGAGCAGCAGAATTAAGAACATTAACAAAAAACCTACTTAGCCATTTTCATCAGAGTGAAAATAGCTTTCAACGACTTTTTCTAACTTTAGACTGGAAGCTGTTGAGACCTCGGTGGTTCTCACAAGACTTTGAAAGTGCTTAAAATTTTTTTTTTTTTTTTTTTTTTTTTCAATGCTCTGGATCTCCTCAGGACAGTGATCGCACAGAGCCTCACCATCTCAGTGTTTTGCTAGTTGTCAGACTACGTACTGGAGATATTACCTAACATGCATGTTATTGGTAAACGATGGACACAAAACATGCAAACTCACACAGAAAGGCCCGGCAATCAACCGCACCTTTGCTTGACAAGACGCTAACGTCAGTGCCGCAGTTACATGTCGTTATGTAGTATCTATGTAAATCTATTTTTCCTGAAAACCAAAGTGGGCTGCTCCAATTTCAGATTATGTTAGCATTTTTGGAATGGGAATCGGAACAGCTTCGGACAAATATGAACTGAAGTACCACTGAGTTAGCAAAACAGGTAGTTTGCAAGAAACACACTCCTGAACTAAACCCATCTTGAAGTTTATGTTCACAAGGTACAAAAGAATGTCCAAATAGCTCTTCAATTTGTTTTGTCATATTGCACAACTCAATCTATTGTGAACATGCTTAGATTTATTAGGAAGTCGAAACATGACCAAAAACACACATGCATTGCACACTTTCTATGCCAGTCCTCTTCCCCCTTTTTAAATTCCTTCACACTGTAGATATTTTTAACCCTACCTAATAAGACATCGTACTTGAACTGCTAAACCATCAAGCGGACATTTGCAAGTCTAATGCGGCCACTCATTTGAATTAGAGGCTATACTAACCATGAATACACTTGAACTTCTCAGACATGTCAGACGGGACGCTGCCAAAAGTGGCTCCTGACGCGCACACATTAATCACCAGGACTCGCCGCTGGGCCGGGGATGCGCCACAGTGTCCACAGGCAGAGAAAGGGTGACATTCAGGGTCACTCTCCTTTTGTTAACCCTGTCTAATTAAGAGGCTAATGTCAATATGGCCAGACAACTTGAAAGCAGCTATGGCTACAACAAAAGAACAGTAAGCCGTTATATACAGGTGCATTTCTATAATTGAAACATGCAGAGGCGGTCTGGGTTGAAAGATAAGTCAATTTGGCGGAAAGACTTGTCACTCAGTGTTGCTATTCTTAATTTGTATGTAGGTGCAGGTATGTCAAAATAAGAATATTAAGAGAGCTTGGAGAGAATACAAGCTGAATTGAGATGGACTATTTTATGTGAGCAAAAGACGAGACTATATTTTCACACTGATACCATCTGCCAATCACTACCCATTATTATGTATTAAACAAAGTAAGCAAGTGTGATCTATTTTTATTTAAGTTTACCGTCAATATCTCTGTAAAGGCAATGTTAAAGGGTCTATAACATAAAATAGTTAGTGTTGTGTTTTGTTTCATTTATGTGTTTCCTGTGATGTGACTTTAGTGTGTGCTTCAGTCAAATAATACGAAACCTTTGAACACAAATCTTGCATATCATACCAGATTCTTCTGTCAAACTGAAAACATGCTGTTCCACCTTGTCATTACTCCACACAACTCCACACAGCTTCACTAGAATCATATGAATTATTTCAGCCCTGAAATTACCTAATTTTGCAACTACACTAATGTTTTAATGTTTTGTGCAACAAAATTTTTATGAGACTGTTGTAATTTAATTTGAACCACAGAAAAACGACTGTTCAAGACAAAAAGGGCAACAACTCAATCTTATTTAATTATTTTAGTGTACTGTAACATAAATGATTTCGATTAAGACTAAAATAATTGTTAATGTTAAAATTGACACATATGACATCACAAGTTGGAATGAAGCAATTTAAAGCCCATATGATAGATAATTTTGACTTAGTTTGGTGTGATAGTCTTTGTTGTAAGTTGCAATTAATGAAGAAATTGACAACTAAGAGTTGAAAAATACAGAAAGTAATTGTAGTTCTAAAACAAAATCCCTCCACGTGTGTCGTCAAAAAGACAATTTACACACAACTAACAAAGTTTCCTGGAGCTTAAGCAATCATTTAACTTATATTAAAGTTATAATGATTTTCACATTCTCACTCCTGTGTTATTATGTTGATTTTGGCCAGATTTACAATGTTCTTAGGTAAGATTTGAATTACCTCTACATGTGTCATATTACGGACAAAGATGATAATGAACTTCAGCAAAACAACCAAATGGGTAAAACAAGTAAATGTTTGGTGAAAGCTTAATCTTAATCATGCTTACTATTTTTACTAAAAATGTAGTCTAATCTGCATACACAAAGACAGCAGGTGAAAGAAAAGACAACTTTGGGCATGTTTTTATTAAATTAACATGGCAAAAACTCAACGAGTCAATTTTACTTAATAGGACCTTCAAATTACATTCTATTTGCTCTAGAGAGAGTTCCAATCTGCCCTGCTGACCCTTCTAACTACCACTAACAATCACTACATTTATACAAAGCATTATGGGTGAAGTAAACAGTTTTCTTCTGCATTTCTGTTGCACCTGGTGTTCCAGCGGTACCACATATTTTAGAATAACAAAAGTACTGCTTTATACAATCAGCAGTGAACCTCCACCCTGAAAAGCAAACCGAATGAACAAATAGGACCTAATGCATGTTTGACAGCTGCTTTTATGGGAGATATTGCTTGCAGCCAATTGCACTTCATTGCATGTGCATTATTATAATAGGTACTTCTGCAGTAATGACTTTAATACATCAAAATGACTAAATGACTTGGTCAACCAAACAACACGAAGATGAGAATGAAATATGAAAACAAATTACATTTATGGCTCCCAACTAGGTACTATCCAAGGCTCTTGAAACATTATATTGTTGATTAACTTTTACGCTGCCTCATGTGAGCCCACTGCAGACATTAATTATATTTGTAGAGAATGTGATAAGCACCATTTGGAGAATAGTGAAATTATTTGCTGTGATTGTCTAAAGTTTCATCTGGATTTGAAATGGCTTTTTACCATCTGTCCAAGAGTCTATTACAATTAGGAGTGAGTGTGTCTTAGAACTATGACAAGTTTAAATGATCATTATGTGCTGTTGGACTGGCTCAAAACATGTTTCAAGTGCTATACTTTTGCTTCCTTAAAATACAAACAAACAGAAATAATGGAGCTCAACAGTGGAAGATCCTCCTGGTTCTGGAAGTAAATTTGTTAAATTGTAAAGTGCCATAGACTTTCAAAAATTAAAATACGGCTAACTAGCTATGTGCTAGCTCAACTCAACTTTTTTTTTCAGCCTAAAAAGCAATTTATCCTAAACTTATCAGAGTTCAACTCAAATGGAGCTGGGCCGAAATGATCAAAGTCAGAGTTGTAATTTTAAATGATTGCTTCATAAATTATGAGAAAGGCTTTTGGGCTAGAAAAGCATGATATCACACTTATTATGTCTATTCAATTATTTACATCATATATGCAGGTAATAAAAAAGTACCGTAAATGAATCAGAGTCAGATCTTCCTACCAGGTAAAAAAAATGGACACATTTTATGTGTTTGTTGTATTCCATGTATTTTAGAGTTTTGCAGAAACATTCAACAATTTATTTGATCGTGGTGGGCCACTATCAATAATAATCACAAGTTGTGGAGAAAATAGCAAATTGTTCAATTGCCATGAGAACTATTATATTATTGTTCAACGCAAAACATGTATTTAAGACAACAGTTGGCTGAGTTACATTTGACAAAACAAGTTTGTGGTTGCTGGGGTGACTAACCCTTACTGTGCATGTGCATGCATGCGCTATTGTCAGTTTTGTCATTTGAATTTTTCAAGGCTGCCATTACATTGGTCGAGACAAAGAAAATCCAACTTGGCTCAACACTTCACTTTAAGGCAAGTATTTTGCATTTAAGGGTTTGTTCAAAATATTATATGTCATAAAAAGTTTCTGTTGTTTGACCAAACGGCAAATTTTTGCATCAGTCTCAATGCCATGTAAGGTGGCCACTGCAGCTGGCTCAGTTTGTTTTACTGGGGGTGAGAGCGAGAGGCTAGCCTAGTGAAGGTGCTGGGTGGGGCTAATGGCGCTGGTGGTGCTTTGCAGCTGGAGGTATTTATATCACTAAAAGTTCATTTTTTCGGACGTGTGCAATGTTTTCTTTTTTGTATCCAGTACCATGTCACATTGGATCAAATCGATGGTGTTGTAAACGGTGCTCCGTGCAGGTGACATAAGGAGTTGGATTGTGATTCATCCATGCGTATTTTAAGTATTCTTTCCTATTTCTTTTATTGCCCTCTAACTTTAGATGACTAAATGTTTAAGTAAATTTCAGTCATTTAGAAGTTCCAACACTTATTGTGCTCATTATCACAAACTAATCTCAAATTTGGCCCTGTTTAAGAAACAAATATAAGCTTCTACTTAGTGCGGGGCAATCATACACACGGCCAATTCCCTGTAATGGTTTAGTGTTTGGACATTAAAAATATGTAATCACGGATAATTGCTCATTTGTGAACGTCTCTGAAAATAAATCCCGCTGGGTGACATGTTGATGATTTTAAGTGACGAGCTGTGACGGCAAGTAGTGATTGCTTCCTGTGTGCAGAGGCCTAATGCTATTTGGATATTACATACTTAAGTTGTTTTAATCCAATTCATTTACCCAAGCCCATTTACTGCTTAGTGTAGTAACTGTACCCCTGAAAATATGTTTTAAATGGTAATATGCTAGTGCTGCTCAAGTTAACTGAAATGTAAGTCTTCCGTGAACACGCCACTTTTACAAATGAATAGTAAATAAACGTTGATTGTTACAATAATTGTCTTGTGCAGCATTTACAATAACAGCACAACAACATTTTTACTTAGATGAGGCAGAACACTTGCCCCTGGTAGTTGGTGGAGCATTTTGTAGTCTGCTTTTATAACACTGCTTAATAACTCCAAAAATTAAGCTTAAAAGTTTGTCAGAACATAGACTTTGATACGAGTTGGACTATGTGACAATGCACCAGTTTACTTTGACTTGAAAAGAATATATTTATTCTAACAAGACTCATTCAATGTCTTGTCTTGGCTATATAGTGATAAATAGACATGATTGTAGCGGGGCTATTCAATTGTAAATACCAGTGGGCTAGATTTTTGTAGGGCTATGGTCTGAGGGCCAGACTACAAATGTGTTTTACATTCAGTATCCACAAACAACTGTTAGAGGTACTATGTATTAGAAATAAGCTTTTTTCATTGCAATAAATACAAATAAAATGCATTCCCACATAAAAGCAGTATTAAAACAAGACTAAGCCAAAACAAACAGAATGTCAGTCAACAAATAAGATTTGAGCCACAAATGACAGAATCTGGTTCAAATTATGTATGATTATGATGTAAGTTGTGTATAGCACTGAAGAACAAAGATCAACTTGTCTATGAAACAAATTGGTCATTGTTCATGACCTTTTTATCCTGCTGGGCCAAAAATTCTAACCCTAGCCCGACTTTACTGTAGCACTCCCAACCAGGGATGCACGTTTTAAATTTTCTTTAACCCTTAGTTGGAGCCTTTCACGGTCAAGAATCAGTTAACCGACTACGTTAATGCACTACTTGAACTGTGCATAACACGACTAAATAAAAGCCTCTATAAACACTGTCGTTCCACGATACATTCAATAAAATTACTTATAAATGAGGAGTAGCATTTTAAAGTTTCTGCTAATGTTAGCTGTTTACCTTTGCTTGAACAGGTAAAACATTGATAGCCCCATGCAAAAGTTGAATAATCCAGTCTGTTTCTTCACCAACATAAACTCCACAGTAACTAAATCCACTCATCATTGATATTAGTCCATAAACACTGCAGTGTCACACAGGTTTTCTTAATTATTATGAGATAAACTGTGTTTTTGTAGTTTTAGCTGTTTTTTTGTTTCGTTTTTTTAACTCAGACAAACGGCAGAGCTGTTCAAGGGCAGTTAGCGACCTCTGCTGGAGTAACTGTGTATTTGTGTCAGTTGATCAAAGAGCGCAAACTCGGTCAAGCCATTAGTCCTGGTTAATTGGTTAATCAGTTAAAGGTGGAGTAGCTAACTTTTTAAATTATAAATAAGTAAACCTTATGCTTTCCACTAAAAAGTATGGTAAATGCAGCACTTTGTGAAAAAATGAGACCTCTAAGTACTGTCTGAACTGAATATTAAATAATTTTACTCCTTATCAGGAGCAGAATGCTGTGCTTAGGTGGTCCTCTCCAGTTTCCCTTTGTTGTTTGTAAAAGAGATGTTTATAAGCCATAATTGCAACCAAAATGAATACATGTCAATATGTGTCGAAGGATTTTTAAGAGGAAGTTGTCAGATTTAAAACCTAAATTGTGTTTGCAGTATACAAATCAGCTTCCCAACCTTTAACCATTAACATCCTTACTCCCAACATATCTTTTGTTGAGTGCTTTTTTAACATTATTTACAGAAACTAATTAGGCCTAAGCATGATGTTATGTGTGATCTGATCGATTTTGATCAGATCACACATAACATCCCTTGAAAATGTAGGGCTGAATTTCAGCCTCATCAGTCAAATCTCAGCCATATCAGCTGAATCTCAGCCACATCTGCTGAATCTCAGCCACATCTGCTGAATCTCAGCCATATCAGATGAATCTCAGCCACATCAGCCAAATTTCAGCACTATAAGCCGCATCTCAGCTGCACCTCAGCTGCATCTCAGCCGCATCAGCCGAATCTCAACCACATCAGCCGAATCTCAGTCGGCTGAATCTCTGAGATTCGGCTGATGTGGCTGAGATTCGGCTGATGTGGCTGAGACTCGGCTGATGTGGCTGATGTAACTGAACTGAGATACGGTTGGTGTGACTGAGATGCGGCTGATGTGGCTGAGATTCTGTTGAGATGCAGCTGAGATGCGGCTGATATGGCTTAGATTCGGCAGATGTGGCTGAGATTCGACTGGTGTGGCTGAGATTAGAATGATGTGGCTGATAATCGCCTGATGTGGCTAAGATGGCTTGTAAACAACAAAAGCAAATACATAAAAATGTACTGTTTTGTAAGTTTAAAAAACATGTACAGGAGTAGTATTTACCTGTATCCATGTTTGATGAAGCTTTTGTAAAAGCTCATCTCCCCATTGAGCATTAAAAAGACTGCAGCAAATTGCTCAAGGTTGTGACTTAACTTTTTGTGCTTTTTGTGGCTTATTCTGAGCATGTTCATTGTCAAATTGCATTTCTTGCAACTGTGACCTTGCAAGGGCAAATGTATTTATTTTTTTTAATCTTCTCTCCCTCTGCATCCAAATGAAGCCAATTCTTGATATGGGAATACCTGGGTAACGCAACTCAAGTTTGGTTAAATATTTTGAAAGTTAACACATTACATTCCAAGCAAAGATAACCAAGAGCACACTCATACTAGGGTTTTTTAACCGTTCACAAGCGAACCGAGCCACAGGCCAGTGATGTCATTCTTCAGTGTTGTTTGTTTACATGTTACACTGAAGCATGGATCAAGAGCTGAGGTGCTGTAGTGGCGAAAATATGTCCAGCGGGCCTTTATATCTTTAATGTAATGAGGCAGACCTGAGTTTTGGCCGTGGTGTGTTCCCCCTTTGGATTAAAAGTCGTATGGAGCAGCAACAAGAGACAAGAGACTTTACAACTTTTCTCTCTGGTCACTGTGCTAATTTAAGATCAACGCATATCCATGTAGTTTGGTGCAGTTTATTTTCTTACTTTTTTGTGAGAACATTGGCACCCACAATGGGCTTGCATGCTAAACTCGTGCGTGTGTGTACATGAGTAACCATGCCGAGCTCTGGCACCAGAGTCAGATCCATGCCAAAAGATCCGCGCTTTAGGGGCCATCCAGGCTTGTGCACGGTTCGGTTGTGTGAGTGCACCCCAAAAGTGTGTTGAAAGGACAATAAGAAGACAAAAAATCTTTATTGTCATTATCTGTGAACAAAATTCATACTACAACATTGGGATGAAAAATTAAACAAATAAGAACATGCAATATAGATTAAAAGATAAAATAAATGTAGCATTTCAGTGCAACGAGCAAGATACTAGGGCTTGAAAGTCAGTTATTAATCAATATGAAAACCATTGAAAGCACTATCTGCAAAAACCACATTGGCTAATATCAAAATCAAAATTGAGAATGGAGCCAAGTATGAAACTTTAGAATCATGGTAACAATGAGTATCAGATTTTTTTGTAATGTTGTGATGCCCTGTTGGTCACCTTGACATGCTATGACCTAAAGTAATGTGGTAGCCGGAAATGCAGGCAGGGGAGACTTCCCTAAATAACCTCTGCTAGAACGTGATTGGACGGCCAGCGGAAGCGCGTGTCATCACATTCCATCCCTCCTCCCTGGATCGTCGTCCCGACGATCTATATTGGTCTAACTACCCCTAACTCCATGGTCGAAAATACGCAGCAACCGCATTGGAGGTAGGATTAAGATCTTCCACAGTAGAACGAGGTAAATTGTATGGATTTGGGTGGCGACCAGCCGTAGCACGGCTGGTCCGACGCACACCCAAGTCTGCAACCGGGCAAATAAAAGGAGTGGAATCAGATACGGAGGGCCCTGTAACAGGTCCACCTGGAATACTGGGCAGCACTTGAGGCGGAGCTATTGGTGCCCGGCTACCAAACCAGCGGAAGAATCCTGCCCCTCTTGGGCCCCAGGCACCACAAGAAACAAATCCCCTTCCAATGGCTCATCCGAAATACGCTGTGCCATATCTGGGGGGGTTTCGGAAGGAGTTTGAGAAGCTTCTCCAAGCAATGGTTTTATTGCGGATCGATGGACATTCCTCACACGATTTTGGTCATGTGCAGGAGCAATTGTGTACACCGCTTTCCCGCTGGTCGGGGCACGCACAACAACATAAGGCGTTGAAGACCACAAATCCTCATCTTACACCGTCCCTTTGAACCCAGGTTCCTCAAGAGTACTCTCTGACCCTCTCTCAATCGAACGTCTCGCACGTTTTTGTCATGTTGAACCTTCCTGCGATTGGCTGCCTGCTGGAGGCGTGACCTTGCACCGTCAAATGCTAACCGCAACCGTGTTTGGTGCTCTGCAATCCATTCATGGGGTTCCCCAAACACTGGTTGTTCCACTCTTCCTAACAGAAAGTCCACAGGGAGCCTAGGCTCCTGACCAAACATCAACAGAAAAGGGGATTCGCCGGTGGACTGATGAGGAGTTGTGTTGTAAGCATACAAGAGTTGTGGTAAGCAAGAACACCAATCGCGCTTCCGAGACTCTGGCAGAGTCCGAAGCAAGTTGTGCAAAGTTCTGTTGAACCTCTCACACTGACCGTTTCCGGCCGGATGGTAAGGAGTGGTCCTTGATTTAGCAACCCCGTAAAGACCGCACAATTGTTGAATGAGAAGACTTTCAAAGCAGCGACCCTGATCTGAATGAATCCGGCCTGGGACCCCAAACTTTGCAAACCATTCTGCAGCCAAAACTTTGGCAACTGTCTGGGCCCGCTGGTCGCGTGTTGGAACTGCAAGGGTGTATTTGCTGAACACGTCCGTCATAATTAATACATTCTCATGACCAGTTTGTGAAGGTTCTAACAAGGTGAAATCAAGGGCTATGATTTCGTTTGGCCTAGAAGCCATAAGATGACCCATCCCAACCCGAGGAGGAGGACGAGAGTCCTTAGCGATCTGGCATCGTTGGCACTCGCGACACCATTGGGCCACGTCCCTGGCCATCCCCGGCCATTAACAACGAGATCGTAAAAGGCCAGGGTCCGCTCTACACCCTGATGGCCATGCTCATGGTGAACTTGATGTAGAACTTCCTTAATCAGACAACTCGGCAAGATCAACTGCCAAATCCCTCCCCGCCATCAGGCCGAAGCACCTTCCTATAAAACAAACCCTCCTTCTCTGCTAAGCGATCCCACTGGAGAAGCAACACGAGGGCAGAGCGCGACATCTGCTGACGTTCTTATAACAAGGCCGAATTTTTGACCTCCAAAAAGGGATTACTTCCTGTATGACTGGATCCAACTCTTGAAGATTACGGATATCCGAGGAGGAGTGTTCCGGAAATGTTGATATGGCTACCTGAACAGCTAACTGAACTGCCTCAGCCTGTGGCTTGTCCACAGCATCCTTCAACAAAGAGGGCAGCAAAATGCCAGGGACCACCCTGCAATTGAGCTGACCCAGATTCCTGTTTACGCGACAACGCATCTGCATTGCGGTTACTCTTCCCTGACCGGTATCTTAGTTCGAAATCAAATGCGGCGAGTTGGGCAGCCCAACGCTGCTCGACCGCGCCCAACTTTGCATTAGAGAGGTACTTAGTGGGTTGTTATCCGTGAAAACAACGCATTTGTGGCCCAACAGATATTCACGAAACTTTTCGGTCATGGCCCATTTTAGCGCCAACAACTCCAGTTTCATAGAACTGTAATTTGACATATTTCGTTCGATGGCCTCAAGCCCCGGCTAGCGTAGGCGACAGGCCTTACCTTACCACCCTGCTCTTGTGAGAGCACAGCCCCAAGCCGCTATGACTCGCATCAACCTCAAGCACGAACGGTAAGGAAAAATCGGCGTATGCTAAGACCGGTGCGGTGGACAATTTTTGTTTTAGCAAGTTGAAGTTCTCCTGACATTCCTCATCCCAAAGCTGCATGTCGCTGTTAAGGACCTTTTCTTAGACTTACCTGACCACGCAGCAACCAGCCGATGTAATGGGGCGGCCATTCTTGCAAAGTTGTTAACAAATCTGCGATAATAACTCGCAAAGCCCAAAAAGGACCGGAGTTCGGAGACTGTAGTCGGCACCGGCCAATTGGTGACCGCCTCGATTTTATCTGGGTCCGTGGACACGCCCTGGTCTGATATAATATGACCCAAATACCGGACTTCGCATCGAAAGAAGCTGCACTTTGGTAGTTTGACCTTCAACCCCTCGTGCTGCAAGCGCCCCAGCACCCCCTCCAGCCGCTGCAGGTGTTGGTGTACATCCGAAGAAAAGACGACGATGTCGTCCAGATACAGGAGCAAGATTGCCCCTGCTGGTCTCCAAAGATCCTTTGCATGAGCCTTTGAAAGGTGCTGGGGGCATTGCACAGCCCGAAGGGCATCCGGTTCCATTCAAACAGGCCGAATGGTGTACAGAAGGCCATCTTGGGTTTATCGGCCTCAGTGACTGGCACCTGGTTATATCCACTCGCGAGATCCATCGTGGAGAACCAACAGGCACCAGTCAAGCTGTCCAGTGTTTCATCGATTCTCGGAGAGGGAAAGCATCCTTCCGTGTTTTCAAATTTAATTGTCGATAGTCAACGCAAAGTCTTAAGCTTCCGTCCTTTTTGCGGACTAGCACAATAGGCGATGCTACGAATAATCCCTGCCCCCAATAACTGGTTGATGTGGTCCTTAACCAATTCAAATTCAGACGGAGGGATGCGACGATGTCGTTGGCGAATTGGAATGTCATCGATTAGAGGAATGTCGTGGGTAATCAAATTTGTGCACCCCAGATCCTGATCTGACTCCGCAAACACAGAAACATATCTCCGCAAAAGGGCCCTAGCTGTACCCTGTTCTTCCGGGGACAGACTGGACAAGTCAACTGCGTCGACCTGGTCACCCACCGTAAAGACCTGTTGTGACGCAGTATGCGCAGTAAAAGTTCTGTCCTCCTCGACACCTGCTGGCAAGCTGACCACATTGACGTGATCTAAAGTGCCCATAACAGTGTGCGGATGCAACAGTACTTCACTAGTGCCCACATTGACAACTGGGATGTATGCTGTCCCTCGCACAACATGCACCAATGCAGGAGACGCTAACAACCCCGCAGGCAAGCCAGACTCAGGAGGTTCACACAAGACTGTTCTTTCTGCAAATTGTTCCGAGCATGTGGCGGCCACAATTTTCATGGCGCCTGCAGGAATGTGCAAAGCTCTTTTCCCGCGCACCCGTACCCTGCCTGGATTTCCTAATGGGGCCTGCAAGCTAGCCCTGTGACACTTTTGCAGAGCCTCCATAAGAGTAGAGGGAATTGAACCAGAGGGTGCCCCGAACAATGCAGGGCCCTGTTCACCAAACAGTTCCTGATAGCACCTGCGGATTATGTTCATCCCCAGAACACCTGGCACTTGAGCGGGTGTGCTACCATGTGGGTCTCTCACCACCAGGACGCCACACTGGGGCATAAGCTTCCCACAAAAGGTGATGTCTAGCTCCATATAACCTATATAGGGTATTGCCAAGCCATTAGCAGCTTTAAGCTTAAGCCAATGGCAAGCTTTAAGGCGATCCTCCCCGCAGGCAGCGAAATGTTCAGAAAAGAAGCTCTCGGCTATAGTAGATACCATCGAGCCAGTGTCTATAAGGCACGGCACAGAAACGCCGCTCATGCAAACATCCATGTGAGGGCAAGATGAAATAAGTTTAGGCACCTCTTCCAAATGCGGCAAAGCCTGACCGGAGCCACTAAGTACCCCACCCGAGCTGTGGCCCTGCAGCATGGTGGGTTCTAGTTTTCCGGACGCCTTTGTGACTGCTGTGGCCCCTGCATCGGCAGCTGCGAACGAGGAGGGGCATGTTGCCAGTCACAGTCCCTAGCAATGTGCCCAGGCTGCTGACAACGCCGGCAGATGATAGGTCCATTGCGAGTGAAGTTACTCCGTGGGTAAGGCGTCCGAGGAGCCTGCAACCGAGCCACGCTCTGCATCAATTGGTCAAGTTGTTCTTGCTGTCGTCGCAGCATTTCTTTCATCTCACTAACCTCAGCTGTTGGTGGCAAATTAACTGTTCGCCGGCAATCGCCTTGAACGGCGTACTGGATCCCTAGAGCTGAGGGGACGGAATTACTCCGACCACGCACCCCCGCTGGCAACCCCTCACGCTCCCACCTCATGGCCTCACCTCTGACCTCGAGCAATGTTGCACTTGGTTTGCCTCGTATGTACTGTTTCAGTTCCCGGCGCAAAGCCCCATGCAAAACCTGTTCAACAAATTGGTCACGCAAAAGATTGTTTGCATTTGGCATGTCGTTCGGCGCGCGTTGCTTGACCTTTTCCATAAGAGACATAAGCGCGAGAGAAAACTCCAATAATGTTTCACCTTCCTGCTGGCGACGGGAAAAGAATGCTTCCTGAAGCGCTACGTAGGATTCTGTGCACCCATAAAGGTCCTGCAGAATAGCAGTAATTTGTTTTGGGTCGCTCCGTTCTGCTGCAGAGCGATATTTTATCTCTTCACGGGCCTCCCCTTCCAAGTGGTCAAAAAGAAAAAATGCCTGGTCAGCCGCAGATAAATGCCTAGCCCTCATACACGCCTGGGCCTCATCCAGCCATTCCCCCAAACTTATTCCTGTCGGCCCCCTAAACATTGGGCAACGACGATCGCGCGGTACAAAAGCAAGTCTGTCGACACCAGAGTTACCTCGTACTGGGACGGCTGGTTCGGGGGTGGCAGCGGATGGCCCAGCATTACAGTCTGAGGAGGGCTGAGCGTTAGCTTGACGCAAACTTTCATTTTCAGCTCTCAACTGGGCTAGGGCGTCCTGCAGCTCCCGCAGCTGCTCCTCCATAGCTGAAGAAAAACACTCCAAAAAAAAAATATGAAAAGCACCGCTGTGTAGTCACTATTAATGCTCAATTTCACATTCAACAAGGCATGAAATATTTTAACAAAAACGAGTAATTCTCACTTTGTACTTACCGTGAAATGAAATAGGGCCAGCTATACAGTAGCAGAACGTAATAGTCTATGCATATATTATCACAGAACATGCAATTAGAAAAAAAAACCACACACAAAAAAATCACTGCAAACAAAAGCATGCAAAACACTTCAAATGTGATCACAATTGTTAAATATGCCTATACCACTTATTTTCCCCCTGCAGCTTTGCAATTTCAAATCCACAAATACCACTAGATTTTGCAGAATCACTGTTAATTTCTCAATGAAAAAGAAAAGAACTTAACCTAAATAAATATTAATGTTTCTGTTCAGTGTCAGTCCATCGTGCCAGCCAACGCCACGTTTGTGGTAGCCGAGAGGTAGGTTATAAAGTAAAGATGTAATGATTCCCCACTAATCCCAATTACATCAAAACACCAGAACTATAGAAGCGCAACGCCACCTGGTTGATAAAATTTAGCCCAACTAAACCTTTGGCACGCAGATTCAACCAGGACTGAATGGACAGAAACCATAAATTATGAAAAAAAATATACATTCTTTATTTTACATGTATTGTAAAGAAACAGTTAACATAATAAACAATAAAATGACCAGACTTCACGCACTCTCTCACACACACATAAAATGGTCAGTAATTGATTAATTCTAAGAGTTCATTGCCGATAGGCCTTTACAGCCGTGTGCTTATGTGTTGTACAGTTCAGACAGTCTTTACACAGCGGTACCTTGCACCGTGGGAACACGGCTCCGCCACGGCGCCACCAAGCGCAGCAGAGCGCACGGAGAGGCTGTGCGTAATGTGCGTAATTGGGAGAACCAGTCAGAAAAATGAGCAAGGAAGAGGAGGCCCGTGACGATCCTGTAGGCTAAATAAATTTGGATTAATTAGATTGTTTTACCTGTATGGGTTAATAGTACACAGAAATACCTACCTGTAGCTCTAAAGGAACCAAACTCTTGGCAGGAGATGCCGAAAAATCTCACAGCTGGTGCGCACGAACGGATCTAAATGAACATCCACATGAGCCGGGAATTCCAAATATTTTATTAGATTTAAAAATAAAAGAAAATACTTTTGCTTACCCAAGAAACAATGAAAGCACACGCGCGCTCCAAGCAGGCCTTAAAGCGCGTGCAAGGCCAAACGCCGTGATCTAAAACAGTGCGTAAGCCTAATTAGTTGGATTGATCATGAATGAATGAAAGTATGGAGAGCGCACACTCACCAAACTGCCAGCGGTAAAGATTACGTCGCCTATGATATGCTGATTTGGTGGCGACCAAATGTTTGAGGCAGAGAGATCCAAAATTGAGCTTTTAGGCTGGCCGCTCTGCTTAACAGGTGCGCACGGTGAGCTGAAGTCAGAGGTGAGACCAAAGAGGAAATGCAGGCAGGGGAGACTTCCCTAAATAACCTCTGCTAGAACGTGATTGGACGGCCAGCGGAAGCGCGTGTCATCACAGTTGTATGATGAAAAGGTCAGCCAAGCCGTCAGGTGCCGCTTTCAGAAAGCGAAGAAAAGAGGCGGAGGAAAAACGGGTCCAAAGCAGAGGTATGCCGCACGTCATTGTTCTAATAATTCTATATTAAATTAGCGCTAGCTTTTAGCATGTTGTTTAGCGTCACTGCACCGCTACAGATAAAGTTTATGTTTTAGTGTAGCGTAGCGTTGTTGTTTTAAATATAAGCCCACAGCAGGCCAGGCCAGCTACCTGTAAGGTCATTGGTCAAGGAATTGTGAGATTTGCAAAAGCATCACTATTTACTTATACGGTATCCCACTGACTAGTGCAAACTACAGGCTACTGAATGTAACAAACATTTTTGTCCACTTCAGATGCTATCAGAAAATATCTTCAACCACAGCCAGAGCCAGCACCTGAGGGTGCAACAGGTGAGCACCTACTCAAGTTCTCACAAATATGAGACCATCCACTCCTTCCCTTCCAGTTACATTAAAACTACTGTGCTGCTTAGATATGACTGTAATTTAGTATTTTTTTAAATTAATAATGTACTTATGAGAAAAAAGTCAACATAGCATCAAATCAACTTGTAATGCTAAAGTGAATTTGCTGTTATTACAGAAACAACATCTTGTCCTGGAACAAGCAACAGCATTACTGTTGATGAGGCACAGCAACAAGATCCAGGTGAGTTTTAGTTGATAAAGTAAAAACAGTTCTATATAGTTATTTTTAAGTAAAATTCAGTATGTCTCTACATGGCAGTATAAAGGTGTTGTTCATTAATGATTAGCATTAATTCATTAACAAACAACACCTTAATATGGCAAAAAATAAAGTTGCCTACATTAGTTGAATCCATATAATACAGATTGTTAACAGTTATTGAATAGTAACAAACTTTTTTATTTCTCATTAGATACATTTTGTAACTTGTACATGGCATAGACACACAATTAATATATTCTGCTCACATTCAAATATTCAAAACACAACAAATAATATTGTTTTCATTAGTAAAATATAAGATAATGTTTGCCACGAAATATCTAAAAATGTAATTGTCTCATTTAAGATCCGGTGATTACTGCTAGTGACTAGACATTCACTCTGTGAAAATACGACATAATGACATAAAATACATTTAGATAAGATTACTTTTAGCTGCTGTCCATCTGATTTTAATATTTTTTGACTGTAGAATGTTGTGATGTTACATGAACAGAATCTATTGCAAAAACAATCCTAGCATTGATTGATGATTGTTGTGTGCATTTGTCTCTCTTACAGATGAAGGCCCCAGCACAAGTACCGTCATGACCACCACCACCAATATCCAACAGCTTGAAGATGCACCAACTTCAGTTTGTGAGTCTGTTGAGGCTAATCCCATAGATCCTGCTGGTTGGCCCAGCCTGTCTGACAATGTTAGGACTGAGTTGGTCAATCGTGGGCCTTTTTCTATTAAGTCAGACTTTTCTTTCCCCAAGAAAGAAGATGGTAGAAGTTTCCATCACCACTTCTTTAACAGACATTTAACAAATGGGGAAAAAATCAAGAGAACATGGCTGATGTACTCCCCAAAGAATGACAGTCTGTATTGTTTTTCATGTAAGCTTTTCTCACAAAAGGCATTCAAGCTAAGCAGAGATGGTCTTAATGACTGGAAAAACTGTGGAGACATTCTCAAAATCCATGAGACCAGTTCTGAACATTGCAAAACAATGAACTCATGGAAAGAACTAGAAAGCCGTCTCAAGAGTGGCCAAACAATAGATAAAGTAGAAATTGAACTAATAAATACAGAAAGGAGGAGGTGGCAAGAAGTTTTAACAAGGTTGGTGGCAATAATTCAGTCCTTGGCAGCTAGAAATATTGCACTTAGGGGAACCTCAGAAAAACTACATCAGCCCAACAATGGAAATTTTCTTAAGGAAGTAGAACTAATGGCACAGTTCGGGGGGGGTAGGGGTCGTTAGAGGAACAAGACAACTAATGGTAGAGCGATGGACTCCAAACACCCTGGAGACACAAAACAACAACGTCCAGCTTGGAGCAGCCAATAGATA
The DNA here is from genome assembly GCA_038363315.1 of Mugilogobius chulae. Classification (NCBI taxonomy): domain Eukaryota; kingdom Metazoa; phylum Chordata; class Actinopteri; order Gobiiformes; family Gobiidae; genus Mugilogobius; species Mugilogobius chulae. The sequence continues at coordinate 33,804,792 of CM076408.1, forward strand.
CAGTCGGCATCAAAGGCCACGCCCACTAACGGACCTCCGAGAGTGAATCAGAACAGCAGCTTTATCACTGCTCAAAAACTACAACAGCAAACATGGACTTTAGGAGATATATTGTGTCAAATACAGACACGAAGACGTGGTGATAAATAAAGTGATTCAACCTTCCAAGTATGTAAATATATCTAACAATGCTAACGGTAGCTACGAGCTAAATGCTAACGTGATGCTAGCGCCGAGTAGCGTCTTTTAGCAACTTTTTTAACTTATTGTGTACTTTTCTGACATAACAACATCTCAGTAACCTCCATTTAAACCCGGTTGTAACTCGACTTGAATTAGTTGTCCTAAAAATACATTTAATTCGCCAGAAAACGTCGTAAGAGGTAAACAGTTTAGCTTCCCATATGGTGAGGCAGGAGATGTTTTCCCCCTCGGCAACCAACAGTTGCTGCTGAGGGGGAAAACAACAGTGACGCGTTGCCGACTGTATCTATAGCTCCATCCCTCTCTGGTTGAGACAATCCTGGCATCGTGAAGAAGTGTGTTTTTGGCTTCATTCTGGTGCCTTTTATAGAGAAGACTTGAGCACAGTTAACCAGCGGTAAAAGTCAACTCTGAGTTTCAAACATGAGTTTGTGTGAATAAACATCCCTGTAATGCACTCTTTATTGTTCTCACAATCAGTCAAGCCAAACCAAGAAATCTGTTCACCTGTGTTCAGCTTACTGTGGACTGAAACCATGGTGCTAGCCTGTTTTTCCAATTGTACTAATTTTCTAAGGAATTTTTGAAAATTGTTGCGTTTCTTTTTTCCTTGAGTGTACGTTCAAAATAGCTAACTTCTGTACATACGACCATTTCCTGTTAGCGTTAGCATTTAGACACAAACATGTCTCTTTTTAAACTCACAAGTGTCTCTGGTGAAATATTCCTCTAATATGTAAAGTATTTTACATGTTTTCTGTAACATTCACCACAACTGTCTGATCTAAAGAGGATTTATTTGTTTTAAACTGATGTAGTGAAAATCTAATAGAAATTAATTTAACAGGAATTGGTTGTATGTACAGGACGTACTATTTTGAACAAAAACTGCACAGAGCCAATAGCATAGACATATAATTAGTAGACGCGCAGTCCGACTCTGATGCTATCGAACACTTAGCATCTGAGCTAGTCCGGTAAGATTTAAAAGGAACCCCGAGAATTTTTTAATGTTTGTTTTTCGAGTTTTCCTTATATCATCAAAGATATAAATACACACGAAAATAATCTGAAAAATCTACCGTTTTATTAAACTTTTAAGAAATATATTTTCACGGAAGACGCCATCATTGTTTACAACACAGTGCATTATGGGTAGTATGACGTCGAATCGTGTAACTACGAGGAAAGTTATGAAAGCTTACCGCATTCTCTTGTTTCCTCCCGAGACGAAATCACAACCAAAAGCCACTCAATGTACCATTTTACAATGTGTTGTCGACGAAAAACTACTGACGCTCCTGTTAACCAGGTCAACGGCAACTGTTGCGACTGTTGCGTGCGTCTCACGACTGACGCTCACTGCGCCAGTGCGCCACACGATTCTGCGTCATCACCTCAAGATGGCGGCGCCCGTAATATCAGGAAGTTGTTGTAAACATGACAATTTTACGTCAAACGGCGAATATTTGTTTACTTTAAGTTCTACTTTTAGTAAGTATACATATACGAAGTATTTTGGATCTATTTATGTAAATATTCGGGGTTCCTTTTAAGCTAGTCCGGAGCATTCTACTGTTTATTTTCCTACAGCCGTTAGCATTAGCCCGCAAAAAACGCAAATTATGAAAGATCCAGAGAGTGTCAGCTGGTACAAACCTACCGACCACATTTAGCAGAGGTCAAAGGTCAGAGGTTTTTACAAATTATTGTTGAGTTTACAAACCTTTTAGTATTTTATTGTAGATAAAAATTGTGTGTAAAACTGTTAACGGCTAGCGAAGGCAAGGCAAGGCAAATTTATTTGTATAGCACAATTCATACACAAAGCAATTCAAAGTGCTTTACAAGGCAGGAAAATATACATCAATAATTACAATACAACATGATTAAAAATATATAAATAATCAGCATAAAATGTACTTTAAAAGAAGAAAAGAGTGCAGACAAAGCATTTCAGTCATATGTTATGCATCTTTTAAGGCTCTAGTGACACCAAACGTCTATTTGACATGTTACTAGTGAGAAAAGCAGACAAATTACATAAATAACACCAAACAAAGTTATAGCTTCACTTCTCTGTGGAGGCGCTGTCGTGTCAATTTTCGTCCGGAAGACCAGATTCGTCCGGAAAGTCCTTTTTAGGTCAACGACGCATGCGCAGACCGAAATTACGTATTTTAAACACATTATTTGTAAGTGTACAGTTAATATTATTTCTTTATATTGACATTTATGAATGTATAAAGCAAAAGTTTGCCAATAGAAAGCCCAAAACGGCACATTTATTTATCGCCATTTTAAGCTAGCAGATAGCAGCCGGAACTAGCTTAATGAGGCATTTACAGCTTTAAACGGTAAAAATCTCATTATACAATCATTTGCTTTGTTGAACTCTGTAAGGGAATTTTGTGTTTAACAGATTAGTTTCGTCTGTGTTTAATTACAATTTCAATACGAATAAAACAATGTAAAAGAAATAAGGCTAACGGTACGAATCGGGTCTTCCGGTACGAAAAAGGACGTGACACGCGCGTCTGTCGCATCGGCAACTGATGGAGAATTTCCAGTCTAAGAATATAGTAGTTTGAGAAATATAATTTCACATCGCTAAAGCTGTTTAAAAAACTTCATAAGACAAAAATCAGTCCATTTTGCTCATGGTTTTGCTGAAATTGCTTGTTTAAGCTAGTTTTATCCATAAAAGTGCAACTTCTGCCATTGTGTATAATTGATTTGCGTCATCACCTCTACCGGAGGAATATGACGTCGAACTGTTCAAGTTGTCAACAGAGCTGAGATGCTGATTGCGCGTCTACTAATATAATGTCTATGCCCAATAGAGGTTATGCACTGACAAATTTTATTCTAAAAATGCTTAGCAACATTTAGAATGAGTGGGATTTCTTCATTGTATTTCTTTGTTGTCGTGGCAACGGCTTGTCTGCTAATAACAGTTGATGATTTTGGACATTTTAACTTCAACATGGACTCAAAAACATATGTTAAAAAGGAGGTAGAAAAGGGGGACACAGAGCATGGAAACGTTGCTAAATGCAAACAAAAAAAATCTTCTACTGACAGCAAGTATTTTGAAAGAAAAACATGGTTGTAAAACCCACACACGAGACAAAGAAAGTACTTTAGATTAATGAAGACAAACTGTGTTGTGCAGAGGTGAGCAATTCTTTTTTTTTTTTTTTTTCTGAGAACCATGTTCAAACCCAGACAAGTGGCAGGGGCCGGGCTGCAGACACTGGGATAACAAAGGTTGGGCTAGTTTAAGCTTAAGCTATAAAAAGTAGCATTTTTTTAAGATATATTATAATGTTATGAGAAAAAATAACTAAAAATGCACTGTTTCTGTCATTTATGGTTCTTTGTTGTAGGCCTACTAAATAACTCATAAAAAATGGGATCTTTTCTTCGAGCGAGTGTTATTGGCCTAGAAGAGCGCCTCGTCCTGTTTGTTTCCAAAGAAAAGTTCTTTCTTTAGCTGTATTTTTTCACATATGACATAAAAACATTTCTCCCCATTCAGGATGTCATTTCATTTCTCCTAAATTGTGTAGTTGACCTTTACCTCCAGAAAGATACACAGTGTACTTTTAATACACGTTTGCATAAAAACACACAATAGAAGTCAAACGCTGTCATTTCGATCTTTATAATGATGTTCCTGGTGTGTACACAAGATCGCTGTAAACGTTAAAATTTAATCTCCAAAAATGGCAACTTTCAATGGCTTCTACATTATTCTCAGAAAAATGTTACTTTATTCTTGGGCAATTATAACAATTTAAAGCTACAACTTTTTTCACAGACAATTGATTTGTCTGGCCTGATTCTGGCCCCTGGGCCACAGTTTGCCCAGGTTTGGTGTAGTACATTAATTTATTTCTAATTTTCTGTGCGGTAGAGTGAAGATCCTGCTGTAAACATCGTGCAGTAAAAGTCAGGACATTGGGTAGATTAGACAGAACACTGATTCAATCATTAAAACGTGGAAGATAACTGTGGAGACCTGAGCCCTGTACTACGAAGCTAGATTTGGGGTTTAGCGAGGTAAGTTCTGGTTAAACCTGGTCTGGCGGTCCTACGAAACTGGATCACGTCCTATCGGGTTAGATCTCTATGCAACATGCGGCAAACTCATAACCTGCTCGACCAGGATAAGTTCCCGAATAAGTTAAAAAGACGAGGCGCTGGCCAATCAGAGACGAGAATTAAGCCGTTTGTAAAGAGGGGAGAGAGAGAGATGAGAGAGGGCAGCGGAGAAATGAGAAATGTGAAAGTTACGGCGTTTTATATCAATGCGATGCGCACGGCACGTAACCTATTTATTAAGAGGAGGATGAGATCTTAACAGTGACTGAAGAATCCAGTTTAATCTGTGTGATGATTAATAAATTCTTCATTGTCAAGAAATAATTAATGACTGCACCTTGTGCACATTTGGCTGTGGATTTTTACGCATCACTTTGACTCAGATAAAGGACACAGCTCATTCAGACTAAACGGTCGATCTATTAAATGTTTGTCATGTCTGCACCATGCACATTTGTGTTTTAGTCTGTTATATCGATGCAGGACATTTAAATGAACTCTGCAGCGTAACTGTGTCTGTGATTGGCTGATTAAGCTCAGACTTCATTTGAAGCTGCAGCGCATTTCCTTCTTAGATTTTAATACTCGTATTTCGCTTCATGATTGACGTTTCCTCACGTTTGAAGTCCGCAACTCAGGTGTTCTGATTGGTCAGTTTGCGTTAACCCCGCCTCTGCTCTGTGAACGCGCACGACTTCATTGAGAAAATCCAGGGTTAACAGATCCAGTTGTGAACTCGTTTCGTAGGACAGCTTATCGAGAGAGGCTCATGTCTGGGTTAGTCAACCCGGGTTAGAGAAACTTATCCAAGATAAGTTCACGACGTTCGTAGTACAGGCCTCTGGTTTTGTTTTCAGCCAAGGCGGCTCCTCACTCATTTCTTTGGGAGTACTATGGTCAATATATTGCCAATTATCAAAGCCCAATGACCACAGTGATATTGTCTAATCCATCAATCTAATATAAGTTTACACCACTAAGCAAGCAAACAAATAACATGTGGCCACCTTATGTCAATAAAAAATCAAGATCTAAACCAGTAAAATACATAAGCAGGCTTCAAAGTAATAATAACACATCTATTTATTTGTTAAGACAATAAAACCAGCCTGAGATTCACAGTAAACATGGACAGCACGGAACGTAGGAGCAGCACCAGCAGGTCCCATTAGTTTGCATTGTAGGGCTGAAAAAAGCGCTCTTACATTAGATTTAGTGGATGCAGCGGGTGCAATTTAAAATTGAGCTACAATCACACCAAAAAAGGCAAGACTATGTACTGGCAGCCGAAAATAAGCTCTTCTGATGTTTGAATGTTTTAAGGCATTTTAATCAAGTTTTAATCGGTTATGATTAACTTTAACTACACACCTCGCTCATTTTTTCCCCTATCGCCATAGTGTTGGGTCGCCCCTGTTCTTTTCAGAATCTTGAAACGCCAGTGGACAAAGTGTGGTCTATTTTTGCTGACTGTTCAGCATTGATCAGATAGTTCTGGGGATCAGAAAATACACTTGCCTGGGATCCAGATCCCACGCTTCTGGTCTGGTCACCACACCCCCACCTGTGTTTCAGATCAACTCCCCCACAAATCGGGCAACAAAGGCGTTGACCGAAATCTACCTTCACTCACTTCACAACACAGCACAGTTTTTTATTTTTTTCTTCGATCATGATGATGAGCTGGAAGAGGTGTGTGTGTGGACAGGGAAGCCTGGGCCTCCATGCTCAGACTACTGCCTCCACGACCCTTCTCAGGATAAAGAGTAACAAAATGGAATGAAATGGAACCTTTTGGTCTTGGATCGCCAGATAGCTCATTATCCCTGAGGACGTCTTCAAACTTTCCTGAATCCCCACGAGTGTCTATGATGGGAATCTGTACTTCTGGAATCAGGAGGTTCTTAAAATAAACATAAAAATCTCTCCATCCACTTCATTTGTAAGTATTTAAAGAAGCCAGCAGTCACCATACTTCAGTGGTAGATAATGTATTTTAAAAATCTCACGGTAAAATATTAAAAACCCAGTATTTTAGACAGCCCAGTCTTTGAAGAAAATTAAGATGCACAATGAAATGTTTTCACGCCTTTTTTATGTTATAAAAAGCCAAAATGTAGCATAACAACGAATTTTGGTTGAAGTCACGTGGCAACATTTTCGTGGGGTTTAACGGGTAAATCTTAATCTACCACAAGCCCCGGACTTAAATTTACTAATTTTAGTAAGTTGAAGCCTAAACGTACCCATTAAACCCAAAGAATATGTTGCTTTATGGCTTCAACCAAAAGTTGTGGTTATTTTATGTTTTGGCTTTTCATAACATATTGGCATAAAAAAGTGATGTGACAATGGCGAGCGCTGCGATTCTTTTGAACGACTCCTCACTGTGAAAGATGGGAGTTGAGTCACGGAGGGGAACGACTCATTTCCTAGATGGGGAGGAAACAACAACAAATACAGAGACTATGTGTGAGTACAGAGAACACAGTACACCGGTCTCCTCTGGTGTTACCTCAGACACAGTGCATATCGCATTAACATGTACGCACGTGTGTAACCAGTGTAAACCCACACGAGGGACCACGTTGGAGAAGGGTGTGGTGGTGACGGGATAAACTCACTCCCTCAGGTATAAGAACCTACAAACAAACTGGGCTTTGGCTCAATGAGTTTGTCACGGTAGACCGGGTTCACCTCCCACTCAGGGCATGTGCAAGACCACACCGGTCACACGTGACGCGTACTGCCGTTGTCTTTGGACTCGCAGGAGGGATCACAGATTTAATTTCATTTCGGAAAGGTTGTGGTGGTGACAATAAAAGTCTGACCATGTTCTCATATTCCTGCGGTAACTTTACATTTAAACATGTCTGAGTTTGTGTCTTTATTCGGCTCATTTCTCCATGAATATGAGTCGTAGTGCTATAAAACACACATAATTTGTCTGGTTTAGCTGTATTTGTCTCAGTTCTCCTCGACTGCTTTGCTTCCCTGCACTTGTGTAAGTGAGAGTGAAAGAGCGAAAGGAAAAGGAGCAAAAAACACTAAATTCCACTTCATTTGCAGTCTAAATTATTTGTTAAAATTAGTTTGTTCTTTGGTGTATTTCAATAAACACTTTTAATAAATGCAGTGTGGACTGAGGAGGGTTAAAAAAAAAGGAGAGTCACATTTTTGAACGTTTTATGATAATATGAATCTTTTCAAAGACTCGAAAGTCCCATCACCAGTGCTCGGTGTACGTTTTTCACATTTCGTTGTATATCTACATTTTCTTCAGAGAGTGTTGCTTTTTGAAGATACAGTTATGTCGGGTGTGGCTGAGACTCAGACATTGTGTGGGCGAATGCTTGAAACCTGGATTAGGTCATTAGAGTTTGTAAAGAAGAAAAACTAGTCCAGTTTATGTCACGTGCCAAAAAAAAAAAAGCTACAACCCTGTTTCAAATGGAAAAAAAATAATTCAAATGACAGAGCAAATAATGTAATGTGTCCTGATCTGAACCACTAATATAAAAGAGGCATGGTTTTACCTGAGAGCCGCCCTCAACCCTGGAGGAGATGGGAGTTTCATTTTGAATGTTGGATGTTGGGCTTGCTTTTAAGGGCCCAGACACACTGCAAATGACAAAGCGTGAACTAGCGAAACCACAGCCATGCGTCCACACATCGGTGGCCACAACGCCAATGCAGCAGGATTATGTGTCGTGTGTAACTACGAGCCACTGACCCTGTGTTTTTCTATAGGAAAGCTGTGTCCGTCTGTGTTTATGCGCTTGTATCAGGTCTCCACATTAATAGGTTTATATTTCCCCTCTGGACGGGCTGATCACATCAGATCTGCACTGTATGGACTTCTTCATACAGTCCACATCTGTCCCAGGTACTACTGATGGCAAATACAATAGAAGACGCCTGATTTCTCTTTGTTCTACGCACCTAAGCCTCCGACAAGCAACAAAAAAACTAGGTCGAATTCTTTCGCTCATGAACGACGTGTTGCCTGCTATGCGCGACAAGCGTGGATGGTGTGGCTGGTTTCATTGACTTTGCGTGTTTTTAAACAATACGCATGAAATGTGTGACTATTTTAATTGCGTGTAGGGTTTGCGTAGCTCGAAAACCTCTTGCAGTATGTCCCTGGCCTATGACAGTCAATAAATACTTCTGCTTCATTGAAAAATGAATATCTTGGAGAAAGAAGGTTATACTGTAGTTCCTAAAAATGACTGTTTTATTTTTCTCAACTGGTTATATGATTTCTAAGACATTACATTTTATTAAGTAATTTATTTCACCCAGTTTGGTAGATAATGTATTTTACAAGATGTCACTGTAGAACAGAAATAAACAAATCCAATTTTAATAAGATAAAGATTGTTTTCTCAGGTGTGGCTGTGACTCATGTTGTGTGGAGACTGTATCATTAGATAAAGTAGAAAAACTAGTTTGATTTATGTAGTGAGTCAGTTAATGCAACAAGCCTGTTCCAAATGACATGAAGTATTGAGTCCTGATCTGAATCATGTTACTGTGTCACATGAGGTTATGAGTGGAGAAAACTTCAGTAATAATCATAATGATAATAGTAATCATTATAAAAAAAAAAAAAAAACATTTACAAAGTTTTGCACACACCGCAAATTATTTCACAATAGAAAAATAATAAAAACATCAAAAGCACATGTGTAAGCAATGGAAGCAGACATTCATTCTTTTTTTTTTTCTACCGCTTAATCCCGTTAGGGGTCGCGGGTGACTGGAGCCTATCCCAGTGACTTTGGGCCTTAGGGGGGAACACCCTGGACAGTGGCCAACTTGCCGCAGGGTTAGACAGACAAACATTCACTCTCTCATTCACTCACTAAGGGAAATTTACAGTGATGCCCAATTAACCTAAACATGCATGTCTTTGGAGGTGGGAGGAAACCGGAGAAAACCCACGGTGACACGGGGAGAACATGCAAACTCCACCCAGAGAGATCATGAGATGTTGATATGGTCCGACCCGGGAGTCGAACCCACGACCTCCTTATTGGGAAGCCAGAGCTCTAACCACTTGCTACCGTGCACTCCAGGAAGCAGACAGAAAGACACAAAATCAGACAAATCAAAAAAACAATTAGACAGTTAAGAAAGACTATTGGATACAGTAATATTGGATAAAAAGTGATTTAAAAGACGATTCTGATGGTGCCAGTCTTTTTCTCCTCAAGCTCAGTATTGACTTGCCCCCTCATCAGGTTTTACAGAAAAATGTGTATCTACGTGAACGGTCTACACGGAAATCAATGACAATCCAACAGCAGCTCTCCACTGTCCTCCATAAGCAGCTGCTTGAAACTCACAGAAACAATAAATACCTTCAGCGTCTGCTCTGCTGTGGTCCGTGCAGACTGACCGTGCGAGACGCATAAATCAAGCTTCAGACAACTCTTTCCAAACAGAGTCTGGATTTAAGGACACTGACAATAATGATATAGAGGAACTCAACAGTAACCTGGCTCTACCAGATTCTCGCGATATTTGGGATTTTCACAAATTTTCAGAATAGGCCCTTTTCACGCTGCGGCTATGCTAGCTCCGGTTTGCGTGATACCTGTGGATAGTTCCTTGTCCCATTCATTACTTACGGGGAATTTGCGCTAATATTCATTAATATTTTAAAAATTCAAAGCAGTGAGCGGATTTCAACTAGATAACCACTGGCAGTGAGTTCAGAGCTTCACATAGGAGGTAAATAGTTCACCAGAGAAAGACTGCGTTTATAAAAGTGTGCAAGTTTGGCGCAATGCTAAATGCTAACAAATAAATTAGCGCAAATATAAAGCAAACTATTTGATAAAAATACATGACATAGACCGAGTGTTTTTGTACAAAGCTAGTTCAGTTTGTAGAGTTATTTTAAAATCAATAAATAAATAAATACAGGTTAGCATTAGCTTCAGAGACAGAACGACACATTTTATAAACACATGGTGAAGTATTTACCTCGTATGTGAAGCTATGAACTTGCCGCAAATGATTTTCGGGCTGTAACTTGTTATCCAGGGAATGAACTGAACGGAAACAATGATCCACTGGTATATTCACACCGAAGCAATAGCAAGAGCCTGTTCATCTGTAGTTCATCTGCCGTACGGTTAGAGACGGACACTTTCAGCTGGACCAATCACAGCGCAGCATTGTGGTTTTATTGGAAGTACACTTTTGAACCAAAACCAACATGGTGGCGCCAACAAATCATTTTGACCTGTTTTAGGAGAATTGCAGATGATTTTGACTTGCAGAAAAACACATTGGAGTTTGACTACATCATAGAACTATGGATGAAGTGGATTACATTAAATATTAAAACTGTTTTAGGAGCACAATGGACAATAGTGACGCCTGATGTATACTGAGTGTGAGTCCGGAGCAGCCACAGGACTTAAAAATGCTTGAAACCAACTCGCTGTTACAGTGACCTCAGAGCAGTGTGGGTCTGTGGAAAGAATCCACAAGAAGTCGTATTTTCCCAGAGTTGGTGTAGCACTTTGGAGGAAACCTGCGTGTGTTCTGAATCAAATCCTCGCTTTCAGCACACATCAGGCCTGAGAGCGCAAAACGAAAAAAAAAAAGAGAAATGAAGAAGGGGTCGCCTGCAATGTCCGGCAATAATTAAAATATTTTGTACTTTCTTGTCCAGTCATGTTTTGTTTGTCTGATGACTTTCCTGAACTAAACCACACCTGGACCGACCCATTCTGACAAACAGCAGACATGAAAGTACATTTGAGATTTCTGCACAACATTTATTACACCAAATCCCTGTGTACACTGTTTTCAGTGCCACTTGTTTTTTAGTCTTGATATTTGACATTGATTAATAAAAAGCTGTAATAACAGTGTTTGTAGTTGGTACGTTCCAGTTACTGACACATCTTGCCTCAGGGAAACAGCCTCACCTTAAAAGAAGCAGAGCAGCCAGAAGAGAGCATTTGGAGATTTCAGTCATGGACCTTAGACCTGCACCTGCACTTGAAACGATACCTGGCGGGGTTTCAAAATCCCAACCAGCTGACCAAAAGATCCAGGACATGTGTAATTCTGTGAGTATCAGCAGATCAAACTGAGCTTTTCATATCTGAGTCATACACAATTTAATGTTTTTGTTGACAATGTGCTTTTGTTTGTTTTCAGTTAAAGGGTGAAGTGGAGAAGAGGACAGGAATGAACTATCACACTTTCCGGGCTTTATCTTACAGGGATCAAGTTGTAGCTGGAATGAACTATTATGTTGAGGTAAATCTGTTTCTTATGGAAGAAATTAAAGACCAATGCACTCACCAAAGTGATGAAAACTTTTAAATATAAATCATGTTGTGATGAACTGAAAGTTTGATCAGTTCTGAATAGGAAATCACTACAATCACAGAAGCCGTTTTAAACAAACAACACACACAATGTAAAGGGGGTAGACTGGAAAAAAATGACAACCTAAAATAAGTTTAAAAATTGTATTTTTAAAAGTCAGATAAGTCACAGTAAATAAGTAAAAATCTACAAATTAAACAGCCACATTTTGTCCTAATTAAGAGGATTTAGTTAAAACTTTTTTCACTGAGGGCTTCTGTTTACGAGTTGGTCTAAGGTCGAATTACAAACCGACTCCAGCGTAGTTCTTGGTCCATAAAAAGCTTCTGTAGCGTGCAGAGCGCAACTTAAATAAACTCCAAATGACACGCAGCAAGACAGATATCAGAGGTGAGCAATTATTTTTCACTGAGGGCCATTTTCAACTCCAGACAAGGGCCGGACCACGGACCTTAATACAAGAAATCTTATTATTGAGAGAACATTTCAGTGACTAGGCTGTTTAATCTAGTAGTATTTAAAAAGTATCTTAACAGTAACACTTCAAAGGAGTGACACAGGTCTGATCACATCTGGCCCCTGGGCCGCAGTTTGCCCATGTCTGAAGTTTATGTTGGTGTGGTAGTGTGGTAATCCTCATTTGTTTGCTATTATCAGACAGATGCTGTGTTATCATGTTTATCTGTGAACACAAGGGGAAGAGCTGTGGTTTATTCTCACATTTACATGGATTTGTTCTAATGCAATATTCCAGCGTCTGTACAGTCTGGTCTTACCTTGATAACTTGAACAGCAGTCATAAAATTGTCTCAAGTCTATAACGTCTCTGCCTGTAGCATCACGTCTCCTGAAGTAAACTGTGTCCTGCTCTGGGACAGAGTCAGCTGCTCCTAATGATCCAATGTGAAGCTGTTTGTTTAATCCAAGTCTGAAATCCAAACATTACAAAAATATGAAGAAACTCAACATTTACTAAACAGTGACACAAATCAGGAAGGGACTTTTCCTCCAGCCATTCAACAATCACTGTTTCTACTTTGTTGTTTTTCTTCCTCCAGTTTGAGGCTCAGCGCCACCACAGGCGAGGAGGCATTTGTGTTTTCCTTTAATCAGTTTGGTTCAGTAAAATGTGGTGAGAACACAAACCGCTCCTAATAGAAATGAAACGTGTTTCAACTTTTAGCTCCAGCAAAGCAGTTTAGTGGAAAGCACCCTAGACTTGGTCATGTACTGGTTTAGTAGTTTGACCTGGGTCTAGTCCTGGTATTATATTGTAAATCTAATATACTGATTAAGGCAAAGGATTGTCAAAGGTTAAGAAACTATAGTTTTATTTCCATTTTGTCTCATTGAGATTTTCTTCAAACAAGTCTGTTTCATCTGATTGAATCTACCTGAGCTAAACTGGTCTTAAATTAAGTTTTACTTGAAATACTGGGCTGGAAATAAGACAAATGAACTATGTTAAGACATATGTAATAGTTCTGACCTTTTGTGACCTCAGTGTGGGTTTTTATTTTCTCACAGGTTCATGTTGGAGGGAAGAATTGCCTGGAGCTGCAAATCTATGACCGGTTTGGTCCGCTGTCTCTCATTAATGTGAAGCAGTACGAGAAAACAGAGCCACAGGTAAACAATAGTCGTGTTCAAGATGGTCAAGGCGGTGCAGTCGGCTCGAGCCGGTAAGGGGGTTGGGTCAGATGACAGAGCAAGAGATCAATCAGCGCTACGGACAGTGCTGTCGTCAGACCCGACCCCCTTAACGCTTGAGCCGACTGCACCGCCTTGACCATCTTGAACACGACTATTGTCACATGTTTGATGCTGCGTTCATGTGCTGTGGGAAACTCTGACGCTTCTACGTAATGATCCCACTTCCCAAAACCAGAACATTCATGAACGCAGCTGTAAAAGCAACACGCTCTCACACAAATGTGTATCTATACTACGACATGTTAATATCGTATCAGGAGCACGTTTCTATGATTCTGTAGAAGTAATGCCGACAAAGTAATGATGTCATGTACCTTTGTTTAACCAGGAAAGCTCTGAGTCTGTTTCCCAGGGTTCAGTCAAGGACAATACGCCTTTAGCTCAAAAAATCGTTGGTGGACGTGGAGAGTCCAGACCAGCCGACCAAAAGGTTCAGGACATGTGTGATTCTGTGAGTATCAGCAGATCAAACTCAGCTTTTCATATCTGACTGTTCATAAGAATGTGTCAGTATTCAATTTGAACAGTTAATAGTTAGTTACTCTTTAAAATATGTAAAAGGTAAAACTGTGTCACTTTAATGCTGTTGTTGTTGACATTGTGCTTCTCTGTGTTTTCAGTTAAAGGGTGAAGTGGAGAAGAAGACAGGAATGAACTATCACACTTTCCAGGCTAAATCTTACAAGACACAAGTTGTAGCTGGATTAAATTATTTTGTTGAGGTAAATCTGCTTCTCACAGAGAAAAGTAGAGACTAACGCACACACCGAAGTGATGAGCACTTTTATAAATAAATCAGGTTGTGGTGAAGTGTCACTGTGAAGGTTTTATCAGTTCTGCAATTTTGAAGAAAAAAATAAGACTGCTTTGACTGAGTCCTTATGTTTGTGAGGTGGTCTAAGGTCGATTTACAAACCGACTTCAGCGCAGTTCGTTTGTGATGTAAACACTGACGGCCCCAATTCAGCCCAACTTGAATTTCTTGGTTCATAAAGCTTTTGAAGTTTCAGAGCGCAACCTAAATAGACTCCAAAAGACCATTAAAAAGAGAGAAACAAGCAGCAAGACGGATATCAGAGGTGGGCAATTATTTTCAGGGCCATTTTGGACTCCAAACAAGGGGCTTGATACAAGAAATTGTTATTATTAAGAGGACATTTCAGTGACTTGACTGTTTATTCTATTATTGTTCGTTTATTGTGCTAATAATTAATTAAGTGTAGAAACATGATCCATAGTCAATAATAAAAGTATACATCTAAACAGTAACACTTTCTCGCTCAAAGAGTTGCCACAGGCCAGATCACAACAGGTCCAGGGCCGCATCTAGCCCCTGGGCCGCAGTTTGCCCATGTCATTAGTGTATGGTGGTGTGGTAGTTAATGATCCTCATACATGTGTTGTCAAACGCTGTGGTTTATTCTCACATTTACATGGATTTGTGCTAATGCAATATTCCAGCGTGTGTACAGTCTGGTCTTACCTTGATAACTTGAACAGCAGTCATAAAGTTGTTTCAAGTCTATAATTTCTCTGCCTGTAGCATCACGTCTCCTGAAGTAAACTGTGTCCTGCCCCGGGACAGAGTCAGCTGCTCCTAATGGTCCAATGTGAAGCTGTTTGTTTAATCCAAGTCTGAAATCCAAACATTACAAACATATGAAGAAAGTCAACTTTTACTGAACAGTGACACAAATCAGGAAGGACTTTTCCTCCAGCCATTCAACAATCACTGTTTCCACTTTGTTGTTTTTCTTCCTCCAGTTTGAGGCACAGCACCACCACAGGCGAAGAGGCATTTGTGTTTTATTGAATCAGTTAATTTCAGTAAAATGTGGTGAGAACACAAACTGCTAAAAATGAAATTGAAACATGTTTCAGCTTTTAGCTCCAGTAAAGCAGTTTAGTGGAAAGCACCCTAGACCTGGTCATGTACTGGTTTAGTCTAGTTTGATCTGGGTCTAGTCCTGGTATAATATTGTAAATCCATTATATTGATTAAGGCAAAGGGTTGTCAAAGGTTAAGAAAATATAGTTTTATTTCCAATTTGTCTCAACAAGATTTTCTTAAAACAAGTCTGTTTCATCTGATTGAAACAACCTGAGCTAAGTCTAACTAGAAATACTGGGCTGGAAATAAGACAAATGAACTAGAATAAGACATAATAGTTCTGACCTTCTGTGACCTTGTTGTGTGTTTTTCTTTTCTCACAGGTTCATGTTGGAGGGAAGAATTACCTGGAGCTGCAAATCTATGACCGGTTTGGTCAGCCGTCCCTCACAAATGTGAAGCAGTACGAGAAAACAGAGCCACAGGTAAATAATGTCACGTTTTACGCTGCGTTCACGTGCTGAGGGAAACTCTGACGCTCCTACGTAATGATCCCACTTCCCAAAACCAGCAGCTGTAAAACACACCTGAAACAGCCACTAAAACATTTGCATAACTTGAGCTTGACGGTGATTTATGACGATGTGTAAAAACTTTTATTGTTGTAGCACAAGGACTTACACTGCAAAAAGTGATATCTGGGTAAGTTGTTTTTTTTTTTTTCATTTGTGAAAGGAAAACACAATCTACTAATGGACCTGTGATGCAAATATGCAAAAAATATTGCCACTGTGGCTGACTAAAAGGCATGAGGCCAATTAGTTAAATTCACTTAAATCTTTATGTTGATGTAACTTGACAATTTGAGTCAAAGGTCTTCAACTTTTAATATATAAAGGACATGCATGACAGAGAGCGAGAGAGAGGAAAAAGAGAGAGAAGCAGAGGAAAGCATGAGGAGAGACAGAGAGAAAGAGATTCCTTCAGACGATATCTTTTTGCTGTCTCTGTCCTCCTCCAGTGTTACATAATACAGCAGTGGTTTAAACACGACAACAAGCTTATTTCATAGAACAGTGGTTCTTTGCTTTTGATGTGAGAGCAGAACAGAGTCACTATGTCACAAGAGAGTAGTGTCTGATTGGTGGACGTGAGTGTTCAGGCGTAGAAAGTTCAGTAGTGCCCAACTCGTTGTCTGGAAAATCCAGGGGTGCACGGTAGCCAAGTGGTTAGAGCTCTGGCTTCCCAATAAGGAGCTCGTGGGTTCGACTTCCGGGTCGGACAATATCAACATCTCACGATCTCTCTGGGTGCCTGTTACACCAGATGCTGTCAACTGCGGTCCGGTTTCGTCCAAAGCGACGTGGAGTCACGTAGATTCCCTCGAGAACGCTCGTATAATGAATTGAAAGCCGCACCAGACCGCTGCGGTCTCCGGAAAAAATAGAATTCATGCGGATTCTTTCCACAGAGTTACGCGACTCTCGCACTCGCAGTCGGACATGTCGGAGCACGGTGTAAATCAACGCATTGGTTTTAAGCACTTTCTAAGTTCTGCGTGACTCGCATCCAAGTTGCACTTAGTGTAAATCCACTGTTAGCCACGCATGATACAGGCTGTTTCAAATATTCATTGCATTTTTTTTTTTTAATGTCATACTTTTTTTTTTCTCATTAGCATTGACTTACCTTGTTTAAAGTGTTCACTGCAAATCTGTAGTGACTTAGAGGATTTAGGTCTTTTGATTTATTGCTGCCATCCACTAGCGTCTTCTATCTTCTTTAAAATGTAAACGAAAAAGCTACAGGTTTAGGCTTAAAACCTCCTTGTCTGTTAGTGCAGCGTGTTCCACGAGATACAGCCATTTTACAACTGAAATCAATTAAAATTACTTAGAAACGAGCAAGTTTTCGGCAAAGTTTCCATTGCTGTAATGCACACAGACAGCGCTTTTGCCCTCCAGCATGGAGAAGTGGGCGTTCCCTCGAGGAGCGTGACGACACGTGCAAATGGTCAATATCACCGTTTTCTCGTGTTTTTTACAAAAACAACAAAGTTATAACTCTTAGATGAAAGCAAATACAGAAAGTAACACTACAGCTCACATTACTGCGGGGGAAATGGTCTATATTCATGAAATATTAGTTATACAGCTAAGTGAGCAGATGGCATACCTTTCAGAGCCAGATTTACACAAACAGATGAACTTTTTGTTAAGTTTTACTCTCGGCATTTGGTACGAAATGCCTAGCCCTCCGCTTTCGTCTTCTAAAGAGAAAGTCCACATTGTCTTTGCTCCGACACTTCTTTGTACGTGCACAGCCTCATTGAAAAAAATCCAGGGTAAACAGATGGAGTTGTAATCTCATTTCGTAGGACAGTTTAACCAGAGCGGCTCATGTCTGGTTTAGTCGATCCTGGGTAAGAGAAAGTGATCCCGGATAAGTTCAGTGACGTTTGTAGTTCAGGCCTCACATTGGACAATTTCCTACGTTCCACACAAAAGTCAATATACTGAAAGAGCCAACAGTCCAAAAAACAACAACAAAAAACCTTTTGCCTGTAGTGTTTCAATTGTGAAGCAAAAACTAAATCTGTCAGCTTGTGTCAGTGCTTTGCTCCAAGTGCAAACAGTTCTTGATAAATTCAGAATCCAGATTTCTGAGCTAATTTCCGTCCAGAGCAGCGTTTAAGCACCAGAGCACATGAACGCAGCATTATTCTGTCAAAGTAATGCCAGCAAAGTAACAATGTCATTTATCTCTGTTTAACCAGTAAAGATCCGATTCTGTTTTTCAGAGCAATGATGATGGAGGGGAAAGATGGTGCAGATGGTTGTAGTGTTCGAGGAAACTGGAGCACTCAGAGAAAACTTACACAGACACGGGGAGAACATTCACACACATTTTCTTGATGATGATTTCTGACTGTCCTCGGGCTTCAGGAGCGTCAAAGTTGAATCTCCTTCCCTCTGCTTCAGCCGTCTGATTTCGTCAACAATCCAGGCAAAGATTTTTGCTAGTTGAATAGTCTCTTTGTGCTCCTCCCTCTACTGCCTTTCTGTTTCTTGTGTTTTTGTGAATATTGTAAGTTAATGAAAAGGCTTTTTAAAAGGTCTGTGCAAGATAGTCGAGTCTGGAAGCACAGAAATTATTTCTGTTGCTGAACTGGCCTAAATGGTTCTATTTTGTGTTAAACCTTTTTCCTAAACTTAACTATTCCCCTAGACTTAATCACTGTCCCTCCAGACCTGACTATCCAGCACTAACTTTCATTAAACAGCAATCCAACTGTATCATATCTTCTCCACTGTGACATCTGGTGGTAGTCTAATGTTATAATCCTGCAACAACTCACACTGTTTTGTGAATCACATGAAATGGTTGACAATAAAATAATTGCACATCTTTATTTGTCTGTATTATTCACTTTTGTAAACTAAAATCATACAGATGTTATATTGTCGTTTTGTTCCCTGCACTTTGAGCATAAATCTCAGCACGTTTGGATTATTAGGTTGATTATTCCAAACACACATTTACCTTTAATAAACAAAGACGGCTGCTCACTCAGTCTGGTGTCCTGAGTATGGCGCTGTCCTGTGTTTTTTCAGCCTGCACAGGTTCAGTTAAAGGTCGCAAAACTATTTAAAAAACTCACTTTGACAAACAGCAAGTGACTCCCGGATTCTTGTTCAGTTACTGAGTGTACGAGCTTGACGTTAGCAAATGTCCTGATGTTCAGTGGCCTGATATTTACTTGTATTTGGTGGAAAAACATTGTGTTCACAGATCCCTTGTTGAGTTGGCCTATGTCTACGTAAATTGCAGAAAAGTACAGAAGATGAGTTACCACGACATTGATAAAGATGTTTTTGTAATTTGTGTTAATTAATCAACAAAGTGGAGAACTACAGACTCACAGCAAACTGCACCTGTGTGGCATTATTTTGTGTTGATTTTTACCGAAGGTTATAGCATGAAGTACTCCGGGCATATGATACACGTCCATGACTCTGGGGATGATCCACTGTATTGAGGGGTTATTGGTCAGCATCACTTTTCGCTCTACTGCACATGTCACCTGCAGAAAGAGACACTGTCCATCTAGTTAGCTGGAGAAACTTCATTAAGACAACAAAACAGGACGAGAGCAGCTGCTTTGATCAGGTATGAACTGGTAAGATTTACATTTGGCTCCTGAAGTTTGAGACTGTGTTTTTTTGCAGTTCTTTAAACGTTTATGGGTCGTAGGGTCGAATTACATTCACAAATGTTGAAATAGCAGCATAACTTTGGTTCTCTACATACCCCAGCTGTGAGGTTTATAAAGAGGCTTACCAAATACTTTATCTACAATACTTTTCAATGGTACTCGGAGATTGGATCTTGTAAATCAGCCAGTTCTCATGGATAAGCGTGTCAATATCACGCTATTGTAAACAGTGTGTCCTATGAACATAGCTTCTATTTTGTGCTTGTGTATTCGTTTCTGTCCCAGTTCATTTCAATGGTGAATGTTAAGAGGTGTTATTATTCTTGAAAACTAACACAATCCTAATTCTAACCTTAACCAACTCCAAGACAAAGAGCTAAACTTACCCATTTTTGTAACTTCCTATAGATTCAGTCAGATTTATCACTCATTTGTCTAAACATTTTAGAATGATTGCACATGTACACTTTTTGTGCAAAACTCCTGACACCTTTGTGAAAATAACACTTTGTGGTTAAAATGATAAACACTCATCTCTTAACTGCACTTTTTGTGCAAAATATTTCACACTCATGTAAAAACTACACTTTGTTGTTTGAACATTAAACAAAAGCAACACGTGGATTAACTTTCACCACTTAAACACTGTTTAGAATTTATTTCAACATGATATCAATTTATTTTTCAGAATATTTTGGAAATTAAGGAGATTGTGGAACAAAAATATTCAGAATTGTGAAACAAGAACATGGTTTACTGACAATGTCAAATAAAATACAATTCTTCGATGTTCCTGTCTAATCTTGGCCACAGTGAAATGTCTGACACTGGGCTAAATCATCTGTCTCTGTGTCCATGTCCTCATCCTCACACTTCTTGTGTGACGTTTGATGCTCTAAAACAAAAGTAACTCTATTTGTCCTAATGCAGTTGTGTTCATGGGCCAGATTTATTTGTCAGAAGAGTCACAGCACGTGTTCATTGTTCAGGTGATTGAACCAAGAAAACATCACTTTGGAGCTAAAGTGTTAGTTCTAAAAACATAGTTTAACAGCAGTGACCGAAGAGTTAAGGAAGGCTAATTGTGTGTAAGGTTTTGCAAAACACTGTGTGAGGAGTTAAGCAAAAAGAGTGAAGATGAGAAAGATGTTACTGTTGTATCAAAGGTAGAATGTGTTTTGAAACGTGTTCAATTATCTTGACCTTAGAGCCAAAGCTATTGAAAAAAACCGTAATGCAACTTTTATTCTTGTTTTAGCAAAAATCAAATATGACAACATGTCATATTTGACATATTTATTACATGTGACATTATCTTCACCACAGAATAAAAGTGTGTGTGGGATAAGACAGAACAGGCTCCTTTAGATCTGCAGTCGTTCTACTCCGTGTACTGCACAAGTTCCATATTCCCACCGTCCACATCTGTTGTAAAGGTGTGTTCAAGTCCTCCAACATTGACCTGAAAAGAAGAAAGAGTAAGAGTGATTGTTTGTGATGAACATTGTGCTTGTTTTTAACCAGTTTGTTTTGATGAGGTGGTGTTATTGTATTTTGTCCAGTAAATATGACAAAGTGGAGCTAATTCCACAACTGAGCAAACACTTTGTAAATCTGGGACAAAACCCACATTAAAGACGTTATGATTTGACAAATACAAAAAAACTTGTACCACTTTTATTTTGTTAAATAACAAAATAAAGGTCAAAAGAGGAGTGAGTCAATTGAATCGATGCGTCAATTTAGTTTTGACTTGATTAAATGAAAAAATATCTGATTTTCCCAGCCCTAATAGATATATTATGGTTTGAAGTAATTTGACCTGAATAAGATTTAGTTGCGTTTATATTGTAGAAAATCTGAGCTGATCAAAAAAAAATAATGAGGGAAAATAAATTTGCCAAAGGGGTAAATTAAATGCTCTTAGGCCACTGGCAAATATTTTAATTACATAAAAACAGTTTGAAACAAACAAAATAATATATAAATCAATACTACATTTAAAATCCTAAAATTAAGCATTTTAGCTCATCTTTAAATTCATGTTTTGCAATGTTTCTGTAGAATATTGTTTAGTAGTTGTGTTGATTTAGCAAAGTCAATCAAAAAACAGTATTAAGAGTAAAACTAAATGCGCAGTGGGCCACATAAAAACAGGCCCCGGGTTGTAACTGGGCCTTGGGCCGCAGTTTGCCTTCATCTAATTTAAACTCAGAACATTATCGCTTTTTACAATTTGAATATAGAGGTTATGCATACAAGTGTGATTGAATATGTGGGAAAATTTGCTTTTTTAGCCTAATTATTCCTCCACGGATCATTTGCTTGGCAGAAATGTAATAATATAGCTGTTATGTTGACATGGCAACAGTGCAGGCCTTTGAACAACAAATAATTCACTCAGCAAATGAAGCAATACATTTTTTTATTTAAGCATAAAAAGGTTTGGGTTTTTCTGGTCCTAAAGTCTGTTGGTGAGAAATGTGAGAGTAACAGAAGTGCTGTGGTAGTTTTTTTTTTATTTTTTTCTTTTTTAAAAAACTGTTTAGCTGATTTTCTCTTTTTATATGTCAACACAAACTCCATCTTCAGCAGGAAGCTTCGATTGTTTATATGTATTGGTGTTTCGAACGCCTATAATGAAAGTGACTCTCATCTAAACTGACTCTCATTCTATTTTGCCACTGACTACTGACATGTATAATGCTGTGATGTCATCTTCATAACTTCTGTAAGCTACAGAAAACGACTGACTCAGACTTACCGAAATGTAGCACATGCCATTCTGGACGGTGAATTCTGTTAACTCTAAATTATCACATGTTTGATCTGTTAAAGTCCCCAGTTGTTCCTGCAACTGAAAATGACACAGAATTAAAAACTTTGAGCAGAAGATCTATAGAAAAGTCACACTATGATACTTACACCTTACTTACCTCTTGTCCAGGCCTCTTTTTGGGGCCAGGTCTTTGGATTCGTTTTTTTGGCTTTCTTGATCCAGGCCTTGGTCTAGAACTGGAGTGGAGTAAACAAGTGTGTGAGTGTGGTCGAGTCCTTTGTCCAGGCCCTGGTCTAGGTCTTGGTCCAGGCCTTGATCCAGGCTTTACTACTCCACCCCAGGCGTTACTCGTCCTCTACCCCCAGACTTTCGTCCTCCTCCACCCCTTCGACGAGGCATGTCTTGGTTTGCTGAGCTCAGGTTCTTCACTGAGTCTTGCTCTGAGTTGTGCTGTATTTAAGCTCTTAAGAATTAAAAAATATGCCATAAAATCAGAACAAAATGAACACCCACACTTGACTTTGCACCACTTCACACGTGGAAAAACAGATCACGTGGAATCAAGCCTGCTGAGGTTTAAAAATTACATTCATCATTTATTTTCCCACTAGACATTAATACAAATGCAAAAACTCAATTTCTTCTTTACAGAGTCACTGTGTAACCGTTTGGCCAAAAAGTAGGTAGGTAGGTAAGGTTTATTAAGGACAGTGTACAATTACATTAAGCACAAAGGCAGAGATGCTTGTACCAGATTCTAGCTTACAGCTAATTTCCATCTGTAGTCCTGGGTAGGGGAGGCACATTGGACATGTTTTTAGTTGTAGGAGGAAACCGGAGCACCCGGAGGAAACCTACGCAGACACGGGGAGAACATGTAAACTCCACATAGAAAGGCCCCGGGTGGCCCAGGAGTCGAACCCGGAACCTTCTTGCTATTTTTGATTTGATTTGATTTTTTTATTTCGAGTTTAGTGCCAAAGAAATTTTACATTGTTTACATATTCATTCATAAATACAGAATAGCACGACTCTCAAAAAGGAGTGGGCAGAAGACTAGCTTATGTTAACCCACCCCTATTCTTTACATTTCTATAATTTATGGTTGCGTGTGGTTATGTCTGTTTACAGACAACCACAAAAGAGACAATCAAAAATGTACAAGTGAGTATGCAAACTGTATAATCATTATAGTATTGCATAAGGAAAAAAAATATATACATGTTTACATTGTTCAATATTTCAACACAATATACATATATTTATATGTAACTATCTAACATGTCATTGCATAATGAAAAAGTATTTAAACGGTTTAGCAACTATTTGAACAAAATACAATACTTTTTTTTTTTTTCTTCTTTTTTTAAATACATATGTGTCTGACACGATCACTCATCTTTATATTGTGAAAGCAATAAGTCTTTATATTTTCTTTTGAAGTTATGGATGTTTGAGCACTGCTTAAGGTTTTCCCCCAACCCATTCCACAGACTGACACCACAGACTGATACACACTGGCTCTTTCTGGTGCTTTTCACCAACCTCATTTTGAAATTTCCCCTTCCTCTTAAACCATAATGTGTGTCTTGTGTACAATGAGGCCAGAGCACTAACCGCTGCGCCACCGTGTTGCCACATGTGGAATTTTCATCTTCTCTTGTGGCTGCGTAGGTTTTTTCTTTTGTGCTCCAGTTTCCCTTACCACTAAAAATATGTCCAGTTATAATACCAAAATAGATCTCTCCATAAAATGTTGTCTTTTTGACTGAATTTGACTTAAAACATATTCTACTGATTGATTTGTTGATTAAAAGAACATGCCCCCTTTTCAAAACTCGTATTATAGTCACGATTTGACCAAATGCTCACATGAAGCCCTGGTTCCACTCACATCCCTAGTTGAACCCCGCTCACAGACCAGTCTTTTCATCTCATCTCCTTCTCCCACAAACTGCGCTGTAAAACTTTCTAAGACCAAAGAACAATGTATATCCACAGAGTCGCGTACTAGTCAGTGCAAGCCTCAGCGCACACGAATGCGCTGAAGTGCTTTGAATCATAAACAGAAAACAGCAGCATCAGTATTTGTGTCTTGCATCTGGTGTTGTATTCCTGATGTAATGATGTATTAAACAAGTACAGTATACAGTATAAGCATGCAGTTGAGTTGACATAAAACCAACCACAGCTTTACTAAATATTTTCATAACGGGCAGAGGACTCAATATCGATGTACAGCGCTGCAGGAGGCTGCTGTTAGAACACATTTTGTTTGACCGATGCACAACACAGACATTTGCCCCATGATAGAATCTCGACCTCCTAAAGTTTAAGCTAAAGTTATGCGAACAGCATGTGGGTGTTGTTTCGTAATACATTTTAAGAGCTGGCATTTACATTTTCAGAAGAATTGCTAAACAAGGACACGACACTTTTTTTAATCTACTTATCTTAATTCTTTTGAAACTTTGTTTATTTAGAAAACTATTTTTTTTTTTTTTTCTAAAAGCTGTTAGACTGTTAGACAGCCACAGATGAAAATAAGCCTTGATTCAAAAAGTGATAATGGTTTACAGGGAAATGAAATGATCCTTCGACTAACCCACTTTCCCAGAGTAAAAGCAGAAGTGTTAATGTTAGATCTCAAAATGTTATTGTTAATGTTATGTTATCAGTCTAAAGATAATAAGTCAGCGTTACTCTTTTTCATTATGGGTTAACGTTAAAGGTGTTGTACCTGATTCTTACCGACAAAATTGGCTGAGATATTTACTTCAAAAATTATGAATCTAAAAATGTATTTCCCAAATTTTTTAACCATTTTATCTGAGGATCCTATTGAAAAAGAGAAGGATGACTTCATTGGGTTACTAGAAAGACAAATATATATATATATATATATATATATATATATATATATATATATATTATATATATATATATATATATATATATATATATATATCAAAAGTATAGTTTTAGTGAGTAAGATGAATGAAACTTTATCTCTGAAACCACCGCATGACAGACACACGACTTGAATGTGGAGTAAACAAGTGTGTGTGTTCTTGTGTAACGTAATGGATTCTAAAGAATTGGCAGCCTCAGATTTACATTTTCAGAAGAATTGCCTCCAGCATAACTGTTCCAGCTTTAATCAGTAGTTAACTGAGGTTTGTCTTTGTTATGATCCAATAAAGTGCTAAACAATGCTGTTTTTAACTTGTATTTTATAAGAACACAATGTGACTGTTAGACAGCCACAGATGAAAATAAGCCTTGGTTCAAAAAGTGATAATGGTTTACAGGGAAATGACCTGATCCTTCGACTAACCCACTTTCCCAGAGTAAAAGCACACGTGTATTAGCCTGGCTCACTCCAGATGGATCTGTGTTGAACTACGATTTGAGTTCTTCCATAGTATCCATCTGGAACTTGACTTGCTGAAAGCGTTTGGGAAAAAGTGGGGTGTTTAGTGAAATACTTCAAGCTGATTGGGTGAGCAGTCTACCTTATTTGTGCTCAGCCAATCACAGCAACAACTTGTAATGGTGTATCCAATGTTCACGTGGGACAGAACAAGTGTCTCACACACTGCTCTTGTTTAAAAAAGAACTTATTCCGTATTTCTGCAAAAACCGCATCAAAAGCAACACGTACATCCATGGGAGCCGCCATCTTTGTTCAGCTTAGACTCGGCACGGGCGCTAACAGCCCGTGTTAGCCCGCCCTGCTACAATGTGATTGGGCCTCAAAACCACGCTGCTGTGATGTGATTGAGCGAAACACCGCCGTTTCGGACTCTCAACCAATCGGGCAGCTGGAAGGCCAGATGGTTTATCTCGTGTTTGTAAATTCACAAATATCGCGAGTTAAACCATCTGACTGGCCAGGTTAGAAGTGTATATGTCAGATCTCAAAATGTTATTGTTAATGTTATGTTATCAGTCTAAAGATAATAAGTCAGCGTTTCTCTTTTTCATTATGGGTTAGGGTTAAAGGTGTTGTACCTGATTCTTACTGACAAAATTGGGCTGAGATATTTACTTCTAAAATCATATATCTAAAAATGTATTTCCCAATTTTTTTTGACCCATTTTATCTGAGGAAATAAAATCTTACTGAGAGCTGATTTACTTTGTGAAAGCAGCTGACAACAAAACTTTTATAGGATCCTATTGAAATATATATATATATATATAGTAATATATATATATATATATATATATATATTGGAACTCTTCAAAAGTTATAGTTTTAGTGAGTAAGATGAATGAAACTTTATCTCTGAAACTTTACCTAAATTCCTGAACTAATTATTTTTTAAATATACCACTAATGCAAAGTGATGGCAGTGTGTCACAACTTGGTTGGAAAAAAAAAATCAGGCTATTTGTTGTATATGTAATGAAAAATGTCCCAGTCATAGCTGGATTTAACCTTTTTGGGGCCCTAAGCAAAATCAGCTTCAGGGGCCCACCAACCTATTGTACAAACCTTAATCACTGATATTTATACATATTTATTTAAAATATATTATTAATATTGTAAATTTACACAAAGCCACAAATGAATTGTAGACCAAATACTCACATCAAAGTGATGATCCTGCCCCAGAAACTTTTGAATACAACAGATGCATTTTCCCTAAATCTAAAGCAGGCTATTTTACACTATTAAATATTTTACAATAATTATTTTATGTGTAATTTATGATTAATATATGATTGCACTTCTACTCAAGTTTCTCTTGAGGCCCTCAGCCTTGTGCTGCCCCTGTGTCCTCCGCCCCTGTTCCTTCTTCACTGTGCTGACACTGTAACAGCTAATAAGCTGACTTAATAGACAGCCTCATGTTTATGAGGCTTCTAAAATCATTCAACAGAAATGTGAAAAAATCTGCTGTATTGCCAGGTCTGAGTTTCAACCCCCAAAATTAACTGGAATGCTGCTTAAATATGATTATGTTGGAATTGGAAGTGAACGCAACCTTTTAAAGCTTCAGTTGTTTGATTGATTTTTGCACTTTCTCCTTTTAGGTCGATGTTGGAGGAAAAAAACTTATCAGCTTCTCAACAGATTTCAGTGGTATGAACGCTGAACTTGTGCCTGTGACCATGCCGGGCGGACCAACACCTTTCACCGAGGGGGCAGGCCGAAGCTCCATCTTTCACCGAGGGGGAGGTGGAAGCTCCATCTAACACCGAGGGGGAGGGAGATGAGGAGGAAGAAGAGGAGGAGGAGGGGGAAGATGAGGAGGAAGAAGATGGGGAGGAAAAAGAAGGGAGGAAGAAGAAGAGGAGGAGAAAGAAGAGGAGGAGGAGGAGGAAGAAGAGCAGGAGGAAGATGGGGAGGAAGAGACGGATGAGGAGGGGGAAGAAGAAAATGACGAGGAAGATGAGGAGGGGAAGATGAGGAGGAAGAAGATGGGGAGGAAAAAGAAGAGGAGGAGGAGATGAGGAGGGAGAAGAAGAGGATGAGGAAGAAGAAAAGGAGGGAGGAAGAAGAGGAAGATGGGGAGGAAGAAGAGGAAGATGAAGAAGAGGTGGAACAAGCTGAGGAGAAAGAAGATGAGGAAGAAGACCTAAGATCTTAAGAAGCACAATACCATTCTTATCTCACAAATGTCGTATTTATGACAGATGTCATATTTGATAGAAGAGTTGTGTTGATGATTCTAGTATTACTTGTATAAACATGTAACAATAAATTGTTTTCAGGAAAGTTGGATTTTACAAAAATATAAATGAACTCATAATTTGGGAAGTTGGGGAAAAAAACACTTCAAACTCCAGATGTGCCCTTAAACATTATGTAAAGTGCATGTGTGTGTGGAAGTGTGGTGAATCAGAAGTCTGATATGACACAGCACATAATTCATTTGAAACTTCAGTAACACTTTATAATAATGTCCAGATACAAATCATCTATAAATGTTGGTAAATCATTATCATAACATTAGTAAATATATAGACAACATGAATAAATCATGTACTAACATTAGCGAATCATTAATAATGAACATGCTTAGTAAATGTCTAAATGTTAGTAAATCATTAGTTAAAACATCTATGAATGTTTATTAATTTTTAAGATAACATTACCTGAACATTAGTAAAAAGTAAGCATATTCTAACTATAAACAAAACATTAACTAATGATTAAGTACAGGTCAAAATTATGAAGGACACATCATTGTAAATAATTAACTAATCAGTATTAAAAGATTTAAAAATGCTTACCAATAATGAAGAAAAGAAATAACTTATTTCCAATACAACACAAAGCAGTTGTTAATGATAAGGTAATCATTAGCAAACATGAACTACTTTATATAATAGGCACGTGATAGTTATTTTAAGGTTTTGTTAATTGTTAATGTTAGTCAATCATTACTGATCAATAACAAAAGTATGTACTCATTTAAAATGTTTATTTCACAAATACGTAACATGAACAAAACATTTAAAAGGATTTTTCTGGACATTATTCTAAAGTGGCAGCAATTTATGGTACCTAATATTACTATAGTACAAGTATTCATCTGTTCATGTGAAAATAATATTTGCAAATGAACCAACATGTGTACATGAGAAAAAAAAAACAGAAACATTAGTTCATGTGAATAAAAGTGTTACCATCATGCATGGGCTATTTCAAATTTTTAAATTGTGCTACAAGGTTAAATTAGGTTGGCTCCAACAAGTAGAGCTGGGCAAACAATTACAATTTTCAGATATTATATCAAACCAACCGGAAAATGTTTTGACACATCTTTAAATGTGTTAGTTGAAGTTTAATGATTTGAAAAAATTAGGCTGCAGTTGACTAGAGACATTTTCAACCAGCTAGTTGACTAAAAATAAATCGTATCATTTGAAGAGAAGTTGTTTTATACAAATCTTTATAGAAATTCATAATGTAATTATTAATGACATTCATATCTAACTAAAAAAATAGAAAGAATTCTTCTCTCCATCTTCAATCCATGTCGCTCTTGAATGAATAAATGCCCTCTAGCTTTGTCTGTATACAGGTTATCTAATTTTGTTTGCGTCTGGTTTAACTCTAGTGCCTCATCATCATTGAAAATGGATAATTTGCTCAATTGGTTTATTTTAGAAATAAGTTCAATTTGTTTTTGTTTACGCAACCTCGCTGAAGATTTTCCTTCTGCAATACAAATTTTTCTCATATTAAATTTAAACCTCTCCCATCTGCTCATATGGGATATATTAGTCATTGTTTTTACTTCAGCAATCAAGGTTTTTAAATAGTTATTTTTTAAGAGGTTACTAAAACATTTCCAGTGAGATATTCTTGGTACTTGAGTTGAATTCAAAGGTGTAACAGAAAGCATAATAGAACAGTGATCAGTGAAAAGAGAAGGCATAATGTCACAACACTCTACTGCTGGTAATCGGTTACTAGTAACCATCCAATAATCAATTCTGGAGCATTGTGATCTTACTGAATCACTGCTCCAAGTATATTGAGTCTTATCTGGATTAAAGGTTTGCTAAATATCAATAAAATCAAGAAGGTTAGCAAAATCAGAGATTATATTAGTTCTGCTGAACTGGAAATCTATCTTTTGACTCATCGGGGACTACGTTAAAGTCTCCTGCTGCAATTACTTTATTTGTAGCATAGATATTTTGCCAGTCCTCAATCACATTTTTCAGTTTGCTAAAAAGTTTTTTTATTTTTGCCTTATTTTTAAATCTGTATACATTTACCAGAATAAATTTAATGCAACTTATTTCAGTATTGATCATTAGCCAATGGCCTTCTATATCACTTGTATGATCTAAAACTTTACCATCAAATCGATTAAGAAAAATTGCCACACCAGCCGAGTGAGACATACGATGAGAAAAATAAATATCACCACTACCCCATTGTGTTTCCAAAAACTTACGTCATCCTTTACAGAGTGTGTTTCTTGGAAAAAAAAACAAAAATGTTTACTTTTGGTTGTTCCTTGCAAAAAAGAAATATTGCCTTGCGCTTTGTGCCATTTCTAATACCTCGAACATTTAAAGAAAATAATGAAATTGCCATAAATGTAGCTTGAAAGTGCTACATAACAAAAAGCAGGCATAAGAAAATACATACCTTCAAATTAGTTAAACTCGTGTAAACAACGAACATCATGATAAACTTTTCACAGTTAACAGCTCAATTTGAAACACTTCTAATATAAACTTGTTTTACGGGGGATCCAAAGCTTCAGCCTGATACGACTCGACCACGGGCGTAATTTACGGGGGGGGGTTAGGGGGTCAGACCCCCCCAATATTGAACCGTATTGATTGACAGTAAATATTTCTGTGTGTCTCGCTTATAAGTTGTTTTTTTCATTTCTCAATCTCTTACTTATTCACTACTGTTGCTTGATGTTGCATTCTTGTCTGTACTGGACCCTATTATCAGTCGGTCCTGGATGCGCCCATGTTGATGATTTGCACTCATTCGACCCAACTGTTCGGCTGTCAGTTTAGCTCATGGTGTAACTTACTGTCACTGGAGAGTTCAGTGAACAGAAAACGCTGGTTGACTGTTATAGAAAGAAAGCAAGCTAAAATCAATAACCATATTAGGTTTTTAGTCAAAAAAAGGAGAAATCTGTAATGAACAGCTGCGTTTCCTCAGATATGCAAATGAGCTCCACCTCTTCAATTTGTCGTTGCAGTTGTCATTCTAATATACGATTATTTTAATCTCTTTACTGTTTGTAACCTGACTCTTCCTACCATAACATCACCACAACCCTCTGTATTTACGTGATTGTATATTTTCAGAGCTATAGTGCTTATAAATGTACTTGTGTGTGTTAAAATGAGCAAAGCGGAAAGCAGAGTGGAGAGCAGAAAAATTAACCAATCAGATGCTTCTACGTCACGTCTGCATCAGAGAGGTCAGAGGTGGGAGATCACGTGATTTACAGTGGAAAGCAGCGAGAGGACTGCTGTAAACAACAAATACGCTAACTACTGTTTGGGAGAGAGTTGTTTTATATTGAACGGAGGAAAAAATGCCTGGACTTTTCCGGAAACGTCTACTGGATTTTAACGTTACATCAGTTCGTGTGGAACGCCATTAAGCCTTATTATCATCTTCGCTTGTATCTTGCGTGCTCTCTCAGATCCGTGTTTCTTTTACGGAGCGCTGACACTTGCGTTTCAAGGCGGGGTACATCAGTTTGCAGCTTATTCACAGCAGTTGTGTTTGCTTCCACAGACTCTTTTACTTTTAACACCGCATCAGTATTCTCTTGAAAATGCCGGTCCATCACCTTGTGAATCAAACTTGCGTGTCAGTTCCAAAATAGCATCGTAGAGAGCCGTGTTGAAAATCTCTTCACCCCGAAGTGATTTTGAAGCTTTTTTTTCATTCTTAGGATGAGGGCTCTTTACAGGCGTGTGTTGTTGAACGTCGCTTGAACCATCCAAGAGCACATCCAGGGCATCCTCTTCAATTTGTGCCTGTTGGTCCATCCAGACTATGCCCTCTTCGTCACAGGCTTGTTGGAGAGCACCAAGGCAGGAATAGCCATGTTCTTTGCTCGTGGAGGACATCTTTCACGTCAAAAAATACAAAACAGTACAGAGTGTTGTAAGATAAAATACACAAAACAGTGAAGCAATATTTCTGTCGTAGTTTTGAGCTGTTTCTCTGGGTTGGGAAGTAAGTTTGAAGGTTTTACATGCCCCGTAATGATTAAGAACTGTTAAAAGTAAACAACGCTGAGGTGAAAAAAAAACAGAAACCTCTAAAGATATTATTTATCTTAAATAATAAAAATTCTGAGCTTTTACATCTAAAACACATATCTTGCAAAGTAATGTGTCACTGTTGTTTGCTAAAGCAAATAAACTGTACTTATATTGTGTGACTTGTGTGTAATGAAAAGTTAAACCTTTCTTATCACTTGTTACTCGTTAATACCCACATTTACCACTGGGCTACAGAAATATTTAGAAAATGTGACACAACAATTTTTTACTTACTAACTAAATATATAAAACAATTTTGGGATAATAATTCACACAAAGTCAAATTCGCAACCCATCTGCAGTACTGTGATCTCTGACTTACAGAGCTGGACAAGTAGTTGAGACACTTCTGAAAATGTTACAAAAAATAAACAAGAATCCTTTGAGAGTGTCACAGTTTCACATTGCTTTAAAATATTAAATCATTGTGTCTGAGGTTCTTTTAAAGGTGAATATTATTTTGTATTTGAGTGTTAGAAAATTGAAATGTGTGTGAATTTAAAAAACGTTTTGTTTACTGTTAGGATCTACTTGGAGTGTGTAATGACACGTTAGGGCCGTTATAGTGCGTTCCAGTCATGCTCGGAGGTCGGTCCTCGGCGTGATGCTTTCTCCGAGTGTTGTCAAGTCGGATTACTTTTATAGTAATGAGCCAATGATGTAATAAATAGCTTGAAAACTGTCCAGAACAGCAAAAATACAAATCTCTTTATGCCAGTTTATTAACTCGGACATCGCTGTTGCATTTACAGTTAGAGGAACCAGTATCAACACCGTCCAGCTTGGAGCAGCCACTAGCTCCATCCCTCTCTGGTTGAGACAATCGTGGCATCGTGAAGAAGTGTGTTTTTGGCTTCATTCTGGTGCCTTTTATAGAGAAGACTTGAGCACAGTTAACCAGCGGTAAAAGTCAAATCTGAGTTTCAAACATGAGTTTGTATGAATAAAAACATGTCCATTAATGCCTCCCCTGACCCTTCCCCCAGGGCTCCCCTGCAAAAGAGATTCTGAATCTCAGTGGGACTTCCCTGGTTAAATAAAGGTCAATTGATTAAATATATATATATATATATATATATATATATATATATATATATATATAATATATATATATATATATATATATATATATATATATAAAATGATCCCTCTCACCCTACGCGGGTGGTCTCATCCGCTTTCCAAGCTCGGGTCCTCTACCAGAGGCCAGGGAGCTTGAGGGTTCTGCGCAGTATCCTTGCTGTTCCTAGGACTGCACTTTTCTGGACTGAGATGTCGGATGTAGATCCAGGGATATGTTGTAGCCACTCATCCAGTTTGGGGGTCACGGCCCCCAGTGCACCGATCACCACGGGCACCACTGTTGCCTTCACCTTCCAAGCCTTCTCCAGCTCTTCTCTGAGCCTTGGTATTTCTCTAGTTTCTCATGCTCCTTTCTCCTGATGTTGCCATCACTTGGTGTTGCCACATCCACCACCACGGCTCTCCTCTGCTCTTTATCCACCACCACGATGTCTGGTTGGTTCGCCATTACCATTCTGTCTGTCTGTATTTGGAAGTCCCACAGGATCTTGGCTCGGTCATTGTCTACCACCTTGGGAGGTGTTTCCCACTTAGATCTTGGGGTTTCCAGTCCGTACTCGGCACAGATGTTCCTGTATACTATGCCAGCCACTTGGTTATGGCGTTCCATGTACGCTTTCCCTGCCAGCATCTTACACCTGCAGTTATGTGCTGGACCGTCTCCGGGGCCTCTTTGCACAACCTACACCTTGGGTCTTGTCTGGTGTGGTAGATCTGGGCCTCAATGGCTCTGGTGCTCAAGGCCTGCTCCTGTGCAGCCAGGATGAGCGCCTCTGTGCTGTCCTTCAGCCCAGCCCTTTCAAGCCATTGATAGGATTTCTTGAGATCAGCCACTTCAGTTATGTTCCGATGGTACATCCCATGTAGGGGCTTGTCCTCCCATGATGGTTCCTCCTCCAGCACCTC
The DNA here is from genome assembly GCA_038363315.1 of Mugilogobius chulae. Taxonomy (NCBI): domain Eukaryota; kingdom Metazoa; phylum Chordata; class Actinopteri; order Gobiiformes; family Gobiidae; genus Mugilogobius; species Mugilogobius chulae. Next base: position 33,838,773 of record CM076408.1, read on the forward strand.
ATCTGTTCCCCCTGTCTGAGACATTCACTGAGTACGCTATCTGTTGGGGCCTTGTCCTTGATGTACTTATGGATCTCGGATGTTTCATCCTGGATAGTGGCTCTCACGCTCACTAATCCTCGGCCTCCTTCTTTTCGGCTAGCGTACAGTCTCAGGGTGCTGGATTTGGGGTGGAACCCTCCGTGCATGGTGAGGAGCTTTCGTGTCTTAACATCTGTGGTCTGTATCTCTTCCTTTGGCCACCTTATTATTCCTGCAGGGTATCTGATCACTGGCAGGGCGTAGCTGTTTATTGCCCGGGACTTGTTCTTGCCATTGACTTCTGAGGACTTGCCTTACTCGTTGGAGGTATTTGGCTGTTGCCGCTTTCCTTGTTGCCTGTTCAAGGTTGCCATTTGCCTGTGGTATCCCAAGGTACTTGTAACTGTCCTGCTATTGTTCCGTCTGGGAGTGAGACCCTTCTGTGTGGATTACCTTCCCTCTCTTTGTCACCATCCTACTACATTTCTCAAGCCCGAATGACATCCCAATGTCAGTGCTGTAGATCCTGGTGGTGTGGATCAGTGAGTCGATGTCTCGCTCGCTCTTAGCATACAGCTTGATGTCATCCATGTAGAGGAGGTGACTTATGGTGGCCCCGTTTCTGAGTCGGTATCCATAGCCAGTCTTGTTGATTATTTGGCTGAGGGGGTTCAGACCTATGCAGAACAGCAGTGGGGACAGTGCATCTCCTTGGTATATGCCACATTTGATGGACACTTGGGCAAGTGGCTTCCCATTGGCTACAAGTGTGGTTTTCCACAACTTCATCGAGTTTGCAATGAAGGTCCTCAGAGTTCTGTTGATATTGTACAGCTCCAAGCATTCAGTGATCCATGTGTGTGGCATTGAGTCATAGGCTTTCTTGTAATCAATCCAGGCTGTGCACAGGTTGGTGTGTCGGGTTCTACAGTCTTGGGCAACTGTTCGGTCAACCAGGAGTTGGTGTTTGGCTCCTCTGGTATCTTTACCAATGCCCTTCTGTGCTTTGTTCATGTATTGATCCATGTGCCCACTTATCTTAGCCGCAATGATGCCTGACATGAGCTTCCATGTTGTGGAGAGACAGGTTATTGGCCGATAGTTGGATGGGACTGTACCCTTTGAGGGATCCTTCATTATCAGGATCGTTCGCCCTTCGGTTAGCCATTCAGGGTGAGTCCCATCCCTTAGCAGCTGGTTCATTTGTGCTGCTAGGCGCTCATGGAGTGCAGTGAGTTTCTTTAGCCAGTAGGAGTGGATCATGTCAGGGCCCGGTGCTGTCCAGTTTTTCATACCTGAGACTCTTTCTTGGATGTTTGTCACTGTGATAGTCACTGGATTCTGTTCAGGGAGATTGCTGTGGTCTTTCCTCAGATCCATCAGCCACTGTGCATCGCTGTTGTGTGATGCCTCCCTCTCCCATATACTTTTCCAGTACTGTTCACTTTCCAGCCTTGGTGGGTCTGCTCTGCTGTTATTACCCTGCCATTGAGAGTACACTTTCGCAGGTTGTGTTGCGAACAGCCTGTTTATTCGTTTGGCTTCATTCTCTTTCGTGTATCTCTTTAGGCGGCTGGCCAAGGCTTGGAGCCTTTGCTTGGCAGTTTCGAGTGCTTCAGGTATGGGCATCTGGCTATATATATATATATATATATATATAATATATATATATATATATATATATATATATATATATATATATATATATATATATTGGAACTCTTCAAAAGTCTAGTTTTAGTGAGTAAGGTAAAATAAACTATCTCTGAAACAACCACATGACAGACACACGACTTGAATGTGGAGTAAACAAGTGTGTGAGTGTTCTTGTGTAACGTAATGGATTCTGAAGAATTGGCAGCCTCAGATTTACATTTTCAGAAGAATTGCCTCCAGCATAACTGTTCCAGCTTTAATCAGTAGTTGAACTGAGGTTAGGATCCAATAAAGTGCTAAACAAGGACCCTTTCTTAAGAATGTACCTATCTTTATTCATTTGGAGCTTTTGTTTATTTACAAAACAAAAAAATGTACCACTAGCCACTGCCCTGGTTCAAAAGTGGTTTACAGAGAAACGTCGTGTTCCTTTGACTAAACCACTTTTCTAAACTAGAGGCACAAGTGTAGTATATGTCAGGTCTCAAAATGTTATTTTTGCATCAATGTAAAGATAACCCATCTGACAATCTTGCCTCAAAAGCTGAGATGTTAGGAGCTGACTATCGGGTCCAGACCACAAACAAAAAGAGCGCAAGTCCACTAGAAACAACAAAATTGACCAGATCCGGATGGCGAGCTAAGGATCTGAGCCTAACTGAACCCAAGGCAACACGCCTGCACCAGTTCTTTACTCAAGCCCAGGATTATTGACTCAGGAACCTCTCCTGATCTGGTTGGGCCGGTAGGAGGTTCCTGTAGCTGCTCTTGAACTTTTCTGAACTCTTTTGAACTCCGATTAACCGCTGTTCGTGACCACTGCTCGTGGCCACTCAGAAGTTGCACTTTCCCTCACACTCACTATTGCACTTCCACTCGGATAACGAGCGATTGGGACAATTGATCTTTAGCGATAAGGCATTTTCATAGGAACACTGGAATTTGCACAGCAAAGAACTATTGAATGTACATATTTCTGAAATTGGATTGTAAATATTAATGGCCATTCGTCATTGTCAGTGTTTAATGTTTTGTCTTGTTTGTCATCTCAATGTATCTCAGTCTCTTCCTCCACTCCTAGACCCGATTGCTAATTCTTCTGACCTAGCTTAACCAAATTCATAACCTTAGTTATTAAGGCATTGTTACCTGGCTGTTACCAATACTGTAGATTAGCTAGTGCAACATACATGCTACATTTACTCTCTTATGAAAAACATGTTTTTGGATACATTATGCTAAAGGTGCTGTGCCTGATTCTTACTGTCAATTGCCGGTGATATATTCGCTGATATATTTACTTCTAAAAGCGTCATTCTAAAAATTAATTATATTTTTTTTTGAGGAAACAAAAATCTTACTGAGCCTGAGTTGCTTTGTGAAAACAGCGGATAACTACTATAGGATCCCATTGAAAAAGAAAAGAATGACTTCATTGGGTTTCTAGACAGACAAATAGATTATATATTTTTAATATATTGGAACTCTTCAAAAGTCTATTGAGTAAGATGAAATAAACTTTATCTCTGAAACCACCGCATGACAGACACACGACTTGAATGTGGAGTAAACAAGTGTGTGAGTGTTCTTGTGTAACGTAATGGATTCTAAAGAATTGGCAGCCTCGAATTTATATTTTCCGAAGAATTGCCTCCAGTAAAACTGTCCCAACTTTAATCAGTACAGTTGAACTGAGGTATGTCTTTGTTATGATCCAATAAACGGCAATTCTAAAGAGTTGGCAGCCTCAGATTTACATTTTCAGAAGAATTGCCTGCAGTAAAAACCGTTCCAACTTTTGTTAGCCTCTGCTATGATCCAATTAAAGACACAAGACACTTTCTTAAAAATGTACCCATCTTTAATCACAAAACAATAAAAATGTACCACTAACCACTGCCCTGGTTCAAAAGTGGTTTAAGAGACACGTTCTGATCCTTTGACTAAATCACTTTTCTAACTAGAGGCACAAGTGTATACTGTAAGTCAGGTCTCAAAATGTTATTTTTGCATCAATGTAAAGATAATATGCCAGCTTTAGGTAACCCAGCTGACAATCTTGCCTCAAAAGCTGTTGAGGGGATGATTTCCAGGGGAGATGCTGACTATCGGGTCCAGACCACAAACAAAAAGAGCGCGAGTCCACTAGAAACAACGGGCCTCATTCATGACACGTTCTTACGAACAAATTTGTTCGTAAGAATGGCATTGGCATTCACAAAATTTGTTCGTAACAGAAAATGTTCGTCTGTAAGAACAAATCCTACGAACACTGAGGAGCACTCAAAAAAACAAAAACAAAAAAACAGCTGTTTCAGATTTTTATTTCTTATATAGTTCAGTCAAAAATTTGAATTCCTACATGATTGTAGGTTATATATTTTTGGAAATTATTGTATAAAATAATTTTAGAAACAAAACAAACAAAAAAATTCTCTTATGCAAAATGACTCATTTAATAAACCTGCAGCAGCCTGTCCCAGCCTCAGAGCCTCTGTGTTCTGACCAACACAGGACTCAGGACCCTGTGTCCCCCCAAGACCAGAGCGCACTGTGCTCTATCTGTGTGCACCCCCCCCCCCACACACGCGCGTTCTACCGCGATGTGAAACGCGATATAAACGGCAAAAGCCCAGCGTTAATTCAATACATCTGTGACTTTAATCTGTTTCCTCTGAGTGTGTTCATGTGTTTGGACATTTTTAAAAGACGCTGAAGTATTAACTCAGCGAAAGTGGGGAGACGCACTTCTGCAGCGTCTTCCTCATTTCCCAGCTCCAAGTCTTGTCGGTGACGTGACGCGCTGCGGCCCGCCCTTTTTGCCATATAAGGAAGTATGCATTATTCATTTTTATGTAAATAACCGTTCGTAGCTTGAGTTTGGTGAATTTGGCGTAAAGGCTGTTAGGAAGGAATTTGTCTCGTTACGAACCCGTCGTGAATCACACGCAGAGTTTTCGCAGCAGCTTCTTAAAGTGGAAGTAACGCACAGATTTTACGAAGACTTTCATGAATGAGGCCCATTGAAATTGACCAGATCCAGGATTGGGGGGCTAAGGATCTGAGCCTAACTGAACCCAAGGCAACACGCTTGCACCAGTTCTTTACTCAAGCCTAGGATTATTGTCTCAGGAATTTTCATTATGAAAAACATGGTTTTGAATATATTATGCTAAAGGTGCTGTCATAAAAAAAAATCTGAAGAAACAGACAAAAGTATGAAAGGAAGTCAAACTACTGGATTTCTTCATGTCTTAATCTTATACTTCATTAAAGAGGTTGAATCTAATGAATCAGAAAGTAGAAACGTCTGTAACACAGCTTTTGTTGGTTTAAAGATGGAAAAGACACTCGTCCTTATTGTTTTAATCAAGTAAACCTCCTGTTTTTGTATTTTAAAAACAATATTTTATTGCAGTGGCTCATTATTTCACCAAAAAGTAGAACAGAGAAAAATAACACTGACATGAATTTCGATTTAGAAAATGGACATAATCTCAAAAGTTTGCTGTCAAACGCTGAAATCTAATGAAAACTTGTAGGTCTCCTTTGATGAACATTTCATGATTCTAGGTGCACAAAGTTTTTTGTGGAGCCGTGAATATTGTTTATGAAAGAGTCAAAGTAAGAGTAGGACTGGCAGTGAAAGAATTAACAATCAGAGCAACAAAACAATCACAAAATGAACATTAGTCCATAAACAGTAGTTCTGAGTGAAATGAAAAGCCATCTAGAGGAGGAGGTGGGCATGCACTGAGGTCTTTCCCTATTAAGCAGCTTTCAAGGGTTATTATAATGAAGTACATATCATGCTCATTTTCTTTAATTTTTTAAATAAAACATGTAAAAGCTTAACGTTACTCAAATTCAAAGTGCAATAGTCAGAGAAGGAGAAAGGCGTTTTTTATCACTGTAGACCGACTGATGAAGTCATTGGCAATATCATCCAGTCTCTGCTGACGTGATACAGTTTTGTGGTTGTTCAGTAACGTGGCGTGATTCAGTCTTGCTTGTGCCATTGTTGAATGTAGAAATGATTTCAGTCTCCGAAGGCCTGAAAATGACCGATGTGCAGGACGTGATGAGGGAAGTCAGCGCCAGTTTGATAATTTGGTCATTTCTGGTAATGTGTCTCTTAGGTGTGTTCCCTTGTCACATTTTAGGAAGGTCGCAACATCATCAAAAGTGTCTGTGTGGATTCCTTGTTGTTTTGCAAATCAATGCACATGTCCCGGTGCAGCTTTAGACTTGTCTCATCCAAATCATCCCCCTGAAAGTCATAGTTTTACAATTTCCTTTCCCAGTGACAAAATCTTCCACTTTGAGCATATATTTAAACACAGATGGACTAAACTGACAATCCAAGGAGGTAGCCGCCGTATCAAGAACTTCGAAGTAAAGTTGCCTGTAGAAAACCTCAGGATGTGTAAATGCGTGCTGCAGCGCATCTCCATCCTCCAAGTGGCAGGGTCATTTTTGTGGCCTGGGCACTGCCGGTTTCTCCAATTACCGTTCACGTGCCACTTCAGACAGTCATTATTAGGAAGCACAGGCAGATTGTCCGACACAAACAGACAGATGAATAATTGTCCCAAAGCATCCCTTGTCCTTAGACCCTCCTCGGCAAGGGAAAAAAAAAAAACCTTTGGAGGGAAAAGAGAAACCTGGAGAACCACAGTGAAAGAGAGATCCACTCCCATGGACATACAGACTATAGATGTGACCAGGACTGACATGTATCTAGATGCAGGACCATGTCTTTATAAAAATGTTTTGCAGTTGTTCTGTGTAATCGGTTTGACCATTTTCTTTAGTTTTTTTTGGTTTAGAAACAGGAAGATAATGGCAAATCCTAATCATTACCTCCCCCATTGTTTCAAGCTCTTCCCTCTGTCAAACCCAAGACTAAAGAAGTATCATTACCTCCTCAATATTTCTTTAAGCAAGGTCACTTCGGCACTTTATCTTTATCTGTATTTCAAGACGATCCTTATCTTTTTTATTATTATCTGTGTGTCCCTTCCTTCATTGCCTTGTTGTGTGATGTTCTTATTTAAGCTTAGTTAATAGCTTACAAACCAGCCACCAGGGGTAACCATATGCACTGTTTCTGACCTGATGATTGTCTGTTACTGCAATAGGTCTAACCACCTCAGGGAAACTGTAGACAAGGCAAGTATATACGGTATTTAAAGCCGAATCCTTACATTACATAATTTGAATTATTTGAAGCCCAGTTCTCTCCTGGTTTGTCTGATGTCCAAGCTGTTACCTCACTGTTGCTTCTGTTCAACTCTCTGCAAGTGTCTGATACTGTGTCGCTGTCCGGTGCTGATCGTAACTAGGAGCTGTCCAGTGCTGATCCTGATGATGTTCTCTCTGTGGCCTAAATTCCCAGGTACTCTCAGTTGTATTTTTGGCATTTGTCTACTACTCATTGCGCTGACTGATTTTTTTCCCAACCTTTCATTGTTTTCACATGTGCCGTCAACAGTAACAGCAATGACTGCGGACTGTCATACATTTGGACTACTCAAACATTTAGCTGTAAGGCAGTGACGGTTTGGAGTTTTATTTTGAAGTGCATGTTTTTAAGTTGTGTTGCTTTTATTTTGTGTGCCTGCATGCCTTCCTATTTTTATCCAACACTGACGCACTTTATCTAGAATGATGTATCAGCCAGTTTCATTTCACTCCGTGGAAACCGTCTGACGTCTCAGCATTAGAGCTTGTTTGTTCTACGGTAGACGGGGCCTTTTTCGCATTAACGAATCACTGCCATCTGTTCGTTACCAGACGTTACGTATGTTCAGCTGTAGTCCGGGAAGTACAGTGTAAACATGGATGTGAACATGGATCAGAGACGCCACCAACCAAGCTCAGCGGTACAGGTCAGCAGACAGATATTCTTGCAATTTTCGCCCATGCGAGGGATCGAGGAGAGGTGGCATATGTGCGGAAGACCACAGGCACGAAGCGCTAAACGAAACACGCACACGGAGGGACCGACTACCTGGAGGAAACCACAGATCGCCAACAAACACAGGAGGACCAGCGCACAGGGAAAAAGGGTGACAGTTGGACACAAACACGAAGAGGACAGCTTTACCCGGGTGCAGACAGCTGTCCTACACATTCACGGTGGAATAATACTTGCTGTGGAGTTTCAAACTTTCTTTTCTTCTGAACAAACTGATTTTAATAGATTAGAGAATAGAGGCTTTGGAAGAGTTGCTTTGCATGTCTCCTCCTCTACAATGCAGGTAAGAAAGTACTGGACACTGCTTTGCTGTTTAATTTTTTTACAATGAAAGGTGCTTTGACCAAAAGACACAACACTTGAACAGAATAAACAGTTTGTTGTTGCCACATTTTCCGAGGAAAGTAAACCACAAACAGCCTACATAAGGAGCCAGAAATACACAGGGTTTGTTAGTCTTTTACGCTTTCATAGCGTTATAATCTGTTCAGTGCTTAAACACAAAAACAAACCCTCATAAGTGACCCGATGTTGTCTCCATGTGCATGTTTTCCTTGTTTCTTTCGACAGTTTGTGTTTAGTCGAAGCTAGGAGCACATCAGCGAGGAGTCTTGAATATTTATGGATACAGGTAAATTAATATTTAACAGCAAACTTGTGGAACTACAAACAGACGCTTGGATTTGATGTCAGCGCTGTTTGCTGATAGGATGATCGTTTTTCAATTCGATTCAAGCATAAACAAACTCTGAAACTCCTGACCTAGTTGCTGGAGTGAAATGAAATGGAGCGGAGGCACTAGGTAGCGTTAGCCTGGCTACACTTTATCAGCACTCAGCACTTTGATTGAAGACACCTGTGACTGGACTCAGCAACTGTTTTTATTGACTGGTGAAAAGACGCTGGGGAAGAAAGGGAAGACGCCGAGAGACACACGAAGGGTTGGAGCAGACACGGCACAGAGCGTTACGACGTGACGTACACGCAGGGGCACGGTGACGAGCCCTGCCAGCCATGTGGGTATCTCACTATCGTAGTAACACTTGTCGAAGTGAGCTTTTATAGCTTGCGGTGTTTGGGGCGCATATGCCGAGTAGGTGTTCCAGCGTGCCAGGGAGGAGCCAGCCGAGGTGGACGGGACGAGTGAAGGAGTGTTGTGACATTGAACACACGCAGGGGTTTATTCTGCTTTGCTGTGTAAGTATTGTAGCAACACTCCACCATCGTAGCCTAAGGCCCAGATGTCTCGTACCCTTGTGCTGGCTTGTGTTTTACGTTTTAGGTGACCTGGTGCATGTGAGCTGTTCGTGGAGGATCTGCACTTTAATACCCCTCTGCTGGTGGCATGGTTTTACCCCCTTTTTACCCATTTTTAAGTAACCTTTAAGTCCATTTAGTTTTTATTGACTTTTAGTATTTACCAAAGAATTGTAATCACTTGTGGGCGCTTTTATTATTTTAATCAATATTTTGTAATAAATATTATTGTTTTTAACAGTTTTACGCCTCTGTCCTCCTTGTTAACGGTGTGTTCTCATTACTCGTTTGTTCACTAGTCTTGTTCTGGTCATTTTTTCATTACATATCAAGAGAGAAGTTTAAAGCAACTGTTGGTTGCCGAGGGGGAAAACATTGACTCACCATAATAAAGAATGGAAAGCTAAACTGTTTACCTCTTTTAAGATGTTTTCTGGCGAATTAAATGTATTTTTAGCACAACTAATTCAAGTCGAGTTACAACCGGGTTTAAACGGAGGTTACTGAGATGTTGTTATGTCAGAAAAGTAAACAATAAGTTAAAAAAGATGCAAAAAGACGCCAGGCGGCGCTAGCATCACGTTAGCATTTAGCTCGCAGCTACCGTTAGCATTGCTAGATATATTTACATACTTGGAAGGTTGAATCACTTTATTTATCCTCAAGTCTTCGTGTCTGTATTTGACACATTATATCTCCTAAAGTCCACGTTTGCTGTTGTAGTTTTTGAGCAGTGAATGATAAAGCTGCTGTTCTGATTCACTCCCCATGTTAACTTCAGAGGTCAGTTAGTGGGCGTGGCCTTTGATGCCGACTGTATCTATTGGCTGCAGCCAGACTCTTCTCTCCTTACATACCATTTCCTGTTAGCGTTAGCATTTAGACACAAACACGTCTCTTTTTAAACACTCAAGTGTCTCTGGTGAAATATTCCTCTGATATGTAAAGTCTTTAACATGTTTTCTGTAACATTCACCACAACTGTCTGATCTAAAGAGGATTTATTTATTTAAACTGATGGAGTGAAAACTTCATAGAAATGAACTGAACAGGAAATGGTTTTATATACAGGATGTACTATTTTGAACAAAAACAAGCCAACTGCACAGAGCCTATTAAACATGTCCACATGATTCTTTGATGCTGAAAAAAATGTAAAGATATTAATTGAACAAAAATAAAAGTGTTTTATATAGAACTCCAGAGAAAATGATTTTAATTTTTAACAATGTGATTACACCAACCAAGAACTAATTTATTACTTACCAAAAAATAAGTAGATGTTTAAAATATTAATCACATTTTATCACAGTGGAAATGTTTAGTTGGCTACCTGTTCTCTAAGGTACTTAGTAAGAAAAAATTGCCATATCTTGAGATTTTGACTAACAAAATACAATACTTTATAGGGATCGGATTGGGACTTACACACATGTTGAGTACTACAATTGACCACAGTATCAAAATATTTTACTGTAGAATTTTGAAGTAACTGTATTTCAAAGTACTTCATAATAAGCACAGAATGCCATATCTTTAGTTTTTTTTAATAACAATTTTTAAAACAATTTTAATTATTTTAAAAATTAAAAACTTTTGGAGGATTTAAATTCAAAAACTGTATGAGGCTATAGGCAGAAGTTTATTTGTTAGATCTTTAAATGTCATTTTTGCAATAATGTTTATGCAGTTTTCCGAAGAATGTCTGATGCCGCCTTTTTACTATAAAATATTTGATGAGGTTGGGAAATGTAATTCAAAGGATACGTTAAAAATGCCGTACCTGATTACCTTAATTATCAATAATGGCAATGGTGGGAAAGAACAATCTTGCTGAGGTGGATTTGTGTTATGAAAACAGTCGACAACAAAACTTATAGGACTCCATTGAAAAAGAGAAGAATCATCTTAAGGGCGTAATAAAAAAGAAATATGTTCTGGCACTGTAAACAGTCGTACAATAGATATGAGTTATCTCAAAGCTAGTAAGTTTCCTTCTCTGCCATTTTAATATCTCCAAAAGTTCAGTCAGGGTAATTGAATAGAATGATTTCTCTGGAACTTCAGCTGAATTTGACTCTACATGACCTCCGTGTTTAAGGTGACACATCTGGCGTAAACAACATGTGATGAAATGTTTAAGAGTTGGCAGCCTTACACATTTTCATTAGAATTACGTTCTGTAAAACCAGTCCTGTTGCTGTCAGTGCCAGTGTTGGGTATCACAACTTTTAGTCAGTGGTATGTAGTCAGGACAAGACCTTGCTTGTCCTGACCACAGTGGTATGTCAGTAATTGTTAAAAAAAAAAAAATGTATGTTTTGATTCTTTAAAATGTTTTAAATTCTTTCAAACATATATCCTGAAAATAATTATAACGAGAACTGCTGTTTTTGAGTTTCCTGAACTTTTCACTCATCAAACAGATTCTCAAGTAAATTTAATGTCCACAAACATTGGATCTTTTTTTTTTTGGCCCATAGCTTTTGGCCTATAGCTTTACATTTCAAAGTCGATAGAGGTTTGAAGAAACTGTGCGTCTTCTGATCCTTCGACAACAGTTAGATCTTTAAATGTCATTTTTGCAAAAATGTTAATGCAGTTTTACATGTCTGCTTTAAACTTTTTAGTACGAAAAATTACTTGTTGGGGTTGGGAAAAACAGTTCAAGGGTTAGGTAGGGTTACATAAAAGTTATCTTTTTTCTCTGGAACTTCAGCAGACTTTGACTCCACACGACCTCTGTTTTTTCAGATTGACACATCTGCAGTGTGGCGTAAACAAAACATGAGTGTTCTTGTGCAACAAATGAAATGTTAACGAGATGGCAGCCTAAGATATACACTTTCATTAGAATTACGTTCTGTAAAACCAGCCCTGTTGCTGTCAGTGCCAGTGTTGGGTATCACAACTTTCAGTCAGTGGCATGTGAGGACAAGACCTTGCTTGTTCTGACCACAGTGTTATGTTGTTAAAATAAAAAATATATATATTGTATGTTCTTTAAAATGTATTAAATTCTTTCAAACATAGCCTATATCCTGAAAATAATTATAACGAGAACTGCTGTTTTTGAGTTTCCTGAACTTTTCACTTCATCAAACAGATTCTCAAGTAAATTTAATGTCCACAAACATTGGATCTTTTTTTTTTGGGCTTATAGCTTTAGGCCTACATAACACAATGTTGTTGGGGGGAAACACACATTCGTTGAGGTAAGCCAGATTGAAGAATGATCATATTTTTTTGTTTCCTACATATAATTGAATAAAATGAACAGATTTGATTATCAATAACCTGTCTGTGGTTATTGATCCAGGGGTCTGTGGGCAAAACCTGGGCCATCTAAGGGCTCTATTTTGTATGATTATTTGGCACAACGTTTGCACTTAATTATACAAAGATATCTGTATTTAACCATGTGGTTTTATTTTTCCTGATTCTCAGCCTGTTTAAACCATGTCTACACTTCAGATACCAGCCTATACTTACAAATAACTAATAACAGTCTTATTAACAAGCCTATCTATCACTTTAATTAAGTCTTTGTGTGAGTGACCTGAAGTTAAACCACTGAAGTCTTTTCTTGTGTGTCTTTTGTGACTTTGAACTGAAGCATATTTCATCTGAAGTTTGAAGAAGAAAAAACAGTCCAATCTGTACATACAGTAAATTGATTTTTAGTTGTGTTTTTAAGGTCATGATGTCGCTCTTCATCGAATTAGTGTTTCAGCTTTCAGTGCTTTATCAAACATTCTTGATGTTCACTGTCTCTGTCAAACAAGCAAACAAACAACAAAATAAATAAAAGAATGTATAAACAGCATACATTTCAAAGTCTATAGAGTTTGAACAAACTGTGCGTCTTCTGATCCTTCGACAAAAGTTAGATCTTTAAATGTCATTTTTGCAACAATTTAATGCAGTTTACATGTCTGCTTTAAACTTTTAGTACAAAAAATTACTTGTTGGGGTTGGGAAAACAGTTCAAGGGTTACATTAAAAGTTATCTTTTTTCTCTGGAACTTCAGCAGACTTTGACTCCACACGACCTCTGTTTTTTCAGGTTGACACATCTGCAGTGTGGCGTAAACAAAACATGAGTGTTCTTGTGCAACAAATGAATGTTAACGAGATGGCAGCCTTAGATATACATTTTCATTAGAATTAGAAACCAGTCCATTGCAGTCGTGCCAATGTTTGGTAGCCGAACTTTCAGTCATGATATGTGGTCGGGGTAAGCTTGGCCATCAGTGGTTGCTTAAACAAAAGGGGGTTAAGGTTAATCTAAAATGATTGTGTGTTAAACTATGATTCAATTCTTTCAAATATATCCTGGACTCAGTGCTACGAGACACCGGTGTGATTTTAGTAGAGAACAGAATCTCGGAAAAATCTCATGTCCAGACAGAAAAACCCGTCAATCCTTATAAACAATAAATTACTTACTTGTTTTTAAGGTCATGATGTCACTGTCTCTGTGAATTAGTGTTTTAGCTTTCAGTGTTTTTATCAAATATTCTGTGATGTACACTGTCTCTGTCAAACAAGCAAACAAACAAACAAGCAAACAAACAAACAACAAAAGAATGTATGTAACAAGCATAAATTTCAAAGTGAATAGAGGTTTGAAGGAACTGTACGTCTCCAGATTCCTAAACAACTTTTCAAAGCTCAAGGTAGACGTTTATATGTTAGATCTTTAAATTCATTTTTGCAACACTATTACCGCAGTTTTACATGTCTGCTTTAAACTTTTAAGTTTGAAAAGTTTACTTGGCGGGTTGGGAAGAGCAGTTCAAAACTTACATTTTAAGATGCCGTAGCTGATCTCCTTTATTATGCAATATATCAATAGAAGTTGCACTGACATCATTTTATTTGTTTTGCCTGTATTTTTGTTACAAGCTAAACAATGCATTTCTTGGTTGCCGTGGCAACAAATTGTCTGCGTCAAGCTTTTTGTTAACAAAAGCTGGTGATTTATGACATTTTAACTGCAACAACAGACTCAAAAACATTTTTCCAGCTTTGTCTGCTTCCCGACCAGAGAACTTTGTAAGTCACGGCTTTACCTCTACTGCCGTAACATGATGCTCTACTCCTCTCTGGATTTACTTACACCACGCGCACGCCTTTTTGCCTTAATTAGATATGTTTACTTTTTTGCTCTTGTCAATCGCGTGTTATGTTTGATTGATGATTTGTCCTGATCTAAATCAACCTGGACCGACCCATTCTGACAAACAACAAACATGAAGTATATTTGAGATTTCTGCACAATATTTATTCCACCAAATCCTTTCCTACACTCTTTTCAGTGCCACTTGTTTTTTGGTCTTGATATTTGACATTTATAATAAAAAGTTTTCGTCAAAGTGTTTGTAGTTGGTACGTTCCAGTTACTGACACACCTCCCTCAGGGAAACAGCTTCACCATAAAAGAAGCAGAACAGACAGAAGCAGAACAGACAGGAGCGAGCATTTGGAAAGTTCAATCATGGCAACTAAGAAGAAACCTTCTGGGTTAGAAAAAAAAGCTGACACAGACATCCAGAAAATGTGTGATTTTGTGAGTATCAGCAGATAAAACTGAACTTTTAATATTTGATTGTACATTAGAATTTAAAATGGGTAAATTATAAAAACCGAGTCATACGCACTTTAATGTTGTTGAAAATATGACTTCTTTGTTTTCAGGTTAAGGGTGATGTGGAGAATCAGAAAGGTACTGTGGCACTTTTGTGGCCAAAACTTACATTTCAGAAAAGCGGGATGGTGGAACGGACTATTGGGTTAAGGTAAATCTGTTTCTTATGAAAAAAAACTAAAGACCAACACGTACACAACGTAATAACAACTTTAAAAAGAAATGTTGTGGTAGTTTTGAAAAGGAAATCACTGGAATCACGGAAGTCAGACTAGTTTTATTGACTCAAAACTCGTGTTTATATGTGTGTATTTGACTAAAGCCACTGCTCATGTCTGTTTAGTCCTGATAGTCCTGTCCTAGTCTAGTCCTGGTCCTGGTCTAGTCCTGGTTTAGTATTATAAATTTATTATATTTCTCAAAGCAAATAATTTTAGTTTAGTTTTTAAAGAATAAGAAATATAATTGTATTTTGTTTTTGTCTCAACAAACCTCATCAACCTGAGCTAAACTAAACTCACAGATAAATTAAATATTTTATTTTTTTGCCCTGTAATCTCTGTATGTCATAGTTCTGACACTGTGATCATGGTGTGTGTTTTTATTCCTCACAGGTTGATGCTGGAAGAAGATCTAACCTGGAGCTGCAAATCTTTAAAGCTCCAAAAGGAGATGGGGTGTGTCTCATCTCTGTGGAGTAGCACCACAAAAGATTCTGACAGGTAAAGCATGTTTTAACCTTTTGTTTATGGGAATGTGGATGGAAATGAGCTTTTAGCAAAATCTGGTGTTTACTGCTTCAGCCATTCATAATATGTGCTGTTTTATTCAAATAAAAATCTAAGCTAAACAGAGAAAGAGAGAGGGCAGAGTGAGAGAGAAGAGAAAAAAGTGTGCGAGAGATGAGGGAAAGAGAAAGGAGGAAGAGAGGAGAGTGAGAGAGAAAGCAAGAGGAGAGAGAAAAGACAGACGAGGAGAAATTAGAACGACAGAGAGATGAAAGAGAGAGAATAACAGACAACTCACGTGCATGAGTTTAACTGACATAAACTTTAAATCAGGATTGAACTTTCATCTTTCAATTAAGCTGCTCTGACTTTGACTTGTTGAGTAAAATTATATATCAGTGAAACAAGACATATTTTTCTTAATTCCAGCATCATAAGAATTATTTTCTTAATGTTTTTATTTTAAGTAGTACAAGATGTTATTTCTACTGCGCTCCATTGTACTCACAAAAAAATAAAATTTACCAGATAATTATTCGTATGAGATTTTTTATATTTTGTATTTTTTCCGTTCTCGATCGCTTCATAATTTGGCGATAGAGGGCTTGCAACAGACCTCAGACATTTAATTTACTTAATAAATCTACAAGCACAATCTTAGCTTCTTAGAAACATCAAGCTAGCTTAGCCTGGACAAAGCGTGTGTGTGGGAAAAATAGCCATAACAATTATCTTTTAATTACGAGATAAATATTTAGTTTTTTAGTACAAAGGAGCGCTGTACTCATTTAGCACAAGACTTGTTTGGTAGATATTTGGTATAGTCAAGTAGAAACTATAGATGGATTCAGTGATTGATTGATGTAAGTTGCTATAACGATGTTGATAAAAATGTAAATCTCCAAAATCTTCATTGTGTCAGATAAAGAAAACAGTATGTCTACTTTTTTAACAGATGTGTTTTCTTCCTCACAGGCTCATGTTGGAGGAGACAAATACCTCAGCGTCTTCATGAATCGCCTGATAATGATTGACCCTCAAAAGTTGTAAAGAGTGCAAGGAATAACATAACCTGTGCCTTATGATCTGATTGAAATGAAATAAAAACAATGACATTATTGTTTGTCTCCTTTGTCTGGATAGGTTTAGTTCATTCACAGTCTTAGGCCGTTGTCCACACAAAGACACAACAATGATCATTTTAAGAACAGTAAATAATCACTACAACAGCCTGAAACTGCTGAAATAACTGTAACTGTCCAGAGTGTGCGCTGTGATGCTGATACAGAGAGTCACAAAAGATGACACTAAACATAAACTTGAACAGGATCTTAGCAGAGACTTCTTCTAAACGTAGCAAATAGTCTGAACGAACAACATGGAGGTAAAAGAAGAGACAGAAAGTTAATTTATGCTTCTGGTGTTTTTGGAATATAACCACAAAGCTTTTTTTTTTTCGTGTGGTGAGGTGAAGAGTGAAGATCCTGCAGCAAACATTGTGCCAGCGTCGTCAAAGATACAATAATTATCATATTTGTACAATAATTTCACCTCCTGTAATAATTTCAATTGAGATGAAGTCAACTTTATGCAAATTCAGTGACATCGCCAAGGCAACAGCCACTCAGTGAACATCTTTTCACAGACACAAACGAGGCTTTGGTCGAAGCATTCAAAGCACTCCTAATTACCCCTCCCTCTGAAAACTTACTGTAGAAACTCTAAGACAAAACGAGAGTGACCAGGGCACAAGTAAGAGGGCTTATCCAAAAGTTTAGTTAGGGTAATTAAATAAATTGATTTCTCTAGAACTTCAGCTGACGTTGACTCCACATGACCTCCGTGTTTTAAGGTGATACATCTGGAGTGTGGCGTAAACAACGTGTGATGAAATGTGTAAGAGTTGGCAGCCTTACATATACATTTTCATTAGAATTACGTCCTGTAAAACCAGTCTTGTTGCTGTCAGTGCCAATGTTGCGTATCACAGCTTTATGTAGTCAGGGCAAGCTAGGCCATCAGTGGTTGCTAAAAAAATAAATATAGTGTATATATACTTATATACTATATATATAGTCACACCGGAACTCGGTGGCTACGAGACATTGTCTTCTCTAGAAAACTAAGTATATATAAACAAACTGCTGTTTTTCAGTCTAAATCTCCAAAATCTTCATCGTGTCAGATAAAGAAAAAAGTGTGCCTGTTTTTTCTGACAGATGTGTTTTCTTCCTCACAGGCTCATGTTGGAGGAGACAAATACCTCAGCGTCTTCATGAATCGCCTGATAATGAGTTGACCCTAAAAGTTGTAAAGAGCGCAAAGAATAAACATAACCTGTGCCTTATGATCTGATTGAAATGAAATAAAAACATTGTCGTGTCTAGGTTTAGTTCATTCACAGTCTTAGGCCGTGTCCACACAAAGACATCATTTTAAGAACAGTAAATAATCACTAAAACAGCCCGAAACTGCAGCAATACCGGTAACTGTCCAGAGTGTGGCGCTGCGACGCTAAACATAATTGTGAACAGGATCTAAGCAGAGACTTCTTCTAAACTTAGTAAATAGTCTGAACGAACAACATGGATGTAAAAGAAGAAAGTTAATTTATACTTCTGGTGTCTTTATAATTTAACAACAAAGCTTTAGTACATTTGTTATTTATTTTTTCGTGTGGTGAGGTGAAGATCCTGCAGCAAACATTGTGCCCAGCGTCGTCAGACATACAATAATTATCATATTTGTACAATAATTTCACCTCCTGTACTAGTTGAGATGAAGTTAACTAACGACCAGTACAAATAAAATAGTGTTCAACAAAATTGTAATTTTTCTCGTAAAATATCAAGTTAAATAAGAAAAAAAGCTTTTTTTTTTCAATGGCTTCAAATTTATTTTCAGAAATAAATATGACTTTTTTTCCTTAGTTTTTTTCTAGTAAATTCATAACTTTCTTAAGCTTCAACTTGTTTTCATTATTTTCGTTATTAGCTTTATCTCAAAATGATGATTTTACTAGGGTAATTTTACGAGAAAAAAAGACTTGGACGAAATGATTGTATAAAACACACAATAGATTTATATATCTATAACAACTATGTTCCAAAAACTCAAGTTTAATGTTGAAAAATAACTTTTTATGGCTTTGACTTTATTGTCATAACATTGTGAATTTAATCTCAAAATTTACAAGTTTATTGTTTTATAGCGAATGTTTTATTGTATTTTATTTATATATTTATTTTATTATTATTTTTTTTTTTTACTTTGTTTTGCATTTCTGTTTCGCTGTGATCACTTGTTTCAAATCCAAAGTCACAGGAGCAGAATCAAAAAGAACAATGGTCTGAGGAGAAAACTCATCTTCATTTTTAGTCAAACGACGTAACGGAGGAAAAAGAAATGCAGACGGGAAAAACGTTCAGTATAGACAAAGACATCGCCCGTGGACCTGCAGTTACACTCGACACAGTAATGAATATTTCTAAGAAGGAACTTACTTGCAAGAACAACTTTTCGTCCTATCTAAAGAACTTTCTTTTGTTCCTATAACATGTTAACACCTTTAATCTGCATACAGACTTATTTAAAAGCTTCAGACAAATAAAGTTGAGATATTTTGTCAGATATCAGAATGTTCAGAGAGAATCTATAACCCTTTTAGACCAAAAAGCACATTTTGCTCACAGGTATTTAATCCTTCCATCAATACGTTTTGCAGATTGGTATAAAGAAATGTTATGTAAAAAAAAAGAAAAACACAATACTACACGGACAACTTAACAAAGGAAGAGAAAACGGCTTCACAAGACTTAACAAATGACAAAGCTATAATAATCAAACCAGCGGATAAGGGATGGGTTTTAGTCCTACAAGACACAGACAAATATGAAGCAGAAATACATTAACAGTTATCTGATGAGACCTAGAACAAAAATGCATTATCACATTAAAGGGACAAGACCGAGTATGATTTTCTGTGTTGCAAAAACCCGATAATTACGGTGGCTAGAGGTGCCGAAACGCACTTAAAAATAAAACCAGAAACACACGTTACAAAAAATAGCCGCACGACATTACCACATTTGCCACACAACATTACAACATTAGCCACACGGCATTAAAACATTAGCCACACGACATTACAACATTATAGCCACACGCATTAAAACATTAGCCACACGCATTAAAACATTAGCCACACGACATTACAACATTATAGCCACACGGCATTAAACATTAGCCACACGCATTACAACATTAGCCACACGGCATTAAAACATTAGCCACACGACATTACAACATTAGCACACGACATTACAACATTAGCCACACGACATTACAACATTTGCCACACGGCATTAAAACATTAGCCACACGACATTACAACATTATAGCACACGGCATTAAAACATTAGCCACACGCATTAAAACATTAGCCACACGACATTACAACATTATAGCCACACGGCATTAAAACATTAGCCACACGGCATTACAACATTAGCCACACGCATTAAACATTAGCCACACGGGATTAAAACATTAGCCACACGATTACAACATTAGCCACACGACATTACAACATTAGCCACACGACATTACAACATTTGCCACATGACATTACAACATTAGACACACGACATTACAACATTTGCCACATGACATTACAACATTATAGCCACACGGCATTAAAACATTAGCCACACGGCATAAAACATTAGCCACACGGCATTAAACATTAGCCACACGGGATTAAAACATTAGCCACACGACATTACAACATTAGCCACACGACATTACAATTAGCCACACGACATTCCAACATTAGCCACACGGCATAAACATTAGCCACACGACATTACAACATTAGCCACACGACATTACAACATTAGCCACACGACATAAACATTAGCCACACGACATTACAACATTAGCTGAATGACATTACAACAACATTTGCTACACGACATTACATTAACATATAGCCTACACATTTTGCACCGGAAGTGTCTGCACCGGAGATGTCCACACCGGAAGCTATTTACCGCACTAAAAGTAATTACACAGTTAATTAAACAACCAGGCGCAGCAAGAGTCAGAGGTACGGAGAGCGGGACGGGAGACGGATTGGGCGGTGGACCGACATAGCCCGAAGCACAAAAAACTTGGAGGAACAACCTGTTGTGTGTGTTTTTCGTAAACGTGCTGTCCATGTAAACCTTAATTCAAATTTATATTTCCATGTAAACTGGAAAAAAATTATTTTAATTCCAAATTATTTAATTCGGAATGCGCTGGGTTGTTGCCACTGACAAGATAACCATATTTCTGTTGTGATTTTTTTTCAGGTCATCATGTTTTGTGTTTTTTGTGGCTTTAATTTTCAAGCTGCCCAGCCGACAACTTACTGCCCGTCATGTGGGAAAAATATAAAATTCCTCAACTCTGTGGTGAAGCCACAAGAAAGCTATGTTGGCATCACTGGTAATTCTCATTTAATATCAAGCTCCAACCAGCTTGTCATTTCTATTTCATTAGAACCATCTTAACAATATACCAGTGGATGAAGAAATTTTCAACTTGCAGAATGTGTAAATGTTAATGTAATGTCGTGTGGCAAATGTTGTAATGTCGTTTGGCAAATGTTATTGCAATGTTGTTTGGCAAATGTTGTTGTAATGTCGTTTGGCTAATGTTGTAATGT
Source organism: Mugilogobius chulae (assembly GCA_038363315.1). Lineage (NCBI taxonomy): Eukaryota > Metazoa > Chordata > Actinopteri > Gobiiformes > Gobiidae > Mugilogobius > Mugilogobius chulae. The sequence goes on from CM076408.1 coordinate 33,859,775, forward strand.
CATGTGGCTAATGCTGTGGTTCTGGTTTTGTATTAAAGTGTGTTTCGGCCCCTCTAGGCCACCGTATATAATACCAGTTTTTTATACACTTTATAAACAGCCATTAATAAAATTATATTTTATAGGGTATTGGATTGGGACTTAAACACATGCTAAGTCTGTTGAGTACTACAATTGACCACAGTATCAAAAGATTTTACTGTAGAATTTAGAAGCAACTGTTTTTCAGAGTCCTTCATAATAACCAGAGATTTTGACTAACTATTTTTTTATTTATTTAAAAAAATTAAAACTTTTGGAGAATTTACATTTAAAACCTTTCGAAACTAGAAGCAGAAGTTTATAAGTTAAAACTTTAAAAGCAGCATGTTTATGCAGTTTTCTGAAGAATGTCTGATGTCGCCTTTTTACTATAAAAATTATTTGGTGGGGTTGGAAAATGTAGTTCAAAGGATACGTTAAAGATGCCGCAAGAAAGAGAAGGCAAAAAGGGTGGGGGTGTGTGTGCACTGTTTAGAGATAACATTGTACCCACAGGTTGTCATTTTGAGTGTTTTCATCATTTGAGTATGTGTCCTTTAAAATGGAGCTAAAGCAATCTCCCTCCATACTCTTCATAGTTCTGTACAAGCCTCTACAACATTGCCAGAATTTTATTGATGATTTTACTGAAATGCTTTCAGTCATATGCACAAACTTTGATGGTTTAGTTATTACAGGGGACATGAATGTTCATTTCGATAATGTTAATGACAGAAATACAAAAGTGCTCAATGCCATCTTTGAAACTTTTGGTCTGACTCAGCATGTGAGTGGCCCCACCCACAACAGAGGGCACACTCTGGATCTGCTCATTACAAAAGGAGTTAATGTTTCAAATGTCAGTGTAGTTGATGTTGCGTTGTCTGATAATTTCTGTGTTTTCTTTGATCTGCGTGTTGCTCCTAAACCACCGCCTGGTCCCTCAGTTGTTCGAAGAAGACACATAAATGAAAGCACAAGTGCACAGTTTATGGAAATGATTAACTTTGAAAATATCTCATGTTCTAATGTTGATGGTTTGTTAAACTCTGTTACTTCCAATGTTTTGAATGTTTTGGACACCATCGCGCCAATGAAGGTCAAAGTTGTGAAAAATAAGCATAAAGCGCCTTGGAGGAATGATGATTCGGTCAGAGCACAGAAAAGGGTGTGCCGCAGAGCCGAGAGAAAATGGCGCAAATCAGAACTCCAAGTTCATTATGAAACTTATAAGGGAGAGTGGGCACTTACAACCAAGTCTTATGCAGAACAAGGGAAAGATATTTTTATGAAATAATTAGTAATTGCAGTAACAACGCACGTGTCCTATTCCAAACTGTAAACAGATTAACAAATCCTCCAGCTCAGTTGCCATTTGAACTTGTTTCTACATCTAAGTGTAATGAGTTTGCAAAGTTCTTTAATGACAAAGTTCAGGGTATTAAAAATGCCATCAACTCCACATTTGCAAATAACTACCTTACAACCACCTAGTCACCTACAACTGACTGATTTTGCACCTGTAACTGACATAACTGTCCAAGAAATTATCACCAGTCTGAGTTCATCTACATGTTGCCTTGATGTTTTACCCACTAGATTTTTAAAGTCTGTGCTGAGTAGTTTGTCAGCACCTGTCACTCAAATAGTAAATATGTCAGTTCAATCTGGAATATTCCCAAGTGCTTTAAAAACTGCCGTCATTAAGCCTCTCCTGAAGAGCAGTCTTGATGCCACAGTACTGAGCAATTATCGACCCATCTCAAATTTGCCATTTTTAGGAAAAGTTCTTGAAAAAGTAGTTTACCAACAACTTACTGACTTTCTCCTAACAAACAACACATTTGATGTTTTCCAGTCAGGTTTTAGACCCCACCATAGCACAGAAACTGCTCTTATCAAGGTAACTAATGACATCCGCCTGAACACAGACGCTGGCAAAGTCTCTGTCGTAATTCTGTTAGATCTGAGTGCTGCTTTTGACACTGTTGATAATGACATCCTTTTACACAGACTAAAGGACTGGGTGGGCATCTCTGGTTCTGCCCTGAAGTGGCTCCAGTCCTACCTAGAAGACAAGAAATATTTTGTTGAAATTGGTAATTGCGTGTCTGAGCACATGGCCTTGACCTGTGGTGTGCCCCAGGGGTCAATCTTGGGACCCCTTCTGTTCAATCTTTACATGCTGCCATTAGGTCAGTTAATACGCAATAATAATGTGAACTATCACAACTATGCAGACGATACTCAGATCTATGTGTCATTAACAGCAGGTGAATATGGGCCAGTGGATTCACTCTGTCGCTGCATCCAACAGATCAGTGTGTGGATGCAAAACAACTTTCTCCAGCTAAACTCAGACAAGACTGAAGTTATCATCTTTGGCCCACAGAAACAAAGAGAAAGTGTCAGTAGTCAACTTCAGTCTCTCTCTCTAAAACCTTCAAGTCAAGTTAGAAATCTGGGGGTAATAATGGACTCAGACTTGAACTTTACAGCCACATTAAGTCAATAACATCAGCAGCTTTTTACCATCTAAAAAACATTGCCAAAATCAAAAGTATAGTGTCAAAGCCCGACTTGGAGAGACTTATCCATGCATTTGTCTCCAGTAGGTTAGACTATTGTAACGGCCTGCTCACCGGCCTATCCAAACGAGCTGTAAAACAGCTGCAGGATATCCAGAACGCTGCTGCTCGAGTCCTGACCAGAACCAGGAAGTACGATCACATTAGTCCTGTGCTTAGGTCTTTGCACTGGCTTCCAGTGGCTCAGAGAATAGACTTTAAAACAGCTCTGCTTGTGTTTAAGTCTCTCCATGGACTAGCACCAAAGTACATCTCTGACATGTTAGTGCGTTATAAACCATCTCGGACTCTGAGGACCTCAGGGACCGGCCTCCTGCTGGTGCCCAGAGTCCGGATTAAACATGGGGAATCAGCGTTTCAGTTTTATGCAGCTAAACCTGGGAGACAGGCCTCCACTGTGACAATGTTTAAATCTCGGCTCAAAACATTTCTTTTTATCTGTGCATATGACTGAAATACTTTGTCTGCACTCTTTATTTCTTTACTTCTTTTAGAGTAAATTTTATGCTGATTATTTATATTTTTAATCATGTTGTATTGTAATTATTGATGTATATTTTCCTGCCTTGTAAAGCACTTTGAATTGCTTTGTGTATGAATTGTGCTATACAAATAAATTTGCCTTGCCTTGCCTTGCCTACCTGATTACCTTAATTACCAATGATGGCAATACATTTTTTGGGGGGAAAGAACAATCTTGCTGAGGGTGGATTTGTGTTATGAAAACAGTCGACAACAAAGTTTACATAGGACCCCATTGAAAAAGAGAAGAATCATCTTAAGGGGGTAATAAAAAGAAATATGTTCTGGTGCTGTAAACAGTCGTACAATAGATATACAATATGAGTTATCTCTAAGCTAGTAAGTTTCCTTCTTTGCCATTTTAATATCTCCAAACGTTTTTCAAGGCAATTGAATAGAATGATTTCTCTGGAACTTCAGCTGACGTTGACTCCACATGACCTCCGTGTTTTAAGGTGATACATCTGGAGTGTGGCGTAAACAACATGTGATGAAATGTTTAAGAGTTGGCAGCCTAATATAAACATTTTTCCAAATAATTACGTCCTGTAAAACCAGTCCAGTTGCAGTCAGTGCCAATGTTGGGTATCACTTTTATTCAGTCAGTGGTATGTAGTCAGGGCAAGCTAGGCCATCGGCGGTTGCTTAAAATAAAATATAATAAATAATAATAATAATAGTAATAAAGAAATTAAATATATATCATCATCATCATTTATTTATTCCAGACTCAAGGTCCATTAAAAAACGCACACGACAAACAACAACAATAAAAACAACAAAAATTATAAAAGACAGCTGTACCAGTGCGTCCACATTGACGACTGGTATCAGCACTACACACAGGGTTCACCAGCACTGCCACCACAGAGTTCTCAGAGTCATTTAGGCGACCTATGAACTTGTACATTCATTTTCTCATAAGAGCCTGAAAAGTGTTGACTCCAGCCTGACCGAAGAGGAGACTCGCACTACTGGACCTGGGCTTTTTTAGCAGCATTCTGAATGCATCATTATAAGCTACTTTGAGCTTCTGGAGTGTAGACTTTTTATATTTGCACCACAGTGGGGCTGTATACAGAGGTGTGCAGTATGTTCTGAACAAGTTAATTTTTACTGACCAAGATGTTGGCCTGGGCATAAAGTATCTGACACTGTCGTTAATATCGTCATCACAGAAACGGTCTGTGATAAAGTGTCCCAAATACTTTGTTTTGTTACAGACACTAAGTGTTTGGTTGGACATATAAAAGTCAGGGAAACAGAGATCTTTATCCGCTTTGGTCCAACATATAAGTACCACACTCTTTTTGGCGTTATATATGATGTCATGTTTAAGTCCATACTCTGAGCAAATGTTCAGCAGCTGTTGAAATCCCGCACTACTCGGACAGACAATGGCCAAATCATCGGCATACATGAAGTGATTCATCAGAGTTCTGCCAATCACACAACCTGTTTTACATCATTTATGGGACAGCTCATCCATGTACAGGTTAAACAGGGCCGGAGACAGCAGCCCCCCTTGGCACACTCCATTAGTGACTCCAAAGGAGTCAGAGATGGTATTCCCCCATTTGACCTGCATCTTCTGGTTAGAGTATCAATACACCAAAATCAGTATAATACAGTCAGGTACACCTCGTTGTTTTAGTTTTCCAAAAAGTTTATGATGATTCACTGGGTCAAACGCCTTGGATGCGTCAATAAAGCCCATGATCATAGAGGAGTTTTTTCTCACATATGACTGTGTTGTCTCCTTCAAGGAGTAGGGTTGGACTGAAACTAGGGTGTTCCTGATAAGGCTCGAGAATCCTGTGTTCTTCATGAGACTCGAAAGCGTCATATTTTTAAAATAACCTTTACCCAAACCCTTTCCTCAAACTTACCCATTCTCCTTAACCCTTTTCTAAACTTACCCGTTCGACTAAACTTAATCACAGTCCCTCCAAATCCGACTGTCTAGCGCTAACTTCAGGCGTTCTCGTTTTGCACTGGAACACCCTTTTTTGACTGCAGCTGGATGATATTACCTTCAAGCCATACTGTGTATGCACAGATCAGTTCCCAGTATTGATTTGAAGCCAAACTAATTATACATACGAGACGTTGTTGTCTTCTCTTGAATACTAAGGCCCTGATTTACTAAGCGCTTGCACAGACGCAAAGTGAATTGCATGCGCAAAATAAAGGGAGCAAAACGATTTACCATGCTGGGGTTGGAAAATGTAGTTCAAAGAATAAGTTAAAGATGCCGTACCTGATTACCTTAATTACCAATGATGGCAATAGTTTTTTGGGGGGGAAAGAACAATCTTGCTGAGGGTGGATTTGTGTTATAAAAACAGTCGACAACAAAACTTACATAGGACCCCATTTAAAAAGAGAAGAATCATCTTAAGGAGATAAGAAAAAAGAAATATGTTCTGGTGCTGTAAACAGTCGTACAATAGATATACAATATGAGTTATCTCAAAGCTAGTAAGTTTCCTTCTTTGCCATTTTAATATCTCCAAATGTTTTTTAAGGTAATTGAATTGAATGATTTCTCTGGAACTTCAGCTGACGTTGACTCCACATGACCTCCGTGTTTTAAGGTGATACATCTGGAGTGTGGCGTAAACAATGTGTGATGAAATGTTTAAGAGTTGGCAGCCTTACATATACATTTTTCCATATAATTACGTCCTGTAAAACCAGTCCAGTTGCTGTCAGTGCCAATGTTGGGTATCACAACTTTCAGTCAGTGGTATGTAGTCAGGGCAAGCTAGGCCATCGGCAGTTGCTTAAAATAAAATATAATAAACAATAATAATAATAATAAAGAAATTAAATATATATATCATCATCGTTTATTTATTCCAGACTCAAGGTCCATTAAAAAACGCACACGACAAACAACAATAAAAACAACAAAAATTATAAAAAACAGCTGTACCAGTGCGTCCACATTGACGACTGGTATCAGCACTACACACAGGGTTCACCAGCACTGCCACCACAGAGTTCTCAGAGTCATTTAGGCGACCTATGAACTTGTACATTAATTTTCTCATAAGAGCCTGAAAAGTGTTGACTCCAGCCTGACCGAAGAGGTACGGAAGTCCAGAGCTGCCAGTGTGGAGTACACATTTTTTTCAGCTTTTCTCGTTATAACGACCTTATATTTACGTTCAAACGACATTATTCTCGTTATTACGACTTTTTATTTACGCTCAAACGACTTTTTTTACGTTCAAACGAGAATATAATGTTGTTATAACGACTTTTTATTTATGTTAAAACGAAAACATATTCTCGTTCAAACGACTTTAAATTTACGTTAAAACGAAAATATTTTCTCGTTAAAACGACTTTTTTACGATAAACAGACTGCTCTTCCCATGATGCGCCACAAGCTGGATAGCTCAGAGCCTGTACTACGAAGCTAGAGTTGGGGTTTAGCGATGTTAGTTCTGGGTTAAACCATATAGGTCAGTGGTTAAACCTGGTCTGGCGGTCTTATTGTTACGAAAGTGGATCACTTCCTATTGGGGCAGATCTCTATGGCAACATGCGGCAAACTCATAACCTGCTCCAGACCAGAGTTCTGAATAAGTTAAAAAGACGAGGCGCTGGCGACGATCGAGAATTTAGACCTTTGTGAAGAGACGGGGGAGAGAGAGATGAGAAAGGGCAGTGGAGAAATGAGGAAATACGAAAGTCACGACGTATTTTATATCAAAGAGATGGCACGTATTTATAAAAAGAGCGTAACTTCTGTGTCTGTGTGATTGGCCTCGTACCTGGGTTAGTCAACCACGTAAGAGAAACTTATCCAGGCGGGTTCAGCGACGTTCGTAGTACAGGGCTCTGGAGCATCATGGGAAGGGCTGTCTATTTTTTATTAAAAGTCATTTTAATGAGAATATATTGTCGTTTTATTGTAAATAAAAAGTCGTTCGAACGAGAATATATTTTCGTTTTAACATAAATAAAAAGTCGTTATAACGACATTATATTCTCGTTTGAATGTAAAAAAAAGTCGTTTGAATGTAAATATAAAGTCTTTATAACGAGAAAAGCTGAAAAAAATATTTACTCCACACTGGCAGTTCTGGACTTCCGTAAAGAAGAGACTCGCTCTACTGGACCTGGGCTTTTTAGCAGCATTCTGAATGCATCATTATAAGCTACTTTAAACTTCTGGAGTGTAGACTTTTTATACATGTACCACAGTGGGGTTGTATACAGAGGTATGCAGTATGTTCTGAACAAGTTAATTTTTCTCTGTCTGAGCACATGTGGAACTTTCTGACCAAGATGTTGGCCTGGGCATAAAGTATCCGACACTGCCGATTAATATCGTCATCATCACAGAAGCGGTTTGTGTCACAGAAGTGTCCCAAATACTTTGTTACAGACACTAAGTGTTTGCTTGGGCAAATAAAAGTCAGGGAAACAGAGATCTTTATCTGCTTTGGTCCGACATACAGTATAAGCACCACACTCTTTTTGGCATTATATATGATGTCATGTTTAAGTCCATACTCTGAGCAAATGTTCAGCATCTGATGAAATCACGCACTACTTGGACAGACAATGGCCTAGGGGGTAATAAAAAAGAAATATGTTCTGGCACTGTAAACAGTCGTACAATAGATATACAATATGAGTTATCTCAAAGCTAGTAAGTTTCCTTCTTTGCCATTTTAATATCTCCAAACGTTTTTCAAGGTAATTGAATTGAATGATTTCTCTGGAACTTCAGCTGACGTTGACTCCACATGACCTCCGTGTTTTAAGGTGATACATCTGGAGTGTGGCGTAAACAACATGTGATGAAATGTTTAAGAGTTGGCAGCCTTACATATACATTTTTCCATATAATTACGTCCTGTAAAACCAGTCCAGTTGCAGTCAGTGCCAGTGTTGAGTAGCACAACTTTCAGTCAGTGGTATGTAGTCAGGGCAAGCTAGGCCATCAGTGATCGTTAAAATAAAAAAAAAATATTGTATGTTCAAATCAAATCAAATCACAATGTTTTGATTTGATTCTTTAAAATGTATTAAATTCTTTCAAACATATATATCCTGAAAATAATTATAACGAGAACTGCTGTTTTTGAGTTTCCTGAACTTTTCACTTCATCAAACAGATTCTGAAGTAAATTTAATGTCCACAAACATTGGATCTTTTTTTTTTTTTTTTTTTCCTTTGGCCTATAGCTTTGGAAGGGGGGCACACTTGTTGAGGTAAGCCAGATTGAAGAATGATCATATTTTTTGTTTCCTACATATAATTAAATAAAATGAACAGATTTGATTATCAATAACCTGTCTGTGGTTATTGATCCAGGGGTCTGTGGGCAAAACCTGGGGCCATCTAAGGGCTCTATTTTGTATGATTATTTGGCACAACGTTTGCACTTAATTATACAAAGATATCTGTATTTAACCATGTGGTTTTATTTTTCCTGATTCTCAGCCTGTTTAAACCAACTCTAAACTTCAGATAATAGCCTATACTTACAAATAACTAATAGCAGTCTTTATTAACAAGCCTATCTATCACTTTAATTAAGTCTTTGTGTGAGTGACCTGAAGGTAAACCACTGAAGTCTTTTCTTGTGTGTCATTTGTGACTTTGAACTGAAGCATATTTCATCTGAAGATTGAAGAAGAAAAAACAGTCCAATCTGTACAAATTGTTTTGTACTTGTGTTTTTAAGGTCACGATGTCGCTCTCTCAGTGAATTAGTGTTTTAGCTTTCAGTACTTTTATCAAATATTTTGTGATGTACACTGTCTCTGTCTAACAAGCAAACAAACAACAAAAGAATAAATAAAAGAATGTACAAACAAGCATACATTTCAAAGTTGATAGAGGTTTAAAGAAACTGCGTGTCTCCGGATCCCTTGACAAAACTTTTCAAAGCTCGAGGTAGAACTTTGTATTAGATCTTTAAATGTCATTTTTGCCACAATGTTAATGCAGATTTACATGTCTGCTTTCAACTTTTTAGTATGAAAAATTACTTGGTGGGGTTGAGAAAAACAGTTCAAAGGTTACATTAAAGGCGCCGTACCTGATCACCTTTATTATTCAATACTAGAAGTTATGCACTGATATCATTTTATTTGTTTTACCTGTATTATCATAGCAAACTAAACAATGCATTACTTTGTTCTTGTGGCAACAACAGACTCGCAGAGAACTTTTGTAAGTCACGGCTTTACCTCTGCTGCCGTAACATGATGCTCTACTCCTCTCTGGATTTACATACATCACACGCATTCCTTTTTGCCTTAATTAGATATTTTGTACTTTTTTGCTCTTGTCAATCACGTGTTATGTTTGATTGATGATTTGTCCTGATCTAAACCAGACCTGGACCGACCCATTCTGACAAACAACAAGTACATTTGAGATTTCTGCACAATTTTTATTCTACAAATCCCTTTCTTACACTCTTTTCAGTGCTACTTGTTTTTTAGTCTTGATATTTGACATTTATAATAAAAAGTTTTAGTCAAAGTGTTTGTAGTTGGTACGTTCCAGTTATTGACACACCTCCCTCAGGGAAACAGCTTCACCATAAAAGAAGCAGAACAGACAGAAGCAGAACAGACAGGAGCGAGCATTTGGAAAGTTCAATCATGGCAACTAAGGTGAAACCTAGGGGGACACCCCAACCCCCTTCCCAGGCCGTCAAGGACGCGTGTAATGCTGTGAGTATCAGCAGATCAAACTGCACTTTAATTTAATTGGTTGTACATTAGAATTTAAAATTGGTAAATTGTAAGAACCGAGTCATTCGCACTTTAATGTTGTTGACATTATCTTTGTTTTCAGGTTAAGGGTGATGTGGAGAAGCAGACACGTAGGACCTATGCCATTTATGTGCCAAAAAATTACCTTTCAGTAGACAACGGTAAAAATGGAGTGGACTACTGGGTTGAGGTAAATCTGTTATATTATAGAAAACACCAACGCACACACCAATGTGATGACAACTTTTGAGAAAAAATCATGTTGTGGTGAAGTGTCACCGTGAAGAGACAGATTTGATCAGTTCTGTAGTTTTGAACAGGAAATCACCGGAATCACGGAAGTCATTTTAAATAAATAAAAAATGAGACTTACAACAAACAAATTGTAAGAAATATGACCCAAGGACTAGAGCTTAAAATGAGATTAAAAAAGGCTCATTTTCAGTAAATTGACTAGTTTTATTGACTCAAAACAAGTGTTTATTTGTGTGTATTTGACTAAAGCCACTGGTCATGTCTGTTATAGTCCTGATAGTCCTGTCCAGGTCTAGTCCTGGTCCTGGTCTAGTTTTATAAATCTATTATATTGCTCAAAGCAAATAGTTTTAGTTTAGTTTTTAAAGAATAAAAAAATATAATTTTATTTTCCTTTTGTCTCAACAAACCTCATCAACCTGAGCTAAACTAAACTCACAGATAAATTCAATATTTTAGTTTTTTGCACTGTAATCTCTGTATGTCATAGACCATGATGTATGTTTAATTGCTCACAGGTTCATGTCGGAGGAAAAAATTACCTGGACCTGCAAATCTTTGAAGCTGGTGGAGGGAAAGGGAGGTGTCTCATCTCTGCGAGGGAGGTTCAGAAATAAAGTGACAGGTAAATAATTTTTTAACTTTTGTTTTATGGGACTGGTGTATTTACTGCTTCAGCCGTTCATACGTGCTGTTTCATTCAAATAAAAAATCTAAGCTAGACAAGAGAAAGAGAGAGGAGACAGAGCATTCACATAAGAATTGTTTTATGAAGTCCAAATCAGAGATGTTTCTTCTTATTCTAAGTAGTACAAGATGTTATTTCTACGGCGCACCATTTATTAATTTATCTCGTAATTACAAGATTTTTATATTAGACATTTTTTTTGTAAGGGATTTTTTCCGTTCTCGATCGTTTCATAATTTGGTGATAGAGGGCTTGCAACAGACCTCAGACATTTAATTTAACTCAACTAAATCTAGCACAGAAAAGACTAATCATATTGTGGATTAAGTCGCAAGGTTAGCCTAGACGAAGCGTGTGAAAAAAGTGGACCTACTTTTTTGACGGATGTGTGTTTTCTTCCTCACAGGCTCATGTTGGAGGAGACAAATACCTCAGCGTCTTCATGAATCGCCTGATAATGAGCGCAAGGAATAAACATAATCTGTGCCTCAGAACATGTTTTCATTCTGCATGAAGATCTCATTTTAATTAAATAAAAACTGCCACAATTGTCTGTCTCCTTGTCATGTCTGGGTTTAGTTCTTTAAAGACTAAAGAGCTGATTATTGACTTCATAATAATAATAATAACTTTATTTGTATAGAACTTTTCAAAAACAAGTTACAAAGTGCTTCACAACATCAATAAAACACTGTACATAAAACAATTAGAGTAATAGAGGTGACATCATAGCATTCTAAATGTGAGTGCTGAGTGGCAAGAAATGAAAAGTCAGTGGAGAGAAATCACATTTTCTCCTGTAAGAGCTCAATAAACTTGACAGACACTACAGTCCGATAACAAATTCAACCCACAACAAATCTACTGAGCACTGGGTTTGCAACTGACATGTAAAAAGAGAAAATCAAGTCAACAGTCGTAGCAAAGCAGATAAACAACAAGACTTTAGCTTCTTTCACATTTATCACAGACACAAAGATCACCCACAGTTGAACTTATTACCCTTTTCTTCTTAAAAAAAAAGATGTTTTTGAGTGCATTTGTTGCAGTTATAATGTCCTAAATCATCATCTGTTGTTAGCAGACAAGCTTGTAGCTGACAAGCCGCCACGACAACAAAGAAATACTTTGTTTTGCATGAAGATTTGCCACTCATTCTAAATGTTGCCAAGCATTTTTAAAAGAAAATGATGTCAGTGCATAATCTCTAATAAAAACACTTTAAAATACATTAGAAAATAAGAATATGCAATTCTATAAAAGTGGGTTTTCAAATTGGCTGTGTGCACCATAGACATATAATTAGTTTAATTAGTTTAACTAATTTAATGTCTATGGTGTGCACGGCACTTCAGTTGGCTTGTGATTGTTCAAAAATGCTAACTTCTGCACATACGACCACTTGCTGCTAGCGTTAGCATTTAGACACAAATACATCTCTTTCACACTCAAGTGTCCTCTGGTGAAATATTCCTCTAATATGTAAAGTCTTTCACATGTTTTCTGTAACATTCACTACAACTGTCTGATCTAAACAGTATTTATTTGTTTTAAACTGATGTAATGAAAACATCATTGAAAAGCATTGCACAGGAAGTGGTTGTGTGTACAGGATGTACTATTTTGAACGTACACAAGCCAACTGCACAGAGCCAATTGGCTGATTTGACCCTTGTCTGGTAGAGCGTTCTACAGCTTTGGTGCTCGGACAGAAAAAGCCCTGTCCCCTTTAGTCACAAGCCTGGAGGATGGCACAGCGAGGAGAGTCTGCTCAGAAGAGCACAAGGAACGGCCAGGAAAATACTATAATAATAACTCAGATATAAGCAGGAACAAGACCATGAATAGCTTTTAAAGTAATCAACACTATTTTAAAATCACATCAATACTGGGCTCGAAGCCAGTGCAAGGGTTAAAGCTTTCTGGTGTTTGTCAGAAGTCTAGCAGCTGCATTTTGCACTAGTTGAAGGCGGTTGATGGGTTTCTGACTTAGACCTGCATATAGAGCCCGATCTCACAAGAAAGCGTACATTTACCACCACATTACGCAACATGTAAATTACCTAAGATTAGCACGAGTTCACGACTGTCCTGCGTAATTATGCCATGCGTTGCCGTCCCAGTTCATTTCTATGGTGGTTGTTAAGATGTTTTTGATATTTATGAATATTAACGAAATCCTGATCCTAAGCTTAACCTGCCCCAATTACCCATTTTAGTAACTTGAAGCCTAAACCTACCCGTTGCATCTAAGGAAAATGTCCCCCACGTTGCTGCAACCAAAACTCGTGTATTTTTACGTTGTGAAAACTCGTGTCATTTTTACACTTTTTCATATCGTGCTAAATGTACGGTGTAACATAAGTACTCAAAACAGCTGTGAACTCGTGCTCAAAATGCGCTGTTTTTGTGTCATGGTAAATGTACGCCCTCTAGTGATACTGTGTTGGCATAATGCATTACAATAATCTAGCTGCTAAACACAAGGGCATGAATGACTTTCTCTACATCAGAGTGGGGAATGTGAAGAAGCATGATTGTACAGTCGTTGTTATTTGAAACTCAAAATCAAATTGGGAGTCGAGGATAAAACCAAGGTTTCAGGCTGATGGCTTTACCAGTGAGGCTAGATTGCCCAGAGAATTTTGGACGCTCTGGGTTACGTGAAGTGGACCAAACAGAATGAAATGAATGAATTTTCAAGTTATAAAAAATTAATTGACATCCAGTCCTTTATATTAGAGGCAACTGAGGTGGGGAGTTGTAGAGATGTGGTCATTCTTGCTGAAGGAGAGATACAATTGAGTGTCATCGGCATACAGGTAGTAGTTTATCTTGTGATTTAGAATGATCTGACCAAGAGGAAGCATGTTAATTAAAAAATTAAATTGGACCAAGTATGGACCCTTAAGGCACACCACAAAGGAGTGGAGAGGAGGGGGAGGACTTCAGACATAATAAAAAGCACAACTAGCGTGAGCACCATTCACAATGAGATGAAGGGGGATAATGTGGACTCTTATCGATACCTGGACACCGTCTTTGACTCCAAGATGAATTTTGAAGCATATTTACTGAACAAAAGGCAATTATAAACTTCATCAAAACAAACTTGAGTGAAAATTGACCAAATGTGAGAGAAATCCTATCATATTTACTATGCTTTACTGAAACGCTCACACTTTCTCCTTTTCAGGTCAGTATTGGAGGAAATACATTCAACTTCACAACAGATGAAAGCAGCCAGAACCTGGAACTTGCTAAGCATACATCTGTTTTGTCTTCTCTCACTATTTTCAGTTGAGGTTGAGTGTATAAACAACTTGACTCAAATGAAAATGTATTTTAAACATACCTAAATCCTGAAATATAAAATTGTCATTAATTTGATTTTAAATTGGAAGAAACATGCATCAATAATACAGACAAAAAATTATTATAATAAAAATGATTTTATTGGCAATCATTTCACGTGATACTCAAAGCCAGTGGCGCCTCCTGACTTATGTCTTTGGGGGTGCAATGGTCAATACATCAATAAGACCATTGCCTACAATTCTATTGTGTAATCAATCAATATAATATAATTTTACTCCACTAGGTGGCATTAACGTGCAATCAAATAACATGTGGCCAACTTCTGTCAAAACTATAAAATCAAGATCCAGACACGTAATATGCATAAAAATCCTTCATATTTATAATAACATATCTATTTGTTAGTTTTTTAAGACAATAAAACCAGCCTGAGAGCCAAAGGAAACCTGGACAATACTAAAAACAAGTACAGAAAAGTGCTTGTTTTCATTATTTTTTCCAAGTCCAACTTGGCAAAACTGCATGATTATTGATTATGCATTCTTGCTTTTGCTGTAACTTGTCTGATGCTTAAATATGGTCTTGTGTGTGGTAGTTTTTCAAAACAGCTTGTTTGAGTGACCAATATTATCATCTGGATCAATGACTGCACTGCTGTGATTGACACATGAACGTGCCTTGCGTCGTCATGCAGACATACGTGACGTCAGAGAGAATCTGCAAGCACTCGCGGGTCCCATTAGTTTATATTATAGGGCTGAAAGTTAGAAAAAAAACACTCTTACATTAGATTCAATGGAAGTGGCGAGTGAGTGCCAATTGTAACTGAGCTAGAGTCTTACCAAAAGAGGCGGGACTATGCACCAGGAGCCGAAAAGAAGCTTTTCTGATTGGATGAGAATGTTTTAAGGCATTTTAATCAGGTTTTAATCGGTTTTGAAAAACTTCAACTACACACCTCGCACATTTTTTTCCCTTTTTGTTGGTAGTGCGTCACACCTATCACCTTATGCTGCGTTCAGACCCAACAACGTCAAGATGCCCAATTTTGTGTGTTAAAGCAAATTTTGACGCTAAATATTTTAAAACCTGACGCCTTAGCAGATCACGTTGGGACAAAGAAGGATAAAGAGAGATAAAAGCTTGCTGCATTTATAAAACGTAGGTAACTTACCCGATAGCTCAACTTTCTCCTCCAGGCAATGTCTTTTAGCTGGCTGTGTACTCCTCGGTTGTTACGTCGTACAGCAGTGATTTAAATACGACAATGAGTATTTTTAATCCATGTGAACTCGTTGTCAGTCCTGATCATGTCTCGTACTATTCGTTTTACCCTGGTTGCCAGATTTTCAGTGAGCAACAAGCGATTCATGCTTTGAAAAAGGTCCAAAGCAAGTGACCTTTCGATAAAAAAGGGAATAAGACTTTATTAAACAGTCCTTCATTCCTCTTGATGTGAGAGAAAAACAGCATCACTACGTCACAGGAGAGTAGTGTCTGATTGGTGGATGCGGGCGTTCGATGCTTAAAAGTTTAAGGAGGGGAGATGATGAAGACAAACATATATGAGCAACTTTTGTTTTAGTGGAGTTGTTCTATGAGCTGTGCTCTGCTGTTAACTTCCTCATAGGGAGACACAGAGGCAGCAGCTGCAGTCGCTTCTCTCCCCTCGCTCCCTGTGTGTTAGCACTACGCTTTCTGCCTTGCAACTTGCTCGCCAAGGGCACATGCTTCTTGCTTACGCCTGATGAGGCAGCCAAAGAGTCTACCGCAAGTTGGAGCGTCTAATTTGCAAGACACAGCATCAGCTAACACCCAAACAAGTGAGTTTAAACACGCTAGACGCAAATTCGCTGGACACCTCAAGACTTGTTTACAACACTTTGGATGCTTGAACTCTGTCCAATCTGAACGCAGCAATAGTGACGACCCCTGCTCAAACCAGTGTGAGGTTTTGCAGTATTTATATATTAGCTACCACAGTGGAGAAGATTTGATACATTTGGATCAGATGCTTTGTTGTTAAATGAAAGTTGGTTTTCGATAGTCAGGTCTGGAGGGATGGTGATTAAGTTTCAGGGAATGGTTAAGTTTACGAAAAAGGTTTGATAAAAAATACAACCTTTTAGGCAATTAAAAAACACTTTTTACCATGTTACCAGCTCATTTTAGTCCCTCCAGACTCGACCAGCACTATCCTTTTAGGAAGCCTTGTTTAGCCCAATATTAACTTACAATATTCACAAAAACTCAATAAGCACAAAGACAGGAGAAGGAGCACAAAAAGACTGAGATGTATTCAAGAGGTCAAAATCTTCACATGTATAGTCAACAAGAACAAAGAGCTGAATCTGAGGGACGGAGATTCAACTTGGATGCACCTGAAGATAGATATCTGTTTGAAACATAGAAAATATGCATGCATGTTCTTCCCGTGTCTGTGTAGGTTTTCTATGAGTGCTCCGGTTTCCCTGAACACTACAAAAACCAACACCATCTGTTCCCTCCAACATCAGTGCTCTGAAAAACAGATTGTTTTCTGGTTAAACAAAGGTACATGACATCATTACTTTGTCGGCATTACTTCTACAGAATCATAGAAACTTGCTCCTGATACGATATTAACATGTCGTAGTATAGATACACATTTACATACAAAGCGTGTTGCTTTTACAGCTGTGCTCATGAACGCTCTGGTTTTGGGAAGTGGGATCATTACGTAGGAGCGTCAGAGTTTCCCACAGCACATGAACGCAGCATAAAACATGTGACATAATTTACCTGTGGCTCTGTTTTCTCGTACTGCTTCACATTTGTGAGAGACGGCTGACCTCCTAAAGCTTCATAGATTTCCAGCTCCAGGTAATTCTTCCCTCCAACATGAACCTGTGAGGAAATAAAAAATGAAAACTAAGTCAGGACTAAAATGGGACCAAATCATCGAGGACTAAAACAAGACTAAAACAGGATATGACCAGGTCTAACACTGGTCTAATCAAGGACTAAACCATGACTAACACTGGTTTAAACAAGAACTATCAGGAGAAACAGATCCAGTGATTTCCTGTTCAAAACTGCAGAACTGATAAAACCTGTCTCTTCATGGAGACACTTCACCACAACATAATTTATTTTTAAAAGTGGTCATCACTTTGGTGTGTGTGCCTTGGTCTTTACTTTTCTCATTAAGAAGCAGATTTACCTCGACAAAATAATTTGTTCCAGCTACAACTTGTGTCTTGTAAGATTTAGCCTGGAAAGTGTGATAGTTCATTCCTGTCTTCTTCTCCGCTGCTCCCTTTAACTGAAAACAAAGAAAAGCACATTGTCAACTATAACAGCTTTAAAGTGACACAGTTTTACTATTTACACATTTGAAAGAATAACATACTAATAACTTTTAATCTTCAAACTGAATACTGACACATTCTAATGAACAGTCAGATATGAAAAGCTGAGTTTGATCTGCTGATACTCACAGAATCACACATGTCCTGAACCTTTTGGTCTGCTGGTTTGGACTCTCCACGTCCACCACTTACTTCTGGTTCTACAGGCTTAA
The DNA here is from genome assembly GCA_038363315.1 of Mugilogobius chulae. Taxonomy (NCBI): domain Eukaryota; kingdom Metazoa; phylum Chordata; class Actinopteri; order Gobiiformes; family Gobiidae; genus Mugilogobius; species Mugilogobius chulae. The sequence goes on from CM076408.1 coordinate 33,877,482, forward strand.
TGTCCATGACTGAACCTTGAGAAACAGACTCAGAGCTTTCCTGGTTAAACAAAGGTACATGACATCATTACTTTGTCGGCATTACTTCTACAGAATCATAGAAACGTGCTTTTGATACGATATTAACATGTCGTAGTATAGATACACATTTGTGTGAGAGCGTGTTGCTTTTACAGCTGCGCTCATGAACGCTCTGGTTTTGGGAAGTGGGATCATTACATAGGAGCGTCAGAGTTTCCCACAGCACATGAACGCAGCATAAAACATGTGACATAATTTACCTGTGGCTCTGTTTTCTCGTACTGCTTCACATTTGTGAGAGACGGCTGACCTCCTAAAGCTTCATAGATTTCCAGCTCCAGGTAATTCTTCCCTCCAACATGAACCTGTGAGGAAATAAAAAACGAAGACTAAGTCAGGACTAAAATGGGACGAAATCATCGAGGACTAAAACAAGACTAAAACAGGATACGACCAGGTCTAGCACTGGTCTAATCAAGGAGTAAACCATGACTAACACTGGTCTTACATCTCCCGTATACAAACTGCGAGGAGAGTTCGGTCTGAGACGTGTCCGAGTTTCATGCGACGTGCCTTGTACACCAGCAGCTGTCCACTGCGGTCCATTATTGCCCAAAGCCACGCGGATTCACGTGGATTACCACAAGAATGCTCGTATTATGAATTGAAAGCCGCCTCCGAAAAAAATAGACTCTCTACGGATTCTTTCCACACACTTGTGCGACTCTCGGACATGCGCTCGCACTGCACCAGGGTCTGTGTACAAGGGCACATTGGTTTTAATCACTTTCTAAGTCTTGCGAGAGTCGTGCGAGTCCCGCTCACACCGACCTCACACCCAGTGTACGGCAGGTGTAGTAAGGTGGGGTTTGCGTGGCGACCTCTAGGGGCGTAAGGGCTATAAAAGCCGCTCCATCCTAGCGTTCGACCTCTGACCCACAAACTGCAGCCTTCCGGTCGGCTTCTCTGCGCCTCCCTCCGCTAAAATGCCAGGTATGGTGCGCTATGTGATGTTTTTAAATTAATATTGTTATTGGGGGACTAACTCAGACTCTCCTTAGCTCCGCGGTGTGGTAGAGGGCACTTGAGCCCTGCGTCAAGCGCCTCCGCATGTAGAGCTCCCTGGGAAGCAGCTAGCAGCCTTGCTCCTCGGCGTGTGTGTCTGAGTCGGGTCCAGGTGCGGGCTGGACCGCGACCAAACAAGCGCTATTGGCCTACTGACGGGCGCTGCTCTATCGTCCGAGAGGGTACGTTTAGCTGTTAGCTGTCTTCGAGTTATTTTTAATGTATTAGCCTAACCCAAACTTACTTTGCAGGTGATCAAAGTCAGCAGGAACCCGAGGGAATCTTTGCCACCTTTCCTTTTTGAGCTCACCTCTTTTGTATCCTAGCTTGTAAGACTAGGTTGATTGTGTCTAAAATGTGTCTGAGCAGAACGTGGTCCTGGAGGGCAGACATGCCCTGTGATGTGTTGCATCAGATGGACAATAATATGGACAATGTTTAATGGACAATTTATGACATAATGTGAAATTACAAACGCTTTAATGTTGAAACTGAAACATGAACGTAAAGTAAAGCTAATATACAAAATAAATATTAAAACAATTATGGAACATGCCTCTTCTTTGAACGGACCTGTGAGCCTTTATTTTATTTTCCCTGGCTGGTCCAGGGTGGCGTTGTTGGTTTTCAGTTTATCCATATGTAATTAAATTTACAGAAAAAGAGAAATGGTTAATTTAAAACGGTGCCAAATGCCCAATATGCCACACGGGGATAAACAAGAACTATCAGGAGAACCAGTTCCAGTGATTTCCTGTTCAAAACTGCAGAACTGATAAAACCTGTCTCTTCATGGAGACACTTCACCACAAGATGATTTATTTTTAAAAGTGGTTATTACTTTGGTGTGTGTGTGTTGGTCTTTACTTTTCTCATTGAGAAACAGATTTACCTCAACATAATAATTTGTTCCAGCTACAACTTGTGTCTTGTAAGATTTAGCCTGGAAAGTGTGATAGTTCATTCCTGTCTTCTTCTCCGCCGCTCCCTTTAACTGAAAACAAAGAAAAGCACATTGTCAACTATAACAGCTTTAAAGTGACACAGTTTTACTATTTACACATTTGAAAGAATAACATACTAATAATTTTTAATCTTCAAACTGAATACTGACACATTCTTATGAACAGTCAGATATGAAAAGCTCAGTTTGATCTGCTGATACTCACAGAATCACACATGTCCTGCACCTTTTGGTCGGCTGGTTTGGACTCTCCACGTCCACCACTTACTTCTGGTTCTACAGGCTTAAGGTCCATGACTGAACCTTGAGAAACAGACTCAGAGCTTTCCTGGTTAAACAAAGGTACATGACATCATTACTTTGTCGGCATTACTTCTACAGAATCATAGAAACGTGCTCCTGATACGATATTAACATGTCGTAGTATAGATACACATTTGTGTGAGAGCGTGTTGCTTTTACAGCTGCGCTCCTGAATGTTCTGGTTTTGGGAAGTGGGATCATTACATAGGAGCGTCAGAGTTTCCCACAGCACATGAACAAATCATAAAACATGTGACATGATTTACCTGTGGCTCTGTTTTCTCGTACTGCTTCACATTTATGAGAGACGGCTGACCTCCAAAAGCTTCATAGATTTCCAGCTCCAGGTAATTCTTCCTTCCAACATGAACCTGTGAGGAAATAAAAACGAAGACTAAGTCAGGACTAAAATGGGACCAAATCATCGAGGACTAAAACAAGACTAAAACAGGATACGACCAGGTCTAACACTGGTCTAATCAAGGACTAAGCCATGACTACCACTGGTCTTACATCTCCCGTACATAGACTGCGAGGCGAGTTCGGTCTGAGACGTGTCCGAGTTTCTTGTAACGTGCCTTGTACCTGTACACTAGAGCAGTCCACTACGGTCTGTTATTGTCCAAAGCCACGCGGATTCACGTGGATTACAGCAAGAATGCTCGCATCCGACCGCTGCGACCTCCTCTAAAAATAGACTCTCTACGGATTCTTTCCGCACACTTGCGTGACTCTCGGACATGCACTCGCACTGCACCGAGGTCTGTGTACAAGGGCACATTGGTTTTAACCACTTTCTAAGTCTTGCTAGAGTCGTGCGAGTCCCGATAAACAGGTGACGCACAATGCAAGCGGTTGCAGGTTCGACTCTTTAGCTTGTGTTTTTTTTTCTCACTTTCAGTTTTAGAAAATGCTCACATGAGTTATGTACTCATGTAAAGTAAAGGTTTCTTACATATGTCTGCAAAGTTCATAAAAAGAAATCTTGAAGTTTTCTCTCAGGTCCGAGTGTTGTTTCATGAATACGTTCACAGATTCAGGCATTCTCTCTGGTATTAGAGCCATAATAACACACACGCACGAAAGCCACGAGCTTGTGCACGAGAGCGCACGGGCTTACATACACGTGTTGTAAATAAAATGAGAGGAATAAACAGCCCTTGTCTGTGTTTGGTCAACATCTGCTTTAAGGCAGAAATATAAATGCAATATTTGTATAAAATGATGATTTCCTCCATCAAACATTTCCTCAAACTCCCATCACTTCTGCTTCTCTCCAGGAGTGTCGTCTTTTCCTGTGTCTCTCAGCCTTTGCGTACAGCGCACAATGGAGAACAGTTTGCGCAGAGCTGAGCAAAATCCAGCGCCTAGTGGAGCTTTTATAAATACCACCTTTGGCGCAGAGGGAGGTTTACGCACTGCGTAAGGCGTAAGCAAGCTTTATAAATGAGGCCCCTGGTCTAGCACTGGACTAATCAAGGACTAAACCATGACTAACACTGGTCTAAACAAGAACTATCAGGAGAACCAGATCCAGTGATTTCCTGTTCAAAACTGCAGAACTGATAAACCTGTCTCTTCACGGAGACACTTCACCACAACATATTTATTTTTAAAAGTGGTCATCACTTTGGTGTGTGTGTGTTGGTCTTTACTTTTCTCATTGAGAAGCAGATTTACCTCAACATAATAATTTGTTCCAGCTACAACTTGTGTCTTGTAAGATTTAGCCTGGAAAGTGTGATAGTTCATTCCTGTCTTCTTCTCCGCTTCCCTTTAACTGAAAACAAAGAAAAGCACATTGTCAACGATAACAGCATTAAAGTGACACAGTTTTACTATTTACACATTTGAAAGAATAACTAACTAATAACTTTTACTCTTCAAAATGAATCTTGATTAATTCTAATGAACAGTCAGATATGAAAAGCTCAGTTTGATCTGCTGATACTCACAGAATCACACATGTCCTGCACCTTTTGGTCGGCTGGTTTGGACTCTCCACGTCCACCACTTACTTCTGGTCTACAGGCTTAATGTACATGACTGAACCTGAGAAACAGACTCAGAGCTTTCCTGGTTAAACAAAGGTACATGACATCATTACTTTGTCGGCATTACTTCTACAGAATCATAGAAACATGCTCCTGATACGATATTAACATGTCGTAGTATAGATAAATTTGTGTGAGAGCGTGTTGCTTTTACAGCTGCGCTCATGAACGCTCTGGTTTTGGGAAGTGGGATCATAGGAGCGTCAGAGTTTCCCACAGCACATGAACGACAGCATAAAACATGTGACATATTTACCTGTGGCTCTGTTTTCTCGTACTGCTTCACGTATTCGAGAAACAGCTCACGTGCTAATAAATGATAGAGTTTCATGTGCAGGTACTTATTCTCTCCAACATGAACCTGTGAAGAAATAAAAATACACAGCAAGGTCACAAAAGGACTATGGTCACAACTATCTGTGTCTAATCGTGAACATTCACAGGCATCGTCAGCTTTAAACTTTAAGCAGCTTAGATAACGCGGGAGAGGGTGACCTGACGCAGCGTTAACATGCCCTAAATGTTTCTCGTGGTGAGGATTTGACCCTTTTTGCTCGTAGTTTACAATGATGAATTTGTTCACACTGGAGCATCATTTGTGTAGTTGAAATACAGGTTTTAAATAGACTTGAAACTTGAATCACTTATTGACAATTTGCACCTACTGTACGTCGCTTGATCACATGGGTGTGTCATGATGGAGGCAGAAGTGAGTAAACGCAGCATTACAGGAGCGCAAAACTGACAGATTCTCACAAATTTTCAGATTTTTTTCTAAAGAAAGCAATGGCTACTTCTAGTGCATGTTTAGTACAGTTCATCATCTTTGAGCGGCACAAAGGTATCTGGAGAAGCTACTGAACGCTAGCTGATCCATACCTTCTTCCTTCTGCTATGTTTGCAGATTTAATAAAATCTACCTTGTGGTTTGTGCCATTCTGTGGTGAATAGGGTTTTGTCTTATAAGATAAGATAAACTTTATTGTCCCCGAAGGGAAATTTGTCTTGGGCTCACTGCCCACAGCTGCACACAGACCAACACTCACATTTAAAACATTTTCCAAACGCAGCAACAGCAACAACAACAGTAACAACAGTCCAGGCCCCACAGTAAAAGACTTTGCCATAATAGTAATAAGAAAGGCATCCAAGTTGTGCTTGGATCAACTTCAACTTAAAAGTTCATACAAGTGATACAAAAGCACACATAAGACATTTTGTAAATTAATTAGACTGGACCACTTAACACAGTCCATCCGATACAATCCAATAATTCTATTTGCCTCTGTGTTTGGACAATTTATTTAAAAAACCCACAGAAGTGGGCACAAATGAAATTTACATCTGTTGCTTTTAAAGGCATGAGCTCGATAGCGCCTGCCAGACGGAAGCAACTCATATTCACCATGTAACAAGTGAAGAGGATTTCCAATGATTCGTTTGGCTTGAGCCAAAACAGAGTTTTGAAAGATTTCTTGGAGAGAGGGAAACTCTTTCCTACCAATCACTTTCATTGCCTTGTTGATTCGTTTTACAAGTTTAGTTTTACATTGCACAGTCAATGATCCAAACCAGGCAACCATACAATAACGAAAAAGGCTCTCCAAGACAGCATTGTAAAAGCAAGTCATTATTTTAGTGCTCACACCAAATAGCCTAAGTCTCCTTAAAAAGTGGAGTCTCTGAGACAGCTTAGAGCAAAGGAAATCAACATGCACATTCCATTTGAATAGGTTATCAATGTACACTCCAAGATATTTAAATGATTCACCCTGCTCAATTTTTGTTTTTTGTTTTTTGTTTTTTGTATGTTTTTTGTGGCACTGTGTCTTTGGTGTGTGCAGCAGCCCCTTTTTGGTCCAAGAAAAATTTCTCCCTCGGGAGACAAATAAAGAAACCTTGAACCTTGAACCAATTTGTCGGTCATTAATGACGACTGGATCATGAGTTTGCAGTGCCCGAGGATCAAACACCATCTCCTAGTTTTGTTTACATTGAGGGTTAAGTGATGGTCCTCACACCAAGAAAGAAAAGAGCTTATCTCATTTTGATAGGTGGAGATACAGTCGTCGTTTTTTAGAAGGCTCACTATTATTGTATCATCTGAAAATTTTATGATTTTATTGTTTGGCAAACTGCTCCTACATCCATTTGTGTACAGGGTGAATAAAATCAGTCTTACACTTTAGCAAATTTAAAACAAGAGTTTGATTTTCAGTAACTTGGCTGTCCTGGTTATAGCTGCTGGCCACACGCAATGCAGGTTATTTCAGATATTCATAATTACATTATTTTTTTAAATGTTATGCATTTTGTGTTCACTGCAAATTTATGACAACTTCGAGGAATATTCTAGTTCTTTTGATTTATTGTTGCCACCCACTGGCCCCTTCTGTCTTCATCAAAAAGTTTACAATAAAAAGCTTTTAGGTCGACAACCTCCTGCCTGTTAGTGCAGCCAGTCGCACAAGATACAACCATTTTACGATTGAAATCCATAAAAGTAACTTAGAAACTACCAGGGTTTCATCAAAATTTTTATAGCAGTAATGCATCAGACAGCGCTTTTCCTATGGCAAAGTGGTCGTTCTCTTGAAGAGCTGTGACAAGATGTGCAAAGGGTCAATAGACTGGTTGCTCCTGGTTACAAACATGTGTCTAACATAACGATCAGAGCTACAGAGCTTCAAAAAGGGAGGGTAGGAGCCTGGGCAGTGGCCTGGAGGGGAAAATGCAACGCTGGGAGATTGCGAGTCGATGGTGGGAGGCTTGGGAGTTTAGTCGGGTAGTTTGTGGGAGCCATCATTGCTGCTTTAGCGGCTTTTATTTGTCAATGTTTCTCTGTGCTTTTGTCCTCAGTCAAAAGTGTCTGTGGCACAGCGCACAGAGAGAAGACACGTGAGTGAAACAAGCTCACTACGGCACTGATGTGCACTGGATGAGTCAGACCCAACAAATAAAAAATTTAAAAATATCAAATTAAAACTCTAAGCTATAAGATTATAACGTGAAATATTTGCATTTGAAACTTAAATGATCAAATTAAAGTTCCAATCCAAATGTAAGACATCAAAATGAAAAGTTTTATTTTTTTATTTTGTTTTCATCTTTTTTCTGATGGATTGCCAAAATATTGTTTGTATTTTTTAAAATAGATTTTAAGTTTTATATCAGCCTCTATTATATTTACTGCATCTTACCTCGACCCAATAGTAGTATCCATTCACAGTTTGCCTCTTGTAGGATATTGCCTTGTAAGTGTGACAAACCATGCCCAGTTATCCTCCACCTCAGCCTTTACCTGAAAAACAGAAGCATTGGAGATCTGTCAAAAAAAAGGAATTTTATCCAAATAACAGTTGTTTTATTTAAAGCCCACACGACTGTTGTGCTGTGATATTTATGACAATATGTGTGTGACATTAAAAAATGTATAAACAATACGGTATTATTTTAAGTTGTTAAAGTTGAACTAACTAAATGTTTTAGTTGTAAATTAGTAAAATTTGTGTTTTCCACTAAAATATTATTATAAATGCAGCAGTTTGTAAAAAATGAGACCTCTGAGTACTAGCTCAATTAAAAACAGTGTTCCCTCACTGTTACAGCCTCATTGTTTGCAGATTTGTATTTAGTGCAACTTTGCACTTTTTTTGCAAAGCGCGGTCCTATAGACTAATACTAACCGTGTTTTGCTCTCAAACGGACTGTTTGTGACCGTATCACATCGCAGCATTCACAGACAACAGCACAGAAGCTCTCTTAGAAAACTTGAGACATTTTGGATCAGGATGAGGAGCTGACCTGACGTGAGGATTTGACTCTTTGAGCTCGTGGTTTACGATGATGTTCACGCTGGAACATCATTTGTGTAGTTCAGATGGGTTTCTGGAGCGTGTTGTGACTTGCTAGAGTCTGGATGTGTTTCGGTGTCGGCTCTGGAGCCCATGTGATCCGTGGCTCTGTGGTCGACTGTGAAGTGCAGCAGGACGGGCAACGGCCAAAAGCTGAGCAGGCGAAAGTGCACAGCACAAACAGTTCTGCTGAAACGATCATAAACAAGACTCACGCAATTGTATCTCGCAGTAAATAATGTGTTCAGCGCAACCTGACAAAAGACACTAAACATAACCAGGCAGGTTATGAACTGAAATAATTGGTAATAAATTAAGACTTCTATTTTGCGGATTTCGCCTTTTGCAAGTTTTTGGAACGTAACCCCCGCGATAAACGAGGGTCCACTATAATGTATTTTAGTTCTAATCAGGACCCAAATACTGCGCTCTGATTGGCTGTGCTTGGATGGTCCTCTCCAGTTTCACTTTGTTTTTAAAAAGAAGTCTAGATAATTGCAAAATTAATACATGTTGATATTAACTATAAGTTGAAATCGTCAGATTTAAAACCTAAAACATGTTTGTAGTGTGAAAATCAGCTCGCCCACTTTTAAAACCCATCGACAGATTCTCACATTTGTGACTTAGTTTGGTATGTCAGTATGTGGTAATTATTTATCAAAGTTTTACAGCAGTTAAACTGCAAATTAGAAAGAAATTGACAAATAAAGTGGAAAAACTACACGTATTTGAGTTGTAAAGCAGAATCCCTCCACTTGTGTTGCCAAAAACGCCAAAATGCAAATTTAAACACAACTGACAGCTTCCTGGTAGTTAAAACAATCATTTAACACAATTTAAGTGTTACAAAATATTATCATTTGTCAAATCATAACATCTGTGTCATTTATGTGGGTTTTGGACATAGACATATGATTAGTAGATGCACAATCAGCAGCTCTGTTCTGTTGCTACAACTCAAACAGCACAACACCATATTCCTCCGGTAGAGATGACGACGCAAATCAACTGAACACAATGGCAGAAATTGGACTTTATGGATAAAACACAGTAAAAGAAGCAATTTCAGCAAAACCGTGAGAAAAACGGACTGATTTGTGTCTTATGAAGCAACACTGGCAATGTGTATTATACTGTATTTCTCAAACTACTAAATTCTTAGGCTGGAAATGCTGCTGCGCAGATGCGCCTCCACGGATAAGTGAAGCTAGAACTTTTATTTGGTGTTATTTATGTAATTTGTCTGCCGTTCTCACTAGTAACATGTAAAAGTGAACGTTTGGTGTCATTAGAATCTTAAAAGATGCACAAGATCAGAAATCTTTTGTTGAAGTTCGCTAGCCGTTAGCAGTTTTGTATACAAATTTTATCTACAATAAAATACTAAAAGGTTTGTAAACTCAACAATACCTTTGCTAAATGTGGTCGGTAGGTTTGTACAGCTCACACTCTCTGGATCTTTCATAACTTGCGTTTTTTGAGGGCTAATGCTAACGGCTATAGGAAAATAAACAAGAGAACGCTCCGGACTAGCTTAAATTTACCGGACTAGCTCAGATGTGTTCATAGCATCAGAGTCGAATTGCGTGTCTACTAATTATATGTCTACGGGTTGTGGCCACATTTACAATGTGGTTGCTAAAACCAAACCAAAACACAAATAATGTTCAAGTCTTGAACGAAGCAAATATCAATGCGTATCTATTGGCATTTCCAGAATAAAAGTGTGTAAATAACGAATCAAATTACAGGCCGTGTGAATGTCTGTAAAAAAAAAAACTGGGGTAATTGAATGTTTTACAGATGTCCAGAGAAAGATATGATGCCGTGTGAATAAGACGTAAGTTTGATCTGTTTTATGCTCACCTGATCACACAGATCTTGCACCTCCTGGTCAGCTGGCATGGACTCTGAAATTCCTCCACATAGTGTTATTTTCACAGGCTTTTGTATCTGTTGCACCATTTCAACTTCCATCCATGGTTGGTCTGTATCTGTAAACTGGAACATACAAACTGTAAACACTTTCATAAGGCAAACTAAAGGTGCACTGTATGTTTCTTTTTCATTTGTTCATTTTCTACCGCGTGTACCTGATAATATGGCAGCACATTAGAGGAGTTTAAGATCTTTTGCCATTTTTAGATGTGTCAAAAAAAAAAAAAAAAACAGGTCACAGACAGAAGAATATTTACACCGATTATTTCTCTCAGTCGAAGAAAGAACAGAGACGACACAGACTTGTGGAGTGCAGCAGTGAACAGAGAACAGTGTGTGTCACGTGATCAAGTGCAGAGTGTTTTCTTTTATAAAAGTGAAACAACAACAATGATAATGAAACGCCAGTGGATTAAAGCAGGTTTATAAAGGTCACAGGAGATTGGAGATTCATGTTCTCTAGTCTAGTAAAGGTGCTTCTCACATCATTTAAGGAGCCGGTGTGTTGGAGATGACGTGTGTAAGGCTCGTAAATATCCACAAAGCGTTCAATTTACAGACGATGAGGAACGTTTCTTCTTTATTTGACATTTTAAGAGGCGCCATCACAAGGCAGATGCACCAGATGCTTCTGTTGTAAAGGCCTCGCTCGTGCAGCAGGTGAACCTCACCATGATGCTCCTGACAAATAGTCCTAGAGTCACAGTGACGCACAGACAGAAGGAGAGAAACGCAAAAAAATTCTTACAAAACCTTACTCTGGCCACGCCTCCTGAAGTTGTAGAGGGACACATCGGCTTAAATGGGCCAAAACTCCTGTAGTGTGCAGAAGGCTTTAGTGGTCGCGAGTGACTGGACCATATCCCAGTGACTTTGGCTTGCGGGGACTCTGGTGGGCCAACCGTTGCAGGATTACAGACAGACAGTCATTCACTCTTTCATTCATTCACAGAGAAATTTACAGTGATGCCCAATAAACCTAAACATGCGTGTTTTGGAGGTGGAAGGAAACTGGAGTACCCAGAGAAAATGTTTTATGCCATAATGTCAAAAATACAGATAAAGAAGCAGCCTTTCCAAGGAACAAACCAAGAGAGGCCCTCGTCTTGTCAAATAATAATCCTTTTTAAGGTCATGGCAACCCTGCTCAAAGTAAAGATACAGATTTCTGTTAATATTATAGCGCTCCAAAAAACTCTCAAGTAGTAAAACATGCTTCTATTTAAGTGTAGTTTGTGGTCAAAAGTTACACAGTGCACCTTTAAGGGTGTTTTTAGCTTAACCAATTCATGTCAAGTCACAATCGGATTTAAATAGAGGTTGTTGATGTCTCAGAAAATCTTATTACAGAAAATTAAACAGAACATCCTCTAGGTGTAAGAAATATGGCCGGCGGCGCTAGCATAACGTTAGCATTTAGCTTGCAGCTACCGTTAGCATTGTTGGATATACACTCAAGGAAAAAAAAAAAACGCAACATTTTAATTTTCTAAAATTCCTTAGAAAACCGTACATTTGTAAAAATGGTTTACATCATGAGTTGAGTCCACAGTAAGCTGAAGACAGGTGAACAGATTTCTTGGTTGGCTTGACTGATTGTGAGAACAAAAAAGAGTGCATTACAGGGTCGTTTATTCACACAAACTCATGTTTGAAACTCAGAGTTGACTTTTACCGCTGGTTAACTGTGCTCAAGTCTTCTCTATAAAAGGCACCAGAATGAATCCAAAACACACTTCTTCACGATGAAACGATTGTCTCAACCAGAGAGGGATGGAGCTATGGACGGTGTTGTCTTGTGTCTCCAGGGTGTTTGGAGTCCACTGCTCTACCATTAGTCGTCGTGTTCCTCTAACGACCGCCCTCGTACTGGTGGCCCCCGTGTAACGACCGCTGCACAAGACCAACCGCCCACCCGCACATCTCTGTAATAGGTTCAGCCGCCACCAGGTCCACAGCCGAGACCACTGGGACACACCTCAGGCCAGTGTCGGCCAGAACCATCCGTAATCACTTCCACGTTGACGATATTCGACCATATCGGCCATTCGTTGGATCAGTGCTTACCCCCAACATCGCCCAGCTCGGGTCAAATGGCACATCGTCGTTGGACTTTGCAGAGATGTCCAAGTCGTGTTCAGTGATGAAAAAAGGTTCCAGTGCTTCAGAGCAGATGGCCAAGATTGGGTGTACAGGAGACGCTGGGAGAAACTCAGCAGCAGCTGAGGGCGGTACTGGTGGAAGAATGGGCGGCAATTCCACAGAATACAACTATTGGATCAATTTATTCATCTCCATATGGAGTATTGTGAGCATGTTTCTAGCACGTTTCCTTGTTTGCATATCTATTAGACAGCTGCAGGTGTTTTTCTTTGGGTTAACGGCAAGGTTTAGGTCTGAGCTCACAAAATTTGGCAAGTTTAAGTCTGGGGCTTGAAAGGTAATATTAGGGTTTCGTTAATACTAAAAAACACACACACTTGTTACATCCACCAATGTGACAGCAACACGTCTTATAGACACGCTAAAATTATGTGGTATACATATGTCTTAAATTCCCTTTTGATTTAAGTTTTGGGGCGTTTTTGTACATTTTAAAACATTTTTAAGACTTAACTTTTTTTTTTTTTCAGAACTACAAGAACCCTGACCTTTTTACCTAAACGTGGACCACTAGTGACTTTATAAGAATAATAACAGCTGTGTATTGGACTTTTTTGATTATTTATGCAAAAGCTGTACATCAGATATAGTTGAAAATAAGTGAAGAACATGTTATGGTCTAATCCTATTTTAAAAAATAGCCGTTCTTGCCAATATCTAGTTGTGCCTTTAATTGGGCATAATGAGACTTAACTACTGGCAGATGTTGATCCAGAACGTCTCATAATGTTTGACTTTTTCTTCTGATTAACTTTTGACTTGCACTATTAAAAACAGTTACATACAATATGATCACATTTCTTGTGTTTTGAAAATTAAAAAAGAGCTATTTCAGTCCTTATACTACTGTTGGTTAACATTGGGTATCGACACATACTTAATTCCAAAGTATCGGGAACTGAAAAAGATGGATTGGTGCGTCACTGTGTTCTCATGGATCATGTGTCTATACCATGCCATGACAAATTGTGTGTAATGTCGACGCTTCTGCTTTTTTAGTGTTTATTACACGCTAAAAAAACCGCTCGTGGTTGAGGGCTAAGTTTAGGTCGCGCCTCAAATTTGGTTAAGGTTAGGATTAGGATTTTATTTATGAATATACCACGTCTTTACATTCTCCGTAGAAATGAATTGCGTGAAATACTCACGCAAAAAGTACACATTACTTTCAGTCTCACCATAGATGGCTCCACAGTCACCCCTCCACCAGATAAGGAACTTGGATTTACTTTGACCCCACGCTTTCATTTAAACACCACATCCGTAACATAACCAAGATTGCCTTCTTCCACCTACGCAATATCGCTCGTCTCCGCCCTCTCTCTCAGTCTCTGCTGCAGAAACTCTCATTCATGCATTTATCACTTCCCGACTTGACTATTGCAACAGCCTTCTTTATGGACTGCCTTCCACTGACCTTCAAAAACTCCAATATGTTCAGAATTGTGCTGCTCGCCTCCTCACTCACACCCGCTCACGAGACCATATCACCCCCGTCCTTCAACAACTCCACTGGCTCCCATACAACAGCGCATCAACTTTAAAATACTCCTCATCATTTACAAAGCTCTTCACAACCAGGCCCCATCTTATCTTACTGACCTCCTCCAACCACATCATCCTTCCCGCCATCTCCGTTCCGCTGACTCTAACCTGCTCTCGTACACAGTTAAATCCAAGCATCGGACCTTGGGGGATCGAGCCTTTGCCATCTCTGCTCCCACCCTCTGGAACTCTCTGCCCCTTCACATCAGAAACTCAGACTCAGTAGACACTTTTAAAAAACTGCTCAAATCCCACCTCTTCCTCAAAGCTTACAACCCGGGCTAATTGACTGTATCGATACTGTTTGTCTGTTTGTCTTGTTATGTGTTCTTATGTAAAGCGTCTTTGCGTTATCCTGAAAAGCGCTATATAAACTTATGTATTATTATTATTATTATTATTATTATATTATTATTATATTATTATTATTATTATTATTATTATTATTATTATTATTACATTACGTTCATATGACATGTTGTGTAAAATAGCGTGGTATAGACATATCTGTGAGAACTGGCTGCCCTAGTCATATTTCTAGGTCTGTCTGCCTAAGTCTGTTGTTCATAAACAAATTATTCAAAAAGGTCACAAAACAACTTAAAACAAGCTAAATGAACAATAAAAAAGTTACAAAACCAAACGTCTGGTTCAACAAAAACCTTAGCTGGTTTAACATTGTTTAACATGATTTATGTTAAAAGTGATTATAAAGTTAAAATCAAACAAAATTAAGTTGTTAATCTGTTAAGCAAGAAAAGTATATAGGTCTATTTGTTTTTGCCATAGTTGCACCGGTTCCTGCCCATTACTGTAAAGCAGACTATGTGCACATTAAAAAAATTCTAGTTCGGCTGGCTTGACTGGGGTTTTATGAGCTCATTCAACAGTGGCCTAAACAAATACTAAAAGGACTATGTTTAGTTTAGCTGATACTCACAGAATCATTCTTGTCCTGCTGCTCTTGGTCGACTGGCACAGACTTAGAATCCCCTCCAGAAGCAGCCATTTCAGACGAATGTGTTCTTGTCTCTTCTTTGCGTTGGAGTGAGGCTTTTTCCCCGAGGCGAGCTGTGTTACCTGGGACGTACCAACTGAAAAAACCCTTTTGCAACTTGGATACAATCTGTGCACCTGACAAAAACTATTCCACTATACGTGTCAAATATCAAAACTGAATAACAAGATTCACTAAAGAACAAGTGTGTTTGATGTAATATAATAATATGAGAAGCTCAAATGTACTTTCATGTCTGCTGTTTCTCAAATGGATCAGTCCAGGTGTGGCTTTGATAGGAATCTTTTTGACTCAAACTAGTTTTATATTAGACAAACAAAACACATTAGCAATCAAAAATACAGCAGGTCTGTAAGTAAGTGATCTTGAATAAAAATAAAGTTCTAGACTCAAGTAGTATTTTCACCATTTTAATAGTACCATGAGGTTTCACTTGCCAAGTTCCACTGTAAAGATGGACAACAAAACAAGACATTATAGTGAAGGCAAATATTATAATATTACAAATTATACAATAAGGAAGAGACAATACTACACTTAAGGGCAGATTTATCAAGCATTTGCTCATGTGCAAACAGGTTAGTCAGAGCATAAACTTGGCGTAGCTGACATTTTTCTTTCTCACAGACACTAAAGATGCAGAGGTGGTGATATGCACCATCATCAATGAATACTGTCAGAAACAGAATGCACATGGTGTTTCATTAGGTGAAGCACAAGATACAAATAGTGCTTAAATATGAAAAATGAATACTATCAACACATATCCTAACCTGAATGCAGAAGGATTTCATTATGCGAACAACATGGTGCTGACAATAAGTCTAGTAGTTAACGTGAACAGAATGCATGAACTTAACTTAACCGATGGACCACAGAAAAAACATCCTTACAGGGTCAATAATAAAATTAAGTTGCTTTTTTTCCCCCTTCTTTAAAGTTTGGATAGCTAACTTTATTAGTTGTGAATTAGTAAACTTTTTTGTTTTCCACTAAAAAGAATAAGGTAAGTACTGCACTCCTATGCAAAATTAGCTATGATAAGAAGCATGCAGGCGCCTTCTCCTAAGTCTTTGCTAACTGAGCTACTGTCCTGAACTTGGCGTGCGGTGCCTCACATCCGGAGCTATGGTATCAATGTGCACGATTCAACCATAGCGCAGCTGCATGCAGAGGACTGACCACACAACTGCCTGATCAAATATCGGCCAATACGAATATGCCAAAAAAAACAGCCCCAAAATATTGGATGGCCAATATATTATAACAATTATAAAATCTGCAGGTGTGCATGATTTTGCATGATTTTCTGTAATACAACAAAAACTGCATTTAAATATTATTCATTATAGCTGCTCTTCACCTGTGAAATACGGAGATTAAGCAAATAAAGTTTTTGTCCAAGTCATCTTCTAACTTCCAGTCTTGTGTGGAGAGTATTTGTCCTCAGAGGATCTGGAGACGATACAGCTGAGAATGTGTGTCAGCTGGAGTCAAACCGGGACACTGAACTGTTGTCTTAAGTGTGAATACTACAGAATCTGAAAAGAAGAAAAACGAGTTGAGTTTGAGCAGTGAGTCAGCAAAAACAAGATCACAAACAAGGATCCTGTCTGGACCTGGACATGCCTCAGACTTTAACAGACAAGATCAGACAGGATTTTAATGTTTTTAAAAGTTATTTTTAGATGGCTTTATAGTGAGTCACCTGAGATCCATGTTGATGTTAAAGAAAAAAAACTGTAAAATCAGTCTTATGTCCAAATCCTACACAGTCGCACAAGAAAGCGTAAATGTACAACGGCACATAAATAGTGTAGAATAGGCACAATTTCACATATACATACAGTATGTTACACCTATATATATTACAACTATATATGTAATGTTACACCTATATATGTTACGCAGTATATACTAAACGGTATGAAAAAGCGTAAAATGAACACGAGTTTTGGTTGAGGACACATGGGGACACGTTCTTAAGGTTTAACAAGTAAGTTTAGGCTTCAAGTTCCTACAATGGGTAAGTTTAGGGCTCGGGGTCGATTAAGGATATATTCAGACCTACAAAATTTGGTCCGATTTAAACCATCCAGAATTCGTTTCCCCGGAAAGTCCGGACTTTTTTTCAGGTCTGAATAAAGACAATCCGAATCAAACAATCGGCCCAAGACCACCTCTTCAGGTCGGTCTCGGGCCGATTGCAAATGGATTCTGGTGCGAATCACTTATGGTCTGAATACAAACAGCCTTGATCCGAAACAAACAAGAAAAACATGCGCTTTTTTGGACTTGACGAGCCACCGTCAGAACATGCACAGAGAAGGTAGGACAGCTCAAAACTGTGGTTTTGTCTTTGGAAATGTTGCGCGCATCTGCCAGATTATCACATGAATGACAATGTGTTTTCTTATTGAGTTTATTTATTCTGTTCTCTACATTTGTCTGAAAACGTAAATATATTTTCTCGTGCTTGTATCTATCAAATAAAGCACTTTCATTCTTGCAATGTTAACCCTGTGTGTTTGCACAATAATAGCAAAACAGTAGGCCTAATGCTTGGACAGTTTTCTTACTGTAATGGAGTAGAGACGAGGATCCTTACAAACCAGACTACCAAAGTGCCTCTGGGTCCTGACTCGCTTAGTCTATTTAAATCCATATGTCCAGAAAAATAAGAAAGCACAGACAGGCTACTATTCCATTGTGAGCATTGCTGCGCCCGGTCTTGCTGGTTCAGAGAGCAGTCCAGTGCATTTGAGCCAAATCCTCGCAAAATCCATCCACTCCGCGAGCGTCAGGTCCCTGTTTTGCCGCACACAAACTCAGGCTCCCGCCGCCTCACCTCAGGCTCCGCACAGGGATGAAATCGCCTCTACCGCTGAACTGGAGTCTGGGTTTGGATCCGTGTCTCGTCCTGTTTCATTTTCGGTTTTTCCACACTGACAAACATAGATCTAAATCTAAGTCTATGGCATTGGGTCATTATGATAATGAACGAATAACAGGCTGCTACTTTACTTCAAACCCTTTACTATAAACTTTTATCCACAAACACTTCTTCCTGTTAGCCCCGCCCCCAGAACTGTCCAATGAGAGCGCTGGTTCTCACATATGCGCGTCTGCTTTCGTTTTAAAGTCCTCTTTACAGGAGCACAGTGAGAATACAAATCGAATCGGATCGGATCGGATCAAACAATCAGACTTTTGCACTTTTCTGGTCTGACTACACCCTAAGAAGATGATTTGTAAATAATAACTTTAGAAGCATCATAGAAATTAACTGGGGCTGCAACGCGTGTCATATTTACGCAAAAAAGGTCCTAAAATTGTTCTAATCATACACTTTTGACATGTTATATCATTGTATATATACTCTTTCTTGTGAGATTGTGTTGCTTATTCACACAACAAAACATTTTTCTGTGGACCTCACGTAAATTTTAAAATTATGGACGTGGTCTGAGTTTCTAGTCTTGTGCAAATCATCCATGTTTCAGATTTTACCTCCTGTAATTCAAAAGCTCTGACGACCTCGTGTAATTCTAATCCAGTGTGAATGTGTATGTCTGTGTTTTCAATCTGTAAACTGTGTAGAATTAATAATGACTCTGCGGTTTACTTTCAGATTCGAATAAAATTATTATTAATAATAATTTAGTTTTGAGGATGTGAAGATAAAGAGAATCTTTCCTTTAGCTCCGTCTGCTGCTCTTCATGATAAACGCAGCACCAGATTATTTGGAAAAAAGGAAAGTGAACAACAGCTTCAACATTCTACAGGCAAAATATATAAACAAAACGTATGATAAATTATAATATATAGGATTTATCGAGTCTTTCAAAGATGCTTCACATTTTTTTTAAAATTTTAGTCATAAATATATACCTTTCTTCAATAGCTTATAGGTTTTGTTAAAATATTGATCCCAAGTCACTTTAAAGTAATTCCTAATCATGAATAACATCGAGGACGTTAAATGCCATACCTGCTTGTTAAAGCCTGATTTCGTCAGAGGTCAGAACCTAAGCAAGTTAGGGCCTGGTTAGAACTTGGATGGGAGACCGCTGGAACACCAGGAGCCACACGGGACGACAAGAGTGGATTGTCGTCGTGTCCTTAGGCAAGACACTTAACGCACATTACCTCAGTGTCTGTGTACACAGGATAAGTGGAGTCTAGAGTGTAAAGCACTTTGAGTGCCTTGAAAGGTTGAAAAACGCTTTATACATAGAAACAATTTACCAATATTAATATTTTTATTATATTTTTTTCAATAGCTTTTTCTTCAATAGCTTCCAGTTTTGTTTTGTTTTACTTGTTTGTTTTTTTAAATACTGTTTATACTACTGTTTATTTCTGTAGGCACACAACCTACTTATTTGAATTATGTAAATGAATTTTACTAAAGCAGACTGACATGTTTGTAAACAGACTGTACTTTGTAAACTGCTTTGCTTTATGCTGTATGAGCTCTGTATTTTTGTTTGCCTTAGGGACTGCAGATGGAAATGAGCTCTTGGAGCTATAGTCTGGTACAAAGCTCTCTTCAATGTTTTTTGATTAATGCTCCTGTACATGGTCCCTGTCAAATAAACTAAATATCTAAAACTAAAAAAAAAAAACAATATAAATCCCACCAAAATATTCCTAATATTGATGAGCACCGGGTACGGCCAATGAAATTAATTTTTAATATGCAATAAAGAACATTTTTAGTCATAATTATACACTTTTTTTGTTGTGTATAATGTAATGTAATGTGTATAAAGAGACTTAAACCAAAGTACAGACAGTAGGCTGTAGGCACATGTAGGCACAAACTCAAACTAAAGTACAGGCTGTAGGAGCGTGTTAAGACACCCAGGCCATAGTGCAGGTAGTAGGCTAATCTAACGTTAATTTCCATCATTCTTATTCTTATTTATTTATTATAAGGACACACATATTAATGACATTTACATGTAATATGTAAAGATTATACCAACGTGGCTAATTTCCATTCAGTCCTCGGCAGTTGATGTCACATCTAGACAGAAAAAAAAGAAGCACACAAGCCACAATCACGACATAAGATAAAAGACATCTAGAAGTAGTACAGGTAAAAGAATACAATAACACACTCATCATATTCACGATTACATGTTTACTTAAAACCATGTTAGAGCTTAGAGATGCTGTAATGTGGGCAGCCTAAGTGAGAAACCGTGTTCCAGGCTGACTTGCTCGAGCAAATGATTGTAAAAGCATTAAATGACAAAATCTAGTTTCTTTTTTGGTTAGAATCATCATGGATTTTATTTATTCATAAAGGCAAGACAGAATCCAGAACAGAATACAGCTTTCAACAATAAGCAAAACATTGACTTACATGTTAGAAGTAGAGAATTGATAAATGAAAAGACGATCCTACTGGACTAGGACTCTGAGGAGAACGACACATGCAGCTAGTCTAGAAATTTCCTCTTCTGTGAGCGAGTGAAGAGTGGTCAAAGTAAAACTACTGTATGTTTTATGTTTGAAAGGTTAAATTCCCCATGAAAGAAGTTGAGGTTTAAACATGAAAAAGAGACTCTTCCTCATTGTTTTAATCATGTATTATTTTTTTAATTCGAAAGACATAATGAAATAATGTCTTTTGAAGAGAAAATAATCTAAAAATGTATCAGAAAAGGTTTTATTCAACAATATTAAATTCATTATTTTTGTAGAGCCCAGATTATAACATCTCAAGGACTTGACATGAACAGATGGAGATGGATAAGAATCCAAGCAGGGAGGGACCAGGTCCTAAAAACCAGGGGCCTCGAGGTCCAGGCCATGACACTGGAACAGCAACATCTAAAACAGATACTCTCCCAAAGATTTTAAAAGTCAATAGACAAAAGAGGGCAGAGGGAAAGTTAAGATAAATTATTTTTTGGAAGGCTAAAACAAGACCAGGAAGAAAAAAGGAAAAAAATAATAAAACAAGGTAATAATGGTAATTATAAATTTTACTAAATGCTAATTAATAGTAATAGAGAAATCAAAATAATAAAGGTAATGATATTAATAGTTAAAATAGCTACCTTCCCTTCCTTCTCCTCCCGTCACTGCCAGGTCCTCCGCATAGATCTCAAACTTGTGTGGTTTCATAATCACTGGATCAATAAGCTCCAGATCTATCGGTGCTGAGGAAATGTATTTAATAAAATCAGTCCCATGCACAATCAGTTCCACTATATTGTGTCCTGCAAGGTGCAGATGGAGGTCAAAGACAACGTAGAGTCAACAAGTTGAGATGCATAAAAGTTGTGATTGAGGGTAGTACATGGGCTCCGTAAACAGTTTGATTAACTAGCCAGAATGTTATCACCTATGCTGCAGCCTAATGGGCTATCGTCAGTACTGTGCAATTATCTGATAAAAAGCTGCAATTCATAAAAACAATCCCAAACATGGCTAGTAGGCCTATATTTTAGTTTTTAAAGGCCCATTCTAGTAAAAGCTTTGTTAAAAAAAACATAACATTTAAAATATACAGTATGTATTTAATGTATTTTGGTGAGTAAAAGTTTGACAAGCCCAGTCCTGACTCAGGAGTGGTTTTGGTTTGTCCAATGTTCAATCTGTTAAGGCAGGGGTCTGATGCTGTGTCGCTGTCCAGTGCTGAAGATAGCCCTGATGTGCCTCAGGAGCTGTCCGGTGCTGATCATGGCTCGATGCCTCAGGAGCTGTCCAGTGCTGAACATGGCCCTGATGTGCTCAGGAGCTGTCGGTGCTGAACATGCCCTGATATCTCGGAGCTGCCAGTGCTGAACATGCCCTGATGTTCTCAGGAGCTGGTCCAGTATGATCTCCGGAGCTGTCCAGTGCTGAACATGACCCTGATGTGTCTCAGAAGCTGTTTGGTGCTGAACATGACCCTGATGTATCTCCGGAGCTGTCCAGTGCTGATCCTGACTGTGACATTGATGTTTGTGCTGCGGCTTCCACTCACATCCTGTTGAGAACTTGTTTCACAGGGTTCCCCGACCACTTAGACATGGGAGCTGCCGATGCAGGTTGAAAAGTTGCTCTGTAAGCAGCTTTTGTGGAGCGCGGTCACGTGACTTGGAGTGCGTGGCTATGAAGAACGTGAGGCAGACACAGGTGCAAAGAGGACACGGAGGGTGTAAACAAATATAAAATATGGCTTTTATATACAAGAAAGTCTTAAAGCAGATTTTTTTAAAAGAAAATAATTGTGACCTGGGCTACACTTTACTTACACCCACCTTGTACAGAAAACTGATTTATTTGGTCACTAATCTCTGCCTTCTGAAAGACTACTGGCAGGTGAATGCCGAGGAGTTTTGTGCATTTATTATTCTGGTTATTAAATCGCTTTTTACAGCATCTTTTCAAGCAGGATGTTGATGCTGGTGAGGCGGGCACAGGGGCAGTTCTTTTAGACAGTCTCAATGTCCAGGACCCTGGTGTGTTTAAACAAATGTTGGGGGTGATTTTAGAGATTTCTTACTCTAAAATCCAGTTTTTGATCCCTCTGCGCTCACATCAGCTGGTGTTCATGGCTCATCAGATGCAAGTCAGGGGAGCGCTAGGCGGTGGTCGTAGGCTGAGGCGGCCAGGTGATCCACTTCTGCTGAACCAAGAGCACTAGCCACAACTTTACTCGATTCTTTTGAGCTGTTTTCTGAGTGGTGACATTTTGAATCAGGCCCTAAACAACTCGTTCGACTGCAACAGCAACAGATTACTACAAAAGGCTGCTGCAGTCAAAACAGAGTGACCTCCACAGATCTGACGCTGAGTGAAAGTCCATCTTGGGTCAGGTTGGTTCAGTATTGACCCTGTTCATGAAGCGTCTCGGTGACAGATCTAGTCGGAGGCAAAAGAAACAAAAACTCATAGCCCGCACATTAAAAGTTCAAGGTTGGTTTGTTGTGAACTGTGACTAGGACATTTGTGTCTAATGTTAGACTGACCATACCCAGGCGTGCAGGTGCAGTTTACTTGTACATGCTGCGTTGTCTCTGAAGCACTGACAGGAGTGAACACAGTAGCATATTTAGCATTAGCTTCTAGGCATGAATGAACAGCTAAGCTTTTTACGCCACTACTGGGTCTAGAACGGACCTGAAACAAATGTAAAAATCACCTCTTTAGCCGTGTGAAAAAGCAGATTCAGATCCTCTGACAAAATGCTTCCAACTGCCAGAAGAAATTCACCAAAGTCTGTGTCAGGTCCCACAAAATAAGTCATGCATTTTCTGACTAATCCGAGCAAAATCTGACATTTTTTTCTGCTTTTGTGTTTAAAAATCCCTCTGAAAATGAGGATTCTAGAGGAATGCTAGTTTACACTGGTTTGCAATGGGCCTAATATGAATGCGTAGGCTGCTTAATAAAAATACAAAGATGACATAAACTACAGAGCAATAGGCTATATTAGGCTATAATTAATTGTCATTAAAAATAATTGTTTTTTTAATGACACAAGCTTATTCGTTTTGTGTCACAAGACTGTTTAATTCTCTGGAATCTCAACGACTTGACGCCATATGACTTTTTCAGTGTGACACACCTGGAGTCTGGCATGAAGCAAACCGTGCATCAATTTGATTTCTTGGCAGCCTCAGATACTCAAGAATACACACAAGTTTCTCCAGAAAAACCCAGCCCAAACACAGCTACACTGTCACTTACTCATTACAGTGACAGTGTAGAAGCTGAGTTCATCAGACGAAGACATGGACGGAACAATTCCCGTACAGCTGATGGAAGATGAGGAAGGCCAAAGAATTTGCGAAGAAGTAAGTTCTTCTCTACATAGACTTTTTCTATTTGAAAAATGCTCTTCCAACATTCTGACTGAGTGGCAAAGTTATGAGAAGAACATCTGACATTCTTAACTTTAATTTGGCAGAACGTTTGTAAAATAGCTGACAACAGTGCAGACTTTAACTAGCTTATTTGCTAATGCTCAAAACATGTTTAACAAAAAAATTCACTCAAGTAAACTAAACATGTTTAGCATAAAAAAGTAATGAGTTTTCGGTGTCAAACTAAGTTTCGTCGAGAGGTTGTGATCTGTTCATGATCTCATGCTTTTGCCACCCAGTGCTGACTTCATCTGCATAACCTCTATAAGCTTGATCTGTTGATATTTGGTTTCATTTACTGCTTCGAACCATGAATTGTTTATTTTTCAGGTAAAAGGCGAAGTAGAGAAACTAATGAAAAGAGAATTCTCTACTTTTGAACAAAAGAGTCGCGCAGTGATACACATGCAAGTGTGTGTAACACGACATGTCATTTGTGTAAGTCTGAGCAGTTTTCTGTTATATTAGAGACAGAAAACTTTAGTCTCTAACATCTAGTTCCCACTCCATGTTGTGTTCAACAATTGTACTAATGAGGAAGCGAGAGTTTGTATTTACAATTTAAAGTTACAAATTTGAAAATGTTAAAAAAAAAAAAAAAATTATATAATATAATAATATTATATATATATATATATATATATATAAAATATATATATAAATAATATCAAAACAATAATAAAATACATAAATGAAGGAGTCTGGCTTCAAATCCCTGGTCAGAATAAACCAACCTCCTGAGCCCTGTACTACGAAGCTAGATTTGGGGTTTAGGGAGGTAAGTTCTGGGCTAAACCTGGTCTGGTGGTCCTACGAAAGTGGATCACTTCCTATCGGGGCAGATCTCTATGGCAACATGCTGCTAACTCATAACCTGCTCCGGACCAGGATAAGTTCCCGAATAAGTTAAAAAGACGAGGCGCTGGCCAATCGGAGATGAGAATATAGGCGTTTGTGAAGAGAGGAAAGAGAGAGATGAGAAAGAGCAGCGGAGAAATGAGGAAAGCAAAAGTCACGGCGTATTCTTTTATATCAATGCGATGTGCACGTAACCTGTTCATAAAAAGGAGCCTTGAGATCTTATATGTAACAGTGACTAGACTGAAGAATCCTGTTTATCTGTGTGATGCTTAATAAACACATTCATTGTCAGAAATATTGAATGACAGCACGTTTGGCTGTGGATCTTTACGCATCACTTTGACTCGTCCAGTGTATACACAAATATCATCAAAATATAGCATTTGTTGTACCATACAATTCTTATATAGCTTTGGATACTGCATCATTACACATTAATATAATTCATACACATGCTAACATCTTAGCTGAAGTAAGCAAAACAGTTCATCAAGATACATTTCAAGTCAATGAGCTAAAGCTAATGTGCTCAGGAAGTCATTATCAGTGATCAGAAACATTCATTAGCAAAACTCTCTGTAAATGCATTAAATAAATATTGTCATACATGAAACTCCATACATTGATATGCAGACTTATGATCTTTAAGTCTGTATTTATAAAAAGATGAGTTTTAGCGAAACAGGAATAAAGTTTATGTGCAAAGTGTGGTAACAGCGCCCATAGAAATAACATGGCGGAGCTAAGCTATGCTAACGACACAATCAAACACTCACCAATTCTGCTGACTACACCTCGTACACGCGAAAGAGGGCGCCTACAACATAGCAGGCGTTGCATTGAATGTCAAGCAGAGTAAAGTGTTAAAAAGTACTGACCGGAGCTCCGTTTCTCATCCAGCCTCCCCACTGCACTTAACTAGACTAAATCACCGCGCCATATAAACAACCACGATTGGCCGCGCCACGTCAGGTGACCATGTGACGTCACAGGAAGGACAAGCTCTCAGAAAGACTGGAAACTGACTGAGTTCTTGTCCTTAAACGCTTTTTACCAAATTGAAAAGATTAGAGACTGCTTCAATAATCTGTAACTGTTTTTCTTAACCTGTGTAATTTTAATGCCTATGTATCTATTTATTTGTTTGTAATGTATTGAATTTTGCCGCCACTTGGCCATGAAAAAGAGGTTTTTAATCTCAATGGGACTTTCCTGGATAAATAAAGGTTAAATAAAAAAAATTTAAAAAAATGTGTTAATCAAGTCACATGACCTAATGATGTCATACTTTCCCGGAAAATATTAAACATCATGAGAATCAGACGGCAAACACATATGGAGCGCTTGGGGAGGGAGAGGAGAGAGAGAGTGGAGGCAGGAACAGTATTTGTCACCTGGGTTACAACTCACAAGATGGCCGCCACAACTGCACGGCAACAAAATCCATTCTAGTCATTATTGTTACTCGCTGTTTTTCTTTCAAAGCTTCAGGGTTTTTTCTTTGAGTTTTACACTTTCTTCTTTTCAGGTCGATGTGGGAAACGGGGAAGAAGTCAAATTCAATGTCACAGGAAATTTGGAAGGCGGCTATCCGTGAAACTGGAAGGAGGAGGAGAATAATGAATGAAGACCCAAAATAGTCTTGTACTCCCAGACGCTGTCACTCTGTAATGTTGTTACTCAACAATGTCATACAAGACAGAATAAAGTTGTCATGCGTATTTACAATCTCTGATTTTGTGTACACAGCATGTTCTCAGAAACCCACAGGTTCAGTTAGTGAGTATAAAGCACAGATAGTTGCTCTAAAACAGGGATTATTATTGAGAGTTGATTAATGCATGTAATCATTTGAACAACAGATCCCAAAATGCACTGCAGCGTATCGTGCACTCAGCCATTCACACATTTCTCTGTGAGTTTTAAGAATCACTTTGAAGTTTTCTGCAACTAAGACACAAACTGAAAGCGTTTTCTTCTATATCAGACAAGTATCGGTAAGAGATGGTTTATTACCTGACTAGTTTCGACGGGTCTCTTCCGTCTTCGTTCAGCTGCTGTTCCCAGGCGTGGCCAGCCCAGCGAACCGTGAGGTCTACCGGGCTGACCACGCCCCCCGCCGCTCGGTGGTCGCTGGAGGAGGCTGCTCCACGTACAGGAGAGTTGGAAAGCTCCCTCGTCTCGATTCAAAGTGCGTGGGCCTCGCTTTCTGATTTTTATTGCTTCTTTGATCCATCGTTTGTATTTGTTGGTTTCTTGATTGATAATCCGCGCATTGTCCAGTCCATAATGTGGTTATCCCGTTTGCAGTGGTCTGATATTGCCGACTTCAAATTGTCCTGTTGCGCCCTCTGTCGTTCGGCTCTTGTTAAGTGCCCTGTTGTTTCCTTCTCGCATTCCTTTTTGTCCTCATTTTTCCTGATGTTAAAAGCTCTCCCTGTTTCCCCGATGTATGATTTTTCACATGATTTGCATGGTATTTTGTATATTACGTTGCATTTGTTTTCTGGTTTTATCTTGTCCTTGGGGTGTACTAACAGCTGTCTAAGGTTTCTGAACGGTTTTACGGTTGTGCCAATGTTGTGTTTTCTCATTGCCCTTTGAATACATCTGTCCTTACGGGTCCGCTGGGCTGGCCACACCTGGGAACAGCAGCTGATAAGACACGTCACCTAGGCGACGTGCGACGCCTCTGACGAAGACGGAAGTGACCCGTCGAAACTAGTCAGGTAATAAACCATCTCTTACCGATACTTGTCTGATATAGAAGAAAAACGCTTTCATTTAAATACTTTAAGAAGACATGATGAACATCCCTAACCTAAAGACACAAACTGTTTTGTCTCGCCAACAAAAACATATTTGTGAATTTACACAATGTTTTCAGTGTTTGATTTTGCAAAAACATTGAGTAAATTCACTTAACTGTCTGAACATTTTCTTAGACAAATACAGTTGAGGGTCTTTCTGATTTGGTTTTAATTGTGCAAATGTGTCTCTTTTGCCGTAAAAGGTTGCAGACCCCTGATCTAGAGACATGAGTTGGATTAACTCCAGGTTTAGCCTAGTCATGTATCTGTTGTTCTGATTTGCTCATGTTCTAGTTTTGATTTATCTCTGTTAGTGTGCTAGCAGAGATAAATCTATGAATGTGCTGCATACAGTATTTGTATTAATTACTGTATGTTCTAGCCATATAGCTTATTTGTTTATTTTCTTTACAACTTCAGGCCTGTGCGTTTCTTCACATATCTTCACCCTATTCTGATCAGCGAAATTTACCTCTAGAATCTCAGCTGACTTGACACCATATGACCTCTGTTTTTTCTCCTGGAGTCTGACATATAAAGCATGCGTGTCCTTGTGTAGCCTAGTATATTTAGATTCTTAGGAAGTGTCAACCTCAGTTACACAAGTTCACACAAGCCTCAGATATACAAGTACAAACAAGTTCTTCCAGATCGAGCCTCCGTCAACACAGCATAAATACAGCTACACTGTAGTAAGTGACAGTGTAGAAGCTGAGTTCATCAGACGAAGACATGGCTGGAAGAACGTCCAAAGGGAAGACGGCAGAAAATAAGAACAGCCAAAAACTCTGTGATGAAGTAAGTGTCCAAAGTTTGCCACTTCTCTACATAGACTTTTTTTATTTGAAAATGCTCTTCAACATTCTGACCGAGTGACAGTGATAAAATGTGTTTCTTAGCTTTTTTTGGTCAAAGAAACTTTCATTTGGTAAAATAGCTTTTTGTTACAACAACAGTCAGACTTTAACTAGCTTGTTTGCTAATGCCAGACATTGGCACAACAAATAATTCACTCAAATAAACTCAAAACATGTTTAAGCATAAAAAGGTAATGAGTTGAACTGTGTGATACTAAAGTTTGTGTCTGAGAAAAAGAAGTGTCGTTGTCACAAACTCGGCTGTGATCTGTCTCCAGGACTCTCATGCATCTTTGCCACTCAGTGCTGACTTTAAGAATGTTGTGATTTCATCTGCATAACCTCTATAAGCTCGATCTTTTTACATTATGTTCTATTAATCCTTCAAACCATTAATAGTGTTTCTTTTTCAGATAAAAGGTGAAGTAGAGAGACAAATGAAAAGAGAATTCTCTACTTTCGAGAGCAAGAGTCACGCAGTTAGGAACATGGCCGTCTCCCTATTTCATTGTGCTTTCTCTTTCTTTCTTATGTCTTTTCTCTCTTCTCTTTATCTCACTCTCCCATTGAACTCTCCTTCTACCTCCAACTTACTGGTTTCTTATTTCCCTCCTCCCTTTCCCCTCCTTGTCACTACATTTATGCTCTTCTCTCTTTTTCTTTCTCTACTCCACATTTGACTCGATTCTTCATTTCCCTTTACCCCTTCTTCTTTTCCTCTCTCTTCACATTTTTACTCCCTCTCTCTCTCTCCCTGCCCTCTCTCTCTTTCTCTCTCTTTTCTCTTATCCTCTGTTTTCCGCCGCTATGTCTTCTACCACCCAACTTCTTCTCTTCTTCCTCCTCCTCTTATCACTGACTGCATTGTGTTAATTTTCTTCTCTTGTGTTCAGCTCTCCTCGTCATCGTCAGTTCCTATTTCTCTCTCCTCTCTCTCCTCCTCTCTCACTGTCTGCTATATAACGGCTCTCTCTCTCTCTATAATACCCCCTTCTCTCTACTCACACTCTGTTCACCCACTCATAGCTCTTCTTGCTTCAGCACATTTGTCTCTCTCTCTTCACCTTGTCCACTCTCATCTCTCTCTTTATTCTCTCTCCCTCCTCTGTCTTCCACCCTCTCTCACCTGCGTCTGGCGCATTTTCCATTTCCTAATGTTTCTTGTGATCCCGTTTTCGCCACAATTAGTAGCCTTCCCAGATATCATATTCTCCTAGAGAGGTCCTTTTGTTTTCTATCTTTTCATCAACCTTCTCGGTACTTAACTCCGTTCAGACCCTCACTTTGATAAATGTAGCGGTCCTCTGTAGAATCTTCACACTAATATACAAAAACAACACACAAACAATAAACACAGCCAATCAACAAAAAATCCTAACACACAACACAACTCGAGCTGCACACCAACCTCCAGTTTACTTCCAAGTATAAAGCTCTGCTATAACCTCCAAATTCAACTTCTCTGTATTTCTATTACGTGTTCGTGTCGTAACGGTGTAGAATGTCGTATATGGGACGCACAATAAACGCCATTGAATGTTTCCTCGGACTTGATTTAGTTGTAGGGTAAAACGTCCTGTTGCGGACCACATTATCTGTTAGATATGATCAGCTATGATCTACAAATAATTCAAACGATCAATTTTCGTCCCCAATTAATTTTATAGCACGATACTAGTGATCTGTTACCTCCGATTATATGTGAATAAATAATATTTTTTAGAATCAACATATTTTATGTGAAAGACAGAAACCGCTCTATAAATAATGAAATTCTTAATGGACTCAACTTTTTGGTCACATAGCTTTGATAGTTATAGAATTTAGAGAAACAATTGACTATTAGCCATGACACAGTCTCATCAGCAAGTTTATGCAAAGACACTGTTCATGTGGCATCTTTAATATAGATCCTGTTCCACAGTTATCTCCTAAGGTCAGATATATTTGTATCATCTAGATTCAAAATTGTAAGTAGAGTTACATCTTGCTATAGATTGATATGGTGCTACTGATATTAGGCTCTACGTGTTGCATAAGTCTTGTATGTTCAACATTTTATTTGTAAAATCTCTTTGCTGCTGCAGCTATACATAGCCACTTCAGTGCGATGTTTACTCAGCACAATAAAACACACCGACATAAGTGAATCTCGAGTGACAACTTAACACAAACATAGTAGGCAAGACATAGATCTGATATCAACTGTGCTGTGTGTTGGCGATTGGTTAAGTGGCGTCGTTATGCTCACAATTAAATTAGGTGGTATCCTAAGTTGTAATTGGGGCCTATAGAGACAAATTTCTACGGTGCCTCCACTCAAACCATCTTTCAACTTAACCACAGTTTCAATAGATCGGTGCTACTACCTACTGCACGTAAAAAGTGCAGTGGCACTTGATTAGTAGATTAACTAAAATCCAGCCCAACAGTTGCCAGCCAGGGCCGAGTAAGCAAGGAATAGGAGCTGCCGCGCAATGAAATCATAAATCATGAGTTACATGAAATTCGTTTCCTATACAACTTGTTTTTCCATATCTACAAAATATCTCTCAACACGGACATATTTCTAGTATCTTTTGTTAGGAGGATTCTCTATCTTGTCATATGAGTCCTCTCTATCTATCTAACTGTTTTTCATATCTTCTTTTCGAGTTAGTTGGGTCCTTTCCTTCATCGATACGTGTTAGCTCAAGTTATATTTGAATTGATTCCTGCATGTTGGAGTAATCTTGTTTGTCTGTGCAGGTGACCAAACCTCAAGGGCTGACAGATCGTTAGCAACTCTCTCCTGTTCTCACCTACCACCTATCCCCTACACTTTTACTTGTTATTAATCAAAAAAGGATTGTACAATGACTCCCAAAAAAGATTATCAACATGGGTGCAAACGTGATCCCCGGAGCCACTTTCCTCTAAACTATTCAGTCATAATTGTTACTCACTGTTTTTCCATCAAAGATTCAGGTGTTTTTCTTTGATTGAGTCTTACACTTTCTTCTTTTCAGGTCGATGTGGGAAACAGGGAAGAAGTTCACTTCAAGGTCAAGGAAAATTATGGAGGCGGTTATTCTGTGACACTTCCGTGAAAGGATGAGGATGATGAAAGCCCAAAATAGTCTTTGTACCTCCCAGACTCTGTCATTCTGTAATGATGCTACTAAACAATGTAATAAAAGCCAGAATAAAAGTAAAAAAAAAAATGCTCATGGAAATACTGCATTTAGTGAAGTATGAGGGTGCTCATTGGTGATTGTGAACACAAAGCATCAGAAAAAAGAGGGGAACCCAAGGCATACAATACAAGTTAAAAAGCCTTTATTAATCTGGGCTATTTCGTTGTTAAAATATAAATAAAAAGCATGTGCTGATCTGTTTCCCAAGCATAGCGGCTCACAACAGCCTTCTTCATGGTGTGATTCTCAGCAGACCACTGCCCCTATTTATCATTCAAGGAATGTGCAACACCTGAGCCCACGTACGTAGTGTCCGAACCCAACAGGAACTCGAGTCATTCTGTGTCTGTCCTGCCCACTCACTGAACTGTGGCATTTTAATGACAAAAGAAGCACATTACTGATGTGTCTCGTGTGTTTACATGTTTACAGTGCCTCTCCACCAGAAGTGCTTCCTCCCTAATGCACATCTCTCTCTCTCTCAATCTTGTTTCTTCTTTTCTCACCGCGCTCGTCTCTCTCACTCTCTTCTCACTCACGCACCTTCCCTATTCACAACTTAGTTTGCCACTTCAAACACCGTGGTGGTTTTGCACTGTGTTCTGGTGCGGCTGTCAATCATCTGAGGAGTGCACGTGTTTAGTGCGGCTCTGCGTCTTAACCTGGACCCAGCGCGGGCCCGCTAACTAAGTACACAACATGCCACAAAGAAGGCAACTTTTTGAAGAGTATAGTTAAATATACCACCGGACTTATCCAAACATCTGAAGCGCAATTTTGGCAAACAAAATGTTCTCTCGATCACACTATGCACTCGCATGTGCTTTCGACTATAGGCCAACTTGCCCTTCGTCTCCGGCATAATGAATGATCTCGTTAGCCAGGTCCTCAGAGCATAGCCATTGTCTCCTAACAGCCACCCTTCCAACGGGGGTCCCGCTGGAAGACTTCAGGAATGGTAGAGTTGGCCAGAATCATGGGTGGATCCATAATAATTTGCAAAAACATGAGTAATTCTACACATTGCATCACAAATTACCTGTATATTAATGGAATAGGTCCCCTTGCAATTGATGTATATGAGCGCATTGTCAGACGGAGCACGTATCTGAACGTGCATGCAGTCAATCACACCCAGGACATTAGGGAACCTAAACTTGTGCCAGAACTCATTTTTCACTTGCCTCTGTTCCTCGGGAGACAGGTGCAAGTGTATGAACTCACTGGCAAGTCTAAGCTTGACGTCACATTGTGTATTGCCGAACTTATGGCTGATTGTGATATGCCTCCAATTAGACCGAGAAGACGTTGTAACGTCCCAGACGCATAAAACAATAGGGCAACAGTCACTTTGGCAGTCACGGGGAGGACATAAGGGTGGTCAGAATCTGCCCCGAGATCAGCGTGTACAAGCTGTAAAATGCCGTTGACCATTTCGCCACTGAAACGAAGGAGGCTCCTGCACTGTTGTTTGCTCAGTGTGTCATGGAGACGCGAGGGTGATATACATGCTCTCGCCTGTGTCTCCTCTCCATCTGCACAGCGTACAAGTATTCCATATTCTGTCACTGATAAAAGGCCGAAGATACAGTAAGTTTAAGATGTAAGAGCACATTGCGCGCCACTTAGTTGAAGGTTTCTGTAACTGTGCTATTTAACGGACTCAGACAGATAATTGCTCCATATGCATTTTTCCATCTCTGGTAATTTGTGTTGGTTATGCTCGTGGTTAGGGGAGTAGTAGACAAAAGAATATTATCACCGTATTCCCTGCGTGTTGTTAAAGGTGACTAAAAGGGATGGGGCAAGAGGACTGGGAATCCTCTCCCCCGTAAAATGCTTCCCAGAAACAGACAGGGCAGAGATGGGAAGGGGAGGTTGTCTCCCCAAACCCTAAAATCGGGTTCTTGAATGTGAGTGGGTGTAGTTCGAATGTAAGTAAGAGAGATTTGATTGTAAGGATGTTTGGAAGAAGGAGAATGAGCGTGTTAGCACTGAGTGAGACTCTGGCTACGTTCACACTGGAGGAGTCTCAATTCCGATGTTTTAATGTGGTCGTTCACATTACACAAAACATGCGACTCCGATTTGTCTCTGGTGTGAACGGGATGCAGCCCTAAAAGTGACCCGCCACGTCACAGGCACAGAATTACAGAGCCAAGACACGTTTATGTCTATTTCAGCTTGTTTTGTGCATAAACGGAACCACACGGACCAAACACTGTCAGTGAAAAGTTCTGCTAACAAGCTAGCGCACATTAGCATATTCTGTTTTCTTTCCAAAATAAAGTCAGTCATTTTGAGAAGCCTGAAGAGTTGAAAACATTCAGAACATAATACTACTATAGATACAAGTCCAAACTATTAATTCATGTGTAAAATGTGCCGCAGTGTCACAGAGAAATGCGTTTGAAGCACTGAAAGTTGACACTTTCAGGAAGTAGTCCAGTGATAATGACATTAGAATAACTTGACCAGACCGAGCCGCGGATAAACAAACACAACACAAGAGGACTGCTTTGTACTTTTTGGCTTTTCTTTTACAAAACAACACTTCTAAAAGGATTTACAGCAATGTTTGGTGGACTTTATGTGACTGATTTATGCAGAATGGATGAAAGGACATGGTTGACAGAACTACACTTTAATCTGAAAACTTTACTGAGGTGAGTGAAAGATTCTCCACCGTGTTTGTCGTGCATCTTTCCCTCTGACTGATCTGATGCTCTGCTGCAGTAGTTGTGATAGTCGTGGCTGTGTATGATTTAGTTTATCTGCGTCTCTTGTCTGGCTCACGTGGAGTTGAGTTTACCGGGCGGTCCAGCTTTACAAGGCTAGGAAACGCAGGGGCGGATGCTCTCTCCTCCATTGACAGTTTTCTGTTCCTTCTGCCGCTGTTTCTGCTATGACTTGTTGAGTTGTGTGACGTAAATGTCGGATGAATGCGACATGAGCGTTCAGTCTGGAGTTGCATTTGAAAAGATCCGATTTGTTTCCACATATGAAAGTGTTGCGTGTCGCATTTGAAAAAATCTGAATTGTGCCGTTCACACTGCCATGGTCAAATCGGATACAGGTCGCATATGGGCAAAAAAATCAGAATTGACCTGCAGTGTGAACGTAGCCAGTGTGTCTCGATTTGGGGAGTGACAGTGTTGGCAACCCTAGCGAATGTACTTGACGCGCTCAGCATTTTTAACCTAAACAAACATGTAGCCTAGTGGAAACCCTAAGTTAGCATTTTGCTAACTAGGACAAGGCTGTTGGTTTGCACAGAGCAGGTGCATCAAAATCAAGGCTAAATATGATAAAACAGACTTTTATCTACAAAATACGACTCAATATACTTACTAAAACAAATGGTGAACGTTGGTTGTTGTGTTTGTAGCTGATTATTTTTGTTAGCCCTTGGATGGGTTTAGATTGAGCAAATGGAAGGTGTGACGGGTGTGTATCAGAGTAGTAGCTACTCAATGACTCTGTATAATACATTCGCCTAGTTGTATTTTTATTTCCTAGTTTGCGATAGTTCAGAGATTGTAATGTGTAAAGTATTTACTTTGGTGTTTTATCAGTTGAACTGTGTCTGGAAGTTCAAGTCATCTGCCCTGTACTAGAGTTTAGATAGGGCCCTAAAAATCCAGCCCGACCTGGCCCGAGACCGCGCACAGTGTCCAAACCAGACCGAAACCCGAGTCATGTTCTGTCTGTCTGAGCCCAAACCTGAATCGAGCCTGCTTCGCCCACTCACTGAACTGTGACATTTTAATGATAGAAAATCACATTACTGATGTGTCTCGTGTATTTACATATTTACAGTATCTCTCCACCAGAAGCGCTTCCTCGCTACCGCACATCTCTCTCTCTTTCAATCTGGTTTCTTCTTCTCTCACATATAACATAAAGTGCATACTTTCTCGTGCTCTCTCTCGCTCTCTTCTCACTCCGCAGCACACATCAAACATGCACCTACCCTTTTCACAACGTGTAGTTTGCCACGCAATCATGCGTGGAGCGCACGTGTTTAGAGCGGTTCTGCGTCTCGACCAGAACCCACCCGAGCCCGATAACTAAGCAAGAAATGTGGACCCAGCCCGGGTTTGGGGCTGGGTCCAGAGCTTTTAATAGGTCCATTTTGTGCTCTGCCACAGCTAATCTGAAAGCCTGACACACCCAGGATCATGACGTGCAACTGAAGTCTGTCTCTTTTGTTTGTTTGTTTTTTGTTTCTGTGGTTAGCAATGAAAATTCACTTAGAAATCTGGTTCAAATGCAGAGCCAGAAAGCGGCATTTTAATATGACTGAATAAAGGCTATTTGGAACACAGTACCAAACTGGAGCAGGAGGGCGAATGGCCAACACAAGGACCCAGACATACAGTATGTTTGAGTAAATAGAAGAGGTAACACCAGACTGTGTAACGAAATGCCAGGTAAGCCCCAAACAGCTGTCACTGCTGGCACAGTGTCAACTACGCTATAACGTACACGCTTACAAATCATAAATAGGCCTACGTATTATGAACCAGTTCCTCAACAATATGCTTTTAAGAAGAAACCACATTGGTTTGGGCATGATTATGAGAAAAAAGGCACTCCAGATAGTGCGCGTCACCCGCTGAATGTAAATGAACACAGAAGTTCCCTTATGTGTCGTTAAGAAAACACTGTAGACCAGTGCTTCTCAAACTTTTTTTGCCATGCCCCTCTTGGAATGTAAAAAATTACCCGCGTCCCTACCCCCTCTGCAAAAGTACATACTGTCTGTCTGTGGTATTTAGGTTTAGATGCATCATTTTAACACCAAATTATATATTTAAAAATGTCTAATTTGTAGTTCAATGAATAGTGTGTTCATCAGTTTTAATAGGTTTAGGATCAGAATGTTATTTCATTTTGTTTTAGGCTGAACAGAAATTTATAAAAACCAAGCTGGTTTTAGTTTTAGCTACTCATAGAACTACAGTTACATTGGTAACTAACATTTTCAGTCCTGATGAAAACCTGGTCCAGTTCTGGGATAGTCCTGGTTAAAACCAGCTCAGTGCTCACTAAATACACTGTGGGAAGTGAAACAATACCGTTTTTAACGTTTTCAAAGTAAACATCACAGACACGTGAGTAGAAGTTCGCGCATTGCCGCTGATCGAGGCTGATTCTCCACGGGCATATTTAATGAGGTGTTATCAGTTTGAAGTCTTTAATGGGCCGTATCTCTGTAATTTCTGGGTCTTTTTGGACGATATAAAAACTCACTCGTCTCTGTCTCGCTGTCTGTACAGCAGACATTTCTTCCTCGTGTCCACTGCAATAACTACAGCGGAAGAGATCCTCTGTTTGTGGACTGTTTATGAGAGAGAGGGAAAGAAAAGGGCGCAGCGGCAGAGCGGGACACTTTCATTCATGCATTGCGTGCATCAAATTGCGTCAATGCTAACAAAATAATTTATCACAATTAAGTAGCTACGTGGTGCGTTAGTCTCCTGTTTTATCTGCATCTATAGCCTTTCTTTTGACAGGATCCTGTCCATGTTGCAGCTCCGCTTGCTGCTGAAGCTGTTCTCTGTATTTGTCCTGCTTCCACTCGTATATAAAGTGTGTTTATCTGTACTGCTCTCTGAGCCCCCCTGGAAACGTTCGGCGCCCCCTAAACGGGCGCACCCCACACTTTCAGAAGCGCTGCTGTAGACTATATGTTGTTTAGAGACTCTCGTTATGCATTGCAAGGGGAACATCGAAACCTTTTACATAATAAAAAGGGTCCGGTGTTCTCTGGTTTTGGGGAACACAGGACCCGAGCCGACCCCATAATAAATGGGGGCATTGTAGATTTGCACATTATTAATTGTTCACAAAAGTCACAGTTGAGTAGTGTGGTGTCTCATTCATTCTAGAATCACTCTCAGTCCAGTTGTGTAGTGGGAAGGCAAGATTCACATTCTAATTAGTCACAACTGGAGAGTCGTGTAGTGTGTGGCCAGCTTAAATCTGCTGTTTCTGTGCTCGTACGAACATGGAACATGAGGTTAGACCATTTTAGTCTCGACCGGACTCGAGTTTTTTTGCTTTCTCAAAATTAGGCTGCAGTGAATCTCATGTGCAACTCCATCAGGATAAAAGTTGCATTCAACGGCTGAACATTGCAGTTGGCATCTGTGACGCTTATTTAGAATGTCTGACAGAGCGAAATGTGAAAAGTCAAACAGTGACATTTTATTACTTTATAACTTTTACTTTCTTTACAAGTATGTATGTTTATCATTTGAAAACAAACTGTACAGTACTATCCACATGATTGCTTAGTCAGATTCATATACTTCACAAAACTTTCCTGCAGTAATAAATAAAACACTCACTATTACGCATGCAGAGATGGAAAAAATACATGGAGTTTGGACAAAATACATTTTTAGTGCACATTGGAGACATGTGAAGTTTTAGCTTTTACTAAGTAAATTTAGCTGTCACATTTTGATTATTGAATGTCAAATGAACAGAATTATTCGTGCAGATGATTTACTGGTCATTCAATAGCCTAGTTACACATAAATGACCAGTAAATCATCTGGTCATTTTTCTAAGGTGTGTCTTGTAATCAAACTTCATGACTGCAGCTCTGTGGTCTCTATGTAATGACAAGAGGTCGCTCTTGTGCTTCTTGATAGCAGGACGGTGGCTTGAAAAAAATAAATAAATTGCCTGTACACACTGACTATATCATCATATCATTTGGCTTTGTGCTCAACAAGAAGTGATTTTTGCTGTAAATTTTTGCTGTTTAGCTACTATGGATAAAGCTTCATGGGGTTGCAGGTGACTGGAGCCTATCACAGGGACTTTGAGCCTTAGGTGAGGGAACACTTTGAACAGTGGCCAACTTGTCACAGAATTAACACAGACAAACACAGACATACAGTAATCTGTTGTGAGGCGCTAACAAGAACGATTCCAAGTGCTCAGATGAAGTAATCAAGCCAAAAGCACCATACACATATTACAGTGGGCCAAAAGGTCAAAAACATGTATTTACAAAGTTTAGAAAAACTTTTAGTTCAACTCCTACTCAACTAGAGCCTCTTTAATGTCCACTTAGAGCATATCATTGTTACTTGCACTGTAATCGGTGGCAGACTGACTGTCCCGTTTATTCCTACCTTTGCTCCTTCCATTGAGAAAAAAACATTTGTAATAATAGGAATTGAATCTAATTGAAACCCACTTATTGACAGTCAAATCAACTGTTCTGAGATGGATCAGAATCAGTTTTTGCTCTAAACTTACAAATAAAAAAATACCTAAAAGATTCTCTATAATTAAATAGGACTTTTAATGAGCTCCGCCTAAACTTTTTAAGTTAATACAGCTCCCTAAAAAAGCTACAACTTTTGAAGAGGAAATGTTCACACCCAAAATATGCCAAATCTAGTGTCATTCTGTCTAATACTAGTGGCACCAGCTATACATGTGCCCGAAAATGTGAGGCGGACTTTAAAACCTGATGTTGTTTTGTCCAGAGCTTCTTCTTACTTAAAACTAGAGTTAATCAGACATCAGAGGCTAAAACTACAGAGTCTCAGCTTCACAAAGAGTCCAGCCAATTGTTTGTGCTCCATGTGAATTTTAGATGAATTTAGTCAGGCGTTTCAACAAAAAATTGACCCTCCTCTTAAGGGGTTTTTAATAGTCCCTGAATTATATCATCGCCAATTACCAAATCCACTTATCATAATTCCTGGTCCTACAGACGTAACAGTCCCTTATGTGTGACGTTTTGAGAATACCCTTGAGAAAACCCTCATGAATGCATTAAAAGAAGTGGGTCAATTCTCGGCTCTGTTGGAAAGTGGACAAACTTCCCAAAAAATCCTGGCCACACTTGTTCCTATTCTTGGTTTGGGATAAGGAAGGGATGTGTTGGTGTCTAAATGCATTAAAAATGCCCATGCCCATGACATCTTAGTTTGGAAAAAGCTTCACTGCCTATGAATATTGCTGCAACCCAGGGCCAGATTAGCCCTGGGACTAGTTTGTCACTTCCGTGACAAAGATGCAAGTGTCCATCGAAACTAGCCAGGTAATAAGCCATCTCCTACTGATACTTGTATAATATAGAAGAAAACGCTTTCATAAATACCTTAGGAAGACATGATGAACATCCCTAACCTATCACCGTTGCCTCTGTTCAGCTCTGCTGAAGTCTGATGCTGTGTCGCTGTCCAGTGCTGAACATGGCCCTGATGGGCCTCAGGAGCTGTCCAGTGCTGAAGATGGCCCTGATGTGCCTCAGGAGCTGTCCAGTGCTGATCCTGACTGTGAGAATGATGTTTGTGCAGTGGCTGCCATTCACATCCTGTACTTGTTTCACAAATACTTTGAGCTGCATTTTTTGTATTTATCTATATATCTACTACTCCTACTAACTTTTGTTGTTTCAGATGTGCAACCGTCATATCGCATCAATTCAAAGAAACGTCAATAGCTCAATTTGACTGTATCTCAGGTCACCAAAAGGTGGTATCCGGTCCGGATTTGGACCCAAACGCCGTCCCATCTAGACCGGACCGCACAGACCTCAGGCAAAACGCTCGCAAAGAGGCTGTAGACTGTTGATGTGATTCTGTAAACAAGCGCTAAGCTGATTGTGCGCAGTAATAGAAATGTGTGCGAATTACCACTGTGGCTCGACCTTCTCAAGTTTGGAACCATGCCAGAGACAGAAATGTTGGTGCGGTGCAGTCTCAGGGTCTGCAAATTGTGCGCACTACTGCGTAGCCAACTCTAAACACAATGACCCAATGAGCAAATCACATGGCTTCATTCACTGACGTTTTGGCCCGTGGGACTAAGAGAGACAGATGTGGTACAGAACCTGCTGGAGTCAGTAGCTACAGAGTTAGAATCAATTTATTTCGAAAAAGGCAAAGTTTTAATTTAATATAGAACTACTGTATTTGGAATATCGTGAAAAAATATATATTTTTGTATGTTTGTTTGTCCAATCCAAGGTCCGTTGTGGAGCTCCGGACCTTGATTTTATTGGTGACCCCTGCACTATACTATTGGAAGACATCTGTCTGTATGAATGTGCTATATAAATAAGGCATTTGTTTATTCAATTATTACAGTATTGCTGAGTTTATCCTGAGCCCTTGGAGTTTGCTTTGTCTTCTTCCCATTAAATCAGACTCAACTGCCTGTTTCTGCAAAGACTTCAGTCAAGTTAATAATGTTATCAAGCTTTACTCTCACCCTCCACCTTGTACAGAAAACTGTTTTATTTGGCCACTAATCTCTGCCTTCTGAAAAACTACTGGCAGGTGCATGCCAAAAGGATTTGTGCATCTGTAACTCTGGTTATTAAAATATTTTACAGCACCTTTGCCAGTGTTAGTGGCCATTCAAGCAGGATGTTGATGGTGGTGAGTCGGGCACAGGGGCAGTTCTTTTTTTTTTTTCTTACTCTAAAATCTAGTTTTTGATCTCTCTGTGCCCACATCGGATGGCGTACATGGCTCCTCAGATGCTAAGCAATAACATGCAGGTTAGAAAAAGGGTTTGGGTAATGGGTAAGGTTAGGATAAAGTGCTAAGATAACAAATATAACAGCTCTGGCCCGTTTAGCAGCAGCATTACCATGGCAACCAGCTCACTTCTGTCCCCGCTGGACTGTTTGTGTCACTACCATAGACGTAGTGACTACACGTCCTACCCATGGATCTATTATATATCGCTCCTGCCTGGTGCATTTCAGACGCATCCTCCTGCAACCCTGGAGCAGACCGCAGACCATATTGTCTGAGTTGATTTGGGAGAAACATGGCTGTGTCCAGCAGGTTAGACTTCTCTTTACGTCTGAACAAGCGCAGTGACTCGAGATGTCTTCCGTGCTTATTTGACAAACATCTATTGAACTCAAAGATAACAAAATCTTCCAATGCTTTAAGTCCAATGTAAAAAATAAATACATAAACAAATGGAATAACTCAGACATTTTTGCTAGATCAAGTTTGGAGCTGAACAAGCAGATCTCCCCATCACTTCTGTTCTTGACAAAACTTTCCACAGAAACTTTACTCGTAAAAACAGAAACTTTTGTCATAAAAACAGGATTTATTTTGCTCATAAAAACAGAAACTTTTCACATAAAACAGAAACTTTTCACGTTAAAACAGAAACTAATTAATTCAAATGAATGCAATAAGCTTCCGTAAAAACTGTACTGTGGCAGTCATTCAGTTTTTGGCAGAAGACCATCATCCTGCTTTATAATTGACTTTATTTAACCAGGAATCCCACTGAGATTCAGAATCTCTTTTGCAGGGATCCTGGGGAAGGTCAGGGAGGCATAATGACATGTTTTAGTTGTAGGAGAAACCGGAGTACCGGAGGAACCTACGCAGACACGGGAGAACATGCAAACTCCACATAGAAAGGCCCGGCGGCCGGGAGTCGAACCCAGGACCTTCTTGCTATGAGGCCAGAGCGCTAACCGCTGCGCCACCGTGTCTCCTGCTTTAGCAAAACCTTTGACCAGAGCGAACAGATTTTCAGAGCTACAATCAACCAAGCCTTGGACAAAAAGCGACTCTAGTCTCCTAAAATAGATTAATAATAAAATTATTACTTGTACATGCTGCGTTGCCTCTGAAGCACTGACATTAGTGAACACAATAGCATATTTAGCATTAGCTTCAAGACATGAATGAACAGCTAAGCTTTTTACGCCACTACTGGGTCTAGAACGGACCTGAAACAAATATAAAAATCACCTCTTTAGCCGTGTGAAAAAGCAGATTCAGATCCTCTGACAAATGCTTCCAACTGCCAGAAGAAATTCACCAAAGTCTGTGTCAGGTCCCACAAAAT
Organism: Mugilogobius chulae; assembly: GCA_038363315.1. NCBI lineage: Eukaryota > Metazoa > Chordata > Actinopteri > Gobiiformes > Gobiidae > Mugilogobius > Mugilogobius chulae. The sequence continues at coordinate 33,919,851 of CM076408.1, forward strand.
AAGTCATGATACATTTTCTGACTAATCCGAGCAAAATCTGACATTTTTTCTGCTTTTATGTTTAAAAATTCCTCTAAAAATTTGCTAGTTTACACTGGTTTGCAAGGGTCTAGGCTAAAGGTCTAATATGAATGCATAGGCGGCTTAATAAAAATAAAAAGACTCAACGACTTGACACCATAGGACCTTTTCAGTGTGACACACCCGGAGTCTGGCATGAAGCAAACCATGTGTGTCCTTATGTAACATTTGGATTTCTTCACAGCCTCAGATACACAAGTTCACACAAGCCTCAGATACACAAGTTCACACAAGCCTCAGATACACAAGTACACACAAATTTCTCCAGAAAAAGCAGTCAAGCCTAAAGCATAAACACAGCTACACAGTCACTTACTCAATACAGTAAGTGACAGTGTAGAAGCTGAGTTCATCAGACGAAGACATGGACGGAAAAGATCCCAAAGAGCAGAAGGAAGATGAGAAAGTCCAAGAAATCTGCGATGAAGTAAGTGTCCAAAGTTTGTCACTTCTCTACTTCTCTAGACTGTTTTTCTAGATGAAAAATGCTTTTCAACTTTCTGACTGAGTGGCAAAATTATGAGAAGAACATCTGATAAAACGTGTTTAACTTTTTTGGTCAAAGGAGCTTTAATTTGGCAGAACCTTTGTAAAAAAGCTTTTTGTTACAACAACAGAGCAGACTTCAACTAACTTGTTTGCTAATGCAGATTTAGGACATTTTAGGACAAATAAACTCAAAACATGTTTAAGCATAAAAAGGTAATGAGTTGAACTGTGTGATACTAAAGTCTGTGTCTGAGAAAAAGAAGTGCCGTAGTTTTTCTGCTTGGCACAAACTCAGTATTCAGCAGAGGTTGTGATCTGTCTCCCAGACTCTCATGCATTTTTGCCACTCGGTGCTGACTTCATCTGCATAACCTCTATAAGCTTGATCCTTTTATATTTTGTTCTATTTATTGCTTCAATATATTAATTGTGTTTCTTTTTTAGGTAAAAGGCAAAGTGGAAAAACTAATGAAAAGAGAATTCTCTACTTTAAAAGAAAGAGACACACACTTGAATACACGCGCGAGTGTGTAACAAAAGGAGAGGGTATCGCAGTTATGCACATGACTGTGCATGTAACACATTATGACATTTGGGTAAGTCTGAGCCTGTCATTTTATAGTGACACAAACCTTTAGTATCTAGCATGTAGTTCCCGCTCCATGTTGTGTTCAAAAATTGTACTAATGAAATTAGAATTTACAATTTAAAATTACAAACTTAACTTAAATGTATAAAAATATATACACCAGTGCGATAGCTTAAAATAATAAGCTTCTATTGTGCTTACTTTAAAACTCATTCGTTCATCAAAACCCATTCTAGTCCTAATTGTTACTCACTGTTTTTCCATCAAAGATTCAGGTGTTTTTCTTTGATGAGTTTTACACTTTCTTCTTTTCAGGTCGATGTGGGAAACGTGGAAGAAGTTCACTTCAAGGTCAAGGAAATTACGAAGGTGGTTATTCCGTGACACTTCCGTGAAAGGATGAGGATGATGAAGACCCAAAATAGTCTTTGTACCTCCCAAACACTGTCATTCTGTAATGATGCTACTATACAATGTAATAAAAGCCAGAATAAAAGTAAAAAAAAAAAAAAACGCTTATGAAATACTGCATTTAGTGAAGTATGAGGGTGCTCATTTGGTGATTGGGAACACACAGCATCAGAAAAAAGGGGGAACCCAAGGCACTCTTCATACAATACAAGTTTAAAAAGCCTTTATTAATCTGTGCTATTTCATTGTTAAAATTTAATTAAATGCATGTGCTGATCTGTTTCCTAAGCGTAGCGGCTCACAACAGCCTTCTCCACGGTGTGATTCTCAGCAGACCACTGCCCCTATTTATCATTTAAGGAATGTGCAACACCTGGTGGGGCGAGTGGTTCAGTCAGGGAGTGCAAACAGACAAACAATCAATACAATTAGTGTTTATTTATACTTAAAAAAGCAATGAAACATGATCAAAGATTTTTTTCTTTAGAAAGCACTATAATCACTGTTGTATTGTATACGTACCCTTTGCAAAAGTAACTTCAGACGGTCACCACCTGTAATGTTCTTTTGAGTATGTTCAAGGTCTTCACTTTGAGACAGTCTGGATTACTTTGATGTTTCTCTGAAAAGTGTCCAGCCATAGGGTAATCCATGTTGTTCCTCCTTATGGCATATTTGTGTTTGGACACACTCTTTAAGCCTCCTCTTAGTCTGTCCTATATAAAAACAACCACAAGTGCAAGAGACAATAGACCACAAATGTAGCTTTGCAAATAGTGAGTATTTTTCCATTTTTAAAATCACTAAATGTTTACACTCTTTAGGCCTACTGTTGTTAGCTTTTAATTTCCTATAATTATTATCGACAAATAACTTTTGTTAATAAATTGATTGAATTTTGATTATTTTAGATTCAAAGTGTATAAATAATTTCAGTTATGTTTATTCATTTTAAATGTAAACACTTACAGAATTCATTTTACTTTTATTTTTTAACTTTAAGGGATCCTGACTATAAAGACAAATATGGCTCAAATGCAAGTACAGCTCATGTTTGTAAATAAATCACAAACAAATATATAACTGCTTACTATTTTTATAAAATCTGCATTGTTTTGAGCTACTGGGGCCGCCATATTGTCCAGATGCAATGCATTCTGGGTTGATGAGTCAAATGGTTGCTTTTGGTTGTTGCCATGGTTACTCCTGTGGTTCGATGGTAACAGTTGAAAGAAAAACACCACTGACAGTGTCTAGTTCTGGCCTCTTCTCTTGATTATCTTTAGTTTTACTAGATTCCACATCGTCTTCCTGTTTTGGCCAAACTCCACTCAAAATGAAAGATTTAACTGTTGAATCATGTTGCTTAGTTACCTGCTGATGCCTGTTACCTTGACAACCACCAGAGGCAGACAGCAACCATTTGACGTCACATCCAGGCCTAAATGGCTGCCATGCATTTTTAAAAACATGATTTAATAAAACTACAAATATTTCCAAGGTTTTTGTCCTGAATTTATATAAGTGATGATATTATAAGTGTCTTAGGATAAACATGTGATTATAACCAGGGTCGCTTTAAGCATCTTTAATAAATGTTTTGATTTAAATAATTTTATATAGGCTACAAACATTTTTATATTTTTCATTTGCTGTAATGTTTTATAATAAAAGGACATGAACTCATGGATTATCATCATGAAATCATGAGAAATTCATGATGAATTCATGCATTAGTTCACCATAACTCATCATGAATAAATTCATTCATGAATTCCACCATTAAGTCATTCAATCAACTAACATGGAAATCATGCTACTTAACCATGGCTTTTAATTCACATGATCAAGAGATATTTAAACCAAAAACAGTAATTCATCATGACTTTTGAAAGTATGCATAGACATCATGAGTCATCATGAGTCGTCATGAATTTCCTTCAACAAAAAAACAAAACCGAACCAAGCTTTATAGTAAAACTTAGTTGTCAAGAACTTATATGAACCCATGATAAACTCATCATGAAGTCACTATTATTTAGTACTTTGTGCTGCATTTGAGCTTGTTTTTGTTTTTTAAATAAAAATTCAAGGCTTCCTTTATGGCACCATTAATTAGGATTAGAAACAGCACAATTATAACCCAAATGGGTAAGTACAGCAATTGTGTGACATTAGCACTAAAAATGTTTTCAGTGACAGAGCAAAGTTCAGCAGTGGCACATTTTATGAGTCAACCTATGGTCCATTGAAATGGTCTGCACCGTCACATCTACAGCCTGTCTGTCCATGGGAGTGGATCTCTCCTTCACTGTGGTTCTCCTCCAGGTTTCTTCTTCTTTCACCAGGTTTTGAGTTTTTCCTTGCCGAGAAGGAGGATCTAAGGACAGGGGAGGCTCTAGGACAATGATCCATCTGCGTGTTCGTTGTTGAACATTCCAACTCTGTATTTCTAAATGAAATACAGAAAGTGAATGCTTTCTCGCGCTCGTCTCTCACTCTCTTCTCACTCACGGACCTACCCTTCTCACAACTTAGTTGGCCACTTCAAACACTGTATTTTGTCACCATGGTTGTTTCACTGTGCTCTGGCGCGGCTGTTAATCATCTGTGGAACGCACGTGACTGAACCCAGCCGGCCGACAACTAAGTACACAACATGCCACCAAGAAGGCTGCGACTATTTGAGGAGTGTCAATATACCACCGGACTTACCCATCTGAAGCGCCTCATCCCCATAATGAGTGGGTGTTCGGAGCCTGTCTTCAGGACCTCCAAAAATAAGAGCAATAGGCCTAATATGAATGTATAGGGTTAGGCTATAGGCTAACCCTAACCCTGTTGCTCTTGAGTTTGTGTTGTTGTCTTCTTGTTTTATTATTAGGCTATAATTATTTACATAATTGTATTTTTTAATGACACAAGCTTACTTGTTTCGTGTCACAATTACAAACTGTTTAATTCTCTGGAAACTCAGCGACTTGACATCATCTCACCTCATTCTTTTCACACACACTCCCGGAGTCTGACATATAAAGCATGCGTGTCCTTGTGTATCATTTAGATTTCTTAAGAACCGGCAGCCTCAGATTCACAAGTACACACAAGCCTCAGTTATACAAGTACACACAAGTTTCTTTAGATTAAACAGTCGCGCCTCCGTCAACACAGCATAAACACAGCCACACTGTCACTTACTCAGTACAGTGTAGAAGATGGGTTCATCAGACGAAGACATGCCTGGAAAAATCCCGAACGGAAGACGGCAGAAAATAAGAAAGTGCAAAAAATCTGCGATGAAGTAAGTGTCCAACGTTTGTCACTTCTCTACATTTTTTTTTTTAACAGTCTTCAACTTTCAGACTGAGTGGATTTGGGACATTTGCAGAACAACAAATAATTCACTCAAATAAACATGTTTAAGCATAAAAAGGTAATGAGTTGAACTGTGTGATACTAAAGTCGGTGTCTGAGAAAAAGAAGTGCCGTTGTAGTTTTTCTGCTTGGCACAAACTGTGATCTGTCTCTCATGCATTTTTGCCACTCAGTGCTGACTTCATCTGCATAACTTCTACTGGTTGTATTTTTTTATATTTTGCTCCATTTACTGCTTCAAACCTTTACTTGTGTTTCTTTTTCAGGTAAAAGGCGAAGTAGAGAAACTAATGAAAAGAGAATTCTCCACTTTCAAAAGAAAGAAACACACAGTTGCAAACATGCGCACGTGCGTAAAACAACATGTCCTTTGTGTAAGTCTGAGTCATTTTCTGTTTATAATAGTGAAGAAAACCTTTTAGTATCTAATATCTAGCTCCCGCTCCATGTTGTGTTCGACAATTGTAGTAATGAGCTCTAATAGGAAGCTAGAATTTTTATTTAAATTTAAATTACAAAGTTACGACGCTCCATAGTACTCACGAAAAAACAAATATTTATTTCTTAATTACGAGATAATTTAATGGCTTTTCCCACTTTCTGTATACCCACACGCTTCGTATAGGCTAAGCTAGTGACTTTATCCACAACGAGTAGTCTTTTCTGTGCTAGCTTGATGTTTCTAAATAGCTCAAATGTACTTGTGGATTTCGTTATGTTAAATTAAGTGCCTGTGGTCTTCACTGCAATGTTTACAGTCTACAAAAAGTATGAAACTAGCTGTTTAACGTAACGTATATGTCTGTGGACTCACGCTACAGTTAGCAGGCTATTCTAAAGACGGCCAGTGTGTGGAGCTGTTCACCCACCAGAAAGAAGCTAGCGATAATCGGCAGTTTTTTTAATAAAAGACAACCCTTCCACTGTTGGCAGTTACTCTCACACATCCTTAGAAATGAGCGGCAGTTTTTCTGTGGCTCCAGCGTCTAGTTTTCAATTTATTTGGCCAAAAAGGAGAGAAGTGCTGCACATTTGCTACACTTCCGCATGGATCACCCAGAGTGGGCGGGTACTGCAAAAATGCCCGTATGTTGCAAGTCAAATGATGGCGAAGTGTAGCAAGTGTGCAGCACTTCTCTCCTTTTTGGCCAAATAAATTGAAAACCAGACGCTGGAGACACAGAAAAACTGCTGCACATTTCTAAGGATGTGTGAGATTAACTGCCAACAGTGGAAGGATTGTGTTTTATTAAAAAACAGCCGATTCCCACTAGCTTCTTTCTGGTGGGTGAACAGCTCCACACACTGGCCGTCTTTATAATAGCCTGCTAACTGTAGCTTGAGTCCACAGACATATACGTTACGTTAAACAGCTAGTTTCATACTTTTTGTACCTTAAACATTGCAGTGAAGACCACAGGCACTTAATTTAACAAAACGAAATCCACAAGTACATCTTAGCTATTTAGAAACATAAAGCTAGCACACAAAAGACTACTCGTGTGGATAAAGTCACTAGCTTAGCCTATACGAAGCGTGGGGTATACAGAATGTGGCAAAAGCCATTTAAATTATCTCGTAATTACGAGATAAATATTTATTTTTTCGTGAGTACTATGGAGCGCCGTACAAAGTTAACTTAGAATTTCTAAAAATTGTTAAAAAATAAATAATTAATGAATTAAGGAGTCTGTGAGTTCAAATCCCTGGTCAGAATAAATCGACCTCCTGATCTCTCTGGGTGGAGAAATAAATGAATAAGTTTTAAAGTAAGAATAGTAAAAGCTTAACATAAGCTATTATAAAAGCTGGTGTATGTTGACATTCTAAACCAGGCTTTGTTTTTAAGCTGAATGTTTTCATATGAGTAAAAATGCACAAAAACAGATGGAGTTATGCATTGTTCGAACCACAAATATATCATAGTTTGGCCTGACTGAGTCATGCATGTTTGTGTAAGTTAGTTTATAATTGAAGGCATGGCCAAAAGACAACAGGCTTCCTTCAAACTTTAAAATTATTTAAAGTTACTGCTCCACTCACAAGATGATCACCACGGCAACAAAACCCATTCGAGTCATTATTGTTACTCACTGTTTTTTCATCAGATTCAGGTGGTTTTCTATGAGTGAGTTTTACACTTTCTTCTTTTCAGGTTCATGTGGGAGACGGGGAAGAAGTCAACCTCCGGGTCAGGAAAAAATATGAAGGCGGTTATTCTGTGACAGTTTGTGATGAGGAGGAGGAGGGAGGATGATGAGGAGGAGGATGAGGAGGATGGAGAATGAAGACCCCAAACAGTCTTTGTACCTCTCAGACACTGTCATTCTGTAATGATGTTACTAAACAATGCCATACAAGTCAGAATAAAAGTTGTTAAACATATTTTACAAGTCTCAATCAACTTATTTCTGCTCTAGTGTAAATTGTGCAGCATTTTTTATATTTATTTTATCTGGGACAGTGCACATTGGCCAACATATGTTAGTCCAGTCAGATTTCATTTTCATGTGTCGTAACATGGGCAGGTTGACAAGAAAAAAAAAAAACGCAACCAGTTATTAATTAAAAGTAAAAGCAAAATTTTCACAAAACATTCAAATAACAAGAGAAATGTAGATATGGCAAATGCACTAAATGATTTCTTCTTGAATCTTCTAGAGGGATTAGTTGACAGCGACACAAACCCTCTTTTGATCAGTGCCTCTTATGTTAAATCTGTGTTTACCAAGTGCAATACAAGGAAAAGCCCAGGACCTGATTTGATTTCTGGCAAAATGTTGAAAGTGTGTTCAGATCAATTGTGTGATGTTTTTAAAGACATTTTTAATGAATCCCTCAGGCGGCACAAGATTCCTTCACTTTGGAAAGAGTCAGTGGTTGTTCCACTGTGAAAACCCCAACTTCACTAAATGACTATAGCTGTCGCTCATGTCATTAGTGATGAAATGTTTTGAGCGTCTTGTCAAACAATTTCTGACCAATGAGGTACAGGAGAAGTTGGACCCTCTTCAGTTTGCTTATCGGTGTGGCAGAGAAGTAGAGGATGCCACCACCACACTGTACCATTTCTTGTATCAGCATCTTGAGGGGACAAAAACTCATGCAGGACTTTTGTTTGTTGATTTTTCGTCAGCATTTAACACCATCCAGCCACATGTGTTGGGCCAGAAACTGCTGATGAACTTCAATTTAAATACTAGTCTGGTCAAGTGGCTCATGAACTTTTTGTCCTGCAGACTCCAATCAGTTAGAGCAGGGTGTCAACTATTTTGTCCGTGGCCGCATACAGCTATATGTAGCTCAAGTAGCCGGAGCATTAATCTTGATAAAGAATATAATGATAGATATGTCTACAGTGCTACAGAAAAAAATTTTCTGGTATAGTCATACGCTACTAAGGGTGCATCACATTTTCTCCCTTGTTGTACCATTCTTTATACAAATGATTACAGGGAGCCAGTAATTCAGAGAGAGACATCTACCTAACGTTCGCTGGATGACACCTGTGTTGGTCCGCTTTACTACAGGACAGAGAGAAACAGTCATGGCCCTGTCGTCACAGACTTTGTGGAGTGGTGTGACTCTCACTATCTGAAGCTCAATGTGCAAAAAACAAAGGAAATTGCAATTGACTTCAGGAAAGCATCTCCATTGCCATTTCAACCAACAACAATAAAAGGCACAGCAGTGGAGCTGGTTGAGTCTTACAAATATTTGGGGACTTTTGTTGATAACAAACTAAACCATGACCAAAATACATCTCAGCTTTGGTAAAAAAGGGTCACAAAGATTGTATTTTTTACGGAAATTAAGACTCTTCAATGTTGACAAGACACTCATGGTTCTGTTTTACAGATCTTTTATAGAATCAATTTTATCTTTTTGTCTTGTTTCTTTATGGTAACCTTTCTGTGCAAAACAAAAACAGTTTGTGTAGAATTGTAAAAGAGGCCAGCAAAATCATTGGGTCAGAGCAGCTCAGCCTCACAAAAATTTATGAGAAACAGTTGCTGCAAAAAGCTCAGTCTATTCTGTCCAGCACTGACCATCCTCTGAAGGAGGAGTTTGAGATGTTGCCCTCAAAGAAGAGGTTCAGGCTTCCTAGGGCCAAAACAGAGCGATTTAGGCAATCTTTTATTCCTTGTGCAGTTAGTGCTCTTAATAATGTTTAGTTTTTATTTATTTATTTTTTTAAGGTCCTTGGGTTTTAAACTTTTTAAGGTGGATGTTGTAATTTATGACTTATGGGACTTTTTTATATGAGTTGTGCTCCCACTTTGCCTTTTAATGTTTCTATGTTTTTTGTTGTTGTTTGTTATTTGTGTTGCCACTGCACACCGAATTTCCCTGTAAAGGGACAATAAAGGATTGATTGATTGATGATTGATTGAAGATCACAATCTCACGAGTGTCCTGAATGTAGATCTCCATCAGGAGGCACCTCCATCGAGAAGACCGGAAGTAAACTAAACAAATCCCATTCTGAGATGCTTGAAACTGCAGCCAGATCAGACTTTTGTCTTTTGCTGGATCAAGCATGGTTTCTAAGACGACCAATAACTTTCACCGGACATGAAAGTGATGAACTAACAATATAGACTCAAAATGTTTTTATTTACACAATGTAACATTTGTAATAACGGGCCTTGGGGTGGTGTAATTGGTAAATGCTAGATAGTCAGACTGGAGATAAGTTTAGAAGAATGGCAGAAAAAGGGTAATGGGTAATATTAGGAAAATGTTTGGGTGAAGGTTAAGATAAAAAAGGAGTAAAGCAACAGTAAAAAAAAAAAAATTAACATGACAACCAGCTCACTTGTCCTATCCAACACATAACCACCTTTTACAAAAAACTGTCATTGTGGACTGAACGTTGGTTGTGGATAATCACACTCCCACTCAGCCTCCGATCCAACCAGCTCTCTTGTCCCTCCGGTGTCTTGAACAGTGTTTGTTACATGGAAGAAGTTACAAACATTAATGGTTTGTTAACGCACAACGACAATAAACATCCAGAGCCTCTTTGATTTCTTCAACATTATTGGGGGAACTTATGTTTTAAGTGCATACCACCACATACTGTACCATAGTACATATACATATCATTAGGTGAACATCCGGGACTTAGGGACCTCGGGATAGAGGTAAGTCACGTGAGGTGCCTCCTGATGGACATCCTCATGGAGATGTGCAGCCTGATGCCTCTCCAAAATCTTCAAAGGATGTGCTCTCTAAAATACATTTGCAGTTACTAAAGTGAACCGCAAATGTGTTACATCCACTATTCCAATTGCAATTGTACTCCTTGGACAAATATTTTCACTGAAATAAGTACGTAATATACATGAACAAGACAAAATCAAAAATGAAATCAAAGTATAGATTTTAAGGTACTTTTATTGGTTTACAAAGCTCTTATTCCTATTTATTTATCTGATCTGCTTTTATCATATGAACCCTCTCCGACCTCAGGTCCTCAGGCAACAATCTTTTAACTGTCCAAGAGTTCAAACTAAAACTTACGATGAGGCCTCTTTCACTTTTTATGGTCCTCGTCTGTGGAACTGGAGGTCTGCGAGTGTTCTTATTCTTAAACGCAAACTGAAAACCTTTTTACTTAAGCTAAATTCTTTAAAGGTTTTTTATCTATCTTTCTATTTATTTATTTTGGTATACATAATAGAGATTTTATTAGATTTTCTTACATTATTATTATTATAAATAAATATAAATATAAATGTATGCATGTCCTGACTACATACCACTGACTGAAAGTTGTGCTACTCAACACTGGCACTGACTGCAACTAGACTGGTTTTACAGGACATAATTATAATGAAAATGTATATCTAAGGCTGCCAACTCTAAAAGATTTCATTTGTTGCACTAGAACACTCACGTGTTGTTTACGCCACACTCAGATGTGTCAATCTGAAAAAGCATAGGTCATGTGGAGTCAAAGTCAGCAGAAGTTCCAGAGAAAATTCTATTTGATTTCCCTGAAAAACATTTTAAGAATTTTAATTGCAAGAAGGCTACTAGCTTTGTGATAACTGATATTTTTGCTACGACTCAGAACACATTTATTTTTTATCCCCTTGAGATCTTCTTCTCTTTTTCAATGGGGTCCTATGTCTAAGTTTTGTTGTTTTCACAAAACAAATCAGCCCTCAGCAGGATTGTTCTTTCCCCCAAAAAACTTAATGTGTAAAAAAATGTATTGCAGAAATCATTCATTTTTTAGCAACTATTGGTAATAAATTAGGTGTGGCATCTTTAACGTAACCTTTGAATTACATTTCCCAACCAACCAAGTATTTTTTTTTTTGGAATAAAAAGGTGAACTGCATTAACATTTATCCAACATATCCACTTCTACCTCGAGCTTCGAAAAGTTGTTTAGTCAAAGGATCAGGACACGTACAGTTTCTTCAAACCTCTATCAACTTTCACTTTGGAATTTATGTTTGTTTATTTAATCACTTATTCTTTTGTTTGTTTGCTTGTTCGACAGAGACAGTTTACATCACAGAATACTTGATAAAGACACTGAAAGCTAAAACTAACACTAATTCACTGAGAGAGCGACATCATGACCTTAAAAACACAATTTAAAAACTATGCACTGATTGGACTGTTGTTGTTTTTTACAATCTTTCGATGAAATGGGCTTCAGTCATGACACACAAGAAAAGACTTCAGTGCCCTGGTTTAGCTTCAGGTGACTCACGCAGACACTCAGCAATTTTCAGTGATAAGACTTTAAAAAAGACTGAAGTTATTAGTAATTATAGGCTAGTATCAGAAGGTTAGAGTTGGCCTAATAAGGCTGAGAACCAACCAACCAAAAAAAAAAAACATGTTTAAATACAAATGCCTTTGTATGATTTTTTTGTAATAAAGTGCAAATGTTGTTGAGCCCTCGGAGGGACAGCTTTTGCCCAGGGGCACCACACTGGCTATTATTAAATCTCTTCAATTTTATTGAATTGTATATTTGTCAAAAATTCTATTCACTCTTTAATCTGACTTTGCTTTAACAAATGTGTTTTTTCTTTAACAACGTGCTGTGATGTAAAGACATAGACCTAATACAATTAATCCACTGTCGGTGGAGGCTGATATTTACCAGAGAGTCTGTTTGATGAGTGAAAAGTGCAGAAAATACAAAAACAGCAACATGTCCTTGTTATAATCTGTTTGATAGAGAATACAACAACATCTCGTAGTCACAGAGCCCTGAAAGTTGTGCTACACTGGCAATGACTGCAACTAGACTGGTTTTACAGGATGTAATTCTAATGAAAATGTATATCTAGGTCTGCCAACTCTTAAACATTTAATTTGTTGCACTAGAACACTCACGTATTGTTTAAACTAAACTAAACTAAGGTCATGTGGAGTAAAAGTCAGCTGAAGTTCCAGAGAAAAAAATTATTCAATTTCCCTGAAAGCTTTTTGAGAATTTAAATTTGAATAAATAAAGGCTACTAGCTTTGTGATGACTCTTATCTATTGTATGACTGTTTACAATCCCATAACACAATTGTTATCTCCTTGAGATGATTCTTCTCTTTTTCAATGGGATTTTATAGATTTTGTTGTCGACTGTTTTCACATTTCTCATAAGGTTTGATTAAAGTTTGGTACAAATCAGTCGAACAGTGCGATTTTGAGGCCAAAGTGTTTTTATTTTACCAACAGTTTGTGTAGTTACTAACCCAATTTGCAAAACAGCTCACACAAAATCCCAAACTGAGCTTCAGCTTTTCAAAATTAATTTCAGTTGAATTCAGCTGAACTTAAGTTAATGATCAGACCAGACATCTGAGAGAGAGAGAGCAGTGGTGTACCACAGGAGGCAGTAGTAGTGGAGAAGTGGGGGACACAGAGGGCTGAGGCCAACTGTGAAATATTGACACAAGTGAGTGTTAACATATTATGGGACAAAATAACATTAATTAAGCACCGCAAAATATGACATTAGTTAGTCTAAAATACCCTTAAAAAGCAAATAGCATGTACTGCGACCCTCTAACCTTAAGAACTATACTATATAGCCTATTTAGATGTTTTGAATTTTGTAAAGGGACGTGAAAGATCTCTGAGGCCGGCCCTAAACAGACACGAAGGACTGCGCTTTCAGCTCTCACACACCTGGGACAGAGCCCTGCGAAAGATGCTCCGGGTCTTTTTTGGTGATGTCACTGGAACGTCACCTCCCACATCTACATCTTGTGGGTCTCACAGTCACTCAATCAAGCACTGATGAAGCCACATGGATGGGCGGCAAAATGTCGGCTTCAATAATAAGTAAGTCCAGTTGCAATTAGTTTTAATCGTTTATGGATGACACCTGTTTTCTCAAAAGTTTCTTGGGGAGGGCCCCCAAACCCCCCAGCCCAGATTGACGATTTATGCTCAGATTCTGTCAATACAACTTACATTTTACTATATATACTATGCAAGAATTAAACACGTTGAGCCAGAATTGCTGTACTTTTTGGAATTTGATGCTGCTTTTTATTTTGGTCCAGGGCTGTTTTTTAGCACAAGTTTGCCCATGTACGCCATGAAAAAAAAACTAACACTAGCTCTAAACTGTGTAAACAAGAAAGCAGCAATACTTCATTGTTATGTTGAAAGACACATCAAATTTAAATCTTCTCTATCCATTTTTCTCTGGAATGTACAGCTAAACAAGCAAATGAGTCTTCTGTAAATCAACACTTGCACTTTACGTATGTATCAAAACCAGACCTGAAGTTGAAAGTTTATCTACCAACTTAAGAAAAACATAAGTATAATAAAAACAATTTGGGGAAATTCAACTTTACTGAAAACAATTTAATGTTACAGGACGTTATACAAGTAATTCTAGTAATCATCAGAGCAACTTTTTGAGCAAAATTCAAATATGACATCATTATCATTTGTATTATCTTCACCATGGAAAAAAATGAGTGTGAGATAAAAATGGAAGAAAACAGTAAGATCATCAGTTTTCTTCCTCAGCTTCCTCCCCCTCGTTGTTAGGTGTAGCTTCCTCCTCTCCCTCGGCGTCAGGCGTAGCTTCCTCCTCCCCCTCGGCGTCAGGCGTAGCTTCCTCCTCCCCTCAGCATCAGGTGTAGCTTCCTCCTCCCCCTCAGCATCAGGCGTAGCTTCCTCCTCCCCCTCAGCATCAGGCGTAGCTTCCTCTTCTCCCTCGGCGTCAGGCATAGCTTCCTCCTCCCCCTCAGCATCAGGCGTAGCTTCTCCCTCAGCGTCAGGCGTAGCTTCCCCCTCAGCATCAGGTGTAGCTTCCTCCTCTCCCTCGGCGTCAGGCATAGCTTCCTCCTCCCCCTCAGTGTCAGGGGTAGCTTCCTCTTCTCCCTCGGCGTCAGGCGTAGCTTCCTCCTCCCCCTCAGTGTCAGGGGTAGCTTCCTCCTCCCCCTCAGCGGCAGGTGTAGCTTCCTCCTCCCCGTCAGCATCAGGCGTAGCTTCCCCCTCAGCATCAGGCGTAGCTTCCTCTTCCCCCTCAGCGTCAGGCGTAGCTTCCTCTTCTCCCTCAGCGTCAGGCGTGGCTTCCTCCTCCCCTTCGGCGTCAGGTGTAGGTTCTTCCACCCCCTCGGCGTCAGGCATAGCTTCCTCCTCCCCTCAGCGTCAGGCGTTGCTTCTCCCTCAGTGTCAGGCGTAGCTTCCCCCTCAGCATCAAGCGTAGCTTCCTCTTCCCCCTCAGCGTCAGGCGTAGCTTCCTCCTCTCCCTCAGCGTCAGGCGTAGCTTCCTCCTCCCCTTCGGCGTCAGTGTAGGTTCTTCCACCCCCTCGGCGTCAGGTGTAGGTTCTTCCACCCCCTCGGCGTCAGGTGTAGGTTCTTCCACCCCCTCGGCGTCAGGTGTAGGTTCTTCCACCCCCTCAGCGTCAGGCGTAGTTTCCTCCTCCCCCTGGGTGTTAGGTGTAGGTTCTTCTGGCACCGTCACAGGCACAAGTTCGACGTTCATGCCTGATGAATCTGTTGAGAAGCTGATGAGATTTTTTTCGCCAACGTCAACCTGAAAGAAGAAAGTGCAAGACTCACTCAAACAGCTGAAGCTTTAAAAGGTTGTGCTTACTTGACATTCCAACATTCTAGTGCTGCAGTGCTGTCCTTTAGTGGATTAATCGGTCAATAGAGTCTTGGTCAATCAAACTATTGATCGACCAATTTTTTTACTTAGATTTTGTTTCCTATTATTTTTCTGTGGAAACTTTAATTTTTGCATGAACTACGTATTATTATTATTATTAGTAGTAGTAGTAGTAGTAGTATTTTTATTAGAGTTTTTGAGCACAGTTTCTTGAGGAGTTGTCACAATACTAAAACTTCAAACTTGATTTTGATACTTAAGAGTAGACTTGATTCTCAATACCAATTCCGATGCAACAATAAGAAATAAAATGCCCTTTCAAGAATGTCACTTTATATAGTACAACAGCTTGACATTTTCAACACACAATGCAAGTACTGTATATGAACATTTTATTTTTGAACCAGTTTTGATGAAGCTCAAAAAACTACTGTATAGTATATCTTCGATACAGTTTTTTGCCATGATTTGCAGTATTTTCGACAACTCTACTTTTCAGCTTCAGGACACCTTTTAGTCTTCCAAGAGAACTACAGCCCTACAACATTCACTTATACTGTATTTAGGGCAGCATTCCAGGTTTGCAACAAAACTCAGACCTGGGAGTGATAATTTCCCTAAATTTCTGTGTTGAACTGGTCAAGTCAGAAATACATTTTCTAACAAGTCAATGGAATTATGCAAACTTGGAAATTTGCGGATTAAACTAAACTAAACTATGTTTGTTATATAAACTATTGGCAGCCTGTTTTTTTTTTCATCTCAGTATTGCTACACTGCCATCACTTTGCATTAGTGGTTATGCTAGCAAGTGTTTATATTTAGAAATGTTTAGTTCAGAAATTTAGGTAAACTAGGGTTAGGATTAGGATTACCTTTAGATTAAGTTTATGGATTTGGAAAAGGTATAGTTTCTGGGTCACAGGGGAAAAAATATGCTGATGAGTAAGTGAATTCCTGAGAAATAATTAGATCATAAAACTGCTAAACAAAAGAGACAAATACATAAAAAAGGAATTCAACAACAGAAAATTGTTCTCAAAAGGAGTAGGTGGAAATTAGAAGAATTTATGTGGTCCTTACTCCCTGCACACAAATATAAATACATAAATATTTTTGCTTGGAGTCTGTACGGGCAAACACTCATGATACAGTCATAAACAGCAGTACAGTATATTTAAAGAATAAATAAACAAATAATAAATGAAGTTGGCAAGAAAAGACTTCATCTATTTTTGATTATAGTCAAACAAATAAAAGATAAGAGGAAATAAATGATTAATTATTATTATTATTTTGTTTCTGTTTAAGGTGGAACAAAATGAACATTAGAAAAAAATAATGTTTTTGTGCAAAAATGTTGCACAAAAATGATGCAACATTTTTCGTTTAGAGTCATAACTAAAACTTGCAACTCTAAAATTGAAGACCTCAAGATTTTGTGTGTTTCAGTGGAAAGAAACAAGTAAAAAAAATATGAATTTGAAGGACAACTTGACAAAACTTAATATTGCTTAAATTGAGTTTTTGTTGTAATGCAAAAAGTGAATGGCTCAATCACTTGAAATGTGATAAATTATGTTTTAGATATATCATGGCATATTTCTGCTGTATTAATAATCCCTTGCCCACTATCTAAACAAAACCAACAGAAAACTGCAGATTCAGACTTACTTGGATGTAGTACTTGCCATCCTTGATTTGAAAACCTTTTAATTTGAAAGTGTCATATACTTGTCCTGTTAAGGCCTCCACCTTAGCCTTAACCTGAGAAAAAACAAACAAACAAAAAAAAACAATTAGACATTGTGAAAAGTAGGTCTAAAGAAAAGTTATACCATTTGAATACTTACAGTGCCCCTTATTTTTTCAAACGTACTATCTGCATTTGGTATGAGCGACATCACTGTTCCAGTTATTCTAGACATCCATCCTTTAGAGCCAGTTAGAGCCTGAGTTGGAGGGTTTGTGCGACCCTTATTTGGAGCTTTAGTTTGACCTTTAGTTGGAGGGTTAGTATGACCCTGAGCTGGAGGGTTAGTTTGACCTTTAGTTGGGAGGTTAGTTTGACCCTGAGCTGGAGGGTTAGTATGACCCTTAGTTGGAGGGTTAGTATGACCCTTAGTTGGAGGGTTAGTTTGACCCTGAGCTGGAGGGTTAGTATGACCTTTAGTTGGAGGGTTAGTTTGACCTTTAGTTGGAGGTTAGTTTGACCCTGAGCTGGAGGGTTAGTATGACCCTTAGTTGGAGGGTTAGTATGACCCTTAGTTGGAGGGTTGGTTTGACCCTGAGCTGGAGGGTTAGTATGACCCTTAGTTGGAGGGTTAGTATGACCTTTAGTTGGGGGGTTGGTTTGACCCTGAGCTGGAGGGTTAGTATGACCCTTAGTTGGAGGGTTAGTTTGACCCTTAGTTGGAGGGTTAGTTTGACCTTTAGTTGGAGGGTTAGTTTGACCTTTAGTTGGAGGGTTAGTTTGACCTTTAGTTGGAAGGTTAGTTTGACCCTGAGCTGGAGGGTTAGTATGACCCTGAGCTGGAGGGTTGGTATGACCCTTAGTTGGAAGGTTAGTTTGACCCTGAGCTGGAGGGTTAGTATGACCCTTAGTTGGAGGGTTAGTATGACCCTTATTGGGAGGGTTAGTATGACCTTTAGTTGGAGGGTTAGTTTGACCTTTAGTTGGAAGGTTAGTTTGACCCTGAGCTGGAGGGTTAGTATGACCCTGAGCTGGAGGGTTGGTATGACCCTTAGTTGGAAGGTTTGTTTGACCTGAGCTGGAGGGTTAGTATGACCCTGAGTTGGAGGGTTGGTATGACCCTTAGTTGGAGGGTTAGTATGACCTTTAGTTGGGGGTTAGTTTGACCTTTAGTTGGAGGGTTAGTTTGACCCTGAGCTGGAGGGTTAGTATGACCCTTAGTTGGAGGGTTAGTATGACCCTTAGTTGGAGGGTTAGTATGACCTTTAGTTGGAGGTTAGTTTGACCCTGAGCTGGAGGGTTAGTATGACCCTTAGTTGGAGGGTTAGTATGACCCTTAGTTGGAGGGTTAGTATGACCTTTAGTTGGAGGGTGAGTTTGACCCTGATCTTGAGGGTTAGTTTGACCTTTAGTTGGAGGGTTAGTATGACCTTTAGTTGGAGTGTTAGTATGACCCTTGGTTGGAGGGTTGGTTTGACCTTTAGTTGGAGGGTTAGTATGACCCTGAGTTGGAGGGTTAGTATGACCCTGAGTTGGAGGGTTAGTATTAGTTTGAGAGTTGGTTTTAGGGTTAGATTTAGGGTTAGTTGGAGTACCCTTAGTTGTAGGAGGCTTCTTTGCAGACGCACCTGTCTTGGCGTTAGGCATGTTGTCGTTTGATGGGCTCAGCTTCTTGATTGTGACTTACTCTGAGACGAGCTGTATTTAAGCTGTGCTGACTGAAGCTGGACCGGTTTTACTGGATGTAATTATCATAAAGATGCACTGACAGCTCTTACATACCATATAAAGACACGGTGAACCTCCGGAGGTGTCACACTGAAAAAAGCAGGGCTCATGTAACATAAAAATAATTGATGAAGATCAAGAAGGAAACTTGCATATCCCATTTGTCCTAAAAATAAAATATTTAAACAGTCCAGCTTGCCTCCATGATTATATATATATATATATATATATATATATATATATATATATATATATATATATTAGGGCGGGAATCGATTAAAAAAATTAACTAATTAATCGCAAATCTGAAAGAAATTAATCGCGATTAATCGCGATTAATTTTTGATTTTCACATACCCTTGTTAAATGCAACTAATCACATTTTTTTCTTCGTTTTGATGTTTTAATTGTTAATTTAGACTTTTTGAATGAGTCCTATTCATCTATAATTAACTTAAATAGATCAAATATTTTATACTGAGCCTTTTGAATTGATTAAGGTATAATTTATTTTTTAAAAGACACCAAAATAATATACATTGAAAACAATACACGGGTCCTTTAATGAAGTCCTGCCCCTTTAAGAGGCCCGTTTGTCTCACAGAACGAGCTCATTTAAATGAATGAGAGATGGTTCAGATACAAACAAACTGATAGGCTACAGTAGGCTATGTGTGGTACGGAGCAGTAGAAGAGCGTGGCATGAGACGGGGGAGTGGCAGGGCAGCACGTGAGAACGCAACAGGAAAGAGCACGGGAGAACGAGACGGCCCACGGGAGAACGAGGCTGTCCGCGGGAGAACGAGACGGCCCACGGAGAACGAGGCTGTCCGCGGAGAACGGGACGGCCCGGGAGAACGAGGCGGTCTGCGGGAGAACGAGACGGCCACGGAGAACGAGGCTGGGGGCGAGGCTAGATGCGATCACGGATGGGGATAATGTGATACACGCAGGACGCACGATGTCACAGCAACGAAGAAGAAGAAAGCGCTCCTGAGCGTCTGCCTTATCCATCAGCAAACGATAAAATTAATCGATCGTTAATTTATTTTGACGATTATTATATCGTTAGTAATTTTATATATATATTATATATATATATATATTATTTATATATATACATATACTTAAGCTTGTGCTTTCACTGTTGATGCTAGCCTATGATTTTTAATAACTCACTCTTTATTATTCCTATACTTCTACTTGCCACTTATATTGTGTAAGTTTCCATGTTAGTTATCAGAAGTAAAACCAGGTCACTAAGTTTTTTTCTTGTGTGTCATTCTTCCTTTGAACTGAAGCCAGTTTGATCTAAAGTGAAGAAGAAAAACCAGTCCAATGTGTCCATACAATACATTGTTTTAACCTGTTTTATTAGTTCATAAAGGGGGTATTTCATGAAGCGAGATTTAGCCAATGTCTGTTTTTTTTGGCCATTCGAGACTTATGAAATGTCCATTTCCGTTTCACTAAAGCTTGCCACACACTACACAAAAGGTTGCCCGTTTTCCTAATGTAATTTTCAGTCGTGCTTACTCACGCCTAGTCGAGATTAGTCGAAGCTAGTTGAAACCAGTCACAGCTGTGTCATTTGTAAAGAATGATTTTATGTACTGCTGTGAGGTTTGCAGTTTAAGGCTCTCCTCAGTCCACACCGGGAGCCCTGCAGTCAATGAAAAGAGCGAAGAAGACACTGGAAATAGCGTCTGAGCTAAAACTTCTGTTTACATTGTTCCAAAGAGAAGTGCAAATAAAATTATTATTATGTTTTTTGTTGTTGAAGTGATCAGCTTAGTCGAGAGTTCTTAGAGGATTGGTCGAGGTAGTTGCAGTAGGCTTTGTCAAAGAAGTCATAGCTGTTGTAGACTTAAAATGTTTGTGCTAAAATATTGAAAACTTGTGTAGAAATGATAAAATATGTATATATAAAGTAGCACAAAGGCAACTTTGTGTTAACCAGTTAGCCAATCACATTGCGGGACACATAGGACATACTTGAGTTAACTTATCAACCAATCATGTTGCAGAACACACAACACATTTTTATGTTAACCTCCGAACCAATCAGATTTTAAGATAGACACTAACATACATTGTATTTAGAATTCTCTTAATACAGAATGTTGCTTGTTTGACAGAGACAGTGTACATCACAGAATATTGTTAAAGGAAGCTAATACGCTATTTCACAGAGAGAGCTACATTATGACTATAAAAAACACAGCTTAAATACAATGTACTGCTGTTGTATCCAACTCATGTCCAACAAGAGTCACATTGGCTTTATGTTTATGCTAAAAGGGAAGTAATAACTCCACAAATACTACCAAAAATGGTTTTGATTGATGTTACAAATTATGCTTACACATCTACATTAAAAACATTTTTAGACAAATTCTTTCATTAGGTTAAGAGACCCACATTATTTCCAGAGATAAAAACAGACTTTTCAGGGTAAATTGAAAAATAATGTATTACATTTGATGCACAATAATTTTAGATTTTATTTTATTTTAGCCAACCACTGATGGCCTAGCTTGTCATGACTACATACCACTGACTGAAAGTTGTACTACCTAACACTGGCACTGACTGCAACTCTACTGGTTTTACAGGACGTAATTATAATGAAAATGTATATCTAAGGCTGCCAACTCTTAAACATTTATTTGTTACACAAGAACACTCACGAGTTGTTTACGCCACACTCCAGATGTGTCAGACTGAAAAAACTGGTCATGTGGAGTCAAAGTTAGCTGAAATTCTAGAGACAATTTTCCAAAATTTTCTTTCCACACAAAATCTCAAGAGGTTTTTGTGATTTGAAGTAAGTAATTTGTCATAATAAAAAAGTGAAAGCAGACTTTATTTTGCAAAATTACATTAACATTGTTGCAAAAAATGACATTTAAAGATCTAACACATAAACGTCTGCCTCTAGTTTAGATCCTTTGAATAAAGTTGTTTTGTCAAAGACCAGGACTTGTACAGTTTCTCCAAACGTTTATCGACTTTCATTTTAAAATTTATACTTGTTTATTTAACTTATTTGTTCTTTTGTTTGTTTGCTTGTGTGACTGTTTTTTAAGTGTCTTAATGGTCTTGGGCTTTCTTATCTTTCAGAACTGCTTTTACCTTATGAACCCTCGAGGCGTCTTTCCAGTTTTACTATGGAACAGTGTACCGGAGGATCTCAGAGCCGCAGAGAACATTCAGGTTTTTAAGAGCAGGCTAAAGACCCATCTTTTTAGCGTAGCTTTTGATTATTATTTACTGTTTTACATGTATGCATTTAGTTATTTATTAGATTTATTTATTTATCATAGTGTCCTGGTGCAGACAGCTCCTCTGATGATGCAGGCTTTGGTCCATCTGTACCCAGCCCAACGTATGTGGGCAAACTTAGCAAAATGTATTTTAGTGGGTGCGTGTCCGTGTGTAAACATTTTTTACCTAAAGTACCAAAATGTTAGTTTATTGTGGCTGAAAAATGTGACTTTCTGAAAACATTTTACAGTTTGTATGACAATAAACCAAGACATACCTTTTATCAAATAAACAGGAAACAATTTTAAAATTCCTACAAATCATGCCTTTGACTAAACCACTTTTTCAAACTAGAGACAAGAGAGACCAAATATTAAAAAAGCACGTGGATGTTGTTCGTATATTGTTATGTTGTATTATTCTTCTTTAATTGGTTACAGATATAAATAAATGTAAGAGTATGCAAATTGTAGAATAATCACTTGGTTATTTTAGAGAGTTGTGTGTAAAACTATAATGGTACGTTCCATCAAACTTGTATTTCTCATGACTCAAGCTTTGCTGTTTCTCAGTCTTGTCTAAACTTCACCAAGGATCTTTTTAAGAGATTTTAAATGGGATCTGAAATATCAGCAGCTCCAATTGAAGAAACTAAGACTATAGACAAAGTATGTATGACTGTACTTTACTCTTGTTAGTGAATTTTACTGTCCAAAAAGTCTTTGCATCTGGTTTTAAAAATACTTTTTGTGAAGGTAAAAGCTCAAGTGGAGGAAGAAACAGGAGCAAAATCTGGCATTTATGAGGAGAAAACCTACAAAGCTCAACATTTAGATTATGGAACAAACTACAAACTACTCACTGTAAGTCACATTTCAAAAGATGTGTATGTAACATCACAGCATTTAGCTTTAAATGTAATAGTCCTCTGTTTTTTAATTAAACATTTCTGGGTAGAAAGGCTTCCAGACCCTTGTAATTACAAACATTATTTTTGTAAAAAGGGTTTACAAGGCCCAATACTTCTAGACGTTTGTATGGTGAATTTTAATGACCTCAAAACAAGCTGTGTATGTATACAAAAAAAAAAAGCAAAATTAAAGTAAAATACAAAGTAAAAATGTCTCGACTTAGGCCAACTACAGTTAGTGGTGCCCCAGTGCTGAAAGCTTTGAGAACTGCTGATACCATTATCACTTCTGATAAATGTTGAAAAAGATAAGCATTTTCTAGCATTGTCACACGCGAGAGCTGACTATAAATATTCTTCCGGTTTGCAGTAAGAGGTACTTCACGGTCTGCAGAGGGAGATGGGTGGTACAAGTCTGCAGCCAGATGCTTTTTTAGTCAAATTATAGAAAACTGTGCTTCAAAATGACCAAAACGCAATAAAAAACACATTCATTTGCACTGACAGAAGTTTCTACATGTGAGCTATGAATGAGCCATGAATTGCATGACTAAAAGCACAAGAATGTACTGGGACTGAGTGTGTTCCAGTTTGTACTTTTGTCTACTTTTGGACAGCCTTCCTCCTTGCACTTCATCTCAAACCACTGTTTCTTTGTTTCAGATTGACGTCGGAGGACATAACAGTGTGGTTATCTTTGTCACAAAGCAGCCCTCTGGTCAGCTGGAGCTACGAAGTGTTCACGCTTCATCGGTGTAAATTGGTTGTGTAAATTAATGTGTTTGCCATTAACTTAATAAAATAAATAAATAAAATCAGATTGGCCTTCAAAATTCTTGAAGCTGCAGGTGCTTATTATTGGTGCAATGCTAAATGCTGACAAATAAATTAACCTAAATATTAAGTAGACAATTTGATAAAAATACATTCCCTGGTGAAGTATTTACCTGTTATGTGAAGGTCTGAACACACAGAAAGTGATTATCTGATTGTACCGTGTGCCCACTTTGTGACAATTAAATATTTAATTGTTTTGGGGCATTTCAGTCAATTCTCCAAAGGGAATGAATGGAACAAGAAGAAACTATCTGCAGGTATTTTCAGACTGAAACCAGCCGAGCTGCAGCCCTGTGAAAAGGCTTTAAAAAAGGTTCAAATCTCTCTTTATTCTCCCAGTTTCTACTCAGTTTCACCAGTAGATGGAGCCTCTACACAGGTGATGGAAGCGTCTCATCTTCTTTTCTAATGTGACTGGGGTAAACAGAGCAAATGCACAAAGAAAATACAAAGACACTAGTATTTTATATGATGGATCTTGAATATTTGAGTTGTTAATTATTAATAATAAAAACAATAATTATAAAACTTTGAGAAAACAAATACACACACACGTCAGTTTTTCCAGTTGTACTCATGACATGGAATATCTAAGAAGTCTTTTCTGTCTGGTGAATTGTATTAGTGACTCATTCACCATTCACTTTTTGTTTAAAAAGAATGGAATTAATCAATCTATAGCAATCCCACATCTTCAGTAATAACAAATGGTCCCACATCCTTGTCTTTTTCATTACCTAGAGCATTGTCCTTCACTTAACCCACGTTTATTCTTGCTTGTGCAAAAATCACGCATTACAGAAGAAGAAGAATTTAGTCTTGAAAAGCTTTGTTTGGAATTCTGCGTGGGCTGTTTTGCAAATTGACTTTTAGAATGGACAAGTGTGTCAAAGCCCTTGAGAAAAACTAATAGAGAGTCACATGTTAGCTTCATAAATACAAACAACAACAAAAACATGCATCTGTGCACAGGTTTGGACTTTAACAATCAACAGCTGTTTTTACTTTCCATGTAATTCAGACAAAGCGCACGGATCAGCCACGTTATGGACAGTCATAAACACATCTTAACTACACAAATGATGCTCCAGCCTGTACAAATTCATCATCGGAAACTACAAATCCTCACCTGTAGAAATGTTAAGAGCTGAGGCTGGATCAGGAAGCTCCTTTTTTTTTCTAAGAGCTTCTGTGCTGTTGTCTGTGAATGCTGCGATTTGACACAGTCCCCAAACAGTACAAAGCACACTTAGAAGTATTAGCACAGCATAAACCTAGACAAGGGCTGTGTCCAAACATCCACACTCATTCCCTATCCACTCAATTACTACTGTATATAGTCCTGCTCTGTTCAGTGGACTGGTCAGTGCACTCATTCATCTGGTCTTTCGGTCACGATGCGCACTGCTTTCAGCTGACTGCGGGTCATGTGACTCTCCCTTGAGTTAGTAACGGTCGGCAAAGAGTCAGATAAAAATGAACTTTTGTAATAAATACTGGTCAAGTTCGCCTGACACGCACATATTTATGGACTACTAATCATAATACAAACTGGTTTAACTTGGACAGTACATTTAACCGCAAACGGACTGGATAATTCCTGTTTTTACAACCCAAACGGCTTTACGGCTAACGGCTCCAGTTACGAGTGTTTTGTTTCTTCTCCAGCTCAACAGTGAGTTTAAGCGGCTCCTTAATGTCTTTACTTCAGTCGAGTTGTTTACAGTTAAAGACCTGACGTCCGCGTTGTTTTTTCCGATTCTCACAGTGAATTGTGTCCATATTTTCCGTTCTAGTGCCATCGATGCTCACTACTTTTCCAGATGCATTGTGGGACATTTTGAGTCACTACTTTTTGACCCTGCAAAATGGCGTGACCCCTGAATAGTGCACTATATAGTAAATATTGTGGACGTTCGGACACAGCCCAGAATTGAAATCCATGGAGGGAGAATCGCGTTATAGAGGGACAACTGTAGTCCGAAAAGTCTTGTTTTACATTATTGGCACATTCCTCTAGCATTAGCTTCTCAATGCAAACAACCTCTCAGACAAACCTTAAGCAGGGCTCTCCAGTTTTGATTTTGGCTTGGAGTGAGATACAACTTTAAAACAAGAACTCATAACAATACAGTCTCTATACATATCCGTACAAGTCACTAAAAAGGAGCATGAATAACTAGAACACAGTGATTATAGAAGGAACAAAAATGTCCTGTACAGTAATTTATTACAGTATTTAATGGTGAAGAAATAGAGACAATCTTGTGCAACATCCTATGAACAGTTTTGTACCCACTGTCTTGAAGGGGTCAGCCCTCTCTGCCGACAGCCCTTTCTGTCGACATGCCGTAACTCCGAAAGCCCTTATTTTCTAAATCCCGCTGTTATGACATCCCTGTCCTCCGAATTTATTGGTACCGCACCTAACGCGCTGATGCATTACACGCAGCTCCGCTCTGCCTCAGTCCGCCTCTGCAACACAGCCTCAGAGGCTACGTGTTTTTTTTGGCCTTATATGTATGTGTGGTTTTAAGATGGCAGACTGTTATAAACCTCTCTATAACACTACGCTCTTTAGCGGGACGTCCTGTGCAAGGACCTGCACATGATTATGGATTATGTATTTACACTTTGAAGACTTTGTGATTCATGATCATGATTTTTGTGAACATTTTTATGTGGAGGCTCCGTCAACGAGAATCAAGAGAAAAAGGTGGGCCATAGTGTTTTGTATGTCTCTTGCTTTAACAGTCTGTTTTATCAAAGAGACCAAACGTTTCACGTTGTATGACTGCATGAAGGTTACAGTCGTAACTGAGAAAATTCATGTGTGAAATGTGGAAATAAACCAGTATGATGCATTTTAATGAACAATATTCAGAATAGATTGATAAAGTTAAACATCATTTCACCCCAGTAAAAGTCCAGACCACATTCGCAACGTTCTCTTACAAACTAAAACATAGGTCTGCATAAAGACAGTGTTTAAGACTCCTAAACTCCTAGCGCCTAAATATGTACATTTGTAAAAGAGGGCCTGAGCAGCAGCGTGAGGCTGGGCGAGGCCGCAGTGAAACTGAGAAGGCTGCTCTAAAAGCGGACTAGGACGCACTGTGTGCGCTGAATAAGCAGCCAGAAAGAGGGATAGAAGGGCGTTTTTTTTATTTCAACATTCTGACAATTTGTTGTAGAGAACTTTAAGATTGTTTCCTCTGCAACGTGAAAGGCGCACAAGAACGTGCCGGGGATTGTTGAGTGTAAAAAAGCGCAGCCAGACTGCGGCTCTAAAAAGGATATTTTAGATTTTGTATGAATAATTCAAACATCATCCTTTCAATCTATCCATTTACTTAGTTATTGATCAATCTCCTGCGTTCAACTTCAGCACCATGGACAGAAGCCGGGACAAGGGCTTTAGAAGCAGAGTTTGACAAAATGGAAATGTAAGAATAAACAGAAAGAAAAAACGCGCTGTTTTTATACTTAGCGTCATGTTTGGATCCTTAAACAGTCGCGAGAAAACGCTATGTATATTTTTTTTAATAATGATTTATTAGAAACACCCACAAAAGAGTGTCAGAGAAGCGACATTTCTGAAAAAAATAGAAAACACCACTACATCGACAAAAAAATGTTAGGTGTCGGAGTACCGGGATGTGTGAAAAAATATGCTAATGCCGCAACATCGACAATTAGACTTCAATGCCAACATTCCGGGATGTCGGTAGAGAGGGGTGTCTTGAAAAACCTGTAAGTTTAAGAGTGTTTGGAACAACTTTTTACAGCAAGAATGAAAGCAAATAATTGTTCTCAAAGATAATCTATTTAACTTTTCCATTAAATGTTCTGAGTATCTAATTAGGCTGAATCTTCCAAGATAAGACATTAAGCACAACTAACATGTATGTTATTTTATTTCTAGTAGCTTGCGTGCAAAAAGTGAATTTTTATTGTGAGCAGTATTGCCTTTCCATAGATCTGACCTGTACCACTTTCTCTATACAGATAGATAATATGTGTAATAATGTTTCAAGCTCAGCAATACAAAAAGTAAGCAACAACGCTACCTGACAAGTTACATACATTGTCTTGGGCAATTTTTACAAAAATAAATAGCTTTGTGTTCCAAAAAAGCTTGATTTGGACAGATTTTAATAGGTGGTTGGGAAACACTGCTCTAGAATCCTTAAAACGCCCATTAAACACACAAACAGCTACCACCCACCCATAGTAGTGATTTTTAATTGCCCAGGTCTAGGTAAACTTTCTAATTACAAGGTACAATATCATTATTGAAGTTAATATTTGACACAACACCAAAGAAGAACAATATACAGTCTGCTATTTCAACTCGGGTTGGTTTCTGGTCAACACACTTCTCTGCTCCTGTTTGCTGATTGGATGACCGTACTTCCTGCTTTTCGAGAACCGTCTGCTGTCCTGCGATACCTGACTTAAAGCTGGAGTGAAATGAGATTGAGCGGAGGCACTAGGTGGTGCCACCCTGGCAATATTTTAAAAATACTTAAAATGATCTATCTCTACTAAAGGAGATCTATTATTTATTTATCTTTTGTATTTATTTATTTCTGAGTGAGTGTATTTATTAATAAACAACAAAATATGTAGAGTAATAATCATTTTGTTCATTATTCATAAGTGATCTTAAAGAGAAACTAAACGCAGAATCAACTTTTTTTATGTACTGTACTGTGTATATGGGTCAAACATTAATTATCTACTTTTCCAGGCCTTTTTTGGACATTTTTGTGAAACTCGCTCATTTTG
This sequence comes from Mugilogobius chulae, assembly GCA_038363315.1. Taxonomy (NCBI): domain Eukaryota; kingdom Metazoa; phylum Chordata; class Actinopteri; order Gobiiformes; family Gobiidae; genus Mugilogobius; species Mugilogobius chulae. The sequence goes on from CM076408.1 coordinate 33,948,130, forward strand.
CAGTTATGTGTGGAAAAACCGCGGCTGTACTGCCACGATGGGCAAACACTGTCAGTGCATTTTCAGTTCACAACTGACGTCACATCGAGTTGACACAACAACAGAGCCGCTCATTTAATCTCCTCCCTCTGACACTGCTGCGGTGGAGGTTCAAAACTTGTGACAGTGGCGAATTTTTATTTTAGAAAATACTCATATCATAGGTTTTTATATAGACTATTAAGTGAAGGTTTCATACATATGTTTTGCAAAGTAAATATAAAAAAGTAAGCTACTAAACTTTGTGCTGTACAGCTTCCTCAGCTGCAAACCACACGTCAGGATCCGGATCACTCCAACACAAAACTACATCATTCACCAAGCTCACTGTCCATATTTGGTGCTGTCAATCAATGTCTATTCACACCCACCTGGGCGTCTCTTAAAAGGACTCCGGACATCTCCCACTTTTGTGAGTCTGTTTGAGGTGCAGTAGTCCCTGACTCACTTTAAATTACATATAGTACGTATAGTATATTGTACGATCAACATATTTCAGTGAGATTATGCAGGTAAACACTGTCATATAAAGCTGTGCTGACTGCAGCTGTTAATTCTTAAGATAATGCATATCTTCAATTCTGAAGAACTAATCTCAACAGGATGAACTGCTTTATGCCATTCTGGATGCATGAGTCATTGATAAAACAGACATTTACCCTCATAAGACTGGAGGAGATTCCTGCTTGTTTCTACAGAGATTTTGTTCTTTTGGTGTATTTTTTCTTCACACTATGACATAACACACAAAAATCTATTCTATTCACGTTATACAGTTATAATAAGGAAAAATAAAGAATATAATATATAAAAATTCGTTATATATTCTCTCAGAACAAACCACTCACTCCCTTCTCTCTCTCTCTTTGACTCTCTCCCTCTCTATCATTCCTTTCTTCCTCTCTTTCTCTTTTCTGCCTCTCTGATCACTTAACGATCCAGTCTTTGAACGGTTTTCTTATCAGTACTTTACTCATAAAAAAAAATACAGTAAATTGCTTTTTTTCTAATGATTCCATGTTTTTTCTAAACAAAGATTTTAGAATAAAACTTCAAAAAAGACAACAACAAAATAACTACTAGCCCACAAAATGTATTTATTTATTTTATGCAGTGTTATTTTTGCAGTGTAGTCAGCTCCACAGACTGAACTGAAAAGGCTACAATTGTTCAAAAGCTGTGCTTATTCCACAAGTGATCAGAGTTTGTGAAAATATGTGGCAGATTAGGCGTTATACCGCGGACACGTATCAGACTCTCAAGTGTTTCGTGCATGCGGCTCGTTGGGGCTGCACTGTCCCGGTGAGCGCGCGGTGTTGGGCCGTTCTCTGTGTGTCTGATGCGATGCGCTCAAAGCCTGCTGCACACAAACCAGCCTGTTTTCACAGATAAGCGTGTATATTAGGGCTGTCAAAGTTAACGCGTTAATCATGCGATTAATCATAAAAAATTAACGCACTAATCATGAATTATCGCAGATTAATCGCACTATTTAATTTGACCGCTCAGTACGCGCTTCAGCGCGGAGGGAGCGCGTACTGCGCGGAGGGATACCTGGAAGGCGGCGGCGCAGGTTGTTATTAGGTCTGCGTAGTAGCTCAAGTGAATGCATACGCGGCGTAAAGATGAATGGGGAGACTGCGACTGGTGCGTTCGCCTCGGCAGAACTCGGCGGAACTCCTTTCACCGAAGCACAACAAGCTTGAAATGCCACCTTAAAGCCAAACGTGTTTGAGGCAGCGGCTGCAGGAGCGCTGCTACTAACTTACATCAACACCAAGCCGTGCACGGCAATGTTAACAAGAGCATCAGGTAAGTTAAGCAATGCTTTTGCTAAATGGAGCCACAGCATAAAGACCCATCAACATCGTTAAAGAGCAAGGGACACAAAATATCAATTATTATGCATTTGGCCACAGGTGATCCCACATACGTTACCTTCCAGAGGAACAATCACAACGAGAATAAACCAACTGTATAGCGCGAATAATAATAATTGACATATTCAAGTAGCCTAAACATTTGAATGTTAAGACAACAGTCATTTTCAAAATGTTGTGGTCATTTATAGAATATCTTTGAAAGTCTGCAATCAAGCAATTAACTGCGATTAATCGTGATTAATCAAAATTTGAAAGTGTGATTAATCTGATTTAAAAAATTAATCGTTTGACAGCACTAGTGTATATGTTACAGGCAAAGTTGATAATCCAGGCATTCTATAGAATGCCTAGGCATTCTATAGAATGCCTGGTGTTTTCAGGCAAAGTAGGAAATAGATGTGTTATTATCTACTTTGCCTAGGCATTCTATGCAATGCCTAGGCATTCTATAGAATGCCTGACAACTTTTAGGCAAAGTAGATAATCTCTGACAAAGCATAATTTATTGGACTACAAAACAAAAAACACATAATTTTAATTAAATACCATTCAAACTAGGGCCCAAGGGCCAAACTTGGTCATCCAGTAGGACTAATTTTGCCTGCAAAGGAGTGCTGATGTTTGAGTATCTATTTGATTACACATGTTTCTTACAAAGAAGGCCATATAAAGTCTATTTTCCTAAAAGACTAATAAAAGATCATTTTATTATGAATTTGTTTTAGTTGAGTCAAAAAAGCAGGTTTTGCTCTTGTTATATAATAAGTTTGTTCATCTAAGGTTGGACACCTCTGCAAAGCCTTATTATGTTGCTGTAGTGGTTGTTGTGTTTGTTGTTATGGTCAGTTGTAGACATGGTTTTGGTTCTCTTTTTTGTTTTTTTCTTCTCTTTTATTTAAAAGGCTAATTGGCAAATGCCATACCTGTTATTTAAAGCCTGATCCCGTCAGATCTCAGAAGCTAAGCAAGTTAGGGCCTGGTTAGTACTTAGATGGGAGACTGCTGGAACACCAGGTGCAACAGGGGGACGACAAAAATGGATTGTCGTTGTGTCCTTGGGTTAGACAGTTAACTCACATTGCCTCAGTATACTCGGTGAATGGACACTCGATTGTAAAGCGCTTTGAGTGCCTGGTAAGGTAGAAAAGTGCCATTTAAATAGACCATTTCCAATTTATATAAAGTTGCTAAAACATTTAAACTATTTTTTATTTTTTTTTATAGAAAACAATTGAATTATGGACATAAGCTACCACAACCAACACAGCTACCAACCATAACCAGACCTTACAATCATCCCACAACCAACCCCAACCAACCCTTCCCACAACTACCCTCACCAGAACAACCAACCACCCACTAATCACAACCTTCAACCACAAACACTAACCCCAACCACAACCACCAACCAACCACAACCACCGACCACAATCAACCAATCACCAACCACAATCAACCACCAACCACAAACCCCAGCCAACCACAACCAAGCACCAACCACAATCAACCACAACCACCAACCATAACCAACCACAACAACCACTAACCACAATCAACCACCAACCAGAATCATTAACCACAACTATAAACTACAACCACCAACCACAACCAAGCACTAACTACAATCAATCACAGCCACTCCCACAATTAGAGCTAGGTAATATATCACTGTTGTTTTGAAGATATGCAAAAACTGGATATTGAGTATATCATAGTAAAAACTGCTTCGAAATAATTTGATTCAGTATAAAAATAACTTTTTTTTAACATATCAAAATCTTGTTTACTTGAATTTTTTCTTGCGCAACCAATCAAATCATCCACAACAAGTCAAGACTTTGTGGAGGTGCCAAAACATTTCCTCAGATGGACAAATAAATACATAGTAACATGTCAAGGGTGGAATGCATTTTTTTTTAACTTAAATAAATACATAGTTTGTTTGCACTGAGATTTATAATAAAATAATCTTTAATGGGGTTTTGGGGAAATAGACTTGATATTTGAAAAAAATAAACCAAATTGTAAAATGTATCAAAATAAATACTCTAATATCAGCACGCCACTGGAGGGCCAAGTTTGGCCCTTGGGCCCTAGTTTGGATTGTATGTAATTAAAATTGTATGTGTTTTTGTTTTGTATTCCGGTAAATGATGCTTTGTCAGAGATTATCTACTTTGCCTAAAAGTTGTCAGGCATTCTATAGAATGCCTAGGCATTGTATAGAATGCCTAGGCAAAGTAGATAATAACACATCTATTTCCTACTTTGCCTGAAAAACATCTATAGAAAGATAAAAGAAATAATAAAACATCTATTTCCTACTTGCCTGAAAACACCAGGCATTCTATAGAATGCCTAGGCATTCTATAGAATGCCTGGATTATCAACTTTGCCTGTAACATATATACTACACAGTTGTAAACAGCGTGTCATATGAACGCAACCTCTATTTTTTGCATGTGTATTCCATGCGTTTCTGTCCTAGTTCATTTCAATGATGACTGTTAAGACGTGTTGTTATTCATGAAGACTAACACAATCCTAATCCTAAACTTAACCAACTCCAAGCTTCAGACCTAAACTTAAACATTTTTGTAACTTCAGACCTAAACTTAGCCGTTAACCCCCTCAAAAACCTCCCGTTTGTCCTCAACCACATCGCGTGTCCAGACCATGTCAAAAAAACAGGCGTGTAGTTGCACGCCAAAACAGGCAGAGGGCATTGTCGTGACACGCAATTTGTCATGGCGTGCTATTTATACGCAATCCATGAGAACACGTTGCAAAAACACAAGCAGAGATACGCAAACGTGGAAATGTACTGATACCCCGCGGCGCACAATCAAAGCAGGATGGACAAGCCCAGTGAAGCTCGCTCCCTCAGAACCGATAGGAGGACCGATAGGCCTGGAGCCTATCGATCCAGTGAACTGTTAAGGCGCAGTGTGAATAACATTCTTCAGGCAGGCAAAATAAATCAAAAACAAAAATCCAGGTTTCCAGTTTTATTGGCAAAATCACAGAAGGCAGAACAGAGTCTCGGCAGCAGTTGTCAGGAGCCGGCACACACACTGACTGAAAACTGGGAGTATTTCAGTAGTTCAGTGTTCGTTGACCTTTGCACCTGACTGACATCAGTCTTTTTGAGTGAAAGATGGTATGTAGGATAGACTTAAGTTTAAACATTTTCTAAGAACTTAGCTGTGTGGAATTACACTTACTTATACAACTGAAACTTTAAACCATAGGACAAATAGGAGGCATTTGGACTGGCCTGTGTGCTCAGTGTGTTCAGACTGACATGTGACACATACTGTATGTAGGAGCTAAAATGAAAATAAATGAAAAACAAAATAAAACCTGATAAAATTTCCTCACAGCAGCCCCGGGGCTGCTATGGAACCGGGTCTCGGTATTCATCCCTACTTATAACTTAAAGGTATAACTTGTGACTCACATTATCGAGTTATATCAACATAAAGATTTCAGTTAATTAAACTTATAGTCCTTTATTCAACCCATGTTTATTCTTGCTTGTGTAAAAATTACAAATTACAGAAGAAGAAGAATTTAGTTTCAAAAAGCTCGGTTTGGGATTCTGTGTGAACTGTTTTGTAATGTTTGTAATGGACTTTTAGAATGGACAAGTGTGTCAAAGCCATAGACCCACTGACTGTTAGTAAACAAAGATGGCTGCGCGCGCTAACTGGTGCCCTGAGTGACGCTGCATTCCCAGGCTTTTCGAGCTACGCAGTTGCTCTCTTTAAAAACTCAATTCAACGAACAGCAAGAGACTCCAGATACATGTACAGTTAGCTACTGAATGTTAGCATGACGTTAGTAAGTGTCCCGATATTCAGTGGCCTGATATTTACTTGAAAACTCATGTGCACAAGAGAAAAGCTTTGAGCATACAAATCTCTTGATGAGTTTGATGATGTAATTTGCGGAAAAGCACAGGAGGTGAGTTACCATGACATAGCTTTAGATTTTTGTGTAAGTTGTGTTAATTATTTATCAATTATCAGTGGAGAATTAGACTGACAGTAAACTGCACCTGTGTTGCATTATTTTGTGCTGATTTCTACAGAAGATTATTGTATAAAAGACTCCAAGGATATACTTACATGACTCTGCCTGAAGAATGTATTTGTTTTGATAGTGATCCCTCATTTTTTCTATAGATTTTAGCGCAAGCTAATTAGCCCGCAAAAATCACGAGTTATAAAATGTGTCACTGGTGCAAACCCAAGGACACATTAGGAATGGTCAGAGCTTCGTTTGAAGTCATTGTTAAGTTTTCGAACCTTTTAATATCGTTAGTACAGCTTACTCGTTTTGTTTAGAAACTTAAGGAGAAACTCTGCGGAGGGCACCAGTGTGGCTCCGCCCCCAAAATGACGTAGGCTCTGAACGGGTCTATTGAGAAAAAATAACAGAAAGTAAACATAGTAGTCTTTTTTTTTTCCCTTAAAAATACAAACATTAAAAAAACAAGCATTTGTGCACAGATTTTGACTTTAACAATCAACAGCTCTTTTTACTTTCCATTTAATTCAGACAAAGTAACCACAAGTATTCAGTCCGGTTAAATTTATGAGAAATGACAGTTACAGCTGCCAAAACTCATTCATCCGGCGGCACCACATAGCTGTGGTTCACTTCTAGAGAAAAACACACCTTGCCATATTTTGTTCACTTCTAACACGTCATTCTCCTGGGAAAGTTTTAACTTCATGTAAATTCTAATAATCACGAATGTTACAAAGATTCCTGTCCAAAGCAAATTCTAATATTATATTATATATATAAAGAATATTTATTTGTTTTAAACTGATGTAGTGAAAACCTCATAGAAAAAAACAAATAAATATTCTTTCGATCAGACAGTTGGGGTAAATGTTACAGAAAACATGTTAAAGACTTTACATATCAGAGGAATATTTCACTTGAGGACACTAGTGCGTTTAAAAAGAGACATAATTGTGTCTAAATGCTAACGCTAACAGGAAGTGGTCGTACATACAGAAGTTAGCATTTTTAAACGTACGCAGCCAACTGAAATTCAGTGCACAGAGCCCACGATTAAAACCCAAAGTACAACTTTGTTGTCGTGGTAACAGAGGGTTGTGTTTGGTAAAAGTTTGGACAGAGCGCTGCAAAGTTTGGGTGGAGGGACTTTATTATAAGAAAATGGATTAAAAGAGAGAGACAACAACTCTGTGGATGAGATTCAGATTGATAATCAATAAAGATGTCCACAGATTAGGTCATTCACAATAAAACACACACAAAACACAAGAAATGCAAAAAGTAGTGGTTGTGAGTCTAATTTTATAAACCAGGAGACTTCAAACTGCAGTGTTGATGGACTAATATCAATCATGCACACTTATGTTGGTGAGGAAAATAAACTACTTTTGCACAGAAAACTATCCATGTTTTACTTGTTCAAGCTAAGGTTAGCGGCTAATATTAACAGCAAGGGACTGAAAATGTAATATATAAAATATATCTAGTGACATTTTTCACGAAATATCTGTACTTTTTATTTCTTACATTAAAAAACAGGTGGAGTGCACGGTAGCCAAGTGGTTAGAGCTCTGGCTTCCCAATAAGGAGGTCGTGGGTTCGACTCCCGGGTCGGACCATATCAACATCTCACAATCTCTCTGGGGGAGTTTGCATGTTCTCCCCGTGTCACCGTGGGTTTTCTCCGGTTTCCTCCCACCTCCAAAAACATGCATGTTTAGGTTAATTGGGCATCACTGTAAATTTCCCTTAATGATGAGAGAGTGAATGGTTGTCTGTCTAACCCTGCGGCAAGTTGGCCACTGTCCAGGGTGTTCCCCGCCTAAGGCCCAAAGTCACTGGGATAGGCTCCAGTCACCCACGACCCCTAACGGGATTAAGCGGTAGAAAATGAATGAATGAATGAATGAATGAATAAAAAACAGGTTAGGTACTTTTTATTCTTTTTAAAACCTGCTGTACTATTATCAGGGCTTTGTAACAAGTATGCATTATTAATTATATATTAATTATTATAAATAATTAAGCATTACAAACCAACTTTGTGCAATGCAAAAAATGTGTTTCTAGATTGAATTATTAAAATGTGATTTTGATTAAAATCGTGTTTTCATCTTTATTTTTTGGTTTCTGGTTAAGATGGTTTAACTTGATAGGATTAATAATCATATTACTTGTTTCAAGGTGGTTTTACCTTGTTTCAATAAATTTGTTTTTATTTCAAGTCAAATTATTTGCTCATGAAGTAAGACATTTGTCACCCCTGTGGCAAATTTGATTCAAGCATAAATCTTATGTCTTGAAACAAGTGAAAACTGCAACAAATCTTTAGCTTTTATTCTTATCTGATGAAACAACTAAAATTGAGATGAATATTCTGAATTCTTGTAGTTTTAATCAAGACAAGGGAATAACTTTTGGCGGTGTGGTTGTACTTTTTACTTTTTTTTAATAAAGTACATATACATAGGTACTTTTATCTGAGTACTTGCAATTTTACTTGAGTAGTGAACTTCAGTACTTTTGCTATCTCTGAAAGCACTTCAGGAACTTTTTTAGTTTGAAAGGAGTGTCGTCATCCAAGCCGCACCTTTACCCCGACTAAACTACAGTTACACAAAAACACAGAGACGGACTAGTTCCACAGAAGATCTCACCGCAGCAGCAGCTATGGCGGAGGCAGGCCAACCAACCATAAAAGCCAATCCAAAAATACAAGCCCTGTGTGACGCAGTGAGTATCAACAGTATCTCTATTTATGACAGGCAGAGGTAGTCATATAACAAACTGTAAATGATTAGTGACAGTACTGTGAAAATGCTATAAAAACATCCAAATTAGAATAATTTGTGTCCTTTTTTTTTTTACTCCATGGTTTTACGACCGTTGGAGAAGGGGAAACTCGCAAAAAAGTACATCTGTGAGCTTTGTCACCAGGTAGCCCTTAAACTCGCCCATTGTTCCGTGTCGGGTGACACACGTTGAGCATCCTCGCAGCCACTTGTGTGATAAACTGTACAGCGATAACTGATAAACCTCAGTTAATATATTTAAAACATGTTTTATTACGTTTCTGGGTTGACTTAAAGGGGCACTGTGTAGATTGAGAGGAATTTTAATTATCACATATAGTCCACAAACATTTAAATCATATTTATTCTTTACAACATGAATACTTAAGAGAGCACTGTTAAGAAAAGAGGCAAGGCAAATTTATTTGTATAGCACAATGCATACACAAAGCAATTCAAAGTGCTTTACAAGGCAGGAAAATGCATCAAAATTACAATACAAAAATTATTAAAAATATATAAATAATCAGCATAAAATTTACTTTAAAAGAAGTAAAGAAATAAAGAGTGCAGGCAAAGCATTTCAGTCATATGCACAGATAAAAAGAAATGTTTTGAGCCGAGATTTAAACATTGTCTTACATCTTCTGGAAGACTGTTCCAGATCTTAGCTGCATAAAACTGAAACACTGATTCTCCATGTTTAGTCCTGACCCTGGGCACCAGCAGGAGGCCGGTCCCTGAGGTTCATAACGCACTAACATGTCAGAGATGTACTTTGGCGCTAGTTAACCAATCCACATCAATTGTGAAACATTTATACGTATTCGAAATGTTTTATTACGGGCTGAAATGTGAATATTGACGCTAGATGTCACTATGGAAGATAGGCAAACTGCACTTGAAATTGCACCCTCATGTTCAAAAGTGGACATTACTTGGATCACTTTATGTTTTTTTCTTACACAGTGCCCCTTTAAAGGACCTCTACAGAACTTTTTAACCAAATGATATAATTTAATCTGTTATGTTTATATCTGTAATAAAATGTGGTTCTTTAATTTGCATCCCCCAGATTTGACTCTTATTACATATTTTAATCACAGTTTGACATAAAATGTGTACATATAGGTGTACAAGTGTATAAGTTCACATACATATTTATTCATAAAAAGAATGATCCAAAATGGAGCATTGGATATTTTTACAATGCATAAAGAAACTAATAAATAATATTGACTTGTGCTAGTTTATCATCTGAATATTCTGTCTTTGTTTGGTGTCCATAAAGTTACATTGTGCCTGAGCTTTTATCTGACCTAGGGCTGCAGCTAATGATTATTGCGATAGTTATAGTTAGTTATTAGTTGTTTAAAACTCTAAAGTTGCTTTACTGTAATAAAAGAGGGACGTTCGAGAAAGTTCTGGATGTGCAGGTTTAGAGCCAAACAGATGCGGCCCCAACACGTTTTAGAGAAACACCAATGTATGACCAAATATAAATATAAGGGACAAGTAACAAAAAGCTTGAGAATCAAATTGTAGCATTTTGAGATTAGACAAAACATTTATGAAAAGGGTTTTTTGCAGTTTTGAATTTGTTATACCAACTGTGGCAGTCCAGTCCTCCAACACATCTGGGTTTAAAAATGGCTCTATGGTAAAAAATAATTGCCCACCTCTGGTCTAAAGTCTTGACATGTTTTGAAGTATGTATAAAGACCAGCTACACTAAATTAGTGGATGATTATCGAAATAGTTTGTTTGTATAGCACAATTCATACACAAAGCAATTAAAAGTGCTGTACAAGGCAGGAAAATACACATTAAAATAACAAACAAACTTTTTCAGTCATATGTACAGACAAACTAGAGCCTAGAGCATTTTTTCGCAGAAGAGGCCTGTCTTACATCTTCAGGAAGACTGTTCCAGATCTTAGCTGCATAAAACTAAAACACAAACCAAATCAAACCAAAACTAAACTAAAACAAACCGATCTAAAGTACACCAAGAATAAATCCTGCAAACAAGAAAAATGTGTATTGTTGCAATATTTGTAAACTGGGTTGGGAACAATATCAGATCTCTGGAGGGCCTTAAGTTGAATAGGCCTGCCATAGAGTGTCTTGCTGGAGTGTCTTATACTAAGCCTTAAGACGTGGTAGGCAGAGTTAACAACTACTACTGAATTTTATTCAGTTTTTCGGTGTGTTTTGTTTTGTTTTCAGGCAAAGTCTGAGGTGGAGGAGAAAACTAATAAAAAATATGACAAGTTTGAAGCCAAATACTGCGGAACCGAGGAATTAGAAGGAAGCAACCTCTTAATCACTGTGAGTCTGAATTTGTGTGCGGCTGTCATAATTATGTTTATCCACGTAATGTATTCCTGGTTAATTCAAGTAATTGGTTGTCATTGTGAATTAATGCAGTGAGTCACATCTCATCATTGAACAATGTTTATATTCAAGAAAATCCGTTGTTAATTAGTTAGTGATTTTCTCGCTGTAAAACAGGAAGTAGTTTTTTAAATCTGTCCAACAATGTGTTTCCATTGACACGGTTGACATGGTTAAGATCATGTCATTTTGGCTGCAGTTACACCTTAAGAAGATATATAACCAAACACAGCCAATCAGAGCACTGCATTTGTTTTCTGTGAGAAATAAAACTTATATACAGTAGAATATTAGACTTGCCAGGCTAGTGTTCTATTCGCACTGGCATAATGGACCTCATGTAAACTGTAATAATTACAGACGTCATCTGAGTCATTTTATTATAAACAGTTCACAGATTAAAAACAGACAAATGCAGTAGGGAGCAGAATTACATGAAGACAGGGGCGTAGGGCCCCTGGTACATAATCTTTTGCTTTAATGATTCTGTCAGCTCTTGATATTTTTTATTTGAGTTTTTGCAGCAGGTTTCAGTAAATCAAACTGAAGATTTGAATCATTATGACGGACTACAAAACAAGACATAACGATTGGGTTGGAACCACTGCATTCACTTGCATTAAGACAAGAATTAAATGGAATGTTTTAAAAACTCTTCCTTTTAGCTCACTTGTTTAAGCTAAACTTGTTTGAATTTTACAAAAAATATACTTAATATTCGGTTTGTATCAAACCCTGGCTTTTTGATCACTCAAATCTGCAAGCTCTTCTAATAATATTATAATCTGTTGTATTTGTTAATAATGTGCCCAATTAAAAATCTTCTTTATTTATGAACAAAGTCCATTTGCTATGTTTTATCGGAGAGATGGAGTTTTTTTTATATCACAAATATTTACATTTAGAGGAACAACATTTATCTCGCGAGCAAAAATGACCTGCTTTTGGGGGCCCTTTCCTGCCCTAGGCACCGGGGAAACTAGTACCATCACATGCTCAGTGAATTATAGAAGAATAATATACATAAGTTGAAAAGCCCTGCACTACTTAATCATCAATTCAAACATAACCTCATTGTGACCTCACCAGAAAATCACTGAACTCACACGATGTTTGTTTGTTTCAGGTCGATGTTGGAGAAGAGAAAGATATTCAAATCTTTGTGGTTAAACAGCCCAACGGAGATCTGAAAGTCCAAAGTATTCTAGAATGAAAGACTGTTGGTGGCCAATGGAAAAATACATGCCTCTTGTGTTTTTTCTTTGTATTTAGGATTAAACTATAATATATGTAGGTAAATAATTTGCATTGTTTTTAGTAAAACACAAAATTGATGTAAAGCTGCTAAGAAAAAGAGATACTTTTAATTCCTGTGCAAAAATGCAGAACTGATAAGCTCCTCCTCTTTGCAGTGATAAGCCCCTCCTCTTACAGTGATAAGCCCTCCTCTAAACAGTGATAAGCCTCCTCTTTACAGTGATAAGCCCTCCTCTTTACGTGTAGCTTTAATGATAAGCCCCTCCTCTTTACAGTGATAAGCCCCCTCTAAACAGTGAAGCCTCCTCTCAACAGTGATAAGCCCCTCCTCTTTACAATGATAAGCCCCTCCTCTACAGTGATAAGCCCCTCTCAACAGTGATAAGCCCCTCCTCTTTACAGTGATAAGCCCCGCCTCTTTACAATGATAAGCCCCTCCTCTTTACAGTGATAAGCCCCTCCTCTTTACGTGTAAGCCCCCCTCACGTGATAGCCTCTCCTCTTACAGTGTAAGCCCCCCTCCATGACCCCTCTAACAGTGATAAGCCCTCCTCTTTACAGTGATAAGCCCTCCTCTTTACAGTGATAAGCCCCCTCTTTACAATGATAAGCCCTCCTCTTACAGTGATAAGCCCCTCCTCTCAACAGTGATAAGCCTCTCCTCTTTACAGTGATAAGCCCCGCCTCTTTACAATGATAAGCCCTCCTCTAAACAGTGATAAGCCCCTCCTCTAAACAGTGATAAGCCCCTCCTCTAAACAGTGACAAGCCCCGCCTCTTTACAGTTTGTAATTTTTATTGTTGTAAAGTGGATATACATGGTTAACTGTAAATCTGATTTTTCTAATAATCACAATTGAATACAGACAAGTGGGCGGGTATAGGTGGTAGGTGAGAACAGGGCTTTTCTGAGCTGCAGGACGACAAGATTATTCAAACAGGAATCATTCTTAATAAAACTTTGACTAAAGTATTGATGAGAGAAGGCTATTGTAACGAGGTTAAAAACTTAAGACCAATTAACATAAAGTGGTCTCTTTTACAATAAAGGCATCCCAATGTTTTGCTTTGAATTAATCTTCTAACCAAATACACTGTTGATACTTTTTAAATCAAATGAACTGTTTAATGCTGCTCTAACATCACTTCCTCATGACAAACTCGGGCTGTGTCCAAATGTGAGCTTTAACTATTGGGGCTTTTCCATTAGTACCTGCTTGGCCCTACTCTACTCGACTCGACTCTACGCGCCTCTACCTGGCTTAGCCCCGCTCAGAGTGAGAGCATTTCCATTACAAGAGAGGCCGAGTGGGGCTGTTGTGAAGCTGGGCGGTACGGTTGCTATGTCACTCCCGAAATGGGACATGTTCTTGTCTCTGGTTTAGTAGGTGCGCGCCCAGATACAAGCTCATAGAAAACAATGGAGCGTTTCATTGCGCATAGGCTTTAATTACGAGGATATTACTTTCATAATCAGACATTCATTTCCAGCGATTCATAACTGCATTATAAAACAAATATCCACCACCGCATTGGCCAGTAGAGCTTTTCATGTCAACACGTTCACTGACTCACCCCTTCTTCACGCCTGCCCGACACGTCTGTCTAAAGTCCCGCTCTGGTCCCGATGTACAATCACAAAGTCAGCTGTCTCATCTTCCTCCTCCGTCTCTCTGTCCTTCTACGTTGAGTACGAAATGTAGAAGTAGTTCTGTGCTATCGGCAGCTAGCTTTGCAGCAACTCAAGTTAGCGTACGGAAACAACAACAAATCAGCGGCACTTGTGTGACGCAACATTCGACATGTGTCTGACGTCAGGTTTAGTATCTACTCGACCTGCTTTGGCCCTGGGGTAAAGCAGGTACTAAAAAGTACTGGTCGGGGCGATCAGCCCCAAATGGAAAAGTCCGCACAGGGTGCGCCGAGTAGAGTAGAGTAGAGTAGGGCCAAGCAGGTACTAATGGGAAAGCCCTCTATAAGTACGGTATAAAGTGGTCACGCCATTTTGTAATGGTGTCCGATTGTCCAGCAGACAAAATGTCCAATGCATCAGAAGAAGTTGTGAGCATCGATGGTCTCTAGAATGATCATCATCAGGGGGGCTGGGTGTTGCCAAGAGCCTTCCAATACGTATCCCAATACACGGAAATCCCGATATAATTTCCTCAATATGTCACATATCAAGATATATTTTAGAAAAAAAAAGTCTAAAAATCTGCTATGTAGGTATTTTTTATAATGCAGAAAGAATACAGTTCATTGATATTTATTTTTTTTATCTACAATATAGAAAAAAACTAAAAGTATTGTCTGTTAGCTGTATAAACATGTTTTTGAGTATAACCGTCTCTAAAATCAGTGTCAAAAGTGTAAATGTGATTATGTAGAATCACAAAATGCAGAAGAATTGTATTTTTACTTTGTTAGATACAAGTGTCTTACAAATAAGTCATTGTTCAGCTCAATAGTTTCAGCCTTAAAGTTGCAGTCCAGGTTCATAAGTGTAAATTATATGAACTTAAGTATGTCGATACACCTCCCAGTAATGATAAGCGTATTGCCAATGACTTTGTAACAATAAATCCCCCTATCGATACACTGAGTACAGCCCAAGTCATTATAAATCATCGTTCATTGCAAAAATGAGACAACCAAAGCAGACAGCTTCAGGTCGTATGTAGAAACAACATGATTGAATGAAAGATGAGAAAAACTCATGTAACTAAAAACATGTAACTAAAACCTGTTAGCCCCAAATATGCTAACATTAGCTGCTAACCTTAGTTTGTGTTGTAAAAGTTGAGTTATCCAGTCTGTTTGGTGTTTAATGTGGTGTTCAAGTTAAACCGAACTTGTAATATGATCAATAGTCTATAAATACGTGCGTGTTAGACAGGCTTAATCAGTATTTATTACAAAAGTAAACTTTTATCTGACTTTTGACAGCCTGCAGGTTCTCACGTCACACTACTAAAAGACTAAGGGCCTGATTTATCAAGCCTTTGCTCATGTGCAAACAGGTTAGGGGGAGCAAAAACTTGGCAGAGATGACATTTTTCTCTCATACACAGACTAAAGATGCAGAATTTGAGGTGGTTCATATCTGTTTTGTTTAGTATGTTGTATGTACATTTTCCAATATTAAAGTTTGTGTAAAATGCTCATAAATAACACATGATTGTTTTTAATGTTGCACCTGCAATTTAGCACCTGGCTTGATAAATCAGGCCCTAAAAAGAGTAAAGTTCAGAAATTTAGTCCATTAAAGAAGACAAATTAACATTTTGCAGTGAAAATTTAATCAGTTGTTTCCATACACAGAGTCATTTCAGGTGAAGCAGCTCAAAACCACAAACATTCAATCTAATGTAGTTTATGACATGTAAGTCTCGCAGACGTCACATCTGCCCAAACTCATTTATCAGGCCGTGCCACATAGCTGAGGTTCATTTAGACACAAACACACTTTTCACTTCACTGTAAGGTTAACCTCGCTCATCAGAATGATGTAACTCTGAATTAAGAGAATGTCGCTGAAAGTCATCGGGGAAAGACAGACCATCATGACAATTTTTGTATCTGATTGAACTCGGAAGTAGCTGACAAGTCGTGTTTTTTGTTAAAAAACTGTCAACAGAAAAACACATACATCTTTCTTGTACAAAAATGCACAATTGTCCTTTGTGTGCAGGTTACTTAAAGTCTTCTTTTTAACTCATATTTTCAAGCCTGACTTTGTCTGTTTTTCAAATTTACAAGCAATGACACTTTTTGTTACTATTTTGACAATAAGAAGGTTAACACTCAAGACTCACACTCAAGACCCTAAGAACAGAAATGTCCACTCACAAAAACCTCTACTAGTTTCATATTTTTTCATACTATTTTCAGCTCTGTTTAAAAACCTATTCCTGCCCTAATCAAAAATGTGTGTTTTATATCAAATCAAATCAATTTATTTTTGTATAACCCAAAATCACAACAGCAGTCGTCTCTGAGGATTATTAAAATCAAAATAAAACAATACATATTCAATGAAACATTACACATTCGATGAAACATTTGATCAAGCATGTCAAAGCAGATTATTAGTAGAGCAAATGAATGATTGTCCAGAGCATCCCCTGTCCTTAGACCCTCCTTCTCGGCAGGAAAAACTCAAAAAACCCTAAGGGAAAAAGAGAAACCTGGAGGAGAACCACAGTGAAGAAGAGATCCACTCCCATGGACGGACAGGCTGTAGATGTAACTAAGGCAAAGAGGCAAGATATAGTTTATGTTTGTAGAGCCAGAGTCCATAAGCAGAGGGAAACGACTCGTCTAGCAGGACTAGGACAGGCCAATCCTGGAGAGGGAGGTGGGGCGGAGGTCCAGGCATCAGTGGTCCGGCCATATTTTTGATTAGGGCAGGGAAAGCTCTTCAACACGAGGTGACAAAAGTATGAAAAAATATGAAACTAGGATGTTCTTATGAAGGTATTTGAAAGTTCTTTTTGCCAACATTGATCAAATTTCTTATCTCTATCATTAACAAACACAAAATTCTAGACCAACATAGTAATGAACTAAAAATCTATAGGGAAGCTAGAAGGTTAAAGCTCATGACAAATGATCACACTTTTGTAATATTTATAATAGTTTTACAACAATTTAAGAAAAATTGCAAGAAGTAATTTGAGTTGAAAAACAGAATGCCTCCACATCAAAAACGCCAAAATACAAGATATTATCATCTCTCAAATCATAACATCTGTGTCATTTATGTTGGTTTGGGCCCAGATTTGCAATGTGGTTGCTAGGTAACAGTTGTGGAATAAACTAAACCTCATCAAAACAGACAAACTGGACAGAAACAAGCAAAAATCTTAAATAAAATCACGTTCACTATGTTTTACTGAAAAAAAATGTAGTCTAATCTGTCATACACACTTTAAATTTGATCTGTGTCATGTCTGGCCTTAAGCACGTTTATGGTTTGAAGGAAGTGTCCTCATCAAGCCACACCTTTGCTATGACTAAGCTATATTTCTACATATAAAGAGACAGAGACGGAGCGGCCTCACAGAAGATCTCACTTCATCATGAACAGGGACGAGCTTATAAAAGTAAAACACACAGACCCTGGGGAGCATGATTCTTATCTTCGCTACTCAGTCCCAATACCTTTGCCATTCAAAACTGACCCGGAAGGACAAACTGTATGTGACGCTGTGAGTATCAAGACTCTATGTGTATCATATTTAAAGTGTGTGTGACAGGAACATCATATTCTAAATTTGTTACAATTCAAGATCAGAATAATCGAGACCAAGACCTTTCTGAGGTCACAGTGTCCCGCATGACTGAGAAAAAAACAAGACTTTTAAAAGTCAAGACCTGGCCTATTCAACTTAAGGCCCGGGTGCCAAATCGGCCCTTCAAAAATCTGATCCGGCCCTCAAATCACTTTTTAAATGTTGCAAATATATATAATTTTTGTTTTTGTTTTTTGTAGATTCAAATTCAGATTTGACACATTAAGACTTCTTTAAATGTATTAATGTGTCAATAAGTCCTTAAATAAGGCAATAACTAGACTTGATTTTATTATATTTTTACTGTCTGAAAATAACATTTGCCAAATAGATCTAGTTTGGTTTTTTTTTTTTTTGATTCATTCCAATGAAAAAATGCTGTATTTTCCATATTTTAGCAAAACAATCCACTTTTGCTTTTGTTCTGTTGGCAAATCATATTTAAATTAGGCTCAATCAAAGATAACAATGACTTAATTTAAGCATTTATTCACTCATTATCCATTTGGAAATGGTCACTTTTTAAAGTGTATGCCTTAGACTTGATTTGGTCCTGGTTTAATTCTGCTTTAGACCTTATTTGGTCCTGGTTTACATCTGGTTTAATGCTGAGTTACTTCAGGTTTAGATTTAGTTATTACTAGCAATAAAAACAGACTGCAGCTTTAGTATCACTACAGAAAAAAATCTAGTATTGTGCCACTACTCGGCCCAGAAGCCACGGTCCTCGATAAAATTTGCTAAAAGTTGCTGATTGTTTATTCTTTGAGAAGCATCAAGTTATCGCAAGTCCAGCTTTAGTCCCAAGTTCATTTTATCAAGTCAAGTCATCAAAACAGTGTCTGAGTCCAAGCCCACTTTTCTGCTAAGTCCTAAAGCATTTTTATGCGTGATGGGCAAAAAGTCAACTACTACTAATTTGTTTGTGCTTTTTCAGGTAAAGACTCTGGTGGAAAAGCAAACTGGAACAAAATATGAGACTTTCAAAGCCAAATACTACGGGACCAAAGAAGAAGAAGGAACCAACTACTACATTGCTGTGAGTCTGAGTCTTATTCCACAGTGTTTAAGTAAAAAGTGCAGTTGATATTGCACTCTTATCTAAAGTAACCTTACTATTTAAAGACATTTATATGCTTAAAAAAGGAAGACAAAAATGTGCTGCACAGTGCATTGCCTAATTCTTCAAACAGAACTAAGCAGCTTCAGCGGTAGCTCTCTTCTAAACTAGCCACCTGATTCAAAGCTTATTTTTTATGTATTTTCTCGTTTTTGTTTAACTTAAAGACTGAAATAAGGCAGCAAAAACACATCTAAACACAGACGGTGTAATCCATCATTCGTACAGGAATGATCCATTGTAAACAGACTTCAAAGTTGTCATCTGAGTCTGGATCTGAGACTGGCTGTATTCATACTAAGTTAAGCCCAGTCCCCAACTGTTCACCTGCTAGTTGCCCTGGGCCTTGTGAACAAGCTAGAGTTGCAAACAACTGACCTAGTCCTAGTAAAAGTCACGGAGACTGTGCTAACAATCGAGGGGAGCTTGAAACAAAAAAAGAGGAAGCAGACATCAATGGAAGGGAAGCTAAGGACCCACCAAGCTGTCTTAACTGAGTATAAATACAGCCAGTCTCAAGCGAATTTCATACTTGACTCAGAAATACGTAATTTTGACAGACACACATCCCCTTAGCGCTGTCCGCGTGGACCAAGTTTTGCGCGTCGGCGTCAGGAAAAAAATCTGTGACTACGCGGACGGTCCGTGCCAAAATCAACGGGCTTTCAATGGCAGCTTTCTACTGCCCTCTACAAGCAGCCGCTTGAAACACACAGAAACTATAAACACTGTCAGAGTTCAAATGTTCAAATGCTCCACAATTTGAGGGATGAGTCAGTAATTTTGACTGACACCTTCCATGATGATGGTCACAAAGACAATTAAAGGTGGGGTAGGTGATTTTCCACTGCAAACAAAATTTAGGTTTTAAATCTGACAACTTTCTCTCATAAATTAATATCAATATGTAATAGGTTAATGTTGCAATTTTGACTTAAAACCGTATTTTTTTCCCTTTTAAAGTGAAACTGGAATGGACCACCCAAGTTCAGCCAATCAGAACGCTGCATTCTGCCCCTGATTAGAACTAAAACTCTTTATTATTCGATTCAGAGAGTACTCTGTGGAGTATTTTTTTTTAAAAGTGCTGCATTTATCATAGACTTTTTGGTGGAAAACACAAAGTGTACTTATTTACAACTAAAAAAAATTAGCTACCCCAACTTTAACAAGGTAAAAATGTTACTTAGTTATGCTTTAAGCTTTTATCTTTACCGGTTTGCCTGGAGCTATAGGAGGATTGTATTTTACTTTCATTTGGTTGGAACTTTACTCAGACTTGTTTGGCTGCATCTGTTTAGTTCATCACCATGACTTCTACTGTAAACTCACTGGAATCTTTCTTTTTTTCAGGTGGATATTGGAGACGAGAAAGAGATCAAAATCTGGGTCATTAAACAGCCCTCCGGTGAAATGATCGTCCATAGAGTTGACGACAGGTTATATTCATTTACAACATATCCACATGTATCCTGATGATTTTGAACTCATGTTTGATCTAATGTATTGCTGATACTTCCTTAATAAAGAATATGTGTTACGCCCAACTGAGTTTTTAATCCTAATTTCTGTGTTTAGCAATAAACAAAGCATGAATTAATAATCTGCATATGCCAGATTTTTAATTATTATCATGTGCGTAAAACAAATAACAAGAGTGACCTGATATTCCTCAAGCGGTAGTAAGCTGGAGTCCCCCCATGGTTTTGTGCACTGCATAGATGTAAACACTGCAACATTTTCAGAAACTTATTCCTTGATATAACCGATGGTGGGTAGGGAAGCCTGAGCAGCTCGTGTTGTCTCCAAAAATCTCTAAACAACCATGTTTGTGATGTAAAGTCCTTTCAAGAACCCTGTGGTGTTTGGGCTTGGCTCAGCATCTGTCCATGTCCATTTATGTTTTCAGCAGTGTGTTCAAAATCAAATCCGTGAAAAACAGTCTAAAAAAATCCAAAGGAGAAAATCCCTGTCTTGGATTTGTTGTGGTCCAGGTTGGGTTTTGGGTAAGAAGGGGGTTTCAGGTCTAATGTTCTCCTCCTCAGCATTGTGCCATCTTTCTTAAGGGTCTTTCACACCAAGCCGAGGGTCGCCCGTCTGAACCAGTTCGACAACTTTTGCCGACCGGCGGCTCACGTGTGTTTGGTGTAAATGGGGTTGTCGGGGGTCAGAGGAGCGCGGAGCACGTCGTGGAGGCGGGTTTTTGAAGACTTGAAAGTAAAGTCGGTGTCGCCAGTTGCCGCAAATGCAGCTGTTTGATTGGCCCGTGGCCACAGGAGAACCAGCGAACCAGTGCGCAGGAATATAGTGCAGGAAACCGAAAAAGACGCTTACGGAAAAACAGTATTTAGCCGAGCATGGATTGTTGTTATTTACACGGGGTCAAACAAGACGTAACTACGAAGGAGAATGGCTACTATTTGGATCGAGGAAAACACGGGGAAGTTACGGCGACCGCAGTACGAAGGCTGGACTGTGGAGGGAAATACGAGTTGAGCTAAATCCGTGAGGTAAGACTAGAAACATCTGTTTGCCGTCAAAGTTTGACAACTACTGCTCGCGTGCAACTTATGTTTTGTCATTTTCGTCAAGCGTTACATCACGCGCATGCTCACTCGACATTTGTTTGGCGACTGTAGTTGGCTGTTTGGATCGTGTTTGTCTGAATGTTCTTTCACATCGATGCGCCCCATAGAGACGTGAACAGACAGTGCGTCGCTCCACCCTATCGACAGCGACTGGGGGTTGTGTTGGTGTGAAATACCCTTTAGAAAGCAGGGCAGGTTTTAGCTGATTTGATTATGGTTCAGTTTGATTGCATAAAAATGCTTGAAGGTGTTTTGGAAATAATTGAACATGATATGCATTTTGTAGTGAATTTAAGCTTTCTAATGATGTGGAGCAAGCCCATATTGACTTAAGTTTCATTGCTTAACTTAATATATGTAAAAAATAAAAAGGCTAAAAACGTCCCTGTTCAGGGCGAGGGTCAAAAGAGTGAAACAACTGACATGTAAAAACAGAGATAACTAATGTCATTTTCTCTTGATTATAGTTCATGTTCACGTTTGAACCTTCAAATTGACCTTCAAAACCAGTCTGAGGCTTATGTTTAGCGTACTACAGTTGTTTCCTTTGAGTAAAAAAACAACTTTTACTCCAATTATGGTTATAGCGTTATGCAATGCTCCAGTTTTATTGTTATTTGATCAAATGGTTTGTGCACTGCTTCTGCTGACATGCTAAAACGTTAACATACTTGAAAAAGTACATGGAATTAAAAACTAGCTGTATATCATCCTCTAAAAACATGCTTTCATTGAAAAGTGTTGTTTCATCATGTGCCCTTTTGTGTGGAAATATACAAAAGCAGGACAAATAATGGTCCATTTTGTGAATATGAAAGTCTGCTCAAAGTGAAGACAAATATTTTTATTGTTTATTTAGTGTAACAAAGGCAACTAAATTAAAAAAATTTGCTTTTATTTTGAACGTTTTTTTTTTTTTTTATTAATTAGTTACAGAAACAACGCATTTGTGCATGAATCTGCTGCTGTTTAATAAAAATACTGCAATAAACCTCAGACTGAGACATCTTTGTGAAAAGTTTAAACACGAAGCCTTAACACTTTTCATCATAAACAGTAGGCCTATATATGCACAGCACAGGACAGAATAAATATAACAGACTCACCGTCATCAAACTGTGAGAGAACAGACAAAATATATTCCAGTAATCCTTCTTTGCCTGCAGCAGCAGCAGCAGCAGCAGCGTGTCTCCCCTTTTCTCTTCTCCCCGCTGCCAGCGCGGACTTTATGCAAATGAGCCTGTGGCTTCCTCACACGTAAATAGTGTTAAGAGATGCGGCAATACATTTAATGAAGGTGATGTGGCACTAAAACCTTATATTTTTAAAGTTTATAAAGTTTGTTTAATGCAGAGAATTATTTTGTGTGTCTAAAGTCAGAGGCAGCAAAACTTTTCATTCATTACAAACTCATCATTCACAGATCAAATATTGTCATAAATATCCATTTATTTGCGGAGCGATCTGCGCAGTGCATTGTGGGATGTCCACTAGCTCCTTACCGGCAGTAAGTTAGCATCAGAGGTTCCTATGCTAAAGGAGCCAAGTTAGTTAGCATAGAGGCTCCTAGCTCCTAACTCCTAACTCCCAGTTGCTCAATTCGAACGGCTCTTAAAATGGCGTGTGGTCACGTGCATCCGGTTTGGCCTTAAGTGGCTAGTGGTAGTGATGGCCAAATGAAGCCTCATGAACCACTTGAGGCTTTCAGCCAATTGTACCGGTACATGAGCCGGTGCCTCGCAAATTGCTTCATTTAATCCAAGTCAATGTGGTCATTAAATGTAACAAACGTTAATTGGTGCAGTGTCATAAATCAAATAAAACACCGTTTTACTGAGACAATCACTCATTTAAGGCGTTGAAGTTAAATATATATTATTTATGTGTTCATGTCTGTAGCGTACTCATAAAAATATTCTGTAGCGTCTATGTTGAGTCACAAGTGGGGCTCGAACTCCTAACCCTCTGCACGACAAACCTTCACTCTACGCATGTGCCACAGCAACCACACGCCAAGACTGAGCTCTATGATGTACCCAATAGTGCATATGTCAGGCTTTGTTGAAAGTGGGAAAGCACCACTTTCAAATGAAACTTTGATTTCCATGAATCGTTTAATATTAAATAGGTTTCTATAGGCCTATAATTAGACCAGAATCTGCAGCAGAACAAAGCACAGAGCCTATGCCACTTACAGCTCCGCCAAAATGAAGCACTTTCTCAACCACCTCTGCCAAATGGTACCTTGAAACAACCACGATGTCTCTTGCTGGAAACGCACACTTTATAAGCTTTGCAAAAATTGTACCAAAAAACCTTTAACTGTATAGGTTGGCTCATTTAGCCAATTAACTTCTGATAACCTACACACCACAATAAGTGTGTTAAACAGGCCATATTTTGTAGGTTAAAACAAACTAAAACCTAGAAAAGCTTATTTTACATTTAAAATCAAAACTAAAAATAATGCAAATTATGTAGATAAAAATGAATGAAAGCTGTGTTGTGTGGGAGCGTGAGTGAAGCGACTCTGTAAATGAAGCAATGACGTCATCTTCCCAAAAGCAAAGCCTCACATTCACAGATCACGTGGTTTTAGGCAAACTGAAGCAAGCCTCGAAGCAGGGCTTCATTAGACACGCCCCCTGTTACTCGGTACAAGCCCCGATGCCTCGGCTTCAAATGGCCCATCACTAGCTAGTGGCTACGGGGATAATTGATGAATTCGGAAGGAGCCCAAATCTCTTCACTTACCATACATAAACCAGACCGACGCTGACTCCCACCCGCTTCACCACACACGGCAGCCAATAGTCAAAGAAGAGGAAACATGTCGCTTGGATCACCGGTGCTCTGCTCTGTCGTCATCAAGCCCCTCCCTTCACCGGTAAAAACATGTAATTGCGAGTCGTCTCTGCTCAGACTACATTAGTACCGCAAAAACAAGTTGAAAATAGTTTACAATTCACACTTTGTTTAGTAATGGTCCCGCCTTTTGCAAAAACGTGAAAAGATTAGTAATATTAGCTTGAATTAATATGTAAAAGAAACTTTGGGTTTACAGTGTGGTTTAATAAACATTTGTGACAGGCACTGCACTTTTTTGATTGAAAGAAGTGTCGTGATCCAAGCCACACCTTTGCTCTGACTAACCTACTTTAACTCATATACAGAGACAGAAACAGAAGCTTCCACCACAGACGAGGCAGAGCGGCTGAAGAAACTACATTCAGCTCAACTTCAGTTTACAGCAATGGAGAAGAGCCGACCATCGATTAAGGGGAGGTCACCTATACAAGAGATTTGTGACGCAGTAAGTATCAGCATGTATCCAGGCAAAAATAAACTTGAATATTAGAATGTTATGTGTATATTAGTATTAAAATGTGTCTTCGTACTTTGACTCCTATACTTTTTCACAGTTTGACTTAAATTGTTTACTTATGAAGAATGATTCAGATTTGGATCTTTTTTTTTTACTAAGGGTTCTACTTGAGTTGATAAATATTACCTTGTGCTGACCTGCTCAATATACTCTTTGTTTGTGGCTCATTATGCTCTGCTTACAGTTTTTCTAAATGGCTTTGTCACATTCATTCTAAAAGTCAATTTGCAAAACAGTTCACACAAAATCCCAAACAAAGCTTTTGCTTTTCAAAGCAAAATTTCAAAACTGTTTCAAAAGTAAGTTTTACCATTCTCACACATTCTTCAGGTGTTCTCGTGTGTTTTATTGTTCATTTGACTTTACAGTTCAGAAACTTTAGTTCTGATCTCAGACACAAAGTGACCAAAGATTTAAAGATTGTATGGAAACGATAAACATGTGTTTCTCCTCCCAAGGCCACGCCCTTCACTGTAACTGGACCAATGAGTTACTTAGGAACACTGAGGGTTTCCTTGACAGGTTAAAAGGCCAATAGATAACGAGGTACGAGGTATACTAATAAAGAATAAAAAATACCAACTATGACAATATATATATATATATATATATATATATATATATATATATATATATATATATATATATATATATATATATATATATATATATATATATATATATATATATATATATATAAATAAAGGGCATGCAAAAAATAAGTACACTGTAAAATAGTCAATTATATTAATAAAATCTAAGACTATATATAAATTAAAATCATATAGAGCAGGACAGAGGCTCCACTGGGAACCAGGATTTGGACACAATGAATCAGTAAACTACAGTTGTAAAAATCCACAACTACATTTGTTCTGAAGGAAAGAGTGGTTGAAATATTGGATTTGTTAACTAAACAAATCCCAGATTGCAGGAAATGACATATTTTTTAGCCAAAATCTCCAGGGAGGGGGTCCCTGACCCCCCATCAGAATAAATATCTCTTTACATTTCTTTACTCTGTTTTAAACTTGGTATGTACAAAAAGCTGCAGGCTGAACTCGAGCTGCACACATCAATTTTTTGTTTTAAAATACTTTCTCATTCTATGAATTTGAAATTATTTCAGAACAATATGGGAAAGTGTTCTTTTTTGTTTGAACACCGGCCCCTCAAAGTGTCTGTGCACGTCCCTGCTTTGATCAGGTAAATGTTGGCATCAAGTGATCAGGATAAACAAGTTTCAAAAAGTGTGTCAAAGCAGTTGAAACTGTAATGTCTGACAGATTTGAGCTGAGGTAAATCTGAGAATGTTGTGGACGTGCAGATTTACAAACCAGTGCTTACGTCAAAACGTTCAGTCTAAGACAGACCTGCTCAAATCCCAAGACAGACTGGCCGTGGTTAGAAACTACTGCTAAACTTCATTCAATGCTTTGTGTTTTGTTTTCAGGTAAAGCATCAGGTGGAGGAGAAAACGAATAAAAAATATGACATGTGAGTCTGAGTCTGTCATAGTTGTGTTTATCCACACAATGAATTCCTGATTAATTTATGTTAAGTAATTGGTTGACATGAAGAATTAATGCAGCGAGTCACGTGTCATTATTGTAGTGTTCATATTCAAGTAAATCAGTTGTTTATTGCAGTACTTGATTTTGACCCTGCAAAACAGGAAGTAGTTATCTGAATCTGGCTTCCATTGACACATGGTTTGTCTGCAGTTTCAGTTTAAGAATATATAATAACAGACAGCTGGAGTGGACCACTCAAACACAGCCAATCAGAGCGCTCCATTCTGGTTTCATTCATTCAGGCTACTCTTGTAATCACAGCTGCCCTGGGGCAGACTGACGTAAGCGAGGCCGACATTTTGCACCATTAGCCTCTCTGACAACCATCAACCTTCCATACTCACACCAGATCCAGACAAGAAAGGCGGGTGAAGTGTCTTGCCTAAGGACACAACGACGCGTTTCTCTTCACCCCACTGTGGAACCTATGGTTATGGCCACATAGTTATGTCTTCCACTAAAAAGAGTCCTGTCTGAATTGAAAAATAAAGAATTTTAGTTCTAATCAGGACCTGAATTCTGCGCTCTGATTGGCTGTGCTTGGGTGGTCTTCTCCATGTTTCACTTTGCTGTTTGCAAAAAGTGTTTTTAGGCCATAGTCGCAACCGAAAATAAATACCTTTATTATTCATGTGTCGAAGTATTTAAATGGTGTTTGCAGTGTAAAAATCAGTTACCCCAGCTTTAAGTATAATTCGGGGGAAATGTTACAGAAAGGGATGATTTGCACAAGACTAAAAACTCAGACGATGTCTGTAGTTATTATACTGTGGTAAGAAGTAGGGATGGAGGTTTTCAAATTTTCCTTTAACCGTTAGTTGGAGCCCTTCACGGCCAATAATCGCTTTGATGTGTTATGACTGGGCACACCGCTACAAGAATGAACGCAGAGCAGCGAGACAGCGACAGGCCTTTGAACCAGGGACAATACTGTACGACTGAATAAAAGTCTCTCTAAACACTGTTTTAATGCACTGTGCAGTGTGTGTTCAATATAACCATTCATAAATAAGAAGTCACATTTTAAAGTTGCTTCTAATGTTAGCAGCTTGAACAGGCAAAGATAATCCCTAGTAAGAGAACATAAGGTCATGTCTCTGACAGATCTGTCCTTGCACTACTTCATCAATAAGACCTCTCCAGAAAATCACTGAACTCATATAATTTGGTTTGTTTGTTTCAGGTCGATGTTGGAGAAAAGAACAAAATCAGAATCTTTGTGATTGAACAGCCCAACGGAGATCTGAAAGTCCAAAGTGTTCTCGATGATGATGACTGATCGGCCAATAAAAACATTTTCACAAATTAAAGGAGACCTATTGCATTTTTCTTTGCATGTAAGAATAAACTATAATATAATATTATGTAGATCACAAAATTGAAGTAAAACAGCTAGAATAAAGATCTAGTTACTACCTGTGCAGAACTGCAGAATGGCTAGGCCCAGTCTTTTTAAAGAATAAGCTCTGCCTCTTTATAATAAGATTTTAATGTTACAAGCAGCAGGTTGTAAGTTTTATTGTTGTAAAGTGGTTATCAATATAACTGTAAATCTTTTTTTTTTTCTTATCACAATTAAATACAGATAAGTGAGCGGGGATAGGTGGTAGGTGAGGACAGGGCTTTTCTGAGCTGCACGACAAAACAAGATTATTCAAACAGGAATCATTCTTAATACACTTCTGAGTAAACTAATGATGAGAGAAGGCAGGTAGAACAAAGCTAAAAATTTAGAAAAATTATTTTTACATAATAGGTCTCCTTTGAAATAAACGCATCTGATGTTTTGCTTTGAATGAATCTTCTGACCAAATAGACTGTTGATGCTTTTTTAAATAAAAGAAACATGTCGCTCAAAACTGAGTGTTTAATGCTGTTTAACATCACCTCCTCGTCACAATACAGGAGTTGTTCTGTAGATTATACTTTTCTTCCTCCTCAGTGTCCAAATGTGAGCCCTAACTACTATAGTGGAATGTCCAGCAGGTCAAAAAGTAGAGCACTCAGAATTTCCCACAATGCATCTGGAAAAGTAGTGAGCATCGATGGTCCCTAGAATAGGTGTGTTCAAGATGCGAAAATCTCTGCCTGGATTGCAGACGAGAGCAGGCAGCTGAGGCAAAGAGGAGATTCAACTTGGACACTTTTTGAGCCCGAGAGCAACGAATAAAACTATATACAACTTTGAAAACGCATTTCTTCTTCCCTCACACATCACAGACTCACTCACACATCACCAGAGCAAAGAATAAAGAATAAAGGCCCACTTTAGATTTGCCTATGTAAAAATGACTTTCAGCTCATCAGATCATGTATTAATGATGCTGTGTGTAATGTACAACATCTGGTCTTTCTGATCATATTAAACATGTGATGTTATAAAAGTCCACAATACGATAAAGAAGAGGAGGAGGGACTGCTGCGCATCACGTTAGATCAAAGCGAATCAGCGTCAGTCACTGCACTACATTTCAGATCATGCATCTTGATTTTGTAGTCATCGAGGCGGTGAAGTTGGGCTGCAGTTGCTTTTTCCTCGCCTCGTCGATTTGTCAAGTCGACCCGAGCCGGATTGATCTCTCGAGATTACCGGGCCGAGCCTGACGTAGCCCCCAACCCCCCTTACCGGCTCAGTCGACTGGACCGTCTGACCATCTTGAACACACCTAATGGTTAGCATAAACCACAATGCATTGTGAGAATTGTAAAAATAACATGGACATGTTAGGTCTTTACTGGAAACACGACTGAATGAAAGATGACAAAGAACTTCCAGAAATGAACATATTGGCCAAATGTTAGCTTTTAAAACATGAACAACAAATAAAAACAAGTATCTGTGCACAGATTTTGACTTGTACAATCAGAAGCTCTACGTTCCATGTCAAGTTACAACAAGTATTCAGTCAGGTAAAACACCACAGCTGCCAAAACCCAATTATCAGGCGGTGAAACACAGCTGTGGTTCACTTCCAGAGAAAAACACACCTTGCCATATTTTAATTAATTGACCTTTATTTAACCAGGGAAGTCCCACTGAGATTCAGAATCTCTTTTGCAGGGGAGCCCTGGGGGAAGGGTCAGGAGAGGCATTAATGGACATATTTTGTTTAACAGCTTAGTCTCATGGGATAGTTTTTACCTTTGAACATCATGTAAATTCTGATAATGATGAATGTTGCAAACTTTCTAGTCCTATGCATATTGTCCATGTCTGTAAAGTTTGCCCAAATTCTACCTCCTATAATTATCCAAATTCACAGGTTCTCAGGGTGTATTCAATCTGTGAACTGTTTAGATTAATGCATAATGACTCTGGAGCCTATTTTACTTTCAGATTTGAGCAAAATTACACAAAATTACAGTTCACCACGGGTCATTTTCCCATCAAATGTTTGTGATGCACTTTAAAACCTAAACATTACACAAACTACGATTAAAAATATATAAATATTGATTAAATGACCCAGACCTTATCAAATGTAAGTGTACTAAAAGAAAGACACAATAAGGAATCTAATCGTGTGGATGTGATTTTGATTGACAGTCAATATGTGACAAACAGGGAATAAATCTTGAGTTTGGATCAGGGTCCACATGTTGTAAGGTCACAATCTGCTTTGCCTACAGGAAACAACATTAGTGATTAGATAAACTGTTAGTAACGTTCATATTTTGCTTGTCTGGGGCAGTTGTCCTCATACAGTATTACAGCTCAGCAGCACTAAAGGTATGTCCAGTCGGATCACAGCAGGTTCACTTCTGCTCAGTGATGTGGACTATAATGTGTGAAGGAGAGCAAAAAAAAATGCTTGATGGTTGACTTCATGAGAACCACACACACGTCACAACAGGACTGATCATGTTTCAGTTCTAAGGGTTAGAAAGACCTCATAAGCATAATTGGCATTTAAAAATCATGTTGCAGTGTCATATCACATATAAAGAGACAGAAACAGAAGCTCCCACTACAGACACGCCAGAGCGGCTGAAGAAAATACATTCAGCTCAACTTCAGTTTACAGCAATGGAGAAGAGCCGACCATCGATTACGGGGAACTCACCTTTACAAGAGATTTGTGACGCAGTAAGTATAAACAGGTATCCAGGCAAAAACATAAACTTGAATATTGGAATGTTATGTGTATATTAGTATTAAAATGTGGCTTCATACTTTGCTTTCTTCCAAGTTTGACTCCTTTACTTTTTCACAGTTTGACTTAAATCGCTTACATATGAAGAATGATTCAGATTTTGATTTTTTTTTTTTTTTTTTTACTAAGGGTTCTAATTAAGCTGATTAATAAATATTAACTTTAAAAATGACAAAATCCCAAACAAAGCTTTTTCTTCATTTATTCTGTTTTTTTTTTTTTTTTTTTTTTACAGCTCAGAAACTTTAGTCCTGATTCAGAGACAAAGTGACCAAAGATTTAATTAAATCTGTCATTTGGGATTCACACTTCACACAAAAGAATTTGTAATTTGTAATCTAAAATCGGCCATATTTACACATTATAATAATAATAATAATAATAATAATAATAATAATAATAATAATAATAATAATAATAATAATAATAATAATAATAATAATAATAATCAAAAAGTTCATATCACTGGTTGTGATATGCAGAGTTAAAAACTACTGCTGCACTTTATTCAATGCTTTGTGTTTTGTTTTCAGGTAAAGCATCAGGTGGAGGAGAAAAAGAATAAAAAATATGACAAGTTTGAAGGCGAAGTGGTATACGAATGTATAGCAGGACACAACGTCTTAATCGATGTGAGTCTCAGTCTGTCATACAGTAGTTGTGCAGTGTGTGTTCAATATAACCATTCATAAATAAGAAGTCACATTTTAAAGGTGGAGTAAGTAATTTTCACACAGCAAGCACAGTTAAGGCTTTAAATCTGACAACTTCCTCTCATAAATTCTTCGACACATGGTTAATATCGACATGTATTCATTTTGGATTGCAATTTCAGCGTAAAAACCCTCTTTTTACAAACAACAAAGTTAAACTGAAGGGGACCACCCAAGCTCAGCCAATCAGAGAGCAGCTTTCTGCTCCTGATTAGAACTAAAATGATTTATTATTCAATTCAGACAGAACTCATGGGTCAAGCTGCTGTATTTACCATGTACTTTTTAGTGGAAAGCACAAAGTTTAAGTATTTACAACTAAAAAAAGTTAGCTACCCCACCTTTAAAGTTGCTGCTAATGTTAGCCGCTTGAATCAAAAGATAATCCCTAGTAAGAGGACATAAGGTCATGTCTCTGACAGATCTGGCCCTGCACTACTTCATCAATAAGATCTCTCCAGGAAATCACTGAACTTATATAATTTTTGTTTGTTTGTTTCAGGTCGATGTTGGAGAAAAGAAAAAAATCAGAATCTTTGTGGTTGAACAGCCCAACGGAGATCTGAAAATCCAAAGTTTTCTAGATGATGATGACTGATCGGCCAATGGAAAACATTTTCACAAATTAAAGGAGACCTATTGCATTTTTTCTGTGCATGTAAGAATAAACTATAATATAATATTATGTGGATCACAAAATTGAAGTAAAACAGCTTAGAAATAAAGAGATCTATTGCTGCAGGACTAAACAAGATTATTCAAACAGGAATCATTCGTAATAAACCTTTGAATAAACTAATGATGAGAGAAGGCAGTTAGAACAAAGCTAAAAACATGATTTTTACTTAACATGTCTCCTTTGAAATAATCGCATCTGATGTTTTGCTTTGAATGAATTTTCTAACCAAATAGACTGTTAATGCTTTTTTTTTATAAAAGAAACATGTCGCCCAAAACTGAGTGTTTAATGCTGTTCTAACATCACCTGTCACAATATCAGCAGGAGTTGTGTCTGTGAGATTATACTATTCTCCCTACTCTGTGTCCAAATGTGAGCCCTAACTACTATAGAGGTTATGCACTGACATCATTTTGCTTAGCAACATTTAGAATGAGTGGCATTTCTTCAATGTATTTCTTTGTTGTCGTGGCAACGGCTTGTTAGCTGCAAGTTTGTCTGCTAAAACAGTTGATGATTTAGGACATTTTAACTGCAACAAATGGACTCAAAAACATCTTTTTTAAGAAGAAAAAGGTAATAAGTTCAACTGTGTGTGATTTCAGTGTCTGATAAATGTGAGAAGCTAAAGTTATCTTTGCTACAACTGTTGGCTTGATTTTCTCTGTTTACATGTCAGTTACAAAGTCAATGCTCAGTAGACTTGTGGTGGGTTGAATTTTTTATCAAACTGTAGTTTAGTTTTCCTGTTTTAGCTGTTTATTGAACTTTTACAAGAGAAAATGTCCTTTCTCTCCATTGACTCTAATGCATCCTTGCCACTCAGCACTCACAGATAGAATGCTGTGATGTCACCTGCATAACCTCTATAGAGGTTATGCAGGTGACATCACATCATTCTGTCTATTTTCCAAAGCATTCACAGTAAATGTAAACTCCATTTTAGATGGAATGTATGAGTACAGATAAAATACCCTAAAACACATGGCATAAGGGGTACTCCGTGTGTGAGATCATGATTAGGGGATACTCAAGATGAAAAAGGTTGGTAACCACTGGCTTACTACACTAGTTTGTTCTCAAAGGGCCAGGGCAATTTAGCATGTGAATGTTTAGGGGGGCTTTTAACGTCTAGGCAGGCTCAGTCAAAACAAAGAGAAGAAGCAGATAACATAGAGAGGAAGCAGACAACAATAGAGAGGAAGCAGATAACATAGAGAGGCATCTGGCAGCAATAGAGGGGAAGCAGACAACAGTAAAGAGGAAGCATACAACAGTAGAGAAAAAGCAGGCAACAATAGAGAGGAAGCAGATAACAATAGAGATGCATCTGGCAGCAATAGAGGGGAAGCTGGCAACAATAGAATGGAAGCTGGCAACAACAATAGAGAGAAAGCAGACAACATTAGAGAGGAAGCAGACAACAGTAGAGATGAGGCAGGCAACAATAGAGAAGAAACATACAATAACAGAAAGGAAGCAGACAATAATAGAGGGGAAGTAGACAACAATAGGGAGTAACATTAAGCAGACAACAATTAGAAGGGAAGTAGATAACAATAGAGAGAAAGCAGAAAACAATAGAGGGGGAGCAGACAGCAATAAAGAGGGCAATGTCCAGGCTTGTCAGTTTTGGCAGAACCAGTTTCTATTTCTAAACAATTTTAACTCATTTTTGTTTTGCGGTGAACAAAATGTGAATTATTGAACTGCATGTGCCATAGTTTCTTCCTACATATACAGAAAAATCACAATAGGTCTCATTTAAAATGCACAAAACTAATAACAGAAACAAATGTAAGATATATTTTCTTTAATGAGCTCCATTTCAAGTTGAAAATCTTGTATCACACATTTATTCCAAAAATAATTCCTCACTCTGATCCTTCTACCCTCTGCTGCAGTTCCTCCTCCTCCACTGGGTCCTGATTCTGATTTTGGGCTTTAGAGGGACCTTATGGACCATCGGGACATAGACTCGTAAGGTTCTTCAGACTTTGGTGGTCTCTCTGCATACTGGTCGTGTGGTCTATATTCTGATGTGTCTAGCTCGTGAAATCTGGACTCTCCTGAGACCGGTTCCGTAGAATTGAGCCCTGGTGAGTCTGACTCATGAGTTCTAGAAGGAACTGGTAAGACCTGAGGTTCAAGTGCGTTACTTTTGGAAGAGTCTTCTAGTTCACTTGATCTTGGTTCACCTACGTCTGGTTCAGTATGAACTTGAGTTGCAATAGTTTGAGATTGTTCATTTTTGTCTTCGTCTGTATTTTCTTCATTCATGTGTGGTTCGTTTGGTTTGGGTTCTTCTTTAGCATGATTTTCTTCTTCATCAGTAGGTTCAGTTTCTACTTGATTATCTTCCTCTTT
This sequence comes from Mugilogobius chulae, assembly GCA_038363315.1. NCBI lineage: Eukaryota > Metazoa > Chordata > Actinopteri > Gobiiformes > Gobiidae > Mugilogobius > Mugilogobius chulae. The sequence goes on from CM076408.1 coordinate 33,982,407, forward strand.
GTTGCCTTCACTTGCATCTTTCTCACTTGGAGTTGATTTGTCCTGATTATTTAGGTCTTGTTCATCTAGTCCTGCCTCTGTTGGTCCTGGTTCACTTGAGTCTTGGTCATCTACTCCTGCGTTTGTTGGTCCTGGTTCACTTGAGTCTGGTTCATTTAAGTCTTGTCCATCAATGGGTCCAGTTTCTTCTTGATTATCTTGCTCTTTGTTGTCTTCACTTTCGCCTTGCTCACTTGGAGTTGATTCGTCCTGATTATTTAAGTCTTGTTCATCTACTCCTGCCTCTGTTGGTCCTGATTCACTTGAGTCTGGTTCATTTAAGTCTTCTCCATCATTGGGTCCAGTTTCTTCTTGCTTATCTTCCTCTTTGTTGCCTTCACTTACGTCCTGCTCAATTGGAGTTGAGTCGTCCTGATTATTTAAGTCTTGTTCATCTAGTCCTGTCTCTGTTGGTCCTGATTCACTTGAGTCTGGTTCATTTAAGTCTTGTCCATCATTGTGTCCAGTTTCTTCTTGATTATCTTCCTCTTTGTTTCCTTCACTTTCGTCTTGCTCACTTGGAGTTGATTCGTCTGATTATTTAGGTCTTGTTCATCTAATCCTGCCTCTGTTGGTCCTGGTTCACTTGAGTCTGGTTCATTTAAGTCTTGTCCATCATTGGGTCCAGTTTCTTCTTGATTATCTTCTCTTTGTTGCCTTCACTTTCGTCTTGCTCACTTGGAGTTGATTCGTCCTGATTATTTAGGTCTTGTTCATCTAGTCCTGCCTCTGTTGGTCTGGTTCACTTGGTCTGGTTCATTTAAGTCTTGTCATCATTGGGTCCAGTTTCTTCCTGATTATCTTCCTCTTTGTTGCTTCACTTTCATCTTGCTCACTTGGAGTTGATTCGTCGTGATTATTTAGGTCTTGTTCATCTAGTCCTGTCTCTGTTGGTCCTGGTTCACTTGAGTCTGGTTCATTTAAGTCTTGTCCATCTTTTGGTCCAGTTTCTTCTTGATTGTCTTCCTCTTTGTTGCCTTCACTTTCGTCTTGCTCACTTGGAATTGATTCGTCCTGATTATTTAGGTCTTGTTCATCTACTCCTGCCTCTGTTGGTCCTGGTTCATTTAAGTCTTGTCTATCATTGGTCCAGTTTCTTCCTGATTATCTTGCTCTTGTTGTCTTCACTTTCGCCTTGCTCACTTGGAGTTGATTCGTCCTGCTTATTTAAGTCTTGTTCATCTAGTCCTGCCTCTGTTGGTCCTGATTCACTTGAGTCTGGTTCATTTAAGTCTTCTCCATCATTGGGTCAGTTTCTTCTTGATTATCTTCCTCTTTGTTGCCTTCACTTACGTCCTGCTCAATTGGAGTTGAGTCGTCCTGATTATTTAAGTCTTGTTCATCTAGTCCTGTCTCTGTTGGTCCTGATTCACTTGAGTCTGGTTCATTTAAGTCTTGTCCATCATTGGGTCCAGTTTCTTTCTTGATTATCTTCCTCTTTGTTGCCTTCACTTTCGTCTTGCTCACTTGGAGTTGATTTGTCCTGATTATTTAGGTCTTGTTCATCTAGTCCTGCCTCTGTTGGTCCTGGTTCACCTGAGTCTGGTTCATTTAAGTCTTGTCCATCATTAGATCCAGTTTCTTCTTGATTATCTGCTTCTTTGTTGCCTTCACTTTCGTCTTGCTCACTTGGAGTTGATTCGTCCTGATTATTTAGGTCTTGTTCATCTAGTCCTGCTCTGTTGGTCCTGGTTCACTTGAGTCTGGTTCATTTAAGTCTTGTCCATCATTGGGTCCAGTTTCTTCTTGATTATGTTCCTCTTTGTTGCCTTCACCTTCGTCTTGCTCACTTGGAGTTGATTCGTCCTGATTATTTAGGTCTTGTTCATCTAGTCCTGCCTCTGTTGGTCCTGGTTCACTTGAGTCTGGTTCATTTAAGTCTTGTCCATCATTGGGTCCAGTTTCTTCTTGATTATCTTCCTCTTTGTTGCCTTCATTTTCGTCTTGCTCACTTGGAGTTGATTCGTCCTGATTATTTAGGTCTTGTTCATCTACTCCTGCCTCTGTTGGTCCTGGTTCACTTGAGTCTGGTTCATTTAAGTCTTCTCCATCATTGGGTCCAGTTTCTTCTTGATTATCTTCCTCTTTGTTGCCTTCACTTACGTCCTGCTCAATTGGAGTTGAGTCGTCCTGATTATTTAAGTCTTGTTCATCTAGTCCTGCCTCTGTTGGTCCTGATTCACTTGAGTCTGGTTCATTTAAGTCTTCTCCATCATTGGGTCCAGTTTCTTCTTGATTATCTTCCTCTTTGTTGCCTCACTTACGTCTGCTCAATTGGAGTTGAGTCGTCCTGATTATTTAAGTCTTGTTCATCTAGTCCTGTCTCTGTTGGTCCTGATTCACTTGAGTCTGGTTCATTTAAGTCTTGTCCATCATTGGGTCCAGTTTCTTCTTGATTATCTTCCTCTTTGTTGCCTTCACTTTCGTCTTGCTCACTTGGAGTTGATTCGTCCTGATTATTTAGGTCTTGTTCATCTAGTCCTGCCTTTGTTGGTCCTGGTTCACTTGAGTCTGGTTCATTTAGGTCTTGTCCATCATTGGGTCCAGTTTCTTCTTGATTATCTTCCTCTTTGTTGCCTTCATTTCGTCTTGCTCACTTGGAGTTGATTCGTCCTGATTATTTAGTTCTTGTTCATCTAGTCCTGCCTCTGTTGGTCCTGATTCACTTGAGTCTGGTTCATTTAAGTCTTGTCCATCATTGGGTCCAGTTTCTTCTTGATTATCTTCCTCTTTGTTGCCTTCACTTACGTCCTGCTCAATTGGAGTTGAGTCGTCCTGATTATTTAAGTCTTGTTCATCTAGTCCTGTCTCTGTTGTCCTGATTCACTTGAGTCTGGTTCATTTAAGTCTTGTCCATCATTGGGTCCAGTTTCTTCTTGATTATCTTCCTCTTTGTTGCCTTCACTTTCGTCTTGCTCACTTGGAGTTGATTCGTCCTGATTATTTAGGTCTTGTTCATCTAGTCCTGCCTCTGTTGGTCCTGATTCACTTGAGTCTGGTTCATTTAAGTCTTGTCCATCATTGGGTCCAGTTTCTTCTTGATTATCTTCCTCTTTGTTGCCTTCACTTCGTCTTGCTCAATTGGAGTTGATTCGTCCTGATTATTTAGTCTTGTTCATCTATCCTGTCTCTGTTGGTCCTGATTCACTTGAGTCTGGTTCATTTAAGTCTTGTCCATCATTGGTCCAGTTTCTTCTTGATTATCTTCCTCTTTGTTGCCTTCACTTTCGTCTTGCTCACTTGGAGTTGATTCGTCCTGATTATTTAGGTCTTGTTCATCTAGTCCTGCCTCTGTTGGTCCTGATTCACTTGAGTCTGGTTCATTTAAGTCTTGTCCATCATTGGGTCCAGTTTCTTCTTGATTATCTTCCTCTTTGTTGCCTTCACTTTCGTCTGCTCATTGGAGTTGATTCGTCCTGATTATTTAGTCTTGTTCATCTAGTCCTGCTCTGTTGGTCCTGATTCACTTGAGTCTGGTTCATTTAAGTCTTGTCCATCATTGGTCCAGTTTCTTCTTGATTATCTTCCTCTTTGTTGCCTTCACTTTCGTCTTGCTCACTTGGAGTTGATTCGTCCTGATTATTTAGGTCTTGTTCATCTAGTCCTGCCTCTGTTGGTCCTGATTCACTTGAGTCTGGTTCATTTAAGTCTTGTCCATCATTGGGTCCAGTTTCTTCTTGATTATCTTCCTCTTTGTTGCCTTCACTTTCGTCCTGCTCAATTGGAGTTGATCGTCCTGATTATTTAGGTCTTGTTCATCTAGTCCTGTCTCTGTTGGTCCTGATTCACTTGAGTCTGGTTCATTTAAGTCTTGTCCATCATTGGGTCCAGTTTCTTCTTGATTATCTTCCTCTTTGTTGCCTTCACTTTCGTCTTGCTCACTTGGAGTTGATTCGTCCTGATTATTTAGGTCTTGTTCATCTAGTCCTGCCTCTGTTGGTCCTGGTTCACTTGAGTCTGGTTCATTTAAGTCTTGTCCATCATTGGGTCCAGTTTCTTCTTGATTATCTTCCTCTTTGTTGCCTTCACTTTCGTCTTGCTCACTTGGAGTTGATTCGTCCTGATTATTTAGGTCTTGTTCATCTACTCCTCCTCTTTGTCCTGTTCACTTGAGTCTGGTTCATTTAAGTCTTGTCCATCATTGGGTATTCTTCTTGATATCTTCCTTTTTTGCTTCACTTCGTCTGCTCACTTGAGTTGATTCTCTGATTATTTAGTCTTGTTCATCTACCCCCCCCCCCTCATTTAAGTCTTTCCATCATTGCCAGTTCTTCTGATTATCTTCCTCTTTGTTGCCTTCACTTTCGTCTTGCTCACTTGGAGTTGATTCGTCCTGATTATTTAGGTCTTGTTCATCTAGTCCTGCTCTGTTGGTCCTGGTTCACTTGATGTCTTGTCTTTTTTTTTTGATCTTTCTAGTCCTTCCTCTTTGGTCCTGGTTCATTAAGTCTTGTCCATCATTGGGTCCAGTTTCTTCTTGGTTATCTTCCTCTTTGTTGTCTTCACTTACGTCTTGCTCACTTGAGTTAATTCGTCCTGATTATTTAGGTCTTGTTCATCTAGTCCTGCCTCTGTTGGTCCTGGTTCACTTGAGTCTGGTTCTTTCTCTTCATTTAAGTCTGGCTCACTTGGTGCTGGTTATCAGACTTACTTAAATCTGGTTCATCTGGCTCAGTTACTCCTTCTGCAGTTCCTTCTCCATTTTCTGTCGTTAAATTTGGTTCACCTACTTCTAGCGCTTCCTGCATCTCTTCCTCAGACACGTGACTCTCTCCTCCAGCTTCACTATTCGTCGTTTGACCCTGATTTCCACGACTACAATCGCAGTGTCCCACATTTGATTATGTCACTGACAAGCGCCGGGCCGGGGAAATCCACGCTGACCACTCCTAAACAACCTTTCTTCACCTGCTGCATTTTCACAGCCATGTCAATTTTCCCGTTAACTTTCAAAGCCCAGTTTTTAGCGTTATCCAAATACGACATGGACCTTTCATTCACCACAATGTAATTTTGACAAAGCGTACTCTCAATTTGATCCAACGTATTATCGATGTTTGTCAGTTCACCGTTTTCTAGTAAGTATGACTTCTTTCTATCTACTCCCGAATGAATCATGTTAGTTCGAACCAGCACAATTTTACCTCTCACTTCTCCTAAATTTGGCATCTTCAAATCCGTCCAAATTTTACTTTTAAACTTGTCAATTGTTTTCTTGACAATTTCCAAAACAGTATCCTTAAATAATCCACGTATGGAGATTTTCATAAGCACCATCTCGGTTGAATATTCTTGCAGATATTTCAGTATGATCTCAAAGACTTCATCTAGGGTCATGTGTTGCCAGAATTTCCAGTGGCTGTCCCCGCACGTGAGCCATTTTCTGCCAGGGTTGCCAATCCCGACGTAAATATCAGATATCGCACTCCTGCCTTGAGCTGCTCCTCTAAAGTCCAAACCTGGCACCGCGAGCGCTCCTCCAAATCGAGACAAACTTTCGTGAGTACCGGGAATCGTAAGGCCAGAAATCAAAGAATCGTCTGGTATTGGTTTCATCCAGGTCCAAGGTGGAAAGAGCTGCTGTCAAGAGACCTTTCCATCATCTGGAATACTTTCATGTTTAGTTCTGTCTGTCTCACTCGGCGCTGGTTCATCATCCTTATTTAAATCTGTTTCGTCTGATTCTGGCTCAGACGTCCTAACTCTGGCTCACTCGATTCTGGTTCACTTAAGCTTGGTTCTTCACTTGGTGTAGGTTCAGTCTCTTCTTGCTTCTTCTCTTTGGTTTCTTCATTTAAGTCTGACTCACTCGGTGCTGGTTCATCAGACTTATTTAAATCTGTCTCGTCTGATCCTGTCTCAGATGTTTCTGCCTCTGGCTCACGTGATTCTGGTTCACTTAAGCTTGGTTCATGAGTCGGCATAGTTCAATATCTTCTTGCTTCTCCTCAATGCTTTCTTCACTCAAACTTGATTCATTTGATTCTGGTTCAGTTAATCCTGGATCAGATGAAGTGTCTTCTGGTTCTTCTTGCACCTCGTCTCTTTTGTTAAACTTGGTTCACCAGATTCTGTTCAGGTAACCCTGGTTCTGTTTCTTCTTGCTTCTCCTCTTTGTTCTCTTTCCTTAAATCGAGATCACTTGGTTCTGATTCTGATGGGGTCACTTCTGGTTCTTCTTGTACCTCATCTTTCGTTGAACTTGCTTCACTTAAATCTGGTTTATTTGCTTCTGGCTCACTTGGTCCTGGTTCAGTCAAGTCTTTTTGGTGTAGCAGTTTCTTCTTGCTTCCTCTTCCATGTTTTGGTTAACCCAGGTTCACTTGATCTGGTTCACTTAAGCTTGTCTCTGATGTTCCTTCTCCATCCTGATGTTAAATTTGGTTCACCTAGTTCTTGCTCTTCTTGGGTTTCTTCCTCTGACACGTCAGTGTCTTCTAAAACTTCACTATTTGTCATTTGACCCTGATTTCCACGACTACAATCGCAGTGTCCACGTTGATGATGTCACTGATGAGCGCCGGACCGGGGAAATCCACGCTGACCACTCCTAAACAACCTTTCTTCACCTGCTGCATTTTCACAGCCATGTCAATTTTCCCGTTAACTTTCAAAGCCCAGTTTTTAGCGTTATCCAAATACGACATGGACCTTTCATTCACCACAATGTAACTCTGACAAAGCGTAGACTCAATTTGTTCTAACGTTTTATCGATGTTTGTCAGTTCGCCGTTTTCTAGCAAGTATGACTTCTTTCTGTCCACTCCCAAATGAATCATGTCAGTTCGAACCAGCACAATTTTACCTCTCACTTCTCCTAAATTTGGCATCTTCAAATCCGTCCAAATTTTACTTTTAAACTTGTCAATTGTTTTCTTGACAGTTTCCAAAACGGTATCCTTAAATAATCCGCGTATGGAGATTTTCATAAGCACCATCTCGGTTGATAGTCTTGCAGATATTTCAAACGATCTCAAAGACTTCATCTAGGGTCATGTGTTGCCAGAATTTCCAGTGGCTGTCCCGAACGTGAGCCGTTTTCTGCCAGGGTTGCCAGATCCCGACGTAAATATCCAGATATCGCACTCCTGCCTTGAGCTGTTCCTCTAAAGTCCAAACCTGGCACGCCGCTAGCACTCCTCCGAATATGGACAAACTTTCGTGAGTACCGGGAATCGTAAGGCCAGAAATCAAAGCATCGTCTGGTATGGTTTCATCCAGTCCAGTGGAAAGAGCTGCTGTCCAGAGGCCTTTTATTATTGAAGACTTCATGTTAGTTTCCTCTGTTCACTTGATCGTGGTTTATTGATTCCTCAGAACCATGAGATAAAGTCCATCTGAAATACAAAAAAGAATGCATTACAAAAATAGCCTACTTGAAAGGTTTCAAAGTTGTCACCTGAACAGCGTTCTCTATCTTCAAAAAGCTAAAGTTTGGAACATTCTTAATGGAGTTTTTGCAGCACTGTAAAAAAAAAAAAAACACTTAAAAGAACATGTCCATCTTTGCAAGAAACAGTCGCTATTATGACGATGAATCAGGACAAGGTTTTTGTTTGTTTGTTTTTCAATGTGTAATAAGAACATCCAACAAAACATGTTTGTATTTTTTTGTTTTTCTTTTTGACTAAAAAGTTATACATTGTGCTACTGAATAGTTTTTCTTAGTTATTTTAGTTTTGGCCACCATCTAATTAAAACTAACCATCAAGCTCCCTGACATGTTAAAAATAAAAATAAAAGTGGAATCCTCTTATTACAGACAAATCAATCAAGAGAATCCGTTTTAATTCTCCAAAATGTATTAGACTTTTCAATGGGCTCCGCCTGAACTATTTTTGGGGTTAGTCGAAGAAGGGATGACTTTTATAACCACTGTATGTTTGTTCACTGTGATCTTGGGTGGTCTTGTCTTGTAATTGTTTTTTGTGCATGTGTGGTGTCTTGAGCAGCTTTTACCTCTGTTCCAAAGAGACAAATAAAGTAAATTAAACTAAGAAGAGAACAAAAAAGAACAGAACAGAAAGATTTATTGTGACAGAGTACAACAAAATACAGTTGGAGTGAGCTTCTGGGCCGTTGCACTTTTTGTGCACCGCCACTCGCTCTTGCAAACATGATAATAAAATAAACTACATGATAAACTAAACTAGTGCCATTCTGCCCAGCCAGTGCTGCCAGCAATACTGCTTCTTATATTTACCAAAGATGTTTAGATGAACATTAAAAACATGACGTTCTTTGTGCAGAGCTTCTTTCACTTAAAATTACAGTCACTCAGAATCAGAGGCTAAAAACTACAGAGACTTCAGCTTCAAAGAGTCCTCAGACATGTGTTTACGTCTCCAGAAGGTNATTCGTCCTGATTATTTAGGTCTTGTTCATCTACTCCTACCTCTGTTGGTCCTGCTTCACTTGAGTCTGGTTCATTTAAGTCTTGTCCATCATTAGATCCAGTTTCTTCTTGATTATCTTCCTCTTTGTTGCCTTCACTTTCGTCTTGCTCACTTGGAGTTGATTCGTCCTGATTATTTAGGTCTTGTTCATCTAGTCCTGCCTCTGTTGGTCCTGGTTCATTTGAGTCTTGCTCATCTAGTCCTTCCTCTGTTGGTCCTGGTTCATTAAGTCTTGTCCATCATTGGGTCCAGTTTCTTCTTGGTTATCTTCCTCTTTGTTGTCTTCACTTAGGTCTTGCTCACTTGGAGTTAATTCGTCCTGATTATTTAGGTCTTGTTCATCTAGTCCTGCCTCTGTTGGTCCTGGTTCACTTGAGTCTGGTTCTTTCTCTTCATTTAAGTCTGGCTCACTTGGTGCTGGTTCATCAGACTTACTTAAATCTGGTTCATCTGGCTCAGTTACTCCTTCTGCAGTTCCTTCTCCATATTCTGTCATTAAATTTGGTTCACCTACTTCTAGCGCTTCCTGCATCTCTTCCTCAAACACGTCACTCTCTCCTCCAGCTTCACTATTCGTCGTTTGACCCTGATTTCCACGACTACAATCGCAGTGTCCCACATTTATAATGTCACTGACAAGCGCCGGGCCGGGGAAATCCACGCTGACCACTCCTAAACAACCTTCTTCACCTGCTGCATTTTCACAGCCATGTCAAGTTTCCCGTTAACTTTCAAAGCCCAGTTTTTAGCGTTATCCAAATACGACATGGACCTTTCATTCACCACAATGTAATTTTGACAAAGCGTACTCTCAATTTGTTCCAACGTCTTATCGATGTTTGTCAGTTCGCCGTTTTCTAGCAAGTATGACTTCTTTCGATCTACTCCCGAATGAATCATGTCAGTTCGAACCAGCACAATTTTACCTCTCACGTCTCCTAAATTTGGCATCTTCAAATCCATCCAAATTTTACTTTTAAACTTGTCAATTGTTTTCTTGACAATTTCCAAAACAGTATCCTTAAATAATCCACGTATGGAGATTTTCATAAGCACCATCTCGGTTGAATATTCTTGCAGATATTTCAGTATGATCTCAAAAACTTCATCCAAAGTCATGTGTTGCCAGAATTTCCAGTGGCTGTCCCGCACGTGAGCCGTTTTCTGCCAGGGATGCCAAATCCCGACATAAATATCTAGATATCGCACTCCTGCCTTGAGCTGTTCCTCTAAAGTCCAAACCTGGCACGCCGCTAGCGCTCCTCCAAATCGAGACAAACTTTCGTGAGTACCGGGAATCGTAAGGCCAGAAATTAAAGCATCGTCTGGTATTGGTTTCATCCAGTCCAGGTGGAAAGAGCTGCTGTCAAGAGACCTTTCATTATTAAAGACTTCATGCTTAGTTTCCTCTGGTTCACTTAAGCTTGGTTCTTCACTTGGTGTAGGTTCAGTCTCTTCTTGCGTCTCATCTTTGCTTTCTTCACTCATGTCTGTCTCACTCGGCGCTGGTTCATCATCCTTATTTAAATCTGTTTCGTCTGATTCTGGCTCAGACGTTCCTAACTCTGGCTCACTCGATTCTGGTTCACTTAAGCTTGGTTCTTCACTTGGTGTAGGTTCAGTCTCTTCTTGCTTCTTCTCTTTGGTTTCTTCATTTAAGTCTGACTCACTCGGTGCTGGTTCATCAGACTTATTTAAATCTGTCTCGTCTGATCCTGTCTCAGATGTTTCTGCCTCTGGCTCACGTGATTCTGGTTCACTTAAGCTTGGTTCATGAGTCGGCATAGGTTCAATATCTTCTTGCTTCTCCTCAATGCTTTCTTCACTCAAACTTGATTCATTTGATTCTGGTTCAGTTAATCCTGGATCAGATGAAGTGTCTTCTGGTTCTTCTTGCACCTCGTCTTCTTTTGTTAAACTTGGTTCACCAGATTCTGGTTCAGGTAACCCTGGTTCTGTTTCTTCTTGCTTCTCCTCTTTGTTCTCTTTCCTTAAATCGAGATCACTTGGTTCTGATTCTGATGGGGTCACTTCTGGTTCTTCTTGTACCTCATCTTTCGTTGAACTTGCTTCACTTAAATCTGGTTTATTTGCTTCTGGCTCACTTGGTCCTGGTTCAGTCAAGTCTGTTTCAGGTGGTGCAGGTATTGGAGTAGGTTCAGTTTCTTCTTGCCTTTCCTCTTCCATGTTTTCCTCGGTTAACCCAGGTTCACTTGATCCTGGTTCACTTAAGCTTGTCTCTGATGTTCCTTCTCCATACTCTGATGTTAAATTTGGTTCACCTAGTTCTTGCTCTTCTTGGGTTTCTTCCTCTGACACGTCAGTGTCTTCTAAAACTTCACTATTTGTCATTTGACCCTGATTTCCACGACTACAATCGCAGTGTCCCACGTTGATGATGTCACTGATGAGCGCCGGACCGGGGAAATCCACGCTGACCACTCCTAAACAACCTTTCTTCACCTGCTGCATTTTCACAGCCATGTCAATTTTCCCGTTAACTTTCAAAGCCCAGTTTTTAGCGTTATCCAAATACGACATGGACCTTTCATTCACCACAATGTAACTCTGACAAAGCGTAGACTCAATTTGTTCTAACGTTTTATCGATGTTTGTCAGTTCGCCGTTTTCTAGCAAGTATGACTTCTTTCTGTCCACTCCCAAATGAATCATGTCAGTTCGAACCAGCACAATTTTACCTCTCACTTCTCCTAAATTTGGCATCTTCAAATCCGTCCAAATTTTACTTTTAAACTTGTCAATTGTTTTCTTGACAGTTTCCAAAACGGTATCCTTAAATAATCCGCGTATGGAGATTTTCATAAGCACCATCTCGGTTGGATAGTCTTGCAGATATTTCAAAACGATCTCAAAGACTTCATCTAGGGTCATGTGTTGCCAGAATTTCCAGTGGCTGTCCCGAACGTGAGCCGTTTTCTGCCAGGGTTGCCAGATCCCGACGTAAATATCCAGATATCGCACTCCTGCCTTGAGCTGTTCCTCTAAAGTCCAAACCTGGCACGCCGCTAGCACTCCTCCGAATATGGACAAACTTTCGTGAGTACCGGGAATCGTAAGGCCAGAATCAAAGCATCGTCTGGTATTGGTTTCATCCAGTCCAGGTGGAAAGAGCTGCTGTCAAGAGGCCTTTTATTATTGAAGACCTCATGTTGCTCTGGATCACTTGTTCCTGGTTTAGTTGATTCCTCAGAACCATGAGAGAAAGTCCATCTAAAAATAGAAAAAGAATGCATTACAAAAAAAAAGTATACTAGGAAGGTTTCAAAGTTGTCATCTGGACAGCATCTTCAAAAATCTAAAGTTTAGAACATCCTTAATGGAGTTTGTGCTGCACTATGAAGAAATACACAGCCCACGAGCCTTCCCACTTTTTCTTAATTAATTAATAAAAACAAGCTCCCTGACATGTCATAATACAATAAAAGTGGAACCCTCTTATTTACAGTCAAATCAACCATTCTGGGATAGATCAGAATCAGTTTTAATTCTCCAAATTTAGTTGGACTTTTTAACGGGCTTCGCATAAACTTCTTCATGTTAATACAGGTCCCTAAAACTAATTTTTAATGAAAATAGCTTCAACTTTTGGAGAGGGATTGTCCAAACCCAAAATATGGGTTGGGTATAAACCCAAAATACTGCCAGACACATAGGATTTTATTGGACAGAACACATATCTTAAACACAAAATACTCACTCATGCACTCAGGGCTTAGATACCAGGGGTTTTGTGCAAGCACAACAGATTTACGAGTTCATTTGTACCTGTATCTGTGAAACTTATAAATGAGGAAATGGAGACTTGTTGAAGGAGGAGAAAACTTTTGTAACCACAGTATATTTGTTCACTATGATCCTGGGGTTGTCTTGAGTAGCAATTGTGGTGACTTGAACAGCTTTTACTTCTATTCCAAAGAAATTTTTCCCATTGGAGAGAATGGGAGAAATTTAGTTTACGTTAATAAAGTAACGTAAATTAAGCTAAACTAAATTAGTGTTATTCTGGCCCAGGCCAGTGCTACCAGTGTTACTGCTTCTTATAGTTACCAAGACAGGCAGACTTTGAAACCTGATGTTCTTTTGTGCAGAGCTTCTTCTCACTTAAAACTAGAGTCAGTCAGAATCAGAGACTAAAACTACAAAGGCTAGGTTTAGGGTTAGAGTCCAGAGTAGACATGTATTTGTGCTCCAAAGAGTCAGCAACAATTCCCATTTGAATTTAGATTATTTGAATCAGGCGTATCAATCAGGCATGTTAAAACAGTAAAAAGTGCACTGTGTCAACTACAAAATTCAGTAGAAAGGAAGTTACATTGTTAATAGTGATCATTTTGTGTTATGCCTTAGTGTAAGATATATATGATTAAAGAAACATCTTGCATACAGAAGCAGGCCCTTCTGTAGAGAATGTCTATTGAAATATAGACACAAGTTTTTAGAACTTTATTTATTTATATTTAGTGGAATAAAGAGATGTAAATGACCAAAGCTTGTATTTATTCAATTCTATTTTTTGAGTCAAAATGTTACACAGTGCACTTTCAAGATAATATTATGCAAGTGTTTGCTTTGAATGTTTTTATTTATTTATTAAATGTTTATTAGGTAGGGTTAGAGTTTGAGAACTTGTTCTCATTTACTATGATCACCTGGTGAAGTGTCGGTGAAATGTATGTATTTAATTTATGGGGGAAATGCACATTAATGTGCATCTAAATAGAGCTATATTCGGCTGGTATTTTAACATTTTATTACAGATAGTTCAAAGTCAAACACCAGAGCAATTGCTGCTTTATGCTGCCCTCGTGTGGCGGAGTTGCAGTAATGCATACAGAGTAGATTCAAGAATTTGCAGGAAGAAAATAAGATATAGTTTCCTCACACTGCAGCTTGAGGCCTCATGATGAAATAATAAATGTTCTGCTGAAGCCTGAGACTTTTGGAGGGTACTTGTAGTTTATAAGTGGATTTTTAAATGTGTACATAATTGAGCAAATATTTGTCCATGTAACTGTGTTTAGTCACATGTAAAACCACCATGAATGCTGAATGCAGCCACCCACAGCTGTCTCTATCTAGTTTAAAAAGAAAAAAACACGCGCAGTAAAGCTGGTACAAATTAATCATCACTGAATGGTTGATTTCACTGTAAAATAAAGGGTTAGGAACTTTCTTTTTTGTCTTTAACATTTCCAGGAACTGACAAAAATTATGGTCGTTCAGAAAAAAAGTGTCCTCTCTAACTCAGTGCACAAATTAAATTACAAGGACAACAAACATTTTGCAAAACATATGGTCTCTCTACATGCTTTTTGTCTAAGAATTAGTGAGCTACATGAATCTAACTTTATAATTGTTAATATGAATATTCAGTTACTTACATAAACATGAGACAAATGCAGATCTTCATCGTTGTTTGCTTAGTCCGATGGTTAAACTGTCCTGCTCAGTGTAAAAGTATTGAAGCCATCGTAGAGTCTGTGATGTGACAGACTCATGGAGCTTTCAGATACTGACTCATTTACATGTGTCTAATCTCTATGGAAAGTGACTTGTTTTATGGCTGATAAAGACTGTGTCGTTTGTTGGCTGTAGTACTCTGTAGAGTGGCTTAAACAGAGCATTAACAACATTCACAAAGTTTACATACTTTAAAGTCTACATACCTACATACAGGTCCCAGAATGCACTGCAGCCGAGTGGAGCCACAGGGGCCAGAATAGATAATGAGCTTATGAAAATATGAAGGCTTATACTGTATTGCTGGGATAACCATAAATATAGACTTCATGGCAGCTACATACCAGGTTGGGGGCAAGAGGCAGTTTTTTCTTATTAATAACATTGAACTTTGCAATGAAGTATTAAAAAAAAGATATACTACATTTAAAAAGTGGTTATTTCTGGGATGACTGGACCTATTTAGCTTTTGCATTGCAAAAATAAAACGTTTAAACAATATTAATTTTACCTGCCCCCAGTCTGATTGAAATAACATTGGACTGTAGAATGTTGTGATGTCATCTGAAACCACCAATAAAGATCAACTTTCATGTGAATACAACACAGACGAACCTATATTTTAAAGGTACACTGTGTAACTTTTTGACAAAAAAAAAAAAAAAAAAAAAAAAAAAAACTGCAATAAAAGCATGTTTTTTAGTTCAAATGTCTTTGTGGCTTTAAATAATGGTCACAAAATAAACCATTATTTTATATGTTTCAATGGAAAAACAGCTCTTTAGCTATATTTTTGACAATAATAGATGCGTTTGTCGAAAGAATAAAAAATAAAAATTATTTCCTCTTTCTATTTCTGTTGAATTGTACAGTTGACTTTTCACCTCCAGAAAGTTACATAGTGTCTATCAATTTGGACACATCAATTTGCCCCAGCTCCATTTGAATTTGACGCACCTGCACTAGAGTTTAAGTCTGTAAAGCCAGAGTCCAATAACAAAGGGAAATGACTCATGTTGCAAAATGAGAACAACTTTATCCAGAGAGGAAGGTGGGGGATCCAGATTTTTAGGGAGCATCTACAGTCCAACTGGACCAGCAGCATCTGAAACAGTTACAAAAGACATGTGTGAATAACAAAAAACTGTATTTATACAACTATAACTCATTGTTAATATGTTATATTAGATGAGGGCAAATGTTAAATGTACTTTCCTGAGAGAAATTAAGATAAATGTTCTGAATCCAAGTCCTTTTAGTCAAGGCTGTGTTGACTTTTTAGATATTTTGACTAAAAAAGAAGACTCTTACAAACACAAACTAGTCCTCTCTTCTCTTATTGTCACTCACCTCTGATCCTATTGGCTGCACGTTGCTCCTGCCGAGCTTATCTCCACCAATCAGCTTTGGCTCTGGCCCGTGTCAGACCATCTGTTGTGAGTCCAAATCTGCCTAAAGGACTTAACGCTGCAGAGTGAAGGAGAAGCCTATAACTTTACCTCCTACTCTCACTATAGTCTGTTTAAATATGGCTAAGATTTATCTAACTAAAGCTGTAATGGTCTCTAGATTAGCGTCTTATTGTATTTTTTTGGTATTTTGATGATTGAACTTCTGCATGTTGGAATTATAAAGCTTCATTTTTTTTCTAATGTCGACTTTTTAATGTAAAGAGCCGAGGTGGGTAGATTAACCTAATTTGCCTTTAAAAGTAGTTTTAGTCACTTTTATAAACTCTTTCTCAAGCAGTTGAATGAAAACTCAAATATAAAGTGCGTATGTCACGTTTTTGCAATTTTCCAGTTTTAATGTAATTTGGTAGAGTAACACCAGTTGTAGTTAGGGGCAGGTTTATGAAGAATTGTTTGAAAATATATTGAAAATAAGAGGAAGTAGAACAGAGTTAAACTGATGACTTCACACTGGAAACAAGGACATTTTATGTTTTCTGACACACTTTTACCACCATTTAGGCTTAAATTTGACTAAATGAGTGTGTTCTAATGTACAACTTTATAGCGTGATGTCATAATTTGTGAACAGGAAGTACATTTTTAACCCTAAAAAATGTCTAAACTGGGATGAATTAGTAAAATGTTTTGTAAAATCTTAATGACCAGTAGCCATTTGCATTTTACAAAATATTTAATTGTTTCAGCTAATTCTGCACAAGGAATGAATGGACCAGAAAGGACTCTTTACAAGTATTTTCAGATTGAAACTGGCCTAGCTGCAGCATGTTTTTGGTCATTTTGCTCACACAACATAGAGACAGTCAGCAACGCGTCACATTTGGGGGCGTGGCTTGATTCAATGATTAAAGATCCATAAGAATTCATCGAGAACTGCAACTGTCTCGCTCTTTTTGAGACTTTCCTGGCAATTTAAGAGTATTTTGTGCATTTCAAGTCCAGTCACAGCTATGTCTTACTGGATGTTGTTGAAGTGGTGTTGTTCTGTTGGATATATTTACAACTTGGGCCGTTGTATCGCTTTATTCTTCTCCATTTTTCGTATACAGTATCTATATTTGACTCAAAATATTTTCTTAAAGGTTGAACTACTCATTTCACTAAAACACAGTTAAGATTGTTAGATTTAAGAATTCACTAAACATTGCACAAAGTTCATCCAGTTTAGCCATTTTTCTAGGATTAAAAAAATTTAAGTTTTGATTCTGAGTAAAGCATACAGGGTTCGAAATTTCTTCTAGCCAATTTTTAAGAATAAAGACAAATCTATTGCTTGTTACAATTAGATTTAGATTTAAAAGGCGGAGCTTATTACAAAGAGGCGGGGCTTATCAGTTTTGCAAATTCAAACAGGAAGTCAATGGACCTGTTTATATTAATTTTTTTAGATCAATTTTCTCTTTGTAACAAACTAAATGTTAATTACTGATTTACAGATATAACTATGTACAATAAAATCACAACAGTTCTGTCTTCATTAAATGCCTGAACTATTCTCTGACATTGACCTTTGACCTCTCAGATGTCGATGCAAACGCTGCCTTTGGTCTTTATAAATCTTGGAGGTGAAATGCTGTACATTTTAGACCAGCGTCTGAAGAGCAACAACACGAGTGAAGACGGCTCGGACAGAGGTAAAATTCTTTGTCTTTCATAGAGCAGCTTGTAAAACTCACTCTTTCTGCACATTTTAGCTGTAAAATAATTTGATTTTCCTGCTCTTTGCTGCAGGGCTTTGGACGGATGGTGACAGAAAGAGAGGTAAAAACACTATGAACTTTGATGTTAACCAGAAGGAAAAATGTAAAGTTTGAATTGAAATGGAATTGTCAAAAGAAGTAAGTGCAAATGTTAAAAGTGAGTTTTAATTACAGTTTGCCAAAGCCAGGCTTAACCCTGTCGTACACTAAAGTACTATTCGCACAGCATGACATCTGTAAACTTAAATTTCCTCACGACGTCTGAGTTTTTTTTTTTTACAGGCATTTGCGCGGGAATTCGACATCTGTAATTTTCATGTTTTTACAGACTTTCCGGAAACGGCGACAGATGATTTATGACAACAACTTTTACTTAATTCATGAAAACTATCATAAATTCGTTTGTTTTAACGTGAATTAACGCCAGCTTACCAGAGCTGCGGCAGCGTCAATGTGGCTCATCGTCACATTGTTGTGATGCGTCGTTCAAAATCACAACCAACCATCAGATTTCTTATGAAACAGCCGTAGACTCTCTCTTTTAATCCATTTAGAGTGATAACGTCCAAACATCCAAACCTTGCCGCATTATGTCTAAACTTTTCTCTAAACATCCATCTTCTCGACTTTCCGTTGCAACCATGGAAGTATAATTATAACGACAACAGGGTTGTTGTACTTCCGGGTTTTTTATTTATTTATTTATTTATTTATTTATTTATTTATTTATTTATTTATTTATTTATTTATTTATTTTTTGTAATTTGAAATATCTTCAGCTTTTAATCATAGAAAACAATTTCATTTGAGAATGAACCATGGTGAATAGTAATAATACCTTTGTTTAAATCTGAAGGTAAAATAAGTCTCTAGAGTCATTATTAATTCATTTATAAACCGTTCACGGATTGAAACACATAGGCTACATAAACATGTAGCCTATGTCTTCTTCTTCAGATGTCTTCATGTAATTCTAAAGTCATACGACTTTAGAATTACATGAAGACATCTGAGTTTTGCAAATTACAGGAGGTAAATTCAAGGAAAACTTTATAGGCATTTTTACAGACATGGACGATTTGCACAAGACTAGAACTCAGACAACGTCCGTAATTATTACAATTTATATGAGGTCAACCCTCACTCTCTCGTCTGTGCAGTTCAGACTTTAAAAAAGCCAGACTCTAACTAACCTTTGCTCTCTTGTGCAGTTCTGACCGACATCGTGGAGACACTGTTCAGTAAAACCTTCATGGACGAACTGTTCAAACCTCAGCAGCTTTACTCTCACAGAACCATGAAAACTGTCCTGTCCCGACTGGCTCAGGGATCCATCATGAGACTCAACCCCGCTCTATGGACCGGGTAAGGAGAGGGTAAAGGGTAAGAAGACGGTAAGGGTAGTTTTGACTTTTTGTAGAAAAGAGAGAAGAAGAAAAGAGAGGCAAAGGAAAAGGTAAAAAGTGGGTATAAAGTTAAGGACAAAAGTTAAGGACAAACATATACCTTATATTTCGGAATGGTTTATGGTTCAGTGAAATCTCCGATGGTAGGTCGGATAGGTCGGTAGGTCGGACCTTTGCGTCTTTAGTCCACTCATTTGCATAATTGTGTCTTTGTTCTCTGCCCCAGCTGTACGAGTTGATGGTGATGGCCTTTAAGTACCAGGTTTTCCTCTGTCCTCGACCCAAAGACCTGCTGCTGATCACGTACAACCACCTGGACTCCATCCGAGACCTGATCCAGGACACTCCGGCGGTCCTGAACCAGATCCAAGAGACCCACGACGGGTTATAGAGGTACTGAGGACTAAACCAGAACTAAACCAGAAGAGAAAAGTAACTAACCTTAGACTAAACACGGAGGAGTTAAAAAACACAGACCTAACAAAGACTACATTTGGAAGACAACACCAGGACTAAATCAGACATAAAAGTTGATTCAACAGAGCCACAGAAGTCTACCAGGACAAAAGCAGAAAGTGCTTTTTCTTATGTTGCATATCGTTGTTGTTTGTGTGCACAGGTTTACACGTTTCTGCCGCCGGGAGAACTTCAGCTGCTCAGACAAACTTTACTGAACTTCTTTGAGGATTACCACGTCAGAGTGAGTACAGACTTTATTTCATTTGTGCAAAAATGTTACTGAGTTTTACCAGTGAAGCTAAACTGTCAATTATGATAGATTTTAACTAACAAATGAAGATTTGATTTCAGAAAAACAGGTTAAAGGAAAGTTTAAGTTTAAAAAGGTTAGCTTGAGTGAAGGTTAGTGTTAGGAATGGTTTACAATAAGGGTGACAAGGGCAAAAATCAGGATGTCCAAAATTCAAGCATTTTCATAATCTGAATGTCAAGTGTCCCAAATCATTCTAATGCTGAGTTACAATTCATAGATCCTGCACAGTGTGTAACACTACAAACCAGCTCACAGCTCCTCTCTCTGGACAGAAATACTAAAGTCTGACAATTTTGTCAGGACAAAAATCCTGATTTTGTGTGTCTTCTAAAAAACGTAAGCAAAATATGGAGAAATCTGTTGATTAACTGCAGTAGTTTCCTGATAAATCTGCATTGTTTAGTTCATCAGCTTTTTTGTCTAGTTCAGCTTGAGATTAGAACAACTAAAGACTGCATCTGTGAATGATATGATCAGGTATAGATTTGTCATTCACACAGTCTGGCTCCCCTCCAGTCACTATGTGTGTAGTGATGTGGTGTAAAAATAAAAGTAAAGCAAAGAAAGATAAAAAATACTTAAAGGTAAAAAATACCAAACAATTTCAAACAGCAAACTCATTGAAAGCATTGGTAAAGGAGGCGGGCTAGAGTGAGAGCAGCAGTGGAGACTGACAGCAGGTGTCTGCAATTAGTGCTCAGTTTGAGTGGAAATAACCTGATGTCACAGAGAGTTAAAATCATAGCCTTTGCAGTAGAAACCAGTTTAGACTGAAATCTTTGCTCAGTTTGCAAAAAACCAAAAATACTTAAAAAGAAATGCTATTAAAAATAACACAGTTTAACAACGAAAAAAAAAGTTGTTTTTGGGTTCAGCTTCTCTTTAAGAACAGAACTGTGAGTAAACGATTTGTTGCTTACCACTCTGTTTTAACTTGTTTTTGTCAGGTCTCCTTGTTCTTGAAGAGTCAGATCCAGAATCCAAATGGTCGTTTTGTTCTGGGCACGACTGGACCAGTGCCTCAGGGAGTCGAAGTGCCTGGACTCATCAGGTAAAGAGAAGATCACACATTGACCGTTACACCAATAATCACAATATTTAACTTTTTACAAACACTCTCCTCGGTTGTTTATAAATGTTTTTTTCTGGCCAAAATGTACATAAATGACACAATAGTTATGATTTGACTAATAATGATTGCATATTCAGTTTTCCATCCTTGTCACAGGGGCAGCCGTCTAAGCAATATCTGCAAACTTTCTTCAATCCAGACACTTACCCCATCGCCTCCTCCCAGTAGGTTATGCTGGTACCTTTTAACGTAGAGGAACAGTGGCTCTACTCAGATTTCTTACATAGATGAGAATTGGAACATAGATTAACAATAAATCAAGAGCTTTGCCTTTTGACACAGCTCCTCCTTCACCACAACGGTCTGGTACAGCGACCTCATCACTGCTGACGCTGCACCGATCCATCTCAATCTCACGCTCCATTCTTCCCTCAGTGTGAACAAGACTCTGAGACAGTTCAAAAAAAGAAATGTCCAAAAATGCTCATGAAATCTTAGTTTCAGTGACATCCAAAGGTGCTCATTGGTGATTGGGAACACATAATCACAAAGAAAAAACTGGACCCAAGGCACTCTTTATACAATAAAAGTTAAAAAAAAAAACTTTGGGCTACTTCATAGTTAAAATATTATTGATTAAAAACATTCTGATAAAGGTAGCACAAGACCCTGAGATACTTGAACTTCTCCACTTGAGGCAGGTCTCTCCACCACCTGAAAAGAGCAATGATATTCGTCCCAGCCACTTCACACTCATCTGCAAATGTTATTAAGTCTTTGACAGAGCGATCTTTCCTTTTTGTGTTTAACCATTTGTTTTACTGCAGAATGTTCGACTGCAGAGGGCGAGAGCTGCAGCGCTGTCAGTTTACATCGGGGGGCGACTACACCAGCTCCATCAGAGAGGGAAGTTTTGAGATCCACGGAGACAGAGTCCTCAAACTGGGATTAAACATGTAAGAAAAACTCTCCTCTTTCTCTACATCTACACGTCTGTCAGCCCTTTTACCAGAGCCGTCGTCAGACAATATGCTGTCCTGGGCAAGAGTGGGTTTGGGGCCCCCTATATATCAGATTGTTACAGTTACTTTGAAATATTTTTTTAACTGGACTTAGTCAAGCATTTGCTCATGTGCAAAATAAATTAGAGAAGTAAAAACCTGACACATCTGACATTATTTGTGGTTCACACGGAAAAAAATATTTTAATTCTCAGGTAGTGCGTGCTAGTTTTGTAGATGTTGTATATGCATCTTTCAACAGTAAAATGTGGAAAATGCTCATAATTTTTCTTCTTCAGTTTTCTCTTGCAATTTTTTTTTTTTTTTTATTTCTTCATTTATTTTACTGAAAATATTATTGATAAACCAAATGATCTTGACGCCCATCAAGTTAAATTCGTCGTATCTGTGGGGCCCACTTTTCCGCTTGGGGCCCTTTGCAATTGCCCAGTTTGTCTCCCCCATTACGACAGCCCTGCTTTTTACTCAAACATTCTACAAAATTTGTCCAAACATGACTTTTTTCACAGCTCAATTACCTGAGAACAAATCATTTAACAAACATACAGCCGTTTCATAACTTTTTGTTTTTTATTTGTCTTTTTCCAACTCAAAGCTACAGTGTGGTGAATCCTGAGGAGACGCACACTTCCAAAGCTCCGACCGTCAAGGTAATTTACCAAAATTATACAACACCTGAAAGTCCATGTATAGACCTGGTTCTGGATCGAGTTTAGTTCTGATTAGTTCCATTTTAGTCATAGTTAAATCCTACGGCTCACACCCATAAATACAAAACATTATTTTTTTTTAAGTAATCAGTTGCCAAGTTTTATCATCAATTAAAGACATATTTTCTAATTCTTTATTGTTATTTTGGGCTTTTTAATGACAAATAAATGATGATCATGCTTGTTTCATTCACTGCCTTAAGTTGGTGCACCTGATTTTCAAACCACAACATCAGAAATAATATCTAAATTATGTTTTGGCTTCAGTTTTGGAATTAAAGCTGCTTCTTACAGACGCAAAGTGAAAATAAAGGGGATCAACTAAGCACAGCCAATCAGAAAGCTGCTTTCAGTGTCTATGAGAAATATAATGGGTTATTATTAGACTCAGACAGAACACAGCAGTCTGATTTTGTGACAAGATGCCACTTCTGAAAGACACTCTCCGGTGGAAATGAGAAAGTTTAATTACTTATAAACAAAATGTTTGATACCTCAGCTTTAATGGAGGCCACATGGTCCAGGAGCTCCAAAGACCTTGAGCTTTTTCTTAAACAAAAAAATTAATAAAATTAAGAGAATTATCTAATTTTCAGACAGAGTCCAGACCAAATCCTCTGGCCAAAGAGGAGCTGAACCTTCTGTCACGACTCATGGGAACTCTCAAGTCCGAGTCCAAGTCCGAGTCCGGGTCTAAACCTGGTTCAGAGAAGAGTTTTAGGATCAGCCTGTTTCCCAGCGACCAAGAGGAGGATGAAGCGTATGTCTTCAATTGTTTAAAATATAAAAACAATGTTAAGTAATGTTATTTAAGCCAGTTCATTTATGGTGACAGATGTTTTGTTTTGTTTCCAGAGGAGCAGTAGGAGGCGCTGAAGAGTCGTGGAGTGGAGTGATCAATATTCAGGCCATGCAGGTAAACACACAGAGCCAGGCTGGCGCCACCTAGTGCCTCCACTTAATTTTATTTCAGCTACCGGGGGGGCACTGGTACTTGCTGGTCTAAAACAACCCAGATTAAAGATGCATCTATTATGTAAAAATAACCCAAATGTAATATATGGAGGGGGGCACCTTTTTGAAATTTTACATAGGGCACCCAGCTAGCAGTGGCCCTGTTCAGGTGAGTGAAAAAACAGCGAGAAGAACACTGTCTCGAGCTTCAGGAGCCAGACCGGTTCACACTTGATCCAAACATCTGCTCTAAATTTTTGTTGTTTTTATCAAAGAAGTTCTCCACGCAACTAGATGGACAGCATCTCCTTCTGCAGGGGGCATGCGTAGTAGCACGGAGTAGACCGATAATCCCTCTGTGTTCATCTCCTTTGACCTTGAGTCAAATAACTTTGAATATGATATTGTGGCTTTTAACTTGTACATTATTTTAACTTTAACAAAAAAATTAATCAACGCTGGTGAAGCAGCTTTTTTGTAATGTCACAGTTCCAAAAAATAGTGAACAATGACAGCAAAAAAATGAACATGTTCTGCCAAATCTTATCTTGTCTCATTCTCGTGAACCCAATCTCGTATTTTGTCTCATCTCACTCACACTACTTCCAAGTTTGCAAATTAACAGTTAGATGTTAATAAATAAACCCTAAAATAAAATCCTAAATCTGTATTTTGACATTGTATTTTTTGTGTATTTACCTCGGTTTCAAGATTATGTCCAAGCATTTTCTCCACGACATTTGCATTCTTCCTCAGGACGTGGAGGCGGCGTCAGAGCTGGCTCAGATCCTCGGACAGTTCACAGAAACAGAAGAAGAAGAATCGTCTGAAACTCAAAGCTGCACCAAAGGAGACGAGCTGCTGGCCCTCATGGACGAGCTCGGGTGAAGCAGAAATAAAATGTTCAAATGTGACAAAGGCCTACAGACAAGTGTGTGACATGAAGAGTGACAGTTGTATGAATGGATCACAGTTCAGGTGGAAAACCATTCAGAGCCTATAGGAAACAGGGGCGTTATACTGGGGGGGGTGAATGGTACTAGTTTCCCCAGGGCCCAGGGCAGAAAAGGGCCCTTAAAAACAGGTCATTCTTACTTGTGAGATAGATGGCTCCTCTAAACGGAGTGTTCCATCATTCCTTAAAACGTAACAAATGGACTTTAGCCACGAAAAAAAAAAAATATTACCAAATGTAATCGCTAGAAATATAATATTATTAACAAGATTTTGCAGATTTCAGTGAACAAACAGTCTCATATTCACATGGTTTTGTTATGGAATATTGTTAATATTTAAGTACATTTTTTTAATTTAGACAATTTTACAGCTTAAACAAGTTAAAATGTAAAAGAGTGTGCTTCCATTTTCTTTTTGTCTAAACACGGATGAAAAAATGTGAAAGTTAGCGCTATTAGACATTCAATTTGATCTGCTGAAGCATGGGGAAAAAAACTAAGATCAACACTATTATGTGTAGAATGTAGAAATTAAATAAACTATATGACAATTCTAGAACAAGAAAAACCCAAAGAAAAAAAAAATAACAAGAGCCAACTAAGTAATTAAAACACAAGATTATGTATTAGGGGCCCATGAACAAAATGTATACCTGGGGCCCAGAATTTGGTGCTACGCCCCTGCGAGAAAGGAAGTGTGAAGAATGTGACTTAAGGAATAAATATGTGACAAATATTTGTATAAATTCAGAAATAAACGTGTTTAATTGACTGAAAAATGTGTCTGATCATTGTTACTATACCCATGTGTATCATTGAGGTCCTCTTCTTTTTGTAGATTAACTTCTGCTTATTATGACTGCAGCAAATTGAGTATTTTATTTAAAAAAATGATTTTTTTTAAATATATTTTGTATTTTTTTTTTTTCTGCAAATCTGATAATGATGATTATGTAATGAGATACAATTATAATTAGTATAGTATATATAAGTGATATGTATTTGATATATTGTAGTAGATGCGCAAATAGTATGTTTGTATAGTGTTTATAGTATAGTATAGTTACTATTTATATTTACAATATAGTAAGAGTGTGTAAAAGTATATATAATAGTGATACAAATAATAGTAGTGTAGTAATAAATATTAAGTGCTACAAAGGTTTTATGTAATTTATAATTGGTATATTTTGTATAGTTTTTAAAAAAAAAACAAACAAAGCACAAATTACCATTAAATAAAGGCATACAGTTACGTCACCGTTTATATCATAAAAATATATGTAATATTGTTGCAGTTTGGAAATCAGTATTTTGTAATGTTAAACAGTTTGTTAACATTATAATTTATGCTTGCAGTTTGAAATCACATGGTTGCTACTTCTTTATGGATTCCCAGTGTGATGTCATCATTTATAATCAGGAAGTTTTTGTTAAATCTAAAAAAAACGTTCTAACACTATAAATCTTAACTGTTCTATGATAAGATAAAACATTACAATGAGGAAATTCTCTCAAATAAATATTATGATAAAAAAATGAAAAGTCTGAATGTTTGTAGAAATAAGTTTGACTAGTGAACTCTATTATGTATTATTGCACTTTTGTTCACGTGCCAGCAGGCGGCGGTGTTTGTCTCAGTTTGAAAGCGCTGGTCTTACGCACCGTACGACTACGTAAGATCCACGTCATCACGCTGCTCTTCCGGTTCGGTTTGGACTCGTGCTTCTTGCGGGAAAACTCGGCTTGTTTACATCTTTTCTCCGCTCATCTCTTCTCCTGATCCGGTACGAGCTTGTCTACGCTTTGTCACGTTTTAAAATCAGCAACAAAATCAGAATTTATCACTTAAAAAGAGACGTTAATGTGTATTTTAAAGAAACGTGGAATAGAACTAGTGAAAAGCTGACCACTCTGAGCAAATTCTCTCTCTCTGATGGAAGGCGTGGGATCATCTTATATAAATAAATAAATAATGCATGAATAAAGTTCATATAGACCTTCCCTTAGAAACAAATATAGCCGATATAACTAACACGTTTAAAAAAAACAAAAAAGCTTTTCTCTTGTATTCTCTTAAAAATCTAATCTTGACTGTATAATGTAGCTTGTTTGGGGCTCTTATAAGTTGCTTTTACAACACAACATTCAACAGGTTAGTTAATATAATGCACATGTTTGGCAATTAAAACCATAGTTTAAATTGGGATAGGCAGTTCAATCAAAAAAAAAAAAAAAAAATTCTTAGTTTGAAATAAAGGTTTTGTGTTTGAGATTTTGTCATATCAACTGTCAATTACAGTATTTGGTTGGGGCTTTAGATTTAAAAGATTAATAGCCAATCTTGTAAAACTACAAGTAAAACTTAAATGAGACCTATTGTAATTTTTCCGTATAGTTAACACCAAAATGATCTAACATTGACTTAGAAACTTCCTGTTCCAAACTGCAGAACTGATAAGCTCTGCCCCTTCTTTGTAAAATGTAGTTTTAATAAGCCACAGAATAAAAAAAATCTTAAATGTTTTGCTCCAATCCTATTTTAGTAGCATGTAAATACTGTGATGCACTGATCATGCTTTTTCTTTTCCGATACAGATTACAATACTTTGGCTTTAAGTATCTGTCGATACCCGATATCAACTGATACTAGTGCAAGGACTGAAATACCTTATTTTCTGATCAAACATAGGACATTGGGTCATGCAGTGTTTTGTAACTGTTATTTACAGTGCAAGTCACAACTTAACAACTTAATATGAATAAAATGTCAAACATTTTGAGATGTTTGGATCAACAACAGCCAGTAATTTAGTCTCATTATGTCCAAATAATGGCACATCAATTGTATCAGCTGCACCGATATCATGCGCGATACTCGATCCAGTATGATCGGATCTAGTAAATATGAAAAGTGTTTGGAATGGTAGGTGAAGCAGGATTTTCTGGCATGGAGCATCAGCTACAACAATCAGATTCTCAAACATGCAGGAATCCATTCAAATACACTTTGGTTAAACTAATGATGAGAGAACACTGCTGTAATTGGTAAAACTCAGAAAAGTGATTTACATAATAGGTCTCCAAACTAAAGTCTTGAGCTGTACTGTATATATTGTTGTTTCCTGGAATTGAAATTTTTTAACATTCTAAAATTTATTTTTTTTGGTAAAGCAACAAATGCAATCAAACCATGCAGTATGCACCATTTTAAGTGCCTATGACAGGTGAACTACTAACAAAAAACCAAACATACCAAATTCACAAAATTGAAAGCGTCTCAGTTTAGCCATTAGGTTAAAATGATACTGTCAAGATGCATACATCACAACCATTAAATGGCAAAACTCCAATAACAGTTTAACTCTTGAGACATAAAATACTAACAGCACGTCAATTGTTAAATTTATAGAATAAATATCATTAGAAAAGAAAATGTCTTGTCTCCTATTATGTCATCAGTTTAACCTCCTCTCCTGGTATTTTCCTTTTCTTACACTTGTTTATTCATGTAACTTATTTATTTTACAATTTACTCTAAATTAAATAAATAGACATTAGACCTACATACGCATCCTTTTCTCACTCTTTCCATCAGATCTGCTTCTCTTGCTCATGGATCCGAGCAGGACTCGGCTCGTCTCCTGCTTTCGGGGAGGTGTGCAGCTCCGTCCGAGAGCGCAGCATCGCGGAGAACAGCCTGGTGGTGCTGCTGCAGGGCGTCCAGGGTCACGTGACCACGGTGGAGCTGCGGGACGAGAGCACGGCCCGCGGCAGAGTGGTTAACGTGGACGCCTTCATGAATGTGAGGCTGAGCGACGTCGTGTTCAGGGACAGAAAGGGAGAGAGTCGAGCTGCAGGATCTGTTCATCACCGGGAGAAACGTCAGGTACGAAGGCACAGCAAACATGCACAAGAGAGACACAGGAGAGAAACTGGAGAGAAACAGGAGAGAACAAGAGAGACGCGAGAGAAACACAGGAGAGACACTGGAGAAACACAAGAGAGACGCGAGAGAAACACAGGAGAGAAACTGGAGAGACACTGGAGAGAGCTGCTGCAGAGAATTTTTAACAACAGATAATTTAGTCTGCAAAAACTCCTCCCAAGAATGATAACAGAACATAATGTGGCTAAATTCCTGCTAAAACATTGTAAATACGTAAGATAGCTGCAACAGTATTTGCAAATAGACATCATGTATGAAAAAAACATTTGTACAAATGTATATCTTTAAAATACTCTCACATCAACTAGATTTAGAAGAACGCTTCTAAACGCCTCCACTTTGTGACAGTGTTCTATCCAGACATGGCCTAGTCCAGCAGGATCTCCTAACTATCTACACCAGTGGTTCTCAACCTGGGGGTTGGGACCCCCAAGGGGGTCACAAAAGGATATCTAGGGGTCCCCTAGTGATATGTGAAATTTATTATTGATATCCTAAACATGGTTTGACACCCTTCAAATGCAGGATAAATGTCGATTCATATTTGCTGGCCTTCTTATTAGGCTTATGGCTTCAAAATAAAGGCAAACAATAAGGCTAAGGACTACATTATCACTTTGTGGGTAACTTACATTTTGTTCCTTATTTGAGGGTCGCGACTGCAAAAGGTTGAGAACCACTGATCTACACTACACTGCTGAGGCCATGTCTGGAGTACAGAAGTGTCCTCCTGGTGGGCTGTAATAAGGGCCAGGCTGCAGCTGGAGAGGGTGCAAAAGAGAGCCTTCAAGATCTTCTCCAGGGAGCTTCCATCAGTGCAGAGCAGGAGAGAGCAGACTGCAATGCTTTTGGTCACACAGATGCAGAGCACGAGCTGCTCCCTAAGACCAGAATCGAGAGCTCTCAGAGACAGCAGAGGAATGGGGACAATATCTCAGACTAAACAGTCTGTACTGCCAACAGCAGTTAGACTGTATAATATGAAATGAACTATAAGTGTTTTTATAACTTTTTATGTAAACTAAGCAAGAATTCAGTTTTTAAACTGCAAGCATGAATTTAATAATTCAATTCTTTAAAGTGAAGTTAAACACTAATGCCCCAGACACTCAAGTATTTTGAAACAGTGGCACAATCAGGCTTCATGCTCACACCTATTTCAGCAGATCAGATTTTGCAACACAACAGCAGCCAAATCTGCTCTGCAACCCAAAATACCCAGCCCAGAGAAGCTGTTTTCAGCCCAAAATATGTAGAAAATATGGTTGATGCATCATTATTAAGACTACAACAGCACTACATTTCATTATCACAAACTGATGGAACATCTGAAGGAAAACTGCCTCTGATTGACAGATCCTTTCAAAAACTCTTGCGTCTGACTTAACCAGCTCACAGAGAAGGTGAAGGCAAACATAAAGCACACTGTTGCTTGTGTAGTCTGTTCTATGAGCCGTGCTTTGCTGTTGACTTTTTATAGAGAGTGTTATATATTCTATTCTCATTAATAATTCTAATTTTATATTTTCTCCATGGCCTCTGCTTCCCGGAACACCTCATGTCAGTCTTCTTTAGGTGTTCTTCTGGGTTGTTTGAATTTGTTTAAATAAATGTAGTCCAGTGTTAAGTTATTACTTTTATAACTTGCTCAAATTGTTTAGCCAATTAATTAAAATGACATATCTAAACAGGTACGTCCACATCCCAGACCACATGGACATCCTCCAGACCATCCAGAACCAGATCAGACGCATCCACAGAGTCCGCAACTTTGGGAAGGAAGGAGGAGGACGCAAGGAGTTCAGCAAGAGCAAGAAATGAGAGAATCAGCTCAAAGGACACGGAACGTACAGAGACTTTACACAAGGACAGCACTAAACCGACTCTGGAGCTGGTGGGATCTCTGGGATGATTTGTGTTGTAGTTTGGGACAAAGACTTTTCCTGTTGAATTTGAAGGAAGAAATTGATCACATAATTCCTCTTCATCACTGATTTTATTTTTTTTTGGAGCATCAGTCATGACCAGTGTGTGAGTCTCAGGGATCATCTCAGTGATCTTGTGTTGATCAGTCTCTTTACCTGAAGGTTTGGTGCACTTGGTGGAGCAATAGATACAAAAAGTAGACGTAAAAGAACAGTCCTTCTCATTGTTACCTGGTGTCACAATCAGGTCCAAGAGGAGACGCTTCATAGTCAGGTCCAGGTCTAGAGCTATCGTAGTTTTCTCATGTTTCCATAGATTCCAGATTTCTATACAGGTCACGTCGACATGAACTCACAATGTTCTAGAGCTCCTATAGTTCCTATTAATTGTGTAGAATTTGATTTTGTCAAAACACCAGATGGTAGACAAGAGCCTTTTTCTATTTTGTACTTTGCCAAGAAAATCGAAAAGATGATTTTACTCATTTGGCGATTTGACCCACTTTGACTGTTTATATTACAACTAATAACCGGGCATCACTTTATTAAACGACATCTTAAAGTGTTTCTGACAGTTTTTTGTTTTGTTTTATTTGGAACATTATCACCCATTGTGAAGATGAATAACAGTTTACATAATCAAGAACAAGTTTTAAGAAAAGATTTAAATTATGTTGAAAATAACAGAAAGTAGCTGAGTTCTACAATGATGACATCGCACTATGGAAGACATTAAATGTTACATTTAAGCATTATAAAATATTACATACATCTGTGTCTTTTCTGTGGGTTTTGGCTAGGGATGCACCGATCCGATACCGGGATCGGATATCGGTGCCGATCCAGGAAATTTTGCTGGATCGGGTATCGGCTCCATGATATCGGTTCAGTCGATATCCTAGTTCTGCCTTTAATTGGACATAATGAGACTAATTTACTGGCTGTTCTGGATGTTGATCAAGAACATTTCATAATGTTTGACATTTTGTTCATATTAAGCCGTTAAGATGTGATTTGCTCTATAAATAATAGTTAACATTATACCAAATGTCATATGGTAAAGTAGCTATTTCAGTCCTTACACTGGTATCGGTCAATATCAGGTATCGGCAGATACTTAAAGCCAAAGCATCAGAATCAGTATCGGAACAGAAAAAGCTGGATCGTGCATCCCTGTTTTGGCTCACATTTACAATATAGTTGCTAAGCAACTCTATGTGGACAATTTATAACTACAAACTTCATAAATTTAGCCAATTAAGTAAAAACAAGCGAAATGTTTGATGAAATCTCAAATACAATCATGTTCACTGTGTTTTACTGAAAATATGGTTTAACGTGTCAAACTCACCTGGGCATCCTGGTGTAACTACAAGGGCAATAACACACGTGAAAGGGCACAACATGGTTGCTAGGCAAACTCCTAGCATGATGTCATCATTTATTATCAGGAAGTAAAACTTTAATCCTCAACAAATAGTTAAAATGGAACGAAACTTAAATGTTGTGAAAAATCTTGAATATAACTGTTTTTGGAAATGAGTATCCCAACTAGTTATAGGCATTTTAATTTGCTTTAACAAAGTATAAATTATTCATGAACAAGTCAATCAATCAATCAATCAATCAATTTATTTTTGTATAGCCCAAAATCACAACAACAGTCGTCTCTGAGGACTTCCCAAGATTATTAATTTTAGCAAATATGAATAATAGGAAATCAAAATAAAACAATACATATTCAATAAAACATACACATTCAATGAAACATTTGATCAAGCAGATTATTAGTAGAGCAGATGAATGATTGTCCAGAACATCCCCTGTCCTTAGACCCTCCTTCTCGGCAAGGAAAAACTCAAAAAAACCCTAAGGGAAAAAGAGAAACCTCGAGGAGAACCACAGTGAAGAAGGGTTCCACTCCCATGGACGGACAGGCTGTAGATGTAACTAAGACTAAAGTTATAGAGTTTATGTTTGTGGAGCCAGAGTCCATAAGCAGAGGGAAACGACTCGTCTAGCAGGACCAGGACAGGCCAATCCTGGAGAGGAAGGTGGGGCGGAGGTCCAAGCATCAGTGGTCCGGCCCACGTCACTGGAACAGCAGCATCTGAAACAGTTACACTCCCCGAGAGGGGAGTGGGACAGGGGACAACGAGTGAATAGCAAAGAACAGACTAGAGATGAACTGTAGTTTATTATTCTTTACAAGAAAGGCAGAAGTGAGAGGATAGTGCTCAAGTTGCCATACTTTCCCCAGTATAATTGCTCCTAGGGCAGCCTGACTAGAACTATGGGTTTAGAGTCTGTTCCTAACTGACCTGATCATAAGCTAATCCGAAGAGGAACGTTTTGAGCCTAATCTTAAATGTAGAGACTGTGTCAGCGTCTTTGACATGAGCAGGGAGCTGATTCCATAGCCAGGGGGCTTGATAGCTAAAAGCTCTGCCTCCTATTGTGCTTTTAGAGACTCTAGGAACCACCAGAAGTCCAGCATCTTGAGAGCGAAGTGGACGGTTAGGATGATAAGGAATTATTTCATCTTTGATATAAGAAGGGGCCAAGTCATTTAAAGCTTTATAGGTTAGAAGAAGAATTTTAAATTTGACTCTAGACTCAACAGGAAGCCAGTGAAGATCTTTTAGTACTGGGGTAATGTGTTCTCGTTTTTTAGTACCTGTTAGTACTCTTGCTGCTGCATTTTGAACTAATTGAAAACTTTTTATTGAGCTTTTAGGACACGCTGCAAGCAGGGAGTTACAGTAGTCTAACCTCGACGTGACAAAGGCATGGATTAGTTTTTCAGCATCATTTTTAGGCAGTAGATTTCTAATTTTGGCAATATTTCGCAAGTGAAAATAGGCAGTTTTGCACGCTTGACTAATATGTGCTTTGAATGAGAGCTCTTGGTCAAATAAGACTCCAAGGTTTCTTACAGTCGAGCTGGAGGCTACACTGACATTGTCCAGTGTGATTATCTGCTCAGTTAGAGAGTCGCGCAGATGTTTAGGGCCGAGTAAAATCACTTCTGTTTTATCAGGATTAAGGAGTAGGTAGTTAAGGCTCATCCAGGTTTTTATATCCTTCACACAGGCACTGAGTCTTTCTATTTGACCAGTCTGATCTGGTTTCATTGATAAGTACAGCTGAGTGTCATCTGCATAACAGTGGAAGTCAATGCCATGCTTTTTGATAATGTTACCTAGCGGCAGCATATAGAGAGTAAAAAGAATTGGACCAAGTACAGAGCCCTGTGGCACACCGCAGGTTAATTTAGAACATTGTGAGGAGCTTTGGTTTACATTAACAAACTGATACCTATCGGTTAAATAGGATTTAAACCAGCTCAGAGCAGTTCCTCTGACACCTACATCACATTCTAATCTCTGCAGTAAAATATTGTGATCAATCGTATCAAACGCTGCGCTGAGATCCAGCAGAACCAGGATTGAGATCAGTCCGTTGTCAGCAGCTAATAACAAATCATTTGTGACTTTAAGGAGAGCTGTTTCCGTACTATGATGAGCTCTAAAACCAGACTGGAATGTTTCAAATAAATTATTCTCCTGTAGGTGGCGACAGAGCTGTTTAACTACAACTCTCTCAAGTATTTTGGAAATAAAGGGAAGATTTGAAATAGGTCTATAATTGGCTAAAACTTCAGGATCAAGGTTTGGCTTTTTCAAAAGAGGTTTAATTACAGCATATTTAAAAGACTGTGGAACATATCCACTTTTTAATGAGGTATTTATTATACTAAGAATAGGATCTAACATCAGAGGGAGAATGTCTTTGAGAAGCCTACTTGGGATTGGGTCTAAAATACAAGTTGAGGTTTTAGAAGACTTAAAAGCTGAAATTAAATCTGCTTTACTAAGAGAAACAAAGTTGTCTAATATTACAGGTGGATCTAAATGAGACCCTACTTTTACAGCTTGGATTTGTTCATTGCTAGTAGCAGGAGTGATTTCATCTATTTTATCTCTAATATTGATTATTTTATTATTAAAAAATGTCAAAAAATCATCAGAACTGAGAGTAACTGGGATTGATGGTTCTACTGCACTGTGGCAGTTGGTCAGCCTGGCTACAGTGTTAAATAGAAACCTAGGATTATTTTTATTTACTTCTATTAGATTTGAATAGTATCTGGTTTGAGCCGTGCGCAGAGCCTGTTTATAAGACAGAAGGCAAGTTTTCCATGCTTCTAGGGATTGCTCTGAATGGCATTTACGATACGGTCGTTCTAATTTCCTAACCTTTTGTTTAAGTGCACGCAGTTCTTCATTATACCATGGAGAAGATTGCCTTGGCCTAACGGACTTATGTTTTAAGGGAGCAACAGTATCAAGAGCAGTTTTCAAGGAGTCCATGGTTTTGTCAACAAATTGGTCACTTATATTGGGATTAAGCTTATCCTCATCTGGGTCACATGACATGTCACTGAATATTGGCCCTATTATTTCTTTAAATTTTATAACTGTTTTTTCAGATATTGTTCTTTTTGTTATTATTTTATTCTGAGGAGCAGAGAAATCTTTTAGAGTAAACTGAAAAGTAATTAGAAAATGATCTGATAGTACTGGGTTTTCAGGGAGGACATTTAGATCACTGATCTCTAAACCATATGTGAGTACAAGATCTAAAGTGTGCTTGTGACAGTGTGTTGGTTTATTTACATTCTGGGTGAAACCAATGTCATTTAGAAGAGCGCTGAAAGCTTTACTTAGGCAATCATCGTTCAGGTCTAATTTAATATTGAAGTCTCCGAGTATAATTATTTTGTCCCAGTCTAATACTAGGCCTGATATAAAGTTTGAAAATTCGGTTAGAAACTCAGAATAAGGACCAGGAGGTCGATAAATTATTATAAATAACACACCCTTTTGTTTTTTCCACTTGGGGCAGGTTATAGATAGTGTGAGGCTTTCAAAGGAGTTAGATGCATTATTTGTTTTTGGGCAGAGAAGTAAGCTAGAGTGAGCGATAGCTGCCACACCTCCACCTCGGCCTGTGCTCCTAGCAGTCTGAAAGTTATAGTGACTTGGAGGTGTGGACTCATTTAATCTTACATAGTCATCGGGTTGAAGCCATGTTTCAGTCAAAGCTAAAATATCAATATTGTGATCAGTAATCAATTCATTAACTAAAAGGGATTTAGAGGAAATTGACCTAATGTTTAGCAATCCGCATTTTACAAACTTATTTACTGATTTACTAGTATCACGCATTGGTATTTTTATTAAGTTTTGTGGTCTAACACCTGAGTTGGCTTTTTTGGCGGTACATGTTTTGTTTTTACGAGGGACACACACAGTCTCTATCTGTCTAGGTTCTGAACACTTGATTTGTGACAGTGCAGGCGAGAGCCCAGCACCAGTAACAGAACAGTGCTTTACACAGCTGTTCTGCGCCTGGAACTCATGTTTACTCTGTCAATTTAGGCGACTAAGGCTATCGGCCAAATTCCTAACTAAAAGGGATGTGCCAGCCGAAGTCGGATGGACACGGTCCCTGCGAATGAGCCCAGGCTTCCCCTCAAACGCCCTCCAATTGTCAACAAAGACTACGTTGTTTTCAGGACACCACCTAGACAACCAGCGGTTAAATGCTGACTGCCGGCTGTACAGTTCAGCATTGACCAGATTGGGGAGAGGGCCAGAAAATATTACGGTCTCCGACATCGACTGTGCCAATTCACACACAGCAGCTACCTGTATTTTGAGAACCTCTGATTGTCTCCGCCGGGCGTCGTTACCGCCTGCGTGAATCACGACTCGACGGAATCGCTGTCTGCTCTGTTTTAAAAGCCTAAGGTTTCCTTCGATGTCTCCCATTCTGGCCCCCGGATAACACCTAACTGATGCCGCTGGCAGCTCCACGTCTCTAACTATTGAACTGCCAATGACTAGCGTGTCTCTTGTCCAAGTTGCGGGTGTGCGGCCGCTGAGGGGTTCAAACCTATTGTTGACGTGGAGCTCCTGGTGGACTAAGGGCTTGCGTTTAGCACTGTGCTTCTTCCGTACTGTCACAAATCGACCCTGGTCTTCTCCGGGCTGCACGGGGACTGGGGAGCTAGGCTCGCTAATGCTAACCCTATCTTTAACGCGGTCAGCGGGGCCTACAACAACCTGACTGTAGCTAGGCTTTAGCACCTCCAATGAGCGGATCCGCGTTTCTAACTCCGTAACCCTTGCATCCAGGGCTATCACTACACTACACTTCACGCAGCTAGACCTGTCGTCAGTAAAGATGCAAGGGTTCTGACTCCACATATGACAACTTGGGCAGGACAGCGCGAAAGGGGGAGAAGACGGTCCAGCCATGATGCTAACTAGCTAGGCTAGCTCAAGCTGGAGCGGGTGAAACAGGGTTGTAAATCCACAAACTAGCAACAAATGCAAGTTAGATGTAACTTTGGATGGTCAGTGGACTAAGCGACCAACGCTGTTGTGTAGTAGGACAATAAATTTAGAACAGATTTGTGGATTTGAGGCAAGAGAGCAGAGACAACTACTAGCACACAACTCGAAGCCAGAAGCAACTCACCGGATGTGTCGTCAGTCCTCCCAACAAGTGATCAGTTGGATCATGGATGAGTTTATTAAGGCTTAGTAACTACCCAATTAAAGTGGCAACGTGTAACTTTCTGGAGGTGAAAAGTCAGCTGCACAATTTAGTACAAATAGAAAGATAAAATCATTTTTATTGGGAATAAATTTGTTTTATACCATAATGTCAATAAAGAAGAGCCCCGCCGCACTCTCCCCGGACTCTTCTTTATTGCATATTTGGACGAGCACTACTTTATATAATACCATAATGTCACAAAATAGAGCTATACAAGCAGCTTTCCTATGAAAACAAGCAGAAGTAGGCCCTCCTCTTGGCCAAAAATAGTTCATTTGTGACCATAAAACCCCGCTCAGAGTAAACTAACACATTTCAGGGTTCCCACGCGTTCTGGAAAACCTGGAAAATCTGGAAAATGATTAGCTCAATTTCCAGTCATGGAAAACACATGGAAAATGAGAAAAACAGCCAAATGTCATGGAAAATATAATGTTTTTCTGGAAAATTATTTGGCTCAATAATAAAATGTATAACAGTGAGCAAACAAATAAACTAGATTTTTGCAATGTACAAACATAGTAATAATAATAAAAATGCCTTGTACTCATGTAAACTGCTAAAAAGTATAGGATTTACAAACCCAGATTGCAAAAACGTAC
Source organism: Mugilogobius chulae (assembly GCA_038363315.1). Lineage (NCBI taxonomy): Eukaryota > Metazoa > Chordata > Actinopteri > Gobiiformes > Gobiidae > Mugilogobius > Mugilogobius chulae. The sequence goes on from CM076408.1 coordinate 34,019,493, forward strand.
ATCCAAAATTTAATTTATCATTTTTTCACTTGGCTGTTTATCCAAATGTTTTAATTGGAGGCATACATTTTTACAAAATAGGCTCAACAGTAGTTTGATTTTAGTCAAAGGCCTGAGGTAAAAAGTGTCAAAAACCATGATTTTTTTCTCATGCATGTTCTTCAGCCACTGGAAATCTGTAAAATGCATCAGGTTGCACCAAAATTGACTTAATTTTTCAAAAACCTCAGGGGTAGGACCCCCAGACCCCCATTCATGTTTTTTCCCTTGCACCACTGCAAAAAGACTGTAACTGTGATGCTCATGAAACCCCTAAAATAGGACTATCAAAGCGAACTGCAGCTTTGCAAATCACCCCGTCTGACAAAATCACATTTTGACTGAGAACTGGCCACACGACGGTTTTATACTCTTTGATTGTCATAAATGTGGACTATTGGGCTGTCACAAACTTGGCAAAATAGGCTAAATTTTGGTAATGTAGATGTCGTGATTACATAAAATCCTTGTTGCAAATGTCCTGGAAATGTCCTGGAAAATGTTCTTGGATATGAGTGGGAACCCTGATTCTTTATCATTTATTTAGTGCCCTAAAGACATCTAATCTAGAAAAACATTCCTCTCTTTAAGTAAAATTGTACCTAGTTGAATAAACGTGTTCATTCATTAGCGCGTGTTCAAACAGAACCATAAATATATCAATGAGTGGAAAAAACTGCTTCATTTGAATTTCATAATGTTCTCTCTCACACTCAGGCCCAGTTCAGCGGCTGCATTCCTCTCGTGTCTCTGCTGCGACGCACAGAGCCACTGTTGTGTCAAAACTGGAAAAAGTGACCGTCCAAGAGAAGGAGTGGACTTTTGGAAACCGTGGCCACAAACCGAGGCAGAGACAATCACAAAGGCAGAGTTAAAGTCACAGAAAACATCTCACCACAAACACGTCGCTGCAGGCCGGAGAAAGAGGCAGAGGTCGTGGGTTAAACTCCGGATCGCCGAGGAAATTAAACTCAGGAGAGGCCATTGTGGAAGCCATTGTGTTGTTCTTAAATGAAATAAAACAGAGAATGTGAGGTATGTTTTTCCATCAGGTCGTGAAAAGGACAGAGATGGAACAATAACACGACACAGCAGGTCAAAAACAGCATTCACACCCAGAACACAGACGTCATGTGTGGGACGAGAATTCAATCAGACGAGTTAAACAAAAAACACTGCAGGTGAAGAATGATGGAGTTTACTCACCTAAATGTAAGAAGCACTGTTTAAGATAGATAGATAGCTAGATAGCTAGATAGCTAGATAGATAGATAGATAGATAGATAGATAGATAGATAGATAGATAGATAGATAGATAGATAGATTTATCTGAATAGCACAATTCATACACAAAGCAATTCAAAGTGCTTTACAAGGCAGGAAAATATGCATCAGAATTACAATACAAAATTATTAAAAACATATAAATAATCAGCATAAAATTTACTTAAAAGAAGAAAAGAAATAAAGAGTGCAGACAAAGCATTTCAGTCATATGCACAGATAAAAAGACATGTTTTCAGCCTAGATTTAAACATTGTCACAGTGGAGGCCTGTCTTACATCATCTGGAAGACTGTTCCAGGTCTTAGCTGCATAAAACTGAAACGCTGATTCTCCATGTTTAGTCCTGACTCTGGGCACCAGCAGGAGGCCGGTCCCTGAGGTCCTCAGAGTGCGAGATGGTTCATAACGCACTAACATGTCAGAGATGTACTTTGGTGCTAGTCCATGGAGAGACTTAAACACAAGCAGAGCTGTTTTAAAGTCTATTCTCTGAGCCACTGGAAGCCAGTGCAAAGACCTAAGCACAGGACTAATGTGATCGTACTTCCTGGTTCTGGTCAGGACTCGAGCAGCAGCGTTCTGGATGTACTGCAGCTGTTTTACAGCTCGTTTGGATAGGCCGGTGAGCAGGCCGTTACAATAGTCTAACCTACTGGAGACAAATGCATGGATAAGTCTCTCCAAGTCGGGCTTTGACACTATACTTTTGATTTTGGCAATGTTTTTTAGATGGTAGAAAGCTGCTGATGTTATTGACTTAATGTGGCTGTTAAAGTTCAAGTCTGAGTCCATTATTACCCCCAGATTTCTAACTTGACTTGAAGGTTTCAGAGAGACTGAAGATGACCACTGACACTTTCTCTGTGTTTCTATGGGCCAAAGATGATAACCTCAGTCTTGTCTGAGTTTAGCTGGAGAAAGTTGTTTTGCATCCACACACTGATCTGTTGGATGCATGTTGCATGTTCCTCCCTGTGTCTGGGTCGTTTCCTTCGGGTACTCTGGTTTCCCCACCAACCAATAACATGCAGGTTAGGGAACGCTTGGTGTTGGTTGGAGGTTGAGTCCCCAAGTGTTTAGGCAGCTCGTTTCTGCTGAGCTGCTCCAGGGCTGCTTACTGTCACTAAGTGAGGAGGGGTTACTTTGTGAAGCACTTTGGAAGACATCTGTCTGTGGAAATGTGCTATATAAATAAAATTATTCATTCATTCACATTTGGTTGAAGCCACGAGGCGACATTTTCTTTGGTAAATCCTAATCTACTTCAAGCTCCAGCCCTAAATTTACCCATTTAGTAACTTGAAGCCTAAACTTACCCATTAAACTCAAAGAAAATGTCCCCACATGACTTTGACCAAAATTTGTGGTTATTTTTGTGACATATTGACCTAAAAATGGTGTGAAAACGTTATTGTACATTTTTAACATTTAGTTGTAAATCTGCGTTTTCTTCAGAGACTGTGTTGCTTGAGACTTGCAAAACCATGACGCTACAATGTGGTGACAAAAGTACAAACATTTTAAGTAAACTTACATTTAATTTACCTGGGTAAATGTACAGTTACTTGTCTGAAAATGATACTTGCCATCTCTGACCATTGGAACATCACTTTAGTTGACATGATCTGCTGCAACTTTATGATAACTTTGGATGGACGATGCCTTTTGTCTGGATGAGCTGGAGGAGGTGTGTGTGGACAAGCAGCTTGAGCCTCTCTGCTCAGACTGCTGCCTCCACGACTCTGGATAAAGCAAAAAAGAAAATGGAATGGAATAGAATGGAACTTTCCTTATGCTTGTCGTCATCAGAAGTAAACTTAGAAAGAGTGTTTTTCAAATCATATTCGAAGCTTCTTTTTTAAACTTGTCCTCCGCCAATTAACATTTTTGTGGCAGTAACATTGTCTAAAACAGTCTAGTAAACCCGTGCTTTTATTGTTGTCTAAAATAATCGCGGACAAATGCAGCGAGTCGTCTGTGAGTTTGTGAGAAGTGTTGTTTTCGCCGGTTTAATGAGTGTTTGTGTGAGCCGGACACTGGTCGGAGCTGCAAAAACCACTAAATGCACGCTTCGGCTCAGAGAGAAAACATGATTCAGAGCCACAGAAGCTGCTCAGAATAGTCCAGAGTCCAGGGCCGTGTGCAAAAACAGGCCACGAAAACAATACTTTAGAGACGACTGCACCTGCTCAACTCAGAGAAAGGGACATGTAACGTTTATTAATGCTCATACATGGACCTAAACAAAGACTTTTTATGGACAACATCAAATTTAGGACCCTCCTGTTGGCGTCAGACTCAGGACGTTTTATAATTATGGTAATCCCTGGTCTAAAACTCAAACTAAAGCAAATGTCTAGAGTCTTTGTGTCTCTGACGTTTTAGCGTCCTAGACTTAGGGGCCTGAATGAAACTAGATTTGGCAGATTTGGGCTTTTAACCATTCATCTGCAAAAGCTGAAGGTTAATGAGGTAAAAAAAAAAAAATTAGTTCTAGGACCTAAAAGCGGGACTAAATCTAGACTCAGACTGTACTAAAGCTGGATTGAAACTGGATTGTAACTGGACTAAGACTGGGATAAAACTGCAGTTAAATTGAACATAGACTGGACTAAAGATGGATTAAAACCGTGTTGAAACTGGATTAAAATTAGACTAAGACTGGCCTAAAACACGACTATGACTTAACTGAGGTGGTGAGTTCTAGAACTTAAAATTACTCCAAAACTTCAGGCAGAGCCTTTACAAAAATCTTATTAAAATTTTGGGATTTTGGGGTATTTATTTATTTGGGGGTGCACGGTAGCAGAGTGGTTAGAGCTCTGGCTTCTCAATAAGGAGGTCGTGGGTTCGACTCCCGGGTCGGACCATATCAACATCTCACGATCTCTCTGGGTGGAGTTTGCATGTTCTCCCCGTGTCACCGTGGGTTTTCTCTGTTTCCTTCTGTTGCACCCCTGAAACAGGGAGAAATAATCACGACAGTGATATTTGTGTGGTTTCTCTCTTGCAGGAGTTTAATGCAATCAATTATATGTAACAGTATTTAACAAAGTTCACTTTTTACACTGTTCAGATGTCAATTGTTGGAACATAAGCTTGAAACTGAACAAAATAATGTCTCTTCCTGGGTATAAACATGTTCTAAGTAAAATAAATGACAACAGGATACTTTTCTAGCTTCTTAACATTAGCACCACGTTGCTGTTGCAAGCATAAAATGGCGGACGCAAGTTCACAGACACGAAAAATAGCATGTCTTAACTACACAGATAAACTACATTAAACGTTTTCTTAGCTCACTTTAACAACAGTATCTGACAGATAAATGGCTAAACTGTTCACAGAGTTTACATTTATAGCATATTTGCAACCTTTACCTGAAACAGGGAGAAATAATCACGACAGTGATATTTGTGTGGTTTCTCTCTTGCAGGAGTTTAATGCAATGAAGAGAAAACCGCGAATATTCCCCCTAGTGGTGGTGAAAGGCAAAACTAGTGGATAAAACAAAAAGATCAGGCTTACTAGCTGATTACCGACCATATGATCACGCATTTCTCAGAATGAAATGGTCTAAATATTTATGTAACATGAAATAAAAATGTTTTTAGCGACTTTTAACCATATTTATACTGCTTTTAAAGACTTATATAAAATATGTATTTATTGCAAACCTTTTTAATGTATTTAACTATTTTCTTCTTAGCATGTAATCACTTTATGAATTGCCATAGCCATAAAACAAAGTTACTGAGGTGTATAGTATTCTAACCTACCACACTCTCCCCCACTTGAAAAATGTCGTCCCGACATTATACCAAACTAATAATCTTCTTAACAGTCCATGTTCACTCAGTAGTCCTTTAACTTAGAAGCAAACCATATTACTCGTATCTGTGGACTTAAACCACTTCTTCACCACAGTCCAGATCCGAAGACTATAAAGTCTATAACAAGTCTATGTGAATCTTCACATACTTCACAGTCTATTCTGTGTTTATAATCCAAAACAGTTATGATGACAGTCTATGCAGTTCTTAAGTCATCTCTGGGAGTATCAACTTATGCTTGTCCATACATACCAAATGGCTGAGTGTAGTATGGCTGCAGAGCTGGAAACCATGGGACCAAACCTGGATACACAGGAAGCAGTGGCGGCGCAGGCTGGACACTGTAGCAGGATGGGGTTCCCAGGTGGTCGTAGGTCATCCGTCTCGGTGGGTGTCTCTCTCGTTGTGGTCGCTGGGGTGTCGGCTCCTCGGGTCCCTCGGGTGCAGCAGGCGATGGAGGGGCTGGTGGATCACCGGCAGCTGAATCTGTGTCCTCACGAGCGACGTCCTCATCGGCAGGATCAGGTGCATCCAGTAGGTCACCACCAGGGGGCTCTGGTGGTACAGCAGGAGCTGTGCTGGAGGCTGATGTCTTACTGCTGCAGGCTCTGTCCTCATTTCAGGAAGATCTGATTGCTGGAGCACAGGTTGGGTGGCACATAGTAAAAGCTATACTCATCACCACTTTCGTCCTCCGCATCAGACACTTGAACACCTCGTGCAGGTTTTTCTTTCTTTTTCTGTTTTACAGTATTGTCTTTTTCTGGGGCTTGTTCAAAAGGTAAGTGGTCACATGACATGAGTAAGTTTCTGTGTAGCACTCTAGAGCGTCCTTTGCCTCTCTCTGGTCTCACTTCATAGATCGGGAGGTCAGGCCCCATTTGTCTAACTACTGTATGAATAATGTCTTCCCAATAGTCTCTTAGTTTTCCTGGGCCTCCCCTTGGTGTCAGATTTTTGACCAGAACTCTCTCGCCAGGCTGTAACACAGAACTTCTCACTTTTGAATCATAATGTCTTTTGCTCTTTTCAGCTGCTTTCTTTGCGTTCTCATTTGCTATCACATAGGCTTCTTCCATGCCTTTTTCCACTTTTCAACATAGTCCCTGTAGTCACTAAACTGTGAATCTGAATACAGTCCAAAGAGCAAGTCTACTGGTAACCTGGGTGACCGTCCAAACAGTAGAAAAAATGGGGAATAACCAGTCACTTCACAGCGTGTACAGTTGTATGAGTACATCAGCTTGTTAATAGATTCTTTCCAGTTTGACTTCTGTGTCTCAGTTAGTGTCTTAAGCATTTGTAACAAAGTTCTGTTCATTCGTTCAACTTGACCGTTCCCCATCGGATGATAGGGTGTTGTTCTCGAGCCGGCCATGCCACTGAGTTTCTTGAGCTGAGTGAATAACTGATTCTCAAATTCACCGCCTTGGTCATGGTGAATACGACAAGGAAAGCCAAATTTGAGGGCATAGTCATTGAATATGAGGTTCGCTGCAGTTTTCCCTGACTTTGAGGTGGTGGCATAGGCTTGTGCAAAGCGTGTGAAGTGATCAACTATCACTAAGATATATTCATAACCACCTTTGCATTTGTCAAGATGGAGAAAGTCTATGCACACAAGTTCAAAAGGCTGTGTCGTTACAATGTTGGTCAAAGGGGCTCTTGTGTCACGACTGGGCTTTTTTGTTTGACACAGGAACAAACTTTGGTCACATAATGTTCAATGTCAGACTGCATGTATGGCCAAAAGAAACGATCACGAATGAGGGACACTGTGCGGTCAACACCTTGATGACCCATGTTATTGTGTAGCTCTTCTAGCACTGTCTCTTTAAACTGTTCTGGCAGGACTAGCTGTTTGCGAGCAGAAGTAACCCTGTACATGATGCTATCACTATCTAGCACTAGCTTGTCCCATTCTCTGAACAAACTTTTTGTTTTTGCACTGAACGTTTTTAACTCTTTGGTCAGCGGTTTTGAATCTGTTTGCTTACACTGTAATACAGGACCTATAACAGGATCAGTCTTTTGTGCTTGTCTTAACTGTTCTTTTGGTATAGGTGCAAGTGAAGTTTCAGCTAACTCACCCTGAGCTGTGACAGACATAGTCGCTGCTGACAGTGTCCATGTGGCTGGTGTGTCTTTTTGTACCTCAATGGCCTGAATAGCAGCTGCAATAGAATCTGGAGGAAGTTCTTCAGAACAGTCTTTCATTAGTGTCTCTACATCAAGGGGCATTCTTGATAAAGCATCGGCATCACCATTTTCTTTTCCTGGTTTGTACTTAATAGTGAAGTGAAAGTCAGCGAGCTCTGCGACCCATCTTGAAGTTGTTGCATTTAGTTTTGCAGTGGACAAAATGTATGTTAGCGGGTTGTTGTCGCTAAACACAGTGAAAGTCGGAGCATAATATAAATAGTCTCTGAATTTATCTGTGATAGCCCACTTTAAAGCTAAAAACTCTAACTTTCCGGCATGAAAGTGGTAGTTCTTCTCAGCTGCTGTTAATGTGCGGGAGCCATAAGCAATGACACGCAGCTTACCATTTTGTCTTTGGTACAGCACTGCACCGAGTCCTTTGTGTGAGGCGTCATGTGTACGATGAACGGCTGTGTGAAATCTGGGAAACCAAGCACTGGTGGGTTGAGCAAACAGTCAATTAGCTCCTCAGTGAAATTTGGTGCTGGTGAGTCCATATTATTTTGTTTTGTTGAGGGCACAACTGGACTTGCTTTCTTTTGTCTTGTCTTTGTCACTTTTGTGGTTATGTCTCTGTGTCTTGTCAGCTTTTAACAGTTCATACAGACAACTTGCTTTTCTGGAAAAGTCTTGATGTATTGTCTGTAGTATGACAGTAGGCCTAACATTTTTCTGAGTTGACCAACATTCTGCGGTTTATGTCTTTGAGTGCTCTAACTGCTTCAAATCTGCAGGATCAACTCTACTGCCTCTGCTGACACTATTCTGCCTAAATAGCGCACTTCAGACTTGAAAATGTCACACTTACTTGGCTTAAGTTTGATACCAAAGTCTCTTAGCCGCTTAAGCACTTGTCTCACATCCTCCACAATCTTTGAATGTTTTGCTGTAGACCAATGTGTCGTCCAGGTAAGGGATACAAATTTCGCGAAGTCCATCCAAGCACTCTTCCATGCAGCGTTGAAATGCTGCAGGAGCATTCATAGCCGAAGGGGATGCGTATCCACTCATATAGTCCCAGGGGGTCACGAAGGCAGGAGTGGGCGGCTTTCCTCTGATATAAACCCCTGGTGGTACGCTTTCCCTGATCTAATAGCGAAACCAGGAATTACCACCTAAACTGTCCATAATGTCCTGTACACGAGGGATTGGCTGCGGTCAGGATGGGTTTTCTATTCAAGTCTCGGTAATCTATGCACAGTCTTAAGTACCATCCTTCTTCTAACGCACACGACTGTTGAAGAGTATGACGAGCTTGACTTTCTAACCCAGCCCTGTGCTATTAATCGTGTAAGTAACTTTCATCTCTTGATAAAGTGGGCGTGGCACTGACATATAGGTCGTTTTACAGGCCTGTATTTTAAGTGAAATAGTCATTTTCAAGTTGTCAATACAGCCTATGTCATTGTCTGTTTTAGAAAAAGACTCACATTCTTCTCTAAGCATTTGTTTGACTACTACTCTCTGCTCGTCACTGAGATGGCTAAGATCTACAGGAGGGTCCCACTTTTCATTAGGGCTACAAGATTGCTGCGTACTTGTGGGATTCACTGTAGCTACAGTAGCTTTTTCAAACATCTGAGCAGGTAAGACAGCTGTAATGGTCTGTACCGTACCAACTACTGTACGACCTGAAAGGCAATGTCATGGTCAGTGGGATTAGAGACATCAACAGTTATGACTGGTAAGGTGCCCTTTTTAACTTTAACCAAAGTGTCAAAAAACTCAAGATTGTCTGGCCACTGAGGATTTAAATCTGGCTCAAACAGCATAGTCATATCTTGTTTGAATGGCTGTGAAGCTACACGACACTCAATCTGTATGTGACTTTGTTTAGGTACAGTTATGCAGTCTTTTTTAGTTTTTACTTTAAACTCATCAACTGTGTCTGCACTGACAGCCTGAATGAAAGCTCTCACCTTATTTCTTTTGAGGCTGGGAAACGCTTTTCTAACTGTGCTGTACACTTTAGTTTTTTCAGTTTTGCCTAAAATATATTCAATGACATTGTAACCTATAATGGGGTTTGACAAGTAGCAACCTTTCATTACCAGCATGGGAATGATAATTTTCTCTGGTGGTCAGCTCCAGAAACAAGTTGAAAGGTTGTCTCGATCCACCCGAGGTATGGCATGTTGGTCCGTTGGCAGCAGTTAAGCTCAGTTCAGTTGAGTCCATGATCTCTGAAACATCTCTCAGCGGTAGGTGTGGCAAATAGTCCTCTTTCCATCTTTCATCAATGATTGACACCTGCGAGCCTGAGTCCCACAGAGCCTGGAATCTGTGGCCATCCAGAAGACACTCGACCAGACACTGTCTGCCCACCAGTGATGTGACTCTATGAGGTGTTCTCTGAAGCTGGTGACAGTGGAATACGAACAGTCTCATTTTCAGTGTTTATTTTCAATTCAGTGCATAGTCTTTTGTGTTCATTCCAGTGCTGTTTTTGACATGTTTTTGAACAATAAAGTCTTTTTACAAGATGAACACTGTCTCAGCTTTTCTACATTTTCTTGTTTGCAGTTTGCACATTTTTGGGACTTATTATGACCAATGGTTAACACTCGCCCCTCGGTGGTAACCATTGCTTGTTTAAATGTCCATCTTGAGTTGACCTTGTGATTCTGTTTCTGCATCCTACTTGGAAATGCTCTCCACTCCCACAGATATAGCAGTGTGTGCAGCGTTCAGTNGGGGGCTCTGGTGGTACAGCAGGAGCTGGTGCTGGAGGCTGATGTCTTACTGCTGCAGGCTCTGTCCTCATTTCAGGAAGATCTGATTGCTGGAGCACAGGTTGGGTGGCACATAGTAAAAGCTGTACTCATCACCACTTTCATCCTCCGCATCAGACACTTGAACATCTCGTGCAGGTTTTTCTTTCTTTTTCTGTTTTACAGTATTGTCTTTTTCTGGGGCTTGTTCAAAAGGTAAGTGGTCACATGACATAAGTAAGTTTCTGTGTAGCACTCTAGAGCGTCCTTTGCCTCTCTCTGGTCTCACTTCATAGATCGGGAGGTCAGGCCCCATTTGTTTAACTACTGTATGAATAATGTCTTCCCAATAGTCTCTTAGTTTTCCTGGGCCTCCCCTTGGTGTCAGATTTTTGACCAGAACTCTTTCGCCAGGCTGTAACACAGAACTTCTCACTTTTGAGTCATAATGTTTTTTGCTCTTTTCAGCGCTTTCTTTGCATTCTCATTTGCTATTACATAGGCTTCTTCCATGCCCTTTTTCCACTTTTCAACATAGTCCCTATAGTCACTAAACTGTGAATCTGAATACAGTCCAAAGAGCAAATCTACTGGTAACCTGGGTGACCGTCCAAACAGTAGAAAAAATGGGGAATAACCAGTCACTTCACAGCGTGTACAGTTGTATGAGTACATCAGCTTGTTAATAGATTCCTTCCAGTTTGACTTCTGTGTCTCAGTTAGTGTCTTAAGCATTTGTAACAAAGTTCTGTTCATGCGTTCAACTTGACCGTTCCCCATCGGATGATAGGGTGTTGTTCTCGAGCCGGCCATGCCACTGAGTTTCTTGAGCTGAGTGAATAACTGATTCTCAAATTCACCGCCTTGGTCATGGTGAATACGACAAGGAAAGCCAAATTTGAGGGCATAGTCATTGAATATGAGGTTCGCTGCAGTTTTCCCTGACTTTGAGGTGGTGGCATAGGCTTGTGCAAAGCGTGTGAAGTGATCAACTATCACTAAAATATATTCATAACCACCTTTGCATTTGTCAAGATGGAGAAAGTCTATGCACACAAGTTCAAAGGCTGTGTCGTTACAATGTTAGTCAAAGGGGCTCTTGTGTCACGACTGGGCTTTTTTGTTTGACACAGGAACAAACTTTGGTCACATAATGTTCAATGTCAGACTGCATGTACGGCCAAAAGAAACGGTCACGAATGAGGGATACTGTGCGGTCAACACCTTGATGACCCATGTTATTGTGTAGCTCTTCTAGCACTGTCTCTTTAAACTGTTCTGGCAGGACTAGCTGTTTGCGAGCAGAAGTGGCCCTGTACATGATGCCATCACTATCTAGCACTAGCTTGTCCCATTCTCTGAACAAACTTTTGTTTTTGCACTGAACATTTTTAACTCTTTGGTCAGCGGTTTTGAATCTGTTTGCTTACACTGTAATACAGGACCTATAACAGGATCAGTCTTTTGTGCTTGTCTTAACTGTTCTTTTGGTATGGTGCAAGTGAAGTTTCAGCTAACTCACCCTGAGCTGTGACAGACATAGTCGCTGCTGACAGTGTCCATGTGGCTGGTGTGTCTTTTTGTACCTCAATGGCCTGAATAGCAGCTGCAATAGAATCTGGAGGAAGTTCTCAGAACAGTCTTTCATTAGTGTCTCTACATCAAGGGGCATTCTTGATAAAGCATCGGCATCACCATTTTCTTTTCCTGGTTTGTACTTAATAGTGAAGTGAAAGTCAGCGAGCTCTGCGACCCATCTTGAAGTTGTTGCATTAGTTTTGCAGTGGACAAAATGTATGTTAGCGGGTTGTTGTCGCTAAACACAGTGAAAGTCGGAGCATAATATAAATAGTCTCTGAATTTATCTGTGATAGCCCACTTTAAAGCTAAAAACTCTAACTTTCCGGCATGAAAGTGGTAGTTCTTCTCAGCTGCTGTTAAGTGCGGGAGCCATAAGCAATGACACGCAGCTTACCATTTTGTCTTTGGTACAGCACTGCACCGAGTCCTTTGTGTGAGGCGTCAGTGTGTACGATGAACGGCTGTGTGAAATCTGGGAACCAAGCACTGGTGGGTTGAGCAAACAGTCAATTTAGCTCCTCAAGTGAATTTTGGTGCTGGTGAGTCCATATTATTTGTTTTGTTGAGGGCACAACTGGACTTGCTTTCTTTTGTCTTGTCTTTGTCACTTTTGTGGTTATGTCCTCTGTGTCTTTGTCAGCTTTTAACAGTTCATACAGACAACTTGCTTTTCTGGAAAAGTCTTTGATGTATTGTCTGTAGTATGACAGTAGGCCTAACATTTTTCTGAGTTGACCAACATTCTGCGGTTTAATGTCTTTGAGTGCTCTAACTGCTTCAAAATCTGCAGGATCAACTCTACTGCCTCTGCTGACACTATTCTGCCTAAATAGCGCACTTCAGACTTGAAAATGTCACACTTACTTGGCTTAAGTTTGATACCAAAGTCTCTTAGCCGCTTAAGCACTTGTCTCACATCCTCCACATGATCTTTGAATGTTTTGCTGTAGACCAATGTGTCGTCCAGGTAAGGGATACAAATGTTGTCGCGAAGTCCATCCAAGCACTCTTCCATGCAGCGTTGAAATGCTGCAGGAGCATTCATTAGGCCGAAGGGGATGCGTATCCACTCATATAGTCCCAGGGGGTCACGAAGGCAGTGAGTGGGCGGCTTTCCTCTGATATAAACCCCTGGTGGTACGCTTTCCCCTGATCTAATAGCGAGAACCAGGAATTACCACCTAAACTGTCCATAATGTCCTGTACACGAGGGATTGGCTGGCGGTCAGGATGGGTTTTTCTATTCAAGTCTCGGTAATCTATGCACAGTCTTAAAGTACCATCCTTCTTTCTAACGCACACGACTGTTGAAGAGTATGACGAGCTTGACTTTCTAACCCAGCCCTGTGCTATTAGATCGTGTAAGTAACTTTTCATCTCTTGATAAAGTGGGCGTGGCACTGACATATAGGTGCGTTTTACAGGCTCTGTATCTTTAAGTGAAATAGTCATTTTCAAGTTGTCAATACAGCCTATGTCATTGTCTGTTTTAGAAAAAGACTCACATTCTTCTCTAAGCATTTGTTTGACTACTACTCTCTGCTCGTCACTGAGATGGCTAAGATCTACAGGAGGGTCCCACTTTTCATTAGGGCTACAAGATTGCTGCGTACTTGTGGGATTCACTGTAGCTACAGTAGCTTTTTCAAACATCTGAGCAGGTAAGACAGCTGTAATGGTCTGCACCGTACCAACTACTGTACGACCTGAAAGGGCAATGTCATGATCAGTGGGATTAGAGACATCAACAGTTATGACTGGTAAGGTGCCCTTTTTAACTTTAACCAAAGTGTCAAAAAACTCAAGATTGTCTGGCCACTGAGGATTTAAATCTGGCTCAAACAGCATAGTCATATCTTGTTTTGAATGGCTGTGAAGCTACACGACACTCAATCTGTATGTGACTTTGTTTAGGTACAGTTATGCAGTCTTTTTTAGTTTTTACTTTAAACTCATCAACTGTATCTGCACTGACGGCCTGAATGAAAGCTCTCACCTTATTTCTTTTGAGGCTGGGAAACGCTTTTCTAACTGTGCTGTAGACTTTAGTTTTTTCAGTTTTGCCTAAAATGTATTCAATGACATTGTAACCTATGATGGGGTTTGACAAGTAGCAACCTTTCATTACCAGCATGGGAATGATAATTTTGTCTGGTGGTTCAGCTCCAGAAACAAGTTGAAAGGTTGTCTCGATCCACCCGAGGTATGGCATGTTGGTCCCGTTGGCAGCAGTCAAGCTCAGTTCAGTTGAGTCCATGATCTCTGAAACATCTCTCAGCGGTAGGTGTGGCAAATAGTCCTCTTTCCATCTTTCATCAATGATTGACACCTGCGAGCCCGAGTCCCACAGAGCTTGGAATCTGTGGCCATCCAGAAGACACTCGACCAGACACTGTCTGCCCACCAGTGATGCGACTCTATGAGGAGTGTTCTCTGAAGCTGGTGACAGTGGAATACGAACAGTCTCATTTTCAGTGTTTATTTTCATTTCAGTGCATAGTCTTTTGTGTTCATTCCAGTGCTGTTTTTGACATGTTTTTGAACAATAAAGCGCCTTTTTACAAGATGAACACTGTCTCAGCTTTTCTACATTTTCTTGTTTGCAGTTTGCACATTTTTGGGACTTATTATGACCAATGGTTAACACTCGCCCCTCGGTGGTAACCATTGCTTGTTTAAATGTCCATCTTGAGTTGACCTTGTGATTCTGTTTCTGCATCCTACTTGGAAATGCTCTCCACTCCCACAGATATAGCAGTGTGTGCAGCGTTCAGTGGCCCCAGTTTGCTGGCAGACATGGCATCTCCTTTCTCTACCGGCTGGTCGACTTTGGTAGTGCTGCGGTGGATACTGGGGTGGCCTTTGTCGGGGGGCCTGGTAACTAGGAAACTGCTGCTGGGGGTCCCTGTCATACTGTCTGTATGGTGGCTGGACATATGGCTGAGGACTTGGGCTGATGTAAAGTATCTTTAATCTGAGCTATCTCTGCACTGAGACTTTTCAGAGAAGCTACACCTGTCTTAAGCTCTGCTAGCTCAGCAATCAGTTCAGGAGGAATTTTAGCTTTAACCTCTTTCACTGTATTCTTAACAGGTACTGCATCCTCTGACTGGACTGCACTCACTTGTGTAGCTGACTGTGAGGCTAAGCATCTTTTCTTATTCTTTCTTTCTGCCTCATTAGCACAAGCCATGTTTAACCTCTCTAATAAGAGCTCATCAGGTGTCTCAGAGTCTAACAGAAGAGGCTGCATGTCTATCCTAACACTGTCACTCTGAAGGCCTGTAAGTATGGTGTGCAAGCACATACGCTGAACTAGAGCTGGATCATATTTAAGCCCTGACTCTGACTCTTGTGATGCAAACAAAACTTTCTGCTTTAAATCTAGCACTCTCATCAGAAAACTCTGGGCAGTCTCTTTGGGGTTCTGTACCTCTGAAGCAAGTTGTTTGTAAAGTTCAGTGGCACTCTTCTCCTGGAAGTGCGAGCGAAGAATGCGACGTAGAGTGGGCAAGGTGAGCTGGGCCTTTCCCTCCAGGTAGCTGCGCAGTTGTAGACCTGGCAAAATAGCTCTGATGACAGCATCTACAATGTCAAGCTCTGAATACCCTCTGCTCAGACCATTTTCTATCTGATGAGCAAGACTGGAAAATGTCAGTTTATCTCTTTGGCCTGGCTCGCCTATCTGGCCTGATATTTTGAAATCTTTTTGCCAGTAAGGGCTTGGTTGCTTGTGACTGGATGTGTAACTCACAGGCTGGCTACTTACTGGTGATGGGAGGTGAGCCACTGTGGTGTTTACAATATTAGCTGTCTCTGTTACCACTGAAGTAGCATTTGATTGGCCTGTGTGCCCCGAATCACTGTTTTCATTTGTATTTTCATCAGGTAAGTCAGTTTCAGCCTTTTTCACTTGAGTAATCTTATCAGTCAATAATAATAGTTCTGACATTCCTTCATCCTCCAACTTTTCCATTTCCTCTCTTTCAATGTGCATCTGGATGTGTGTTAGCAAAGACAGGCGTGTTTTTGTGCTGGCCTTTATTTCATCTGCTATACCCAGGAACTCACAGATTGTGACTAATTGATCTTTAGACAGAGTGTGCACGTCACGCACAACTTCTTCCTTTAGTCGCTCCAGCGTTGACATCTTGGCAGTGGACAGGAGGTCTGTTTGCAAGTGCAGGTGACGCTGAGCTGTATGGTCGTTGCAGCTCCTGATGATCTCTGGTTGGCCTCAGGACGCGCGGACTGGAACACAGCTACCAGCTCTCCTTTACAGCAACACCGTCCTCGCTGCAGTCTGCCTGGGTTGTGTGTGGGGGATTTGGCTGGCTTTGACTCTGGTGCACAGGCTGTGGGCACCCAACATCAAGCAGCTATCCCAGCGGCGCCTCCAAAATGTTGCACCCCTGAAACAGGGAGAAATAATCACGACAGTGATATTTGTGTGGTTTCTCTCTTGCAGGAGTTTAATGCAATCAATTATATGTAACAGTATTTAACAAAGTTCACTTTTTACACTGTTCAGATGTCAATTGTTGGAACATAAGCTTGAAACTGAACAAAATAATGTCTCTTCCTGGGTATAAACATGTTCTAAGTAAAATAAATGACAACAGGATACTTTTCTAGCTTCTTAACATTAGCACCACGTTGCTGTTGCAAGCATAAAATGGCGGACGCAAGTTCACAGACACGAAAAATAGCATGTCTTAACTACACAGATAAACTACATTAAACGTTTTCTTAGCTCACTTTAACAACAGTATCTGACAGATAAATGGCTAAACTGTTCACAGAGTTTACATTTATAGCATATTTGCAACCTTTACCTGAAACAGGGAGAAATAATCACGACAGTGATATTTGTGTGGTTTCTCTCTTGCAGGAGTTTAATGCAATGAAGAGAAAACCGCGAATATTCCCCCTAGTGGTGGTGAAAGGCAAAACTAGTGGATAAAACAAAAAGATCAGGCTTACTAGCTGATTACCGACCATATGATCACGCATTTCTCAGAATGAAATGGTCTAAATATTTATGTAACATGAAATAAAAATGTTTTTAGCGACTTTTAACCATATTTATACTGCTTTTAAAGACTTATATAAAATATGTATTTATTGCAAACCTTTTAATGTATTTAACTATTTTCTTCTTAGCATGTAATCACTTTATGAATTGCCATAGCCATAAACAAAGTTACTGAGGTGTATAGTATTCTAACCTACCACACTTCCACCTCCAAAACATGCATGTTTAGGTTAATTGGGCATCATTGTAAATTTCCCTTAGTGAGTGAATGAGAGAGTGAATGTTTGTCTGTCTAACCCTGCGACAAGTTGGCCACTGTCCAGGGTGTTCCCCGCCTAAGGCCCAAAGTCACTGGGATAGGCTCCAGTCACCCGCGACCTCTAACGAGATTAAGCGGTAGAAAATGAATGAATGAATATTTATTTGTATGTTTTGAATTCTAATTGTAAGTTTGTAAGTTTCTAATTCATCCCAGAGGCTGATTTGACACTCTAAATAAGAAGAATAAGAAGGTTCCAGGTGCTGTCGGAATGAGAAGGGATTGGAAACATTATGTTTTTTCATGTGTTTAGTAGTAAATTATGACATGAGTAGATCAGTAATTTCCATTTTGTTTATTGTAAATACAAAGTTAATCTAAAATGAATAGAAACAGGTCGATTGGAGCTGATAAGCTGATTTATTAGGTTGATGACCACTGCTCTGACACAGAAAGAGCTTGAAATCCCAAAGGCTGATTCACATTCTGTTATTTCCTGTTCCACCCTTTTTCCTCCAACACCACTGGGACTGAGACTGGACTAAATATGGACTGAAACTGGACTAAAACTGGACTGAGACTGGACTAAAACTGGAGTGAGACTGGACTGAAACTGGACTAAATCTGGACTGAAACTGGACTAAAACTGGACTGAGACTGGACTAAATCTAGACTGAAACTGGACTAAAACAGGTCTAAATCTAGACTGAGACTGGACTGAAACTGGACTAAAAGTAGACTCAGACTGGACTAAATCTAGACTGAAGCTGGACTAAAACTGGCCTGAGACTGGACTAAAACAGGTCTAAATCTAGACTGAGACTGGACTAAATCTGGACTGAAACTGGACTAAAACTGGACTGAGACTGGACTAAAACAGGTCTAAATCTAGACTGAGACTGGACTAAATCTAGACTGAAGCTGGACTAAAACTGGCCTGAGACTGGACTAAATCTAGACTGAAACTGGACTAAAACAGGACTAAATCTAGACTGAAACTGGACTAAAAGTAGAACTCAGACTGGACTAAAACTGGACTGAAACTGGAATAAAACTGGACTGAGACTGGACTAAATCTAGACTGAAACTGGACTGAGACTAGACTAAATCTAGACTGAAAACTGGACTAAAAGTAGACTCAGACTGGACTAAACTAGACTGAAGCTGGACTAAACTGGACTGAGACTAGACTAATCTAGACTAAACTGACTGAGACTGGACTAAATCTGGACTGAACTGGACTAAAACTGGACTAAAACAGGTCTAAATCTAGACTGAGACAGGACTGAAACTGGACTAAAACTGGACTGAGACTGGACTAAATCTAGACTGAGACAGGACTGAACTGGACTAAAAGTGACTCAGACTGGACTAAATCTAGACTGAAGCTGGACTAAAACTGGCCTGAGACTGGACTAAAACAGGTCTAAATCTAGACTGGACTGGACTAAATCTGGACTGAAACTGGACTAAAACTGGACTGAGACTGGACTAAATCTAGACTGAAATGGACTAAAACTGGACTAAAACAGGACTAAATCTAGACTGAAACTGGACTGAGACTGGACTAAATCTAGACTGAAACTGGACTAAAACTGGACTAAATCTAGACTGAAATGGACTGAGACTGGACTAAATCTAGAGTGAACTGGACTAAACAGGACTAATCTAGACTGAAACTGGACTGAGACTGGACTAATCTAGACTGAGACTAAAATAGACTAGACTGATAAATCTAGACTGAACTGGACTAAAAGACTAAACTGAATAAAACTGGGATTTAACTGGACTAAAGATGACTCAGGACTAAGACTGACTGAACTAGTTGCCGCCACAAAATAAAGGCACCGTGTTGTCAAAAATCTCGTTAACTGTCACATTAAAATCTAAACTTCTTGCTGAATATTTTTTAACTGTTCTAAACATTTTTATTTTTGTTCTTCCAGTTTAAATTTAGAGTTTTACGTTTGGTTTTCCCCGATGTCCCGACGTTTGTTTGTTTTGGTGTGAACAGGAAACAGGAAGTGTGTCTGCTCCTGATGGGAGAGAGGAAGATTAGAGAGAAAAGAGAGGGGGGGGGGGGGGGGGGGGGGGGGGGGGGGGAGAGGAAGAAGGTGGAGAGAGAGAAAAGAGAGAGAGAGAGAGAGGAAGGAGAAAGAGAGAGAGGAGAGAAAAGAGAGAGGGAGAAGGTGGAGAGAGAGAGAGGGAGAGAGAGAAAAGAGAGAGGATGGAGGTGAAGTGAGAGAGAGAGAGGGAAGGAAAAGAAATAGAGATAGAAAGAGGAAAAATAGAGAAGGAAAGACAAGAAGAGGAGACAAAAAGAGGGGAGAAAGAGGAAAAAGAGGAGAGAGATAGGGTGAGCAAGGAATAGAGAGAATAAAGAGGAAAAGAGAGGAAGGGGAGAGAAAAAAACAGGAAAGATAGGGAGAGGAAGAAGAGAGGGAAGAGAGATAAACATGGAAAGAGAGAGAGGAAGAAGAGAGAGGGGGCAATGAGAGAAGGAGAGAGAGGGGAGGAGAGAGAGAGAAGAAGACAGAGAAAAAAACAGAAGAAGAAGAAGAAGAAGAAGAGAGAGAGATAACATGGGAGGAGTGAGGAGAGAGGGAGACAGAAGAGAAAGAGAGAGAGAGACGGAGAGTAGAGAGACTGGGGTAGTAGGAGAGAGAGGGGAGTAGAGAGGAAGGAGAGAGAGAGAGAGGAAGGTGAGAGAGAGAGAGAGAAAAGACAGGAGGAGAAAGGGTCGTAGTAGGAGAGAGGAGCATGAGAAGAAAGAGAAAAGAAAAAAGGAAGAAGAGAGAGAGAGGGAAAGAGAGAGAGGGAGGAGGAGGAGAGAGGGTGTGAGGGGAGGAGAGTTTGAATGTGAACATGGGACGTCCTGAGTCAGAGTTTTAGTGGAAAACAACTTCACATTGACAGAAGCTCCTGGACGAGACTGAACCAGGACTGAACCAGGACTAAAACAGGACTAAACCAGGTCTAAACCAGGACTGAACCAGGTCTAAACCAGGACTAAACCAGGACTGAACCAGGTCTAAACCAGGATTAAACCAGGTCTAAACCAGGTCTAAACCAGGACTGAAACAGGACTAAACCAGGACTGAAGCAGATCTAAACCAGGACTGAACCAGGACTAAAGACTAAACCAGGATCATGGCAGTAATGGATTAATAACTATTTACGGTTTCCTGAGGTGAGTGACATTTTGAAACTTTCCAGAAACTATCCATTCATTTTTAGATCACTCTCTTAAATGAATGTTTCCTGTTTTATTTACAGAACAAAATACAAAATTGAATATTAATCATTTTAGGGAGAAATACAAACCCTCTCACAGTAAGGAGACATTATAATATAGACTATTTTAGTCGAAATTGTAGGACAATAAGGCAAAAAATGATCACAATTTCTTTAGAGCCAGATTGAAATTTCAGCTTCAATTCATGTAGACTGTCTGTTTTCTTTGAGGTAAATAAAATCATCTGCTTTTACATTAAGTTCTTACAGTGTCTGAGGCTGAATCCAGCTGTCAAAGGCTGCCCAGTGTTGCCAGATTTTCAGGGAGAAACAAGCGAACAAGCTTTTGAAAAAAATCTCCGAAAGTGACCTAAACCCTTCAATAAAAAGTTGATCAAATAATTGAAACAGGTGTTAATGATTTTGTCAGAGTAAACACTTCAGCTCAGTCAGTCATTGTGTTTACATGTACAGGGAAATCAGACTAGGCTCTATTTGGTTTTCCCCTTAAACTAGATCAGTTTTGCTCCTGTTTACATGTGAGAGAGTAAACCGATTACCCTGGAGAGACTGGTCCTGCTGTAGATTCACTGCAGGATTCAGACTGTGTTATGTTGATTTACCAGAGTTGGCAAGTAACTAAGTATTTTTACTCAAGTACTGTACTTAAGTAGTTTTTTGAGTATCTGTACTTTACTTGAGTCTGACAAAATCTTGCGACTTTTTACTTTTACTTGATACATTTTTCAAGAAGTATCTGTACTTTCTACTCCCTACATTTTGTAATTAGGTTAGTTACTTTGTAAGCCCATAAACATTTGTTTTTCCTTTAAATACCACCAGATCAAACATGTTGCCTTCGTGTATCAGGACTTGGTGAACAAATTAGCAAGTGAAAAACGCCCAAAACTTTTTAATTCCTAACAAAAATAACATGCTTATCACATAAGAGTCAGATGAAATGGTATTTTTTCCGGTTCAGATGGTTTTATTTGATTTACATAGATTATATGACTTGTTTCGATGTATTTTCTGCCTTGTTTCAAAACAATTCATCTTATTTCAAGCCAAATTATTTGCTAATGAAGTCAAACATTTTTACTCACCTCAATGGCAAAGTTGACTCACTCTCAAATCTCTTGAAAACTGTAAGAAATATCTTGAAACAAGTGAAACAAGATGACAAATATCTAATATTATAAAGTAGTTTTAACCAAGAGTAGAGAATAACTTTTAGCAGTGTGATTGTACTTTTTACTTGTAAATTTACACACGTTTACTTTTATACTTTTACTCAAGTAAAGCAGTTCCAGCAGGACTTTGACTTTTATCAGAGTCGCTTTTTACATAGGTAATTGTACTTTTACTTGAGTAGTGAATTTCAGTTCTTTTGCCATCTCTGTGATTTACCTAAACACCATTTATTATTAATGACTGTTTATAAAGTTAGACACTGATCTTGGATTTGGATTATTTGGATCCGTGTTAAGCCTCTGCTTAAATACGTGGCTGCATTTGCTACTTTGGGCAGGAGATTTTCTGTTGTAAAAAAGTTAACTTTATTGTTGAAATGTGGAGTGGACAGGGTTTGTGAGCTGCTCAGTTACATTTGTCCAGCTGCAGACCGATTGTCTGTTTACATGATGTTTCAGACAATCGGTCGTGACCATGTGCGCCAATTGGTTTTTCCAAAACAGCTCCTCAACAGGTCTGCCTGGGTTTACATGAGCTTTGGAAAACTGGTTTAAATCAGACTAGGCTAGTTACCCGGTTTTCTTGGCCTCCATGTAAATGCCCTGACTGGCAGTGTAGCCTGACTAACCCTGATCCTGTCAGACCTCAGAAGTTTAGCAAGGTTGGTGTGAACAGTACCTGGATGGGAGACCAGAGGAGGATCCTCAGTGACATGAATAGAGTATAGACCCTCGTTAGATGAAATCATTATTTATAAATAATAATAATTTATCATTATAAAGTAAATTCAATATAACTTTTTAGAGTGGATTTAAACATTTTATATAATTCAATTGTCCATAAAAAATAGTTGAATTTAATTAAATGTATTGTTTGCAATTTCATATCATGGAAAATTGAGTAATTTTTTTTATTCAGTGTTTATTTATTTCAGTGTGTAATTTTACTCTTTGCATGACCACAAAACTAAACTAATATTTGGCCTAGAAGAGGACAACCAACCCAGACTTGGAGTTGGCTGTCACAGGTGAAAATATCTATATAATGATGAATAACTTTTTATCAGAATAAGAGAGAACAGCAGGTGCTCAATAGTTTGAGCTTTTCTTTTAGGTTAAACAGTTAATGTAAGGTTTACTGTTTTTGACCAATTCTAATCAAAGTAAAAATGTGACAACCAAACCCGCTCCTTCCTACATTTTGAAACAGATCGTACATTTCCTCAGTAAAGTTCATTACTGCAGCAGCAGCGTCGCCTGTTCAAACAAACCTCAGCTTTTATGGACTCAGGCAGCTTCAGTTCCACCAAATTATCACCGTTTTACAGCCGCAAACATCAGAGGAAGCTGTTTACGACTTTCCTCTGCAGACTCCGGGACGTCCTGCTTTGGGCCTGAGGCGGGACCAGACACTCTTAAAGGGGAGGATGTGCACAGTTTTACAGCCACGTTTAAAGGGAAGGAGAGTCTGGAAAAGTGTTAAGTGTCAGAGCAGCCAGAAGAAGAAGCTGGTTTGTCACAGGGTTTAGGAGGAAATGTGGAGTTTAGTCGACCACAAAATGAGAACGTGAGATTGTGATGTGTAAAAATAGATTGTGCTGTAAAGATGAAAAGCAAAACCTCTCCTTAAAGCATTTAAACAGTAAGTATTGTATTATTAATGGTATTATTTAGGCAACTATAGTGTGCATAGTCAGTGTAATCCTCATTTGTCCAGGAGTCCATAGTAGCAAGAAAATGACTTTGAAGCCTTTTTACTATAGTAGACCCGGGCAAACTGCGGCCCTTTGGAGAATAAGAGCTACTCTTTGCATTTCTTTTATTTGATTGATTTAGCTATGGAGCATGTGTCTTTGCATGATGTCCTTATAGTTATCATAATAAGGTCTGCAACCCAAAATGCTCAAAGAGCCATATTGGACCAAAAACCTAAAACTAAATCTGTCTGGAGCCGCAAAAAATTAAAAGCCTTATAAAAGTCTTACAATGAATGCAACACATGCTGTAAGTGTCTATATTAGCTTTATCAACCTGTTATCAAAATGAGAGGTCGCCTACAAATACAAAATGAACATGAACAAGCATTATTTCCGTCTCTTTGTGCATAAAAACCCAACAGGTCCTTGGTAAAGTTCCCTTGTCACTCCAATGACATCTTGTACTGTGAAGGTGGCTGCACTTGGTGTTTTAGTACATGAGCAAAACAGATTGATTATGGCTTTTCAATTCACTGCATACTTTGGACGTTTTCAAACCCCTTTCCATCTCTAATAAAAAAACACATCAATGCCAAAGTAAATTTATCAAAGGGATTTTTATTTTATTTTTTCTTTACATGGGGGATGTGGGGGGATTTATGTAGCATGAAATGAGATAGAGCTAGTACACTGTAAAAAAAAAGTGAATTATGTAGCAGCAACATTAACCAGTGCTGTTGTCAGCTAATTACAAGAGTCTATCTCAAACAAAAGTTATGCTGCTAAATCAACATTTGTGAATGAAATTCGTCTTCATGACTCGCTACGAGTGGAAAAAACGTAGAGAAAAATACTGTCTCAAGCTTCAGTAACCAGACATCCGTCAGATCAGTTCAGACCTGATCCAAACAGCTGCACTTGTCCTGTTTTGTTGTTTTATCAATGAGGTTTTCCCAGCCAACTAGACAGACAGCGTCTCTTTCTGCAGGCGACATGAACAGTAGAGTGGAACGTGACGTTGACCGATAATTCCTCTATATAATAGTTAGAAAATAAAAAAATAATAGAGCTTTGTCGACCTGGCAAAATGCTCTGGCTTTCCTCTGAGTTTGATCATTTGTCATTGCCGATGTGTAAACAATTCCATACCTCCCAAAACTCTGATAAAGTTTGAGTTATCTGGTTCATGCTGGGATGATCACATAGTTCTATAAATAGAATCAGACACAAGTGAGTCATCCAGAGAAGGATCGTAGTAGTGGAAAAGTACGTCACAGTTTTATCTGAACACGAGCCAGAGACACTCAGACCAGTTCATTCTTGTGTTTTTAGTCTCTCTTTCTTGGGTCTTGGGTCTGGTCTGGTCCCAGTATCAGTCCTGATCTTATCTAAAACAGTTCTGGGAAAGTCCAGTTTGTCCAGCGACTCTTACGTAACACGAACGAGCCACTTTGAGACGTTTAAGAGGAGTTTTTGACTAAATAAGGAAAAGACTGATCGTATGTTTAGACTGGATTTAAACAGTGCAGCTCTAGAGAACATTATACAGCAGAATGGACTGTCTCTTTATCCTTTATAAAGTTAGAAATCGTCAACAGGTAAATCCACAAACGTCCTGGATCAATAATCTGGCTAACAGCACAGCATCTGCAGAGTTTGTAAGGACTTACACTGTAAAAAGGCTGATGAGTTAAATTAAACTTAAATCTTTGTGTTGATAGAATGGACAATGTGAGTCAAAGATTTTGAACTTAAACTTTTGAGTTAGAGAGAGAGAGAGAAGAAGGGGGTAGAGAGGAGAGAGAATGAGGAGAAAGAGGAAGGAAGAGAGAAGATGAAGGAAAGAGAGAGGGAGAGAGAAAGAGAGAGGAGAGAGAAGAGAGGAGGAAAGGGGAGAGAGTGAGGGGTAGAGAGGAGAGAGGGTGAGGAGAAGAGGAAGGAAGAGAGGGGTGAGAAAAAGAGAGTGAGAAAGAGGGAGGAAGAGAAAGAGAGAGGAAAGAGGAGAGCGAATAGAGAGTAGAGAGGAGAGAAAGAAGAGAGAGAGGAAGTGAAAGAGAGAAGGAGAGAGAGGAGAAACAGGGAGTGAAAGTGGAGAAAAAGGGTGAGGAAGAGAAAGGGAGAGAGAGAGGAGGAGACAAGAGGACAGGCAAAGAGAGAGAGAGAGTGAATAGAAAGAGGGAGGAAGAACAGAGAGAGGAGGAGAGAGAGAGACACAAAAGAAAGAGAGAGAGAGGAGAGAACAACTCACATAGGTTTAATTGACATACATTTTAAGGCAGAAATTCTACTTCCAAGTAGACCAAGACTAAACCATTACCAGGACTAGACCAGGACTAAACCAGACCCGTCAGACGTTACCCTCGTGGGTGTCATCTGACAACTATTTGAACTTTTTTGCACATAGTAATGTACTCTGCTCTTTAAATATTATGCAGGTACTGTAATATAAACTGATATTTTGCACAATTGCTTCTCACTTATCTTTTGTACTGTAACCAATAACTTTACACACTGTATCTACAGTTTTGTAGTAAATATGTACAGTATGTTTTATTTTTATTGTTTGTCTAGAACTACAGATGGAAATTAGCATGTTGCTAAATCTGGTGCAGCCATCCTTTTAATGTAACTGCTCATTGTCCTTTAAATAAGTAAACTAGACCAGGACTAAAACTGGAATAATAAAACTTATTTAGGTAAATCTGAACTTGTTTTAAGTCATTTTAACTTGTTTTAAGATGGTTCTTTGAGTGAGATTAAGAAAAGATTGTCACTAAGTTTAGCAGCAGCAGTAATAGTCGTTTTCATGTGAGAATCCAGTTGTTTGTTTATTCCCCTGTGATATACTGCTGCAGCTCTGGGACTGGACTTGGACCGAATCCGGACTAAGACCAGGATTAGGATCTGGTTTCAGGCTTTAAACGTCCTCTTGGCTTCACACTATCGACAGGAAACATCTCAAAGTGTGGGAACGGCTCAGAACACATGTCAGACCAATTATTCACATTAGGAAGCTCATTATACGCTTCATTTCAAATAATTTAGTCTAATACCACAAGGTTTAGCTCTTTTAAGGGGTTGGATGGATAAAAATGTTTCCTCTGCACAGACTGACTTGTAACTTGGTCCAGTGACTTGTTAGATGGACAGATGAGAGTAAAGTCAAACTGCGAAACATTATACACTGTAAAAAAATCTAAGGCCAAAAAGTTGAAGTAACTTAAATGTTTGTGTTGATATGACTTGATAATGTGAGTCAGAGAGAGAGAGAGAGAGAGAGAAGGGGAAGGAGGGAGAGAGAGGGAGAGAGAGAGAGAGGAGGGAGGGGTGGGAGGAAGAGAGAGAGGAAAGAGAGAGGGGAGAAGAGGAAGAGAGAGAAGGAGGGGAGAGAGAGGGGAGAGGGAGAGAGAGAGAGAGAGAAGAGGTGAAAGAGAAAGAGAGAGGGAGAGAGAAGGGAGAGGAGGAAAGAGGGAGAAAAAGAAGAGGGGAAGAAAGAGAAAAAGAGAGAAAGAAGGTGGAGAGAGAGAGAAAGAGAGAGGAGAGAAAGAGAAGTGGAGAGAGAGGGGAGAGAGGAGAGAGAGAGAAGGAAGAAAGAGAGAGAGAAAGAAAGAGAAAGGAGGTGGAGAGAGAGAAAGAGGAGAGAAAGGGGGGAGTGGAAGAAAGAGAGGGAGGAGAAAAAGAGAGGAAAGAAGTGGAGAGAAAATGGGAGGAGAGAGAGGGAGAGAAAGGAGGGGGAGAGAGAAGGAGATGGAGAGGAAGAGAGAGGAGAAAAAGAGAGGAGGAGAGAGAAGGGGGAGAGGAAGAGAAGAGGAGAAAAGAGAGGGAAAGAAAGAGAAAAGAGAGAAAGAAGGTGGAGAGAGAGGGAGAGAGAGGAGAAAGGAGAGAGAGAGAGAGAAAGAGAGAGAAGAAGAGAGAGAGGAAGGGAAAGAAAGAGAGAGAGGAAGAGAAAGAAAGAGAAAGGAGGAGGAGAGAGAAAGAAGAGAGAGGAGAGAGAAAGAGAGAGGAGAGAAAGAGAGGAGAGGGGAGAGAGAAAAAGAGGAGAAGGGGGAGGGGAGGGAGGGAAAAGAGAGGGGAAGAGAAAAAGAGAGAAAGAAGGAGAGAGAGGAGAGAGAAAGAGAGAGAGGAGTGGAGAGAAAGAGAAGAGGAGAGGAAGGAGAGAGAAGAGAGAGAGGAGGTGAGAGAGAAAGAGAGAAGGAGGGAGAGAGAGGAGAAAGAGAGGAGAGAGGAGAGGAAGAGAGAAAGAGAGAGAAGGAGAAAGAGAGAGAAAGGAGGGAGAAGGAAAAAAAAAGAAGAGGAAAGAGAGAGAAGGGAAAAAGAAGACTGGAGAGAAAAGGAGACAGAGAGACATCAAAACCACAACATGAGTTTAATCAAATAAAACTTTAATAATTGTACCTACATTTTTAAGTTAAAGTGCTTATATTTTTTACATTATAGGCAATGCAGTAATATCCCATGGAAACAATCAGCTATATTAGGATTGGGCGGTTTGGAAGCAAATTAATCACAATTTACATCATATTGAGTGATTATTTGCAGTTTCACTTTGTAAGATTTCTGGAACATAAACTAAATCATCTTCTAATCTTTGTATTTTAACACAAATATTACATAACATTTGTCATTGTAAGTATTCTTTCCAACACTAAATATAACTAAATCTATATGTTTTTACTCATGTTCCATCTCAGTCTCTGCTCGTCTCATTTTGTCTGAGTCGTTTCCTTCTGAACTTTCTCTTTGACGTCACAAACTAAACTTTCCCATCGGAGCCAAACGCCCGGAGGCTCGTCTGTCTCTGTAAATAAAAACTACAGGAAATACATTGTTAAAGAAAACCACAGGAAGTGAGCTGCAGTCTTCTGACCTTTGACCCGGTTACACCATAAGGACACAAAACACGTGTCTGCGAGTTGAAGACTGCACGTGTTTTTTCTCTTAATTTTTCTTTTGCAAATGATTTTCTTTTTTTTCTATGCATTTGAGCTAATTTTAGACACCTTTTGTTAACATTTTTACCTGTTTTATATTGCTGGGTTTCACATTCTAGAATTAATGACCAGGTTTGGGGCAATAGGCAGTTTTTCCTAACAAAAACTGCCCATTGCCCAAACTTTGGGGTGACTAGAACCATTAAGCTATTGAAGTATAAACGATATTCATTTTTTAGCTGTCATCTAACTGATTGAAAAATGTCTTATAGGTTTCGTAGAAAGTCATCTGAAAACCAGCAATAAATAACTCTTTTAGTTACATTTTGCATCTTGCTGTTTGATTATTTCACTAAGCCTTTTGTTTAAACAATGTTTTTAAAATAATGCAATAAACACTGGAATAATGGAGGGATTAGGGGTCAACGTATTTTTCCACTCTACTGCGCATGTTGCCTGCAGAAAGATACGCTGTTTGTCTAGTTCAGTGATTCCCAAAGTGGGGTTCAGGGCCCCTGGGGCTTCAGGAGCTCTGCAGGGGGGCCTCCAAAGGTTGTTTGAAACTAACTTTATGGTATTCATTTTAATTAATTCATTTATTAAATCCAGACTACACAGCCACTGTTTTTGCATCTTAATCTGAGAGAAAATACATTCTAAATAATTTTTTATATAGTGTGACATATTACTGGGGGGCCTCGGGCAATCTTTGGGCCAATATGGGGGCCGCAGCTCTCAAAAGCTTGGGAACAGCTGGTCTAGTTAGCTGGAGAAACTTCATTGCTACAAAAAACAAAATGGGACAAGAGTAGCTGCTTGAATCCGGTCTGAACCAGTCTGACAGGCGTCTGGATCCCAAAGCTTCAGACAGTGTTTGAGTCGTAAAGACGAATTTTATTCACAAATGTTGATTTAGCAGCAGAACTTTTGTTTTCACACAGTGATAAACTCTTGCACTTAGCTGACAACAGCGCTGGTGAGTGTTTCTGCTACAGCTTGTGTCAATCAGTTGCGACTCATTCTGCACTCAGGCTGCGCACACACATCTCCCGTGTTGAGAAACAAATAATCTCTCTATTTGTTGGTTGTGTTTTCTGCTTGTACAACCAGATCAACCAACCTCCCCTCAGTAAAGTCATGAGCTTTGGGGAATAATCGAAGGAGTTTCATCTGCAGGGCACTCTATTAGACATATATGAGGAGCGCAGTCACATGGGAAGAACTCAGAGTAGAGTTGCTGCTCCTCCAGGTCGAGAGGCATCTGTTCTTATGCGTCCTGGAGCTGGAAGAAATGTGTGTGGAGAGTTAAGTCTGAGATCTGCCTCTGCGACCTGACTTCAGAGAAAACAGACAAAAACAGATAGATTTATTGTCTTTTGTGTTGTTTTGTGTTGAACAGACGCAGAGCAAAGCCGGTCGTCCTGCAGTGAAATGTCCCGGTGAAACCTCGTCTTCTCTCTGTCTCTCTCTCTGGTGGATCTTCAGTTCTGACGATGGAGCCGATCCGCAGAGACATGGAGCTGCTCAGTAACAGCATGGCCACGTACGCTCACGTCAGAGGTACAACACACACACACCAACATTCACTCACAAGAGAAGACACAATGCAGCTAACTCTTTCTCTTTCTTCTTCACTTCCTCTTCTCCGGTTTCTCTCCCTCTTTGCCACTCTTTCTTTATCCCTCTCTGTCTCTCTCTCTCCTCCTCCATCACTTCTCTGCCCCCTTCTCTTCCCCTCCTTACTGTCTTTTCTATATCCTTCTCTCTCCTCCCTCTCTGACCAACTTTCTCCTTTCTTTCTTCACTCTCTCTCTGCCTCTTCCTTCTCCTCCCCTCCCTGTCCTCTTACTCCTCACTCTCTCTTCAACCTCTCTCCTCCACCTTTCTTTTTGTCTCTGTAATCCTGTCTCTCCTCACTGCTTCTCCTGTTTCTCTCCCCATCTTTCTGTTCCTTTCTCCAATCTTTCTCTTCTCCCTCTTTCTCTCTCCCCCCCTCGCCGTCTCTCCTCTATCTCTCCTTTTCTCTGCCTCACCCCTCCTTTCTCTCTCCTCCTTGTCTGTCCTCTTTTGTCTTTCCCCTCTCCTTCTTTCTGTCCCCTCCTTTTCCCTCTTTCCCTCTCTCTCTCTCTTCTCTGTCCCTCTCTCTCTCCTGCTCTCAGCTAACCCAGAGAGCTTGGCCCTGTTCTTCATGATGGGAGTGTGTCTGGGTCTCTTCTCCGCCCTGTGCCTGCTCATCGTTGGGATCACCTGCCGCAGACGCCGACGCCTTCACCCCAAACCCTCCTCTTCCTCACCCCCGGACCTGCAGCGTCTCCGTGAGTCCAGCACGGCGGAGGCAGAGGAGGAGGAGGCGGCGTCCCGGGACAGTCACCCCGAGGCGGACACGACCCTCTCTGGGACTGTGAAGAGTTTGGATGTTTTCTCGTCGGAGGAGGAGCTGGAAAAGGCTCGCAGACTGGAGCACAGAGAGAAAATACTTCGGGAAATCTGGAGGAACGGACAACCGGACGTGTTAGTGACCGGGACAGGGACCATCGGAAGAGTCCACTACCACTGACCACACGGGACAGGGACCATCGGAAAAGTCTACTACCACTGACCACACGGGGCAGGGACAATAGGACAGGTCCACTACCACTGACCACACGGGACAGGGACCATCGGACAAGTCCACTAACACTGACCACAGAAAAGACTGAAAAAGACTTGTTTTCTTTGCTCTCAAATGGACTTAAAGTGGAATTAAACTTCCTTTTGCTACTAAACTGTAAATATAATGTCTAAAGAACTGTGCCCATACAGACTCAACCCTGCTCTGGCTTCTAAAAGTTGTGAAAAGTGCTTTCAAATGGTCATCAAACTGTAGAGGTGAAAGGTATTTGTTCCCACAGGTCAGGAAAGAGCATAAAGATGCTATTTTATACACTTTATGATAGATAAAAACAATTATTTATGGTATCTTAAGCTGAGGGCTGCTTCAGACTTTTAAAAAGTCACAAATGATAAAAAAAAAAAATCACTTAAAAGTTCACATATTTACCAAACTGTTTAAAAAGACAACTACAGATTATAATACGAGTAATAGTTTGCAGACTTCTGTGAAATTTAAGATATTGCCAAAACAAACTTTGTAAAATGATTATGTAGAAACTAAATAACTATAAACTTGTGTATATTCTGAAATAAAACCTAAATAAATAACAAGATCAAAATAAACAATCTCTATTATGCCTAATACATTAGGTTATGTATTAGGCTGTGTTCACACTACATCCAGTCCAGGCCCAGTGCAGTCACTGGTTTAGCTGCGGTGGATGACTCAGGCGGTCCATGCGTTAACTCGCTAGGTATATGGCATAGCAAGAAGGTCCTGGGTTCGACTCCCGGCCGGCCGGGCCTTTCTATGTGGAGTTTGCATGTTCCCCGTGTCTGCGTAGTTTCCTCCGGGTACTCCGGTTTCCTCCTACAACTAAAACATGTCCATTAATGCCTCCCCTGACCCTTCCCCAGGGCTCCCCTGCAAAAGAGATTCTGAATCTCAGTGGGACTTCCCTGGTTAAATAAAGGTCAATTAAAAAAAAAAATTAAATATAAAAAGTTCTAGTAAACAAAGCCCCATTGCTCCAGGATTTTTAGTTATATTCACAGCACTTCTTCGTCTTGGTACAATAGGTAGATCGATTTTATTTTGAATAATGTACCGGATGCACTTTACACTCACTTTGTGATTCCCTGTATACATCATTTCATTTCACAGACTTCACAAAAAAGGCTACGGACAGCTAAGATCAAAATTTAAAACCAACAAAACACTTTCGAATTGGCCAAACCGAAGACACCGGACTTTTAAAGTTACGTAATGGTCCCGGCGGCTGCACCAGAGTTGTAATCTCTATAGTGTGAGCCCGGCTTTAGGGTTCATCAACGTTTGTACCTGGGACCCAAATTTGATGCTTCGCGCTGCTCTTCAAAACTCATACTGGCTCATCAATTAAAAAGAAATGTTCATTAACTCTTTTGATGCCAGGGTTTTTAATTAGAAATACAGTCCAGTAAAAATAGACTATACACTTGATGTATTTATTGAGATCTTATGTTTCTCAGTGTTATATTTTATACAACCACTGGTGCAGAGTTGAATCATGAATTTTCCAAGCTACAAATGTCTTGCTACTCTGGTGTCTAAAGGGTTAAGAACTAATTAGATTTAAATTCTAAGCCAGATTTATTTGTTTAAATGTGAGATTTTACACAAAGGTTCTAACCAAGCTGGTGCCACCTAGTGTCTCTTCTCAGTCATTTCACTCCAGCTTCAGCCTCAGGTTAAGACAGATCAGGGATGGTTTACAAAAGACCTCCAAACACACTGTACGTCAACAAGATGAATCCAAATGTGTCCTGTAATTTTTCATCAATAAAGCATGGAAAACATTACATGATCAATTAAAGCAGAACTAATTAAGTCTGACCTTGTTAAATGTCTTTGTAAGTCTACGTGATGATGGTTACATGTGCTTTTTGGGGGCAGAAACTACGATAACTGCACACTTCCTTCCTTGTACATTTCTAAATTAAGCAAATTTGACTAACATTGCTGTTGTTCCAAAAAAGATGAATTGTATATAAGTCTATATTCGATTTTTTTACAGTACTAGTTGTTTAGATACAAGATTTAAATTGATTTGAAACCCCTGCGAAATCAAATCAAATGACAAAATCACACCCAGACTTCAGCATTTTGAGTTTAAATCAAAGTAGGTTTATTGAAAATTAAAGACAAGTACGTTTCCAAGCTTCGACGGTAAAAAAGTGATCAACTAAAGGAGCTCTACAGTCACATGCCCAACGTAGATTTACAAAGCAGCAAATTCCACCAACAAACTTTTAAAAATCCGACCGAATCCCGCTTCTTCAGACACGAGTGGTTTCAACAAAGTACACGTTCGTTTGTACAGTATTTTATCTTCATTTGGGGCTAAATATTTCGTAAAAGTTAAGTCGCAGAAGACAGACGAAGCGAGTGGAGTTACTACGGCGGGTTTTCACATTTTTTTTTTTTTTCCTGAACTGAAAAAAAGTTACAAACATGCACTGGTTTTTACTATCGAGAAGCTGGACACGAAAAGTGGAGGTTTTTTTTAAAGCTAAATTATTGGGTTTTGTGAGAAATTACACCTGCAAATGTTTCTAATTAATTCAGTTTTAGAGCAAGTTTGCATTTTTTTGTCAAAGTGTTTGTGTAAAATGGAAATAAATGCATGTTTTTAATGTTCATGTGTCTTAAATTCGATGTAATTTGAAGTGATAAAACCTTTTAATTGAAACAAGCAGACAAACTGAAATCTTGGATATATTTTAAGTGAGAATAAAAGTGTAAATTTGATGTTTGATAGAGCTTAAAATCTTTGAGTTTTGACTATTTGTTGATGGTGTAATTGGTGTCCAGCACAACTAGAATAACTCCATAAAACTAAACCGCCTCAGACCCGGTTGAGTCCTCGGTCCTGGCCTGAGTTCCGGGTCGGGTCTATGCTTTGGCGTCACCGGGGCCCTTGTCGTCGCAGCCGTCGTCGTGGATCTCGCCCTCCTCGCCGCCCTGGTACATGTCGTGGGTCCACTTGGGGCTGTTCCCGCCGGCTCCTCCTTTGCGGTAGACGAATCTTCCCCGGCGGTTGGGAAAGGCGCCTCTCCCTCGGCCGCGGTTGTCCACCCACGTCTTCTCGCCGTCGCGGTCGTCGTGCTGGAAACGCAGCGAGAGTTTAGAGAAAGAGCAGGAGTTTCAGAGACTTGTGTTTGGACAGATTGACAAAGGACAAAAAACTTCAGGACTGTGATCTGAGCAATAAAAATACTGCAGTGGTTTTATTCAACGATTGAGAAATATATCACTCATCACATCCACTAATCAATAAAGCACTTAAAGATTAAATAATGCTACTTCTATATTTATGATCCCACAACAAGCAAAAAGCATAATTTTAATACAAATGTCTTGCTTGGTTTGTTTTATGGCGGGCATAGTCAATTCTTTATCATTTTGATCTTCTTCGTGTATGATAATTATAAAAAAAAAGGATTCATCTACATAAATAAGCAGGCTGCAGACTATTTTGTAATTTTTTGAATCAAAAGTTGTCATCGTGAAAAGAAATCTGATTTGTGTCAGAAACCATGTGGTGTAAAGAATCTCTGAGTAAAGCTGTTGCTCCTCGACGACCAAAAGAGCAGCTGCTGTAGCACAGACATCTTTCTCTGATTATTTGAGCTGCATCAGCGCTGTTTTCCACCAAGTGCTAGCGACTTGTGACACATTGTATTGTAAAAGTTTGACTAAAAGACATTTGAAAGGTTAGTTTTGATCTGAGCAGATTTTCGTCGCTTCTAAAATCAAGTCTTTTATGGCCTGGAGGAGACGACTTCTGCTGGTTTTCTTGTGTTGGTCTTTTGCGCTGCACTGTGAAGAAATAACTCGTGCCAAGGCTGTTGCCAGCAAAAGAGTTTATCACTGCAAAAAAAAAAGTTATGCTCCTAAGTCGACATTTGTGAATGAAATTTGACCCTACAACCCTTAAAAGTTACATTCAGGTCAAAAAACGACGAGAAAACACAGTCTCAAGCTTCAGGAGACAGACGTCTGTCAGACCGGTTCAGACCTGATCCAAACAGCTGCTCTCGTCCTGTTTTGTTGTTTTTTTTAAAAGAAGTTTTCCCAGCTAAGCAGATGGAGAGCGTCTCTTTCTGCATGGAGCATGCGCAGTAGGATGGAAAGTGACGTCGACCGAAAATCCCTCTATAGCTTTAAACTTCTATTTCAGCAGGATTTTGTTCACTTCCAGAAAGTTACACTATGTCACTGTAAAAACGTTGTCCGCACTGCCTGAAGCAGTGGAGCTGTCTTAATATCTATTAAAGGAAGGATTTCTTATTGTTTGAAGACATTGTTCTGTAAGCATTAAAAATATATATATATTTCCATTGTTGTCACGTCCTTAAATCTGACCATCACTGACCAGGTAATACTTGCGGCTCTTGGGTGTGTACTCAGGGTCCCACTCTTCCTCTGGGGGCGCTGCTGCGGGTTCATGTTTGCAGGGTTTCCATTACTGTTGTTGCCCTGGTAGTTTCCTCTGTTCCAGCCTCGGCCTCGAACTCGTGGAAACTAAAAACACAAAACAATTGTGTCTTAAAGCAATAGTATAAAAAACATACAATAGAAGAAAATGACTGATCAATATTACTAAAGATTCATTACATTAAGTGGGCAGCATGTTTGGATTGTTATGAACCCTTTAAAATGACTTTGCTTTGATAGACACACTTTCAAGATTATAAAAATGAAGCATAGCAGCAATAAGCCAATAAATGAATACAACCTAGTAAACTGAGGATAAGTATGGGCATGTACTACATATTTACAGCAGAAAACACAGATTAATATACAGTAACGTACAAATCCACGTCCTCGGCCTCGCTCCATGTGGCCCTCGTACTCTCGGGGCCCGCGGTTGTCTCCTCCTGGGCCGTAGCCGTGTGGAGGGTATCTCTGGTGAGGGTAGCCTTCGTCCGGGTGCTCCATGGGGCCCTCGCCGTACTCTTTACCTCTGAACGGGGGAGGGTAGGGGGAAGGGGAGGAGGAGGATGAGGAAGAGGAGGGGGAACGGTCACGCTTCTTCTTCGCTTTTCTGTGAAGAACAAAAACACTCAATTACATAAAAAACAAGTTGAGACTAAAAAGATACATTTTAAGGATCAAACTGACAGCTTCGAACAAAATACAATGGCTACACACTGTTTGTAGCTAATAAGACATTATGTTTCTCTTCAACTTTGAAGTAGGAGTCATAAGCAGCGCTCTGATTGACCGAGCTTGAATTTCACTGCCTAAAAAAGCTGTTTAAGCTGGACAAACACATGAAACAAACACATGTATTCTCCATTCTCCCTGTAACTCAGCAGCTCGAGGTCTTTCTATGTGGAGTTTGCTTGTTGTCCTCATGTCTGCTCCACTGAAATCATGTTCGGTAGAGCCTCTCTTCCCCCAGAACTACAAGCATCATGACAAGTGCACAGCAGAGAGAAGACACTGCTACTGCAAATAATAGTGGGACAAATGAGAGGAGCAGAGAGAGAAATAAAACTACAGAACAGCCCTCACACACTCTGTATTAGTTTGGTCCTCACTCTGTCTGATTCACAGCTCTGAAATTTTATTTTTGTTGGGTTAGCATTTTTTTAAAGGAACCGTAAGTAAGATTTTGATGTCAGATTTTATAAACATGAATTATATGTGTTCTCAGATACAAGGTCAACATGTCCAAATATGCTTTTATTTTTACTGAAAGTCAATGTAATTCTGAGTTATTCTTAAAGGGACTGTACCTGATTTTTGCATCCTAAAATGTAAACAAACAGAAATAATTAATTTTAACCTTTTTCCTTCAGGCTACATGATTTCCTCATGTAGCTAATGCATTCTGAGCTTCAGAATTGTTCATCATGATGAGTTTTAATTTTTTTCACAGCTTTTAACAGCGAGGTGAGTCACTATGCTAACAACAGTACGCCACAATGCTAAAACAAAAACAGAAAAAGCTGCACACAAACGGGATTTTATTAGACATAGACAGGACTTTGGGGACTAATTTCCACCTGAATAGATACATTAACTAGATCTCAGTGCTAGGGAGAAATTGCTTTTAAGTTATCTTGTTGCAAAAAAATCGACTACAGTCCCTTTAATTAAAAAAGCAATGAACATGATGTCCCTTTGTTGATGTTTACATTTATTATCCAATCAGAAAGCAGAATGAGCCTCACATGACTCTCTCAGTTGGGTTGCCAGTTTGGTTTCTAAGAAGCTGAAGTTAATTTTTAATCAGTAATCAGTAGCTTCCTATCTTCAATGTATGAGCCATTTCACAATCTGGCAACCCATGTTCATTTGTGATTGTTATACCTTTCTAAAACCACTGGTTGTGCATCTTACATACGGTTCCTTTAAGTTATAAATTAGTTTCCTTTATGCTTTCCACTAAAAAAGTCTCTGATAAATGCAGCACATTGTGAAAAATGAGACCACGGAACACTGTTTGAACTGAATAATAAAACATTTTAGTTCTCATCAGGAGCCGAATGCAGCTCTGATTGGCTGAGCTTGAGTGGTCCTCTCCAGTTTCTTTTTGTAGTTGTAGAAAAAGACGTTTATTACCATAATTGCCACCAAAATGATACATGTCGATATTAACCATTTGTCGAAGGTTTTATGAAGGGAACTTGTCAGATTTAAAACCTAAATTGTGCCTGTTCAAATCAGTTACTTCATCTTTAATTTAACTTGTATTTCAACTATAATTAATATAGTCCACTTATTTGTCTAATGAGTATTATAAAACTGATTCATGAGATATTTAGGTATAAGAAAATCAATAAGAACTATCAACAATATCATGCATATTGATAAAATATCAATAGTTGTCTGTTTAGTAACGACTTAAACATTTGAGACATCCACCACCTGTTCACTGTCTGACTTTCTGAGTATTTATTCATTTTAGACTGATGTAGTGAAAACCTCATAGAAATTAACTTAACCAGAAATGCTCTTAAGCGTTTTCTAAGGCTATAAAAATATGGTTGTTGGAAGTTCAAATGTGTAATCACATGCAACATGATGATTTATGTGTGTATTGTATATTTATTTATTTCTGTGTTTAACCAACTTCCTGTTAACTTCTAATGAACTGTCATTTTTTCTGTATGTGCAGTGAATGTGTGAGGCCTTGTGTGACTTTTGTCGTCTTTTTTCTGTCCTTTGACATCGACCTGCCGAGGGACTGAAGATGGAAATTAGCTACGATGGCTATAATGTTTATATATTTACACGCAAATGTTCATTAATATGTGTTGTCCTTTATAAATAAATAAAATAAGAAAATAAGTACAGAAGTGGCCTTTTTGAATAGAAACAAGCCAACTGAACCAGTTGAGAATGACTGCATAAAATAGTGTTGTGGTCAACTTTATGAATTCCTCATGAGAGAAATTAATTCTTAATCATCTTGATGTTGGTCGATTATGTTGAAATGTATTTATCCGAAGAAAAAGGTTGGGAATATTCAGTCTTGACTCAACAGGAAACAGAAAACTTGTTTGCGTTAATTAAGGGTCCATCAAGCCTTTGCCTTTTCAAATAATGTCTTAGCTTCTGATTGACACAGAGAGACAAATGATGCCAGAGCGAGTAACTTATTCTACTACTAGTAATATAGTTGGACGTACTTGGACTTTTTGTGGTGCTTCCCGGCCTTCTCTGAGGATCTCTCGCGGCTTCCTCCGGGACTGCGGCCTTTCCCAGACAGTCTCTTTCTGCGCTCTATGTCCAGACGCAGGTCCATCACATCTCCTTTGAACTTTTTACCCTGATCCTACCGACAGAAACAACGACACGAATCAGTCAAACTCACCTGCGGCTTAAACAGATGAGAAATTCAGAAACAGAAGCAATCAAGCCCACCATGTTCACTTTATTTGATAACTTTTACAATACAATCTGACCTTTGAGGGACAAAAATGGCAAAAAACTCTGTAGTTGTAGCTGAAAATGGTAATAAATGTTCCCTATAAAACCATGCATGTGAAGTCTGTGGCTTGATTTGGTCTTTAAGAAAAATACTTACAAGTAGAGAGCAGCTTGGTATCATCTTATTTCCTTTTATTATTCCCTTGGTTGGATTTTATCATATCAAATACCATATCTCTCTGGATTGGACTTATAAAACAGACTCTTTTGACTTAGAAAAATGCGTCCTTTGAAAGAGAAGCAGAGTTTCTGAACATGTGTTTTGCTTTGGGACATGTTTGTCAGGGTTAGTCGGGTAAAGTGGATCAGGTCACCTTGAATGTGTTCTCCTCCACCTCCTCAAACAGACTCGAGTGCCGCTTAAACGCACTGGCGACACATCAATTCTCCTGCAAAAGAGAGAAAGCAAAGTCAGCGTCGTATTCAGTGTCGTCCCCTGCTGTGTCATGGCCACAGCAGGGGACAAAACACCAGTACTCATATGACTAAATTAGGTTCCACAGGAATTTTGAGTGCTGGGTTTGTTTTTTTCTATAGCAGGAGTGTCAATCTCATTTTTACCAAGGGCCACATCAGCATCACCCCGGGCTCACACTGCCTCCAGTCCAACTCCGGTCTTGCTACGTGGGTGACTCACATTAGCTCCGGTGGTCTACAGTACTGCTGCAGCCACAGGCTCCGAGACCCCGAACTCACGGAGGTTCACGCTCAACGTGGGAAATACCCATCGCCTAGCACTTTTTTTTTCTCTCTCTCTTTGCTGAGCACATGTATAAGTAAACAAAGAACACATGCGCCGAGTTTTGGGCTTGTTTCCCGTCAGTTGATTTTCTGTTTGATTTTTTGCCGCACAATGGGTAAGCATGGGAGGTTTATTTACATCCGATGTGTTACATAATCGTGTAAATGTCGTATTTTGACGTATTTTGTATTATTGGTGGTAAAGTAAGATTTATTTTGAAAACTACCGGATTCACTTCACCCGCGCTGGCTTGGTTTCCTGTTTATCGTGTCTTGTTTTCATAACTTCATCAAAAAGGGCTCCGTGCGCTCCGGCGTCCGGCCAAAATTTGAAACGACGGATTCGGAGTGCCAGATTGGCCGTATCGGAGACACCGGACTGGACTGTACGTCGTGTGAGCCACTCTCGGACTTTTCAAGTTAAGTAAAGACTCCGCTGCACCGGAGTTGGACTGGAGGCAGTGTGAGCCCGGGGTCATGTTCGTCATCAAAGGGCCGGTGGTGACTGTAATAAGCCTCACTTCTCTTTTTACAATTAGAGTCTCTATATTTAGTTTTGTATATTTTTGAAGTTACAAATACTGTTTATATATCTGCATAAGCCTATAAAACAATATATTCTTTCAATTTCAGACATAGTATTTTGCTAGGTTAAGACACCCACATTATTCTAAGTTAACATAAGATTAAAGTAAATCGTATAACACCTTCAGGGTCAAATAAAATGGTGTGGAGGGCCGCATCCAGCCCCAGAGCCTTGTGTTTGACACATGCAGTCTATAGGGTTGTTAGAAGTGACATGTGAAGGGTCTGCAATCCTCTTTTCTCCACGGACATAACTGCGCCACTTCTACGGATGGTTACACAATTCGGCTTTAAACTTAAAGTGAAGCTAAACTCAAAATACATTTAATTTTAATGCATAAACTGATGAAAATTAATCACACTTCTGCGCTCCTCTCTAAGCCCCATCTTTTGGCTTTCCACAATGCTTGTCAGTGAGTTTGCTGTGTTTGAAATGTGTTTAAGAGTACAGTTTATGATACTGTATCTCCATGAAGAAGGTCAAGTTAAAAGCCAGATCTGTGAAGAGGTGTGCCACTGTAATAAAGCATGTTAAGTTTTGAACAATAAAAACACTCATAGTGAAACAAATTCAACATAAATTCTAAGCAAAGCAATATCTCCATGGAGACATGAAGGGGCAAAAGTCTCTACAAGAAAAGTGACATCATGCACATTTGTCATCGCACCCAAGTCTTATAATTGCAGTTTGCTGAAATTAACCAGCTCCAACAGTTCAGAGCAAAGTCTTTTCAAAATGTAAAGCTATACAGCAGTTGACAGTTGTCTTCCTCTAAATGTATTTTTCTTTGTCGCTTTCTTTGTCTTGAATTCTTCACTTTTTATTTCTGCTGTCTGTGCATTTGTATCTCTGATGTCACAATTAACAGGGCTCTAAAATTCTTGCATTTTCACACCAAAACACATTTATACAGAGTTTATTCAGATTTAGGATGATGTTCCTGGATCAATCTTTACATCAAAGACACAACACATGTTAAATGACAAACTAGTCATTTAACATGTCTAGTGTAAACTAGTCTGTAACTTTGGTTTACGTGAGAGGAGGAGCATTACACAAAGAATGGATCAACAACAGACTTCAACTTTAGAGGGAAATCACAGAATGTGACTAGATTTATAATTCAGGCCATGCAGACTTTGGACAGTGTAATTCTTCTGCAGTGGAGACTTGTGTGAAGTGAATAGAAGCTGCATCTCTGGACTGCTGCTTCAATTAAGATTACACTCAGCACTTTGTTGGATACATTGAGAAAAAATATACAACTTTGAAGTCAAGCCCATCAGTTCTGTGCATTTATCGAATCACTGAGGCAGACATTACAGCCAAGGCACCAAACGTATATATTATTTTTTTGTTCTGTAGTTAGCAGACCTTTTGTGGTCTTAAAGGAGAATCTAGTGTCTGTGCCCAGCTCTTTACATCGGTTTGCTTTACCTGTGTATTTCTGGGCTCTTGCGCGGCTTCAACAGTTCTGCCTCCTCAGCTTTCTTTTGGTACAGGGCAAACCTCTCACTCAGAGTCATGTCTGCGGATGGGAAGTGTTGAGCTGAAAGAGAAAAAAAACACAACACCGCTTCAAACACATGAACAAACCAATGACCAATCTGTTTTGTGACTGCCTCCAGAGCGGGAAACACAGAAGGAGAAAGTGCTTTGAGCGAGGACTGAACCGGCAAACATCTTTCACCGACAGCTGGGCTAACGGCGCTGCCCCCTGCTGTACCTTTGATGTAGTGCACGATGGAGACCAGGTGCTGCGCGAACAGTTCTGACGGGCTGCGGCGGCTCGCCTGGAGGTGCTGGAAAATGGAGCGAAACTCTGCGTCTTTCTTTGACAGATTCAGGTCCCTGGAACCAGAAGTGTCTTTAGAAACAGATGGACTGAAATACAGAAGGGACAAACCGTTAACCAAGAGCCGGGAAACTACAGGTGTAATGTTACGGCAAACCTGAGCAAGCATTAAGTGGCAAAAGCAATGGACAAACTGGTAAAGAAAATGTCAGCTGTGGTGCAATAACAGCTTGAACTAGAAAATATGAAAAACTAACAAAAATAAACTAAATAATTAAAAAAAATAAATAAAGTTTGCCCATAATCATTGTGAAATTTTTTGGGAACAAGTAATTTCTCAGAGCTAAATGTATTGTTGCTACAGATCATAGACAGTAGAAGTGGACTTGAGGACGTCCTACATTGTTTGGTCACAGCCTTTTGTGTTTAGCAGATACGGCTGCTAATCTGGAGCCTCATTGTTGGAATAACGAGTGTGTCATGGCAACCACAGAGCCAATCATGCCTCATTCTTATGGTAAACACTTAAAGGGTTGTGTTAACCGAAGATTAAGCTCGGCTTTGGCACAAAAGATTCATGTAGGGTATTTAAACACAGATGTTTAAAGCCAGTCTGGCGGCGGAAGTTTGAAAAAAGCAAATGTTTCAATTAGGGCTGTCGGGCGTTAACTCACAATTAATTGCATTTAATTAAATGTTTTTATTTTGTATTTTTAAAATACATTTTGTAATAAATTAACATACGTACCTTTCATTACGTATGTTTTTAATTATTATCTTTCACAATAAAGAGCTTTCAGCAGCTGGAGAATATAAGGCTTTTATTGTGTAGGAGCCCAGGAAGGGAGAGTTAGAACTAGGGGAGTTTGAGTTTTACCACTAACAAGTGGAGCCAAAAGTAGAATTTTAAAGATTTTTGTCAGAGTTATGAAAAATTAATCTATTGGAAATTTTCAACAAAAATTTAATGACCACAGGCCGCGACTTTATCAAGACACAGAAAGGTGGAGAAAGAGTCTTAATCAAAAAGCGGCTCGAGATGCTCACGGACGGAGTCGAGGTAAACAATCAATCGATCAATAATTCTTCTGCTTAATATTTGTATTGGGATGGTCTGTTATACATCTACTGCTTTGCCTGATTTCTCAGTGTTTATTATAAACATCTTTATATACATGTTTTAGAGTTTCTACAACCTAGTAAATATTATATAGAATTTATTGTAACTCTGGAGTAAAAACTATTCTGACACAACATGATGTAAAAATAAAACTGAACTTCGATGCCAGAGCAGCTCAAAGACAAACGTTGTTGTGATTCTTACCAGGGCGTCTCATCCAGGCCCATGGCGCTGATTTTCTGCTCAAACTCTTCTCTGGAAGCGGCCAGTCTGGGAGGAGAGTCTGACCGTGGAGGGAACGCTCCGGGGAACAGGGGGCGCTCTTTCTCCCGCGGTGACGGAGACGGGCTCCTCCTCACCTTCTCCTTCTTCTCTTTCTTCTTCTTTCCTCCTTCTTGTGCTTGCGGCGGTAGGGCTCCTCCTCTGGCGCCCCCTCCGGCTCGTCTGCCTCCCTGCGAGCTTTCTCCTTGGAGGGGTAAGACGTGGGGTAGCTGGGCTCGTCTCCCCATTTCCCAAACAGCTCCCGGGCGGAGATGGTGCTCTTGACTCCTCCTTCTTCCTCTAGAACGTGAGACTTCAGGAACTCTTCCTCTCCAGCGTCGAAAAACGGCAGCTCTTTGTCGTCTTTCTCACCGAACGAGCCGTAAAGATCGGCTTTGGCTTTGTCCAGATCCGCAGAAGCATCGTCGTCTTTTTTGCCTTTGTTTTCGGCCAAAAATCTGGAAGAGAACAAAGTCGCAGTTTTAGCGTCTGAAAGGTCAGGTGAAGTATTTGAAATTAAGGGTTTGTAAATCTGAGTATTTTGTTTTTAAAGAAAAGATTTTCAACAGCAACAAGTTTAGACTGTAACAATAATGGACTTGGAGGTGTCAAGTGCAGCTTAAACAAACTCAAACAAAGATTTAACAAGAGTTTGACGCTAAACAAGGCTTCCACCACACATTGTGTTACTACAATAGAGATTATGCGCTGACATCAATTTTAAGTGGAAAGATGAGAAAATTAATATCAATTGTCACAGCGACACAATGGAGTTTGCATGTTCTCCCCATGTCTGTGAGGTTTCCTCCAGGTGCTAGGGTTTCCCCTTGACCTAAAAACATGTCCCGTAGCCTCTCCCCCAGGGCTAAAGAAGGAAATTAGCTGCAAAGCTAGAATCTGGTACAAGCATCTCTGCCATTGTGCTTCATGTAATTGTACATTGTCCTAACAATTTCTCCGCAGTGGGACCCTAACCCTGCAAATGGTAAACTTTCTTTGCTTCATTTGGGCTCAAAAAGCAAAACATAAAGTAGTTTCTATGTTGCAGGAAGTTTCTGCACAGAGATTGGATATTTAGAACAGTTCAACTGCTACACAATTTCCTCAACATTGTCTGTGTCAACGAGGAATGTGAGAGATGCTTCAGTGTTCCTGTTTAATTTATGTTGAGTACAGACTAAAGAAAGTGTTTTGCTGAGTTGTAAGATGCTTTCACACTGTAGAAATCTT
The DNA here is from genome assembly GCA_038363315.1 of Mugilogobius chulae. Taxonomy (NCBI): domain Eukaryota; kingdom Metazoa; phylum Chordata; class Actinopteri; order Gobiiformes; family Gobiidae; genus Mugilogobius; species Mugilogobius chulae. The sequence continues at coordinate 34,063,806 of CM076408.1, forward strand.
GTTTGTACTTCCTGCGCCTGAGCAGGTTCTACTTTCCAGTCAGACCAGGAACTTTTGCTAAAATATGTACAACACTTAATTTGAAATGCGTCTAATTCATTTACAAAAATTTTTTCCCAACTCTACGTAATTGCCATTGAAATTGTTCACACTTTACAGATCCTAATGTTAAAAACCACGTGGGTCTACTTTCAGTCACTTTCTCATGTGAATGTGGAATCTAATCGAGCAGGGACTTGGCATCTGACACTTAAAAAGTGCGTAAACACATTTTAAGTGTTAAGATTGTAGCAGCTCTGTCACATTTTAGGTGTGATCTGAGCATTTACAGGAGAAAATAGCATGTAATTATGAACGACGCTGGTAAAATCTGATTGTTGTGATGTCATCTGCAGAACCTCTGCGTGTAGATTTCTATACTTGGCTTGATTATAAAATTCAAAACTAAAATTTGACTCATTCCTGTTTAAGTCCTGACAAATCTTCCCAAAGTCCACTATAGTTAGAGTCAATGAGATAAACACTGGTTTTAGTTCAAACACTGTATCTGTGGAGATTCATACTTACTGTAAGAGTTTTAACAGACCCATATTCCTGAACCTTACCTTCACTTTGAGCACAGAAACATTCAACATTCAAAACAAAACTCACGGTGCCGTAATGATACTCACGTCAGAACCACCGTCCTAAGAAAATGGGATTTCAAACAACCTCCTCTCAGAATATTTTCAAATCACTTAAAATCATGGCTTTAAAATCAGGTTGTTTTTCCATTTTAATATGAATTCTTCCAAGGGTCTTTGACATTAGGCTAAAAATTAAATGTACAGTTGGTTAAGGCATTAGTGACAGTTTGAATGCTTCATGTTTGTTCGGCGGACACACGTGACTCGAGGACACATACTTCTTAAACGCGGCCGAGATGGATTTATCGCCGGACGCAGCAGCGGCGGCGGCGTCTTCCTTTGAGAAAAAGCCGAACCCTCCGAAAGCGGCGGTCTGTCCGGTTGCCGGGGGCGACGGTTTGGGTGGAGTCACAGAGCCTATGGTCCTCCACATGGGACCACCCGCCCCCGGACCCTTGTTCTCTGCAGCAGAGTCGTCTTTTTTAGCAGCAGCCTGAGGAGACACAAAGACAAGTTTGGAATAAACAGCATAATATACATTTAATAATCTATTTTAAAAATAGGTGTCCTACAGGCTTACTTTTGCCTCTTTCTATGTTTTATAAATTATAATAGTGAACTTTAAACCCTGTTTAAGCTGATGGCTATTCGATAGGCCCTCATGCATATCATGATTTGTAAAATTACTTTTTATAAAAGAAGTGTTATTTTGCTTTTCATACAAATTAATGAATACTATAATGTGTTGGACGGCTGTAACTGTATGTTCTGCATAAACACCATAAAGGTAATTAACAGTAGATAGAAGTCTCAGTGGTAGAACAGTAGTGCTGCATAAAATGGTTTTATTCATATTATAACTAGAGGTGGGCAATATATTGAGTTTTAGGTAATATCATGAGAGTTGTTCTGAAGATATGCAAAAATGGAATATCAAATATATAGTTTATAGTAAAAAAAATGCTTAACTAACACTTGTTCAAACATGCAAATGTGAAAATGTAAATGTTCAAATAAGAGTACAAAGTGATTCTGAATCTCAGTGGGACTTCCCTGGTTAAATAAAGGTCAATTAATAAATTAAATTTTAGTCAATCATGAAAAATATTCTTTTGTTGCATTTTTTCTTTACGAATAGTAGTTTAGAAATCAAACCTCTGAGTTTGTGGTCTTATGAGAGCAGTTTGGGTGAAATATTTGGTCAGAAGATAAAAACACCCACTAGCTTTAATTGATAGCACAAAAAGTCAACTAAAAACACTTAAAAATGTGTTTGAACATTTTTCGGTTGGTTTGAAATATCGTCTGAATATCGTAAATCGAGAAACATTTTTAAGTTATCCATTTTTGTGAATATTGCCCAGCCATAATTATAACATAGCTCATTTGTTTTTTATATATCACAAATTAAATGTTTTTGTAAGTTTGTAATAAACAGTATTTTATTTACAATAAGTTGTGTTTGTTTTCTAAAATGTGACGATGTCATTATGCGAGATGGTGGACAGGAGCTATGTTTCCTAATAACGTATTTTAACATGAAATAACTAAAAGGCAACGGCACAATCTTTTCAATTTGACTAGAGACAGGATTTGTTAAAAACAAATCCTAACTTTATATTTGTTTCAGCTTCCTTTAATCTATAGGATTTTTTGTCTAACAACATAACTGTTGTCAGCTAACTACAAGAGTTTATCACTGTGCGAAAGCAAAAGTTATGCTGCTAAAATCAACATTTGTGAATGAAATTAGTCTTTACAACTCAAACACTTTACATTCAAAAACTCATCTAAAAGAAAACTCATAAAACATATGACTAAAGACAGACTTGAACACTACAGTAGATGCGGCTGTACCTGAGCTCTGTCGGGGCTGGAGGGTTTGGGACTGGCGTCATAGTCGATCCACTTTCCCCCTGAGGCCTTTTCGATGGCGCTGCCTTCGACTCCTGGTTTAGTCCCTGGACTTTCCAAAGGCTTCTTATGATCCTTCCCAGTTTTACCTTTACGATGGTGAGAGGACGAACGAGACCTGAGGGAGAGAGAGGGAGAGCAGAAGAGAGGAAGAAAGAGTGAAAGAGAGAGAGAAACAGAGACAGAAGAGAGGCAGAGGGACAATTAAGAGTAAAAATGCGTTTCATTGTGACAAGCTGAAGACACAACATAATATATAAATGTTTTCAGTTTTCAGTAAGATCCAGTTTACAGACATGGTGGTTATTTGTATTTTTAAGTTGTCAAAAAAATGTATATAATAAAACAAATGTATAAACCATATGGTAAACAAGAGACAGATTCTCCTATTTACTAGCTGCCTCCTGTCTGTGTTAAACCCATATGACCGATTATCACATTTTTCGGTGTGATTATTCTTGTGGTAAATACTTATCAAAGTTTTATGACAGTGACGTTGCAAGTTATGAAGAAATTGACAAATAAAAGTTGAAATTTATAGGAAGTTACTTAAGTTCTAAAATAGAAAAAGGAAAAAATGCAAAGACAACTTGCACAAAACACACAATTAAAGTGTTACAAAATATTATCATTTGTCAAATCATTTGTCAACATCTGTGGGTTTTGGCCTAGATTTACAATGCGGTTGCTAGGTAACAGTTGTGTGTTCCCCTCTAGTTAATATTATATTTACTGGGCAAAAAACAAAGACAAACTTCATAAAATCAGCCAAACTAGGTGAATGCAAGCAAATTGTTTGGTGAAATCTTAAATATAATCATGTTCACTGTGTTTTACTGAAAAAAATAGTCTAACCTAACATACGCACTTTAAATATTGTGTTTTAATCAGTTTGATTAGTGTGCAACAGTAAAAAAATGTCCCAAATCTCCAACTGTAAGACTATAGTCTGCACTGTTGCTGTGACATTTCTGTCAAACAAATGTGCCAAGGAAAACAAATTAGGCAGAAAAAAAATACTACTTATTATACTTTAGCCACTCAGTGAAAATGTTAAGGAGAATTTTTCAAATAAAAGAATGTCTGTGCATAACTTCAATAAAATGTTGCCATAATACTGATATGAGACAGTTTTTTTCTTTCGTACCTGGAAGAGTAGGACCTGGACCTGCGGGACCTCCTGGAGCCTCTGGACGAGGACCGGTCCGAGTACCTGGACCTGCTCCTGCTCCCAGACCTCTTCCTGGACCTGGATCTGGACCGGCCTCTGCGGGGGCTGTGGTCTTTGTCGTGCCAGCCGCCGCCCTGCCAGTTGGACTTGTATCCGTACCCGCCTCCGCGGTTCTGGTAGTGGCCGCCGCGGTGATGGTATCCGCGGTTACGGCCCCGGTAGTGGAAGGGCCTCCGGTAGCCGCGGTTGTAGCCCCGGTTGTATCCTCCGCGGTTGTTCTGGTAGTCTCGAGACGGGTAGTTCCTGTAGGACGGAGAGTAGGAGCGGGAACGCGACCTGGAGCTGTGGAAGAGAAGACAAGAGAAGTTAGTCTAGTGTTTAGTGTTGTTTCTTTTAAAGTTAATTTTATTATGAATATTTATATTTTTATTAATGTTTTGTTTTATATTGTAATTTTGATGCATCTTTCCCTGCTTTGCAAAGCTCTTTGAATTGCTTTGTGTATGAACTGTGGTATACAAATGAATTTGCCTTGTCACAATACATTTCAACATTTCAGCTCAATACCAATTTGGATTCCACATTGGTCTAAAAATCTTTTTACCAAGTAGGGCTGGGTGATATCTTAATATATTTTTATATATTTTGATCCACAATATATAACTCGATATTTTAGAAATAGCTTTTTTTTAAGTTAAATAATATTTTTTCTAAGCTTGCTGTCTGCTGATTAGAAAATAGGAATCGAACTTTACATTGAATAATTTAATTCAGGTTCTATCTTTTGTTGAGTAAAACCAAATAAAACGAAATTTATAATTTGATTTTTATAACAGATAGAAAACGTCACTGATCTTCTCATTCTCTTCGGTACTTTTCTCTGTAACAGCTTTTCATCAGTTTTATTAGCATTTTTATCTCGATATATATCATATGGCAAAATTCATATCTTGTTCAGTAAATATCTCGATATATCGCCCAGTCCTGTTACCAAGTTAAGATTTAGACGAGTGGTGCTCAATACCAATTTTGTTTTGGCGTTAAACATTTTATTTGAGAAGAGATTATGTTTAAATTTAATGTTCTGTTCATGTCGTAACGCCCAGCTCAAATGTGGATCCTGTTGGATGAGTGTCACTCCACACTGAGCTTACCTTAAAACTCGCTTGCTTTTAATTATAAATGGCATTTGGCTTTGCTTTTGCCAAGTTGTGATGCAACTCACGTGACTAATGTGACTGAAACATTGCTGCTCCTTTTAAACGACAAATAATCACAACTAAAGCAATATTTGTGAAGAATATCAATTGTGGATTTTCTGACCATTATTTGATTTTGATAGTTCACATTTTTATTGTATTTATGAGACCTGACAAAATAAAATGTGTTGTAATGACAAAGTAATGATGTGAGCTATTTAAAATTAAAGATGTCAAGATTATTAGGTTGATCAATAATCGTGATTATTCAAGTCACAATATAAAAATTATATCGTTGCAATTTTAGAAGTAAAATTATAGTTCACTCCATCTACAAATATCAGTTACAATTCACAGAAAGAAAAAACACAAAAATTTGGCACATATGCAGCTATGCTCCAAATATATACATTTTGTTTGTATTTTGCATTGAAAATTATATTTGTGATTTGAAAATTCAAATATTGGTATCAACAAACAACAGAAGGTCAAATAAAAAATTGCCAAAAAGATAATAGTAACAAAATGTGAAAAAAATATATCTATATATGTTATCATTTTGAAGCAAAATTTTGTTTTTCAATCCTTTTTAGAGTTTTTTCATTCATTCTAAATTAAAACAATTTTTAATTTAGCATTTTATTTTATACATAAAACTGGTCACAAACTTGAGAAAATTTGACACGTTTGACAATGAAAATAAAATCATGAATTATCGCTAAATAGTGATATTTTGTCTTGCAATAATCGTTAACACTTTGACATTGTGGCATCCCTATTTAAAATGTTTGTACGGAGCTAATTTAAAGAATTAACAGTACATTTATGCAGACAATCTCATATTCCACTGGTTTTGTGAAAGATGATACCTCAAGACCTTTTTTTTTTTTTTTAGCAATTTCTAGTTTACACAAAATGTACAATAAACTGTTTCCTTTCACCCTCGCATCTTGCATCCCCGTGTTTTAAGCTCCTACACCACATCCTGCCAGGAGAGGGCGGTGTTGCAGTCCTTTCACGTTCACTACAAACCCAGATCTACGGCATTACTCACACTTCCTGGTTGGAATTTTGTGAAATGAATCTGTTTACTTCATTTCAAAACATCAGAGGAAAACCAAATGCAGCAAAACCACACGCATAGAGCCGTAACCAAGTCCAGATGCACGACCGAGCAGGACTCTAGTCTCAACTTACAACGTTTAAAACCTGAAACCGAAAACTATGCAACGACCCGAGTGCTTAGCTTCTGTCCTCGTAAGAAGAAAAGGTCTCTGCTTACCCTTTGGTTTTCATTGACACAAAAACAGAGCTTTAATGAGGTAGTAAACCTGGCAATATTTCCATTCGAGAGAAGCGTGAATGAAGAGAAGAAGTGCGTAGGCTGGAGCTGTTCACAGAGAGCGAAAGAAAGAGAGAGTGAAAGAGAGACACAGAGAGAGGGAGGAAGGGAGGAGGGGCGGAGAAAGAGAGAGAGAGTGTGTGGCGTGGCAGCGTCTCAAATATCTTGTAACAGACCAACGGAGCATAAACAAACAGGGCTGTCGAGGTGCATGACCGAAAACACAGGGTTTATTCACGTGTTAACAAGTCTGAACTGAATCATTACAGAATTTAAAAAGGCGTTGTAATCGTAACCAAAACCAGGGCTAAAAATAAACTGTATATTTGTAAGACTGAAGTTAAGACTGAGGCATTAAACTGACAAAAGCCTTCAAAGCGTTTCACAATCTCTCTGATCTGAGTATCTATGACCCACCCGCTGCACTTACAACTGTCCTATTCATACTGACAAGTTAATATTGAGAATATATCGATATAAGGATTTATGACAATGTGAAAGTCGTTTTGAAGATGTGCAAGAAACTCGAGGTAATTAAGGGTTTAAGGAGTGTAATCCAACAATAATTTACTGCACATATTATTCTAGGGCAGCAACCACTTAATCCCATTGAATCGATTATAAAATAATTGTCAACTACTTTAGTAAACGCAATTGTCAACTGGTCTTTAAAAGCTTCCAAACTTGGATGAACTGAAAAAATAAGTTTTGTAACTCCAATTCGACAGCAAAGACATAGAAGATGAATTTGCCATTTTTACTAGAAAAAAATAACACAATCTTAACATTTTTTAAGACTTTTACTAGTAAAGAAAAAAATGTATTTTGACTTGAGCATAAGCAGTTATTGTGAAATTTTGTCATTTGTATTTTCAAATGAGAAAATGCTTGTCCTTCTCTATTCTTAGCAAATCTACATTTTTACAATCTGTTAAATTGCTGGCATATTTTATTTTAACTCATGGTCTAATTTATTTTAGGGTATTTTTCTGCAGTGTAGATGAAGCAATTTTGTCTGTGAAAAGAGCCCACTCTTTCTGGGTTGCATTCTAAACTACTGATTGATTCATCGAAAGAATGAAAAGGACCAAAATGATCGTTAGTTACAGCCCGACAAGATTCACAGAGAAACAATAGCCGCATGTGCCGGCTGGAACGCTCATTAAAAACAAACAACGTGCATGTTTTTTTCAAAGACAAAATAAAGAGTTACACATTTGCCTCTGTCAGAAACTTTTCACATGTGAAGAAGAATAACCTACTTGTATTTATAGCTTTTTTAGAATTGCTGGTGTATATAGAAGTGGTTTGTAGTAAATAGGGATGTCACGATATCAAATTTTAGAATCACGATTATAGCAAAAGGAAAAATTACGATTTTGCGATTATTCACGATTATCGGCAAAAAGAAAAAATATATATACACATATATATTTAAAATCTAAATTATTGGCATTTGATTTGCTGACAGTGACAATACACTGATTGTATTACATAAATATGATGTAGCCTAGAATAAAAATAATAAATGCAATTATTTTAAATAATTGCCCTTTGAAACAAATATATAATAATTTTATGTTTTAAACAAAATTTTAACCAAGCTTTTTTTTTTACATTATTGTCCCTTTAATGATTGCTTTAATATTCTCATTATACTTACAAGAAGAGATTCATTACTAACTAATAATATATTATGTGCGAGATCTGTCACGTGACTCACGAAGGTGTTTTCCCAGCGTGTCGTCGTCACATGACGCCTGGAGGCGTCTCTGCTGTACTTTTACTTTCAGGTCGGAGTTTATGTCAAACGAAGCATAAATACGCGTTCATTTTTGCCGTGAGCTGCGTGATTCTCTCTGGAGCACTTCCTTTAAAGGATTTACGTTGTTTCTTTACCTTTACTTGGACGAACAGCGAGGGATGATCGTATCGAAGATGCTGGATCATGTTGGATGTGTTAGCGCTTTTAGCGGCAGCTTTTCAATGACACGTTTTGTGTATTGGACACTCTTCAGCCGCACAATGCACTGATCATCTTTAAAACATCTTCTGACTTGATTATTTGGATGGATACAACTCCTGAAGCGCTAACTTCAGCAGCCTTAGCGGTGAGTTGACGACACACGCCGTTCTCCGCTGGCGCTGCCACGCACGTCAATCACATCACAGAAGACGTAAAAGACGTGTTTGCGGTTTACCGTGAGTTGTAAAAAGTCTACGAATAACCTACCGTGGAGGAAATATTCGCGATTATTGAAAAAACGGTTAATCTTGACATCCCTAATAGTAAAGCCCAGTCATGGATTTGCAAAAAGTAAAAAATGCACTGAAATGACACGCTTTTTGCAACTTATCTCAGTGGCCAACTCTGTATCAACTTTTTTTTTTTAGACACAAACTAAAACTAATTGATTAAAACACTTGCACATTAAATTTATTTGAATGCAATTTCAAGCTTTTATGTTTGAGTAAAGACTTTAAAAATGTAACTGTTAAAACTGCCAGTAAATCCCTTTTAACAACACAAAAAGCAGAGCCACAGCTGCCCCGGGGCTTCAGTGTGTTCAAATGTCTTTCTTGGGGTGCAAACAAAGAGATAACCTGAATTCCTAAAACGTGAGAGACTTCTTGAAGAAACCTTGCAGTCAAACGAGCAGGAGAAACATGCAAATTTGAACCAGACAACAAAAGGATTTACCTACAGTTTTAAATGTCTGGACCTATTCTTCCCAAAGCCACCGTGATGTTTACAAAGGGAGTTCTGTGTGCAGTCTTTGTGCTTCACTGATAAAACTAAGGTTAAGTAAATACGGACCAGGATGCGGTCACTTCAGTCTGTCCAGTTTACAAGATTTTTGTGGTACAATTTTATGTTCATAGTTAAGACATTAAAAATAATCAAATACTTAGAGCCATCTCTGCAGCACTGACCTGTAGCGACGTTTCCTGGACCTGGATCTGGACCGGCTCCGGGAGTGGGATCTGGAGTAGGACCTGGACCGGGACCTGGACTTGGATCGGGACTTCACCATCGGGGATTCTGGTTTAGACATGGCTGCGGGTTTGTTTCACACCTGCAAGAACAAAAACACGAGAAATATGAATAAAAATAATTTAAACAGGCTTGATTAGACCCTGCTTTATTGCATAATATTAAAGCAACTAATTACAGTGCCTAAATTTTTATTAGTTTGAGCCTTATTAAGGTTAGAACTAAAGAACAAAAACTGTACTTTTCAAAGAGAGAGCTGGGGTTTACAGCAGGACCCAGTACTGTGTGTTGGATGTCTCTCAAAACACTGAATATTGCTTGATTATTGCAATTTCTTGTGGTACACCAACTCAGACACATAAAAACAACCACACTAATAAATTAAGAACAATAAAAATGTGTTTTGTATTCAAATTTACTCATAACATTTGTTTAATCTTTTAAATTGTATTCTAATCACTGTGGAGAAAGACCTTTGTCACACTGATGGTCCGTGATTGAGAACCTCTGCTCTAAAACAAACAGAAGTCACTGGACACTGCTCCTTCACAGTGATCAGCCTGAGTTAAGCCTGTGGAGGTGCAGACAGCTCACAGTCCATCAGACACTTTCTCCTGTCGACAGCCTCAGAGCTGTGGACGCTGACCTTCAACTGGACTAAAGCCACACTGTGGGGCTTTTCACAGGGCCACTCCTTTTCAAAGCACTTTAATGGCCCGATTTCAAATTATGGTCAAATAAGAGATGTGCAAAGAAATCTCTCTATTCTCTATGAAAATTTTTTGTGTATGATACAGGGCTGCAAGTAACAATCTGCTTATCAATTAGTTCGCAATTACTCTTCAACTAATCAACTAGTTGTTTAGAATGCAAAAGTTATGCAAACAAGATACTTTTGTAGGTTTTTGCACAGACAGATTGAACAAACTGATAAAAACTACAATCACATGTATGTTCATGAACTACTTTTACTTCCGAAAGCCCAGGCCAAACTTAAATATATGGTGCAAAGAAGCCTGTGTCGATCCAGGTCTCTGGCTGTGGGGCATTAAAATATTCTTCATGGAGACTCCACGATGGGGAATTACTTGTTTTTCAGAGTTTCCGCTTCATTAAAAGAACAAGCTCCGACATGCAAGTGTCTCCATATTTCAGAACAATAACAGTGCCAAGATCCCAGAGCATTTCATGTTGCTGATGAAGACGTAGACGTGTGGACATTGCCTCCAAGAGCTCACTTAGACATAACACATTAAAGGTAACTTGAAAACTGACTTTAAAAAAATTTAATTTGAGAGGCACATAAGTCAGAACATACTTAATGTTTGACCGAATAGGTGCTGCCCTCTACTGCAGTGTTTATCAAACAGAGGTACTGAGTATACAAGGGGTATTTTATTGGAGGGATAAAATTTATGTATTATCTGAATTTATGGATGTTATTTGTGGACAATTTTGAACAAATGTATGAATTATATTAAAGTAATAATATATGACAATCATAATACCACTACAAAACTAATTTGATGATTGGTTTATTTACATGGCACATTTACACACAGACAGATGTCTTCCAAATTACTTCACACAGCTCAGCAGAAGCGAGTCACCTCAACCTCCAACCACCACCAAGTGTTTTCTAACCTTCTAGTTATTGGTTTGGGTACTCTGTGAGTGAGACCAAGTTTATGAGTTACTTGGGACAGAAAAGGTTGAAAACCACGGCTTTTGTGTTCAAGAAGAATTAACCAATGATGTCACTTTTTTTAAAGTCTATAAAATGTCATGTTTTCAAATTAAGGTGGATTATCTTTTTTTTAGCATCTCTGTCGATTATAAGAGTATTCTGGTCCAAAGACATGTCGATTATCAGAAATCTAAGTTTGATTCAAGATGTTGGGTTCAACATATATATATATATATATATATATATATATATATATATATATATATATATATATATATATATATATATATATTGCTTCTTTGTAATTTTTTAAGCATCTAAAATGTAACCTAACTGAATTGTGAGACACCACAGATTCCCACTCTCATTTCAAATTAATATTGGGGTGGGGGCTGTGTGATAATGTCATAAGACCAGATGGTGGGCAAGTTTTGCCCAATTAAAACAAGGTACTTTGCTATCAAATATTAATAGGTAATTCACAATCTTTCAGTCTGGGGACTAGATCCATTGAGTTTTACAGTACAATAAAAAATACATTTACACAATTTTCTAGAATATTGCCATGTCCCATGAATGAAGCCCATTGAACAGTTTAGGCACAAGGTATCAGCACATTTGCAGGAGGTAAACAGCTAACTCGAAGCACTGCTCTGTCTGAAACCTTTTCTGGGCAAGCACAAACTACAAGTGAGCAAATTTGGTAAGTTAAACCAGTCTATCTGGTATAAAACTTTACAGTTGCAAGCTAGTAATATTACCCACAAGCTTTTGTTAAATATAAGAGAGAAGAATGTTGCTGGATCACAAGTTTCTGAAAGACCAAAGCCAGTCAAATGTGCCTTTAGTTTGGTTGTTACGGAAACCTGAGAGTCCCGGTGCAGACCCCTGGGGAGCACCTTTTGTTTGGGATAGACTCGACCGTCCTCCCAGTTTACAAAAGAGACTGTATTCAAATGAGCCAGGAGGGACACTCTAGTATGCATGTTATGTACTCTACTTAACGAGAGGGGAACATTTAATTTGAATGTCATTAGTGCAAAAATGAATGAGTCAATGGAGTTACTTTTTCTCCTACCAAAGTCAAACCGCAACTAAAACCAGAAAAAATTAACACCTAAAACTACAGCTAAATGATGAGTTTGTATGTGACAAGTAAAATAAGAAAAGCAGGCAGAAAAGCAGAAAAAAACATCTCACATTTCTCACTTCCATAGACTTAGTGATTGCACAGTTCAACTCAAAAATCTCAGACTGTGATGCCCTTAACCAGCTTTTTCATTTCCAATACCAATTTGATACTGTGGCTTAAAGTAACCATTGATCAACTGAGTCGCTTATTACATTTTCATTTATTTTTCTTCCAAAAACACATTTTTTTGTAGTATTCAACACACAATGACATTTGCAGACTGGATGACCGTTTAACTGTTGCCAATGGAAACTCTGGTCTAAGCTGTAAATTATACATGATCTACTTTGTGGCTTTAGTGCTTCCATTTCGCCCGACTTACGAGTGAAAAAACTGAAATAGTACTTTATTTCTTTAAAATGTATTGGGAAAAAAATACAATGCATAGTAATAAATCAATGAGCAGATTGACAGAGAAATAATTTGAAGAAAATAACATCCATTCTTTTCAGTTTGCTGTAAAAGCCAGGACTTATGAGATAACACTATCAACTCAAAAAACAATTCCTTCTACTCAACCAGTCAAGAACATGGAGTACCACAAAAATGCTACCAAAGTAGCAACAAAAGCATAACTTTTTCTTTCAAATGTACAATGTTATAATAAGATTAAAGCTAAGGCAGAGCACACATTTTTTACTGCTAATTCATTATATATTCAAATACATTTATTATTGTAAATTTGCAGTTTAGGTGATGGAAAGTACAAGAACAAAAATAACAACTCCTGTTAAAAAAAAAAAAAAAAAAAAAAAAGGGGGGGGGGGTGAAGTGAAGCAGAACTTTATTCTATAATCACAGAAATCAGCTCTTGTTTTTAAGCACAGATCTCTGAAATGTCAAATGTTGGGACCACTTGTTTCCTGTTATATTGTTTTACAAAAGCTCAGTGTATGAATTGTATTTCTCACATTATAATGTCTTAATGCAAATGTAAACTGACATACTTGTCAAATAAGTCACTTTGAAACACTCTAGGAAACAATTTATGTAAAATGTAACTAAGCTGGTTGTGCTATTAGCTCCTAAACTACTTTACAGCCTCGAGTCGAGTATAAAATGCCCTTTATAAGTCACTCATGTGTTGACTCTGAACTTGTTGTTAGACTAAAAACATGTACACACAAGAAAAGCACATTCAGGAAAGAAATTTCAATTAGAATTCATTGTATCAGCAAGACAGAAGACGGTTTGCTCACATTGTCAATAAAATGAAGGATGGAGCAAAAAATCCGAGGCACTCTGTCGTAAAAAAATATATATAAAAGTCCTTTATTAAACCATGGACAGGCCTACGCATTTCGACACCTAGGTGTCTTCGTTAGGGCTTAGTTAAAAGCTGTAACAGGTGACCTGCTTTTAGTAGTAGTATATTTGGTTTAATCATCATCAATGTATATCTTAGTAAAAACTACTAACAATGAATGAACTGATAACGAGCTGCTGTGGACTCATTTATTGTGTGGCCATTAATAAGATTCTGATTCTGATTCTTCTGATGCTTAACAAAACAACTCCAGAACAAAAAATTTTACAATCATAATTTCTATTATACATTGAAACGCTAAAATACATTTTAACCAACTCTTTTCTCAATAAAAATCACTTGAAGAAAACATTTATAATAATTATATAGAACAATTCAGAACAGTTAACTGTTGATGTACTTAAACCAGTCTGTGGTATCACATCACAGTTTCTGTCCCATATTTGGTCTTCTGTTGCAAATTCTAGTTTCTTTGTCGAAAACGCATTATATTCAAGTTCGATGTAATCTTCATTCAAATATTTATGTATTTATCACGACTGGACTAATGCCAATAAAAGTTTGCATAGTTTCAAAATAGATCAGAAAACTACACCAACTTCAACGTTGTTATTACATCATTCGTATTACACATACGCAACTATTAATAACTAAATAGTATTTATCTTTTCGATATCCAAACATTTACAAGTTACGCATCGCCGTCTAGGCCTGTGTAGAGAATTAAAGGCTCTGAATCAATGACCACGAGTCCTGCAGCAAACCAAAGCGAGCTAACCGAGAAAACGTGAGGAAAACGCCATTTTACGTGCCCAGATTTCATGCAAAGTCACGACTAAAACAACCAAAAACAGCTCATATTAAACACATTTTGCGCATGTCGTTACCTTTGAACGTTTGCTTGTCCAGTCGTGGTTTCGTTTTGAAGCAGAACAAGAGAAAAAGGTCGAGGCCAAAGCAGCAGCAGCAGCAAAGCGCCTGTCTGGTCCCTCCTTCCGCCTCGCCGAGTGTTAGCCACTTGTGCTAGCCTGCTGCTAACACGCTGCAAACCTATAAAACACAAACAGACGGCGTATTCACACAGCCACAGTCGGTCACAAAGGTGCTCAATGTAGTCCGGAATGTATAACGAAACAAAGACGTTACCAGAAATGACGAGTGCACTTTTTTACGCAAATAAAGCTGAATGTGTCTTCCTCTAAAACCGTGCGCCACCGTTAGCTAGCGCGAAAAGCTAACTAACGCGAGATTTGACGAGGTTTTGCAGATCACGTTTAAAGTTGGTGGAATTTCTCTCATATCACACAAACAAGCGGGCTTTTTACACTGCCAGAATCGGCTACAGTGGCGATGGATGTGGTCGTCAGAATGTAGAATGAAGCAAATACTTTGCTAATAAAACACATGACAATTTCAAGCAAATAAATCTGAAAAACCGTTAGCTAGCTAGCTCACGCGAGACTTAACGAGGTTTCCTTGGTTGCAGTTTGAGTGGATTGAATTTCTTTAACTTGCTTTACCTGTTGCTCAACAGTTTACGGTTTTTCGTGATGCGAGGTTGTATGTGCTGAAATCAGTTAACTGTACAAACAGTTGTAGCAAAGCAGATACGACTTTAGCTCCTCTCATCACAGACACTGAGATCACACACACAGTTAAACTTATTACCTTTTTCTTCTTTAAAATATGTTTTTGAGTCTGTTTGTTGCAGTTAAAATGTCCTAAATCATCAACCGTCCTTAGCAGACAAGCTTGTAGCTAAAAGCCGTTGCCACGTCAACAAAGAAATACATTGAAGAAATGCCACTCATTCTAAATGTTGCTAAGCATTTTCAAAGAAAATAGAGGTTATGCAGGTGACAATCACATCATTCTAAAGAGAAAGGACATTTTCTCTTGTAAGAGTTCAATAACAGCTAAAACAGGAAAAATAAACTACAGTTTGATAACAAATTCAACCCAACCCAAGTCTACTGAGCACTGGGTTTGTAACTGACATGTAAAAAGAGAAAATCAAGTCAACAACAAACAACAAGACGTTAGCTTCTTACATTTATAAGACATTGAAATCACACACAGTTGAACTTATTACCCTTTTCTTCTTAAAAAAATAATGTCTTTGAGTCCGTTTGTTGCAGTTAAAATGTCCTAAATCATCAACTGTTGTAGCAGACAAGCCGTTGTCACGACAACAAAAAAATACATTGAAGAAATGCCACTCATTCTAAATGTTGCTAAGCATTTTTGTAATATATGTCAGTGCATAACCTCTATAGTAGGTATTCTACTGGCCAGTGTTATTTCAATGAGTTGGAGGGCAGCTAAAATTAATAGCTAATGATTAAATGCAGTTTATTTTGGTGTTACAAAAGAAAAATGGATCTAGTCACCCCAGAAATCACCACTTTTTAAATTTGTGAAAAACTTTTTGAAATATTTCAAGGCAAAGTCCTGGCTTAGCCTATATCAGCCAAAAATTCTAGAATGTGAAACCCATCTATTTACAGTCATTGGAAAACAAAAAACAATGTGGTCTTGTTGTAAACCTTGTGATATAAGTACCATATGTAACAACAGCATGCATTGTGTATAACCTAATGACCAAAAATAGACTTGAATAAAAGCTAATTTTGTCGATTGGATTTTTGATAATAAAAATCAGCATATTTACTATTAGAGTTTGATGGTTAGGCCTTTCATGTAGGGTGACCAGACCTCCCTATTATATAGCCTATAGCCTTGTGTCCCATGTCCAAGTAAATGTATCCAAAACCATTGCTTTGTCCCAATTTTACACAAGATCAATCCCAGATGTCCTGATTTTTGACACTTTGACACTTCTCAACAGTGAAGGAGAATATATTGCTATTTATTTACTCATACTAGACAAAACCGTGCTTGAAAAAATCTAAAAAAAACAGTATAAAAAGCGATCATTTGCATTGACAAAAGTTTTAGAGAATATACATGAGCGTGAAGGAGCCTTGAACTGACTAAATGCAAAAGAATGGCTTTATAACAGTTATCTGAGTCTCTTTGTTGATGAACATAAAGCCTAAATAAACCTTAATAAAGCATTTTTGTCACTCCCTTGTAATATAAAAGTAAGTTTAAGTTTTTTTCATCATAAAAATGTGAATTTGTGATGCAATGTATTATGGCGTGCTTTCAACTTTCTTTGTATAGTTTTTCATAATTTTCATACTATATTGGTTACTTTGGCCTAGCAGTTTATAGGGGCTAAAGGATAATAAAGAAGTAGGCTATTTATCTGTTTTTTTATCTTCAGAACTAAAGCAGGACTTTGCCACCACTAAGCCGGCCTAAACACTATTTTAATCCCGGTGGGCTCTGGTGTGGTTCTGTCTGTGCCGTTAGCAGTGTAAATAAAGAGTTGCTCTTTAACCTTTGGAGCTGAACTTCCCCATGAGCCATAAACACATCGTCACGGCGGGGGAGTCCACAAAACAAACACCAAATTTACAAATAGTCCTGCTTGATCACAAATTAAAAATATATGTTCCAGTTTATCAGGGAGTCCAATCTGGCCACGAAAGGATGCTACATTGTTAAGGATGTCTTTTTGATTAAATTTTGTGTGGAAAAGACAAATGACACCAAATCAACTGCAATCTCCAAAACGTTCATAAAAGACAATTTAATCATCAACTCTTGGTAAATAAATGTTTTAAATGAAAAACAACATTTGGTTTGGCCCTCGATTCGCTTCAGATTTTGGCCCACCGAGAAAAATGTTTGGGCACTACTGCTGTAAAAGAACACAATGAAACCCATAAGGAACCAGCATTTTTTCACTAAAACGCCTGATTTTCTTTGGTAAATATAACAAGAGTAAAGTGCTCTAGCTCGGGAATAAACTAGTTTGAGCAAAACTTTGACAAATTCTCAAAACTAAATAAATTAAAAAAAAAAAAGTTTTAAAGACTTGAACTAGGTTTAAAAAGTTTAAACGGAGCCCAATAGAGGTTATGCACTGACCTATTTTATTCCAAAAATGCTTAGCAACATTTAGAATGAGTGGCATTTCTTCATGTATTTTTTGTTGTCGTGGCAACGGTTTGTCTGCTAACAACAGTTGATGATTTAGGACATTTTAACTGCAACAAACACTCAAAAACATTTTTTAAGAAGAAAAAGGTCATAAGTTCAACTGTGTGTGATTTCATGTCTGATAAATGTGAGAAGCTAAAGTCTTGTTGTTTATCTGCTTTGCTACAACTGTTGACTTGATTTTCTCTTTTTACATGTCAGTTACAAACCCAGTGCTCAGTAGACTTGTGGTGGGTTGAATTGTTCTCAAACTGTAGTTTATTTTTCCTGTTTATTGAACTCTTACAAGAGAAAATGTCCTTTCTCTCCATTGACTCTAATGCATCGCCACACAGCATGAACATTTAGAATGCTGTGATGTCACCTGCATAACCTCTATAAAAAGTCCTATTAATTTTTTACAAAATTTATAGAGGAATTTTTGGTCGACGTCATTTCCGCCCTACTGCACATGCTGTATGCATGTAGCCGCTCTCCATCTGCTTAGCTGGGGAAGCTTCTTTGAATAAAACAACAAAACAGGACGAGAGCCGCTGTTTGGATCAGGTCTGAACCGGTCTGACAGACGTCTGTCTCCTGAAGCTTGAGACAGTGTTTTTCTCACCGTTTTTCACCTGAATGTAACTTTTAAGGGTCGTATAGGGTCGAATTTATTCACAAATGTTGATTAGCAGCAGAACTTTTGTTTTCTTACAGTTAAACCTCTAACTTAACTGACAACGGTGCTTTTTCGACATGTTTCCACTGTGTCTATGTGCAACGGCTCTTTCTGGAGGCCGGGTGCGTGCGCATCACCCGTGTTGAGAAACAAATAATGCCTCTAGGAATATTTTTTATCACCAGAAGAGCATTTAAAAGACTGATTTGACTGTTACTAAGAAGGTTACATCAACTAAGTAACCCTTTCTTTAATAAATACAGAATTTAGTCTATTTTTATGAGAAAACTAACAAAGCTGAAATTATAGGAAAAGGGAGGTACTCATGTCCTTTGTTAAATGAGAATAAAAGAATTAAAGTCACCGGTTAGAAAACATTTTGAGTAAAACATGAAAATAGAAAAATGTAGCCTTTGTCATTTATTGTATGTAGTAAGTTTTTTTTTGTTGTTGTTGTTGTTAGATTTACCTTGTACATCAAATGTTTATAAAACATGTAGTCTACATTTGTACATTTAAAAATCAGAAGATTTGTTCAGACATGTAAAAATATAACATTTACATCTATTTAAGACAGACTTACCTGCTGCAAACTGCTCCGGTCCTGCGCTGCGTTCGACTGATTTACTGTGAGAACTTCTGCAGTGAATCGAGTCACAAAAACCACGGCCGAGTTCACGTCTCAAACAGAAATACTTCATCACAGCTTCACACAGTTTGGTTTGGTTTTGACACATTTTATCAGGCATTTGCTGCTTTTTCATGAGTCATATTGTGAGGTTTCCAGACAAGTCAACAATGATGCAATTAGCAATATTCCTACAGCAAACATGCACATTTCCTTCTGCATTTGACCCATTCTTCATCCAGATCAGCTCTAGATTTTAGTTTGATCAGGACTGTAGCTGGAGGATTCTGTGGAAGAAACCAAAGCCAAATGTGTATATGTGAGTAGAAATCACTTCAGAGTGCTAAATACAACATCTATCAGGTTAAACTTTCTGGAGAATAAACAGAATTTATGCATAAGAGAAGGCTTAATCACATTTGCAGTTAGAGGACACACAATAGTAAATTTTAATAATGATAAATCATGACAAATCAGGCTCAGTCAAAACAACTATTCTGATGAATCAGACTCAATTTGTACTTTAAAGCCGGGGCAACAAAGTGTTTTAGTTTAAATTAGTAACCTTTGTGTATCCACTGAAAGGTCTATGATAAATGCAGCACTTTGTGTAAAAATGAGACCACCGACTACTGTCTGAACTGGGTTTTAGCTCCAGTCAGGGACAAATGCTGCGCTCTGATTGGCTGTGCTCGGGTGTCCTCTCCAGTTTCACTTTGCAGATTGTAAAAAGTGTTTTTTTAATCCATAATTGTAACCAAAATGAATACAAGTTGATATCAACCGTGTG
The DNA here is from genome assembly GCA_038363315.1 of Mugilogobius chulae. Taxonomy (NCBI): domain Eukaryota; kingdom Metazoa; phylum Chordata; class Actinopteri; order Gobiiformes; family Gobiidae; genus Mugilogobius; species Mugilogobius chulae. The sequence continues at coordinate 34,083,346 of CM076408.1, forward strand.
TGGAAGGATTTAGGAAAGGAAGTTGTCAAATTTAAAACCTAAATCATGTTTGCAGTGTAAAAATCAGCTATAAACATTTTCTAATTCCGGCGTTCCTTCAAAGGGCCGTCCCACTTTTTCTTGATTCAGTATCTGAATAAAACTATATGAATGTCATTGTGTCTCTCTTATTTAAAGTCAAATCAGCCTCTGGGTTGAATCAGACTCAGTTCTACTGTAATCTTACAAAAAGAAATTCACAAAAAAAAAGAAACATTTTAATAGGACTTTTGTATTGAGTAATTACAGTTCCTAAAACCAAAATCTGCTACATCTAGTGTCAGTCAAGTCTCAGCTGTCAACACCAGCTTTACCAATCCTTATATTTACCAAAACAAAAATGTAGCGGAATTTAGATTTTGTTTGGAGAAAGTTCATTTCTTATCAGAGCCTGTTAGTCTCAGAAGCTAAAACTACAAGGTTACAGCTTTAAAAAGACTTCAGACATTTGTTTGTGCTAAAGATCAGAAACAGAAACAGTTTTAGTTTGAATTTTTACTGAATTTAGTCAGACGTGTGAGGGGAAACAGGCCAGAATGATAAGAGACTAAACTAATGAAAAATGTGTTCAAACTAGTGTCAGTCTGGCCTCAAATGTAAAGACAAGCTTCTCTACATATTTAGCAAAGACAATTCAGGTTAAATTAAATGTTTTTCTTTCTGTTTTTTTACTCAGGACTAATCGATCAGAATCAGAAGCTAAAGGTTCAAAGCCTCAGTCAGGGCGTTTACATGAAGGCAAAGAAACCGAAGAACTAGTTTAATTTAACCAGTTTTCTAAAGTGCATGTAAACCCGGGCAGATCTGTTAAGGAGCTGTAAACCGGTTTTCGGAAAACCAATACGCGTACGTGGTCCAGATCGATTGTAGTCTGATTTCAGACAACCGGTCTGCAGCTGGATAAATGCAACTGAGCAGTTCACAACCACTGCCCGCTCCACATTTCAACAGTCACATATTTAACTACATCCTTAACACACATTTAACAGTTCTACATGTAACACTGTTGGATGTGGTGTGTGTTCTTATCTTAAAAACCACCAAAATTCAAAAAGTTCAATTCAAAGATTTATTCAATCCAAAAAAGTATTCCCCTAACAGACTCTCCCTGGTTAGCTCACAAATATGCAAGACTTAGTGCCAGGCGGAGGATAAAAACTGGCCGCAGATAAAGATACAAAATGAATATGCAAATGATCAGGTTTAGGAGGGTTCCTTTGTCTTCTCATGTTTCATCCTGCAGCTGTGGAGTCTTCACATCATGACTTTCTCTTACTCAGAGATAACTCCGGTCATCTCCTGAGGTCATCCAGGTCAACCTGAAGAGAAAACACACATCCTTCTCTTCAGACGTCCGAACTAAAGCTATAAAAGTGAATGATTATGTCAAAGTAACTCTGGACCTACATGAAACTTTTCAGGTCAAACAAAGTTCAGTTTAATACAAAAGTTGTGCCTATAATACTTAATACAACAAACAAATATGTGACTTCAAACTCTGAAAGAGTATATCTTAAAACAAATATATGTGACTTAAGTGGTAGCGTAATCATTAATATAAATGTGAGTACATGTTGTATACCTTCATTATTTATATAGGAACATATACATGAAACTAAAAAGCTCAAATTATTCTTCAAACACTCATTAATAATAAACAATGTTTAGGTAAATCAATAATGCAGTCATGCAGTAGTGAGTCTAAAATTAGTTTACTCTCTTGCATGTAAACAAGAGCAAAACTGGTCCGACCGGTTTGAGGGGAAAACCAAATAGAGTCCAGTTTTCTAGCTTAGTCAGGAAGTCAGGAAAACTGGATAACTAGCCTAGTCCGATTTAAACCAGTTTTCCAAAACTCATGTAAACCCGGGCAGACCTATTGAGGAGCTGTAAACCGGTTTTCAGAAAACCAGTTGGCGCACGTGGTCTCGACCGATTGTAGTCTGATTTCAGACTCATGTAAACAGACAATCGGTCTGCAGCTGGACAAATGTAACTGAGCAGCTCACAGCCACTGCCCGCTCCACATTTCAACGATGAAGTTAACATTTTTACAGCAAAAAAGCTCCTGCACAAAGTAGTACATTTAAATGATCAGTGAAATCAGACTAGGCCAGGGGTCTGCAACTTTTAACAGTAACAAAGCCACATTTGCCAAAAATCAAACCAAGAAATGAAGAACCACAACTGTATTTAGTCCAAAACAATCATGTTTCAGACTGTTAACTGAATTTACTCAATGTACTCAATGCAAAATAAAATATTGTGTATTTTCCAAATGTAATAATTTTGATGGTGAGATTCATCAGTTTGTTTCACTTCTTTTCATTATGTGATCACTTGTGTGTTTGTGAGGAAGAGAAAGGTAAACTCCAGCTATAGCCGTCAGTACATTTAGAAATATATATACTAAACACTGACTAAACAACTGCTAATGTAAAATACACAAATGCTGTCAACAGAATAGAATATTAAAAAATATTCTTCTTGTACCTTCTCAATCAAATTTCAAAAAGCCGCACTGATGTCTTCAAAGAGCCGCATGTGACTGATAAAACAGACTTAATAGAGGCCACTTTACTTTTTCTGTGAACATGTCACACTTAGGCTCAGCCCAGAGAGCCACTGTTGATTGATTTTGTCACTAAACTCACAGCTTCACAAAAGTCCAGACAATTGTTATGCCTAGAGACTCAAAAATAGTTCTTAGTCAGGCTGAGTTTATTGGAAAAAGGCAGGAAAAACAGTTTATTACCTCATGACGACAGTATTAGCCTCATAGAGACAGAATCTTTGTGTCATAAGACTTCACTGTGAGACCAAACCTCATCTGTCTGAGCATAAATGTAACACTGACAATAGGTTGCGTTCACTTTGTAGAATGTAATGACGTCATAAGGCCAGAAAGAAAGTTTTTTTTTTTTTTTTTTAAAGCTGAAGATTATTAGACACATAGTACTAACGTAATTATAATTTTAAAACGTAATGAGTCACACTAAACATTGTCTCAAGAAATTACCTTAGTGACATTAGTGGGAAATTCTGTTTGTAATAGTGTTGGTCAAATGTGGGTCGCCCAATTGCTTATCTGACTGAATTTCGTTTTTTCACTTACATGTAATTGAGTACTTGTTAGTAACTGTTAATAAATTACAAGTATTTTCACAATAATGTATAATAATGTATATATTTAAATTGATTACAGTAACTAAGAATTTTTACTTTAGCAACTTAACAAAAACATGGCTCATTCAAGTTTGAGAATCCATCTGGTAGAGACAGGTTAACTTAGCAACAGTGTTCATGACAATGTATTTTGTGATTATGTTTTTTTCTATCAAAAAGTTGCTTTTAAATACTATTTAGCTGCCTTCTATAAACAGATAATATGCACCTATTTATTAAGAAAGGCAAGGCAAAGTTTATTTGTGTAGAACAATTTGTATAACGTAATTAGAATTATGGCATAAGCGCCCTCTGGTGGTGCGTGCCCTGACAACAGCAGCAGTCTTCAATGTGAATAAAGTTTTTTGACTTTGCCCTAATCCAGATATAACACACAACATGAGGTTCTGAAAACACCTTGTGATGTCATTAAGTGAGACATGCTTCACTCATATTTGAAGCTACTAGTGATTAAGCTTCACTGAAAAGTCACGACTGACTTGAACATTGTGAAGTGCAGGGAATCAAAAACGGAAGGATGAGGTCAAGTACAGCAAATGGAAACATCCATTTTCATTCCCTTTATCAGAGCTGGGCCGTGGAGGCAGCAGTCTGAGCAGGGACTACTCACACTTCCCCTTCCTTCCTGCCGCTGTCAGACTGAACAATACACTGTTAACTCTGGAAATTATCATGTGCATCACTGTGTTACAATGTGAATAATCTACCACTGCTGTTCTAGAACTGTGCGTTGCAACACTGGATTTTTCTATTATGGGACAAATAAATGATATCTTATCTTCATAATGACCTCCTCCAGCTTTTCCAAGAGAATACTGAGGCGTTCCCAGGACAATCTACACAGGTCTCCTAGTGGGAAAGAAACATCTCACCAAGGTTTTGTTCACAAATACACACGTTTTCTGTTCTACTATGGAATCTTATAACTATAACAACAACATTTCCATGAAAACCAGCAAAAGGAGACCTTTTCCGTGACATAAAGAATCAATTTTGGTGCATTGCTAGCTTATTTAAAGCAAAGACACATATTTTATAATGTTAGTTCAAGTGTACAGTACAGACCAAAAGTTTGGACACACTTTCTCATTCAAAGAGTTTTCTGTATTTTCATGACTATGAACATTGTAGGTTCATACTGAAGATATAAAACCATGATGACCAGAAGGAGAGTGATGAGCCTCCACAGTCACCAGACCTGAACCCAGTCCGGATGGTTTGGTTGAGCTGAAACGCACTGTGAAGGCAAAAGGGCCAACAAGTGCTAAGCATCTCTGAAACTCCTTCAAGACTGTTGGAAGAACATTTCAGTAGACTAACTCTTGAAGCTCATCAAGAGAATGTCAAGAGTGTGCAAAGCAGGACTCAAAGCAAAAAACCTAGAATATGACATATTTCACTTGTTTCACACTTTTTGGCTGTGTACTATACTTCCACATGTGTTAATTCATAGTTTGGATGCTTCAGTGTGAATCTATAATGTTTATTGAACTATTTTGTCCGCCTACTTTCTAGGACATGCACTTCCTGTTTCAATTCAATTCATTTATTTTATATAGCCAAAATCAGACGATCCGTCATCTCGAAGGACTTCACAGGATGCAAAGTCAGGAGTCGTGCGGGGGGCAGGTCTGACAACGGTGGGCCTCGCCACTGGAACGTCTAGAACACACTCCAAAGGGAGTGGACAGAACGACAAGATAAAAATATCACTAGATAAAGGAAGATACAAAAAAGAAAAAAAGTAGAAGGCTAAACAGAACAAGAAAAAAGAGGAAACATATGTTAGCTGATTTAGCTAGATTCAGCGATGAGTTATTAACGTCATTAATTAATTAAAATTGCCCAAAGATAGACAAACAAACACGTTACTAAAAAGCTAAAGAAGTGCATTTCCAACAAGGGCGGGACAAAATAGGTCAATAGTCATGAAACAAAGAAAACTCTTTGAATGAGAAGGTGTGTCCAAACATTTAGTCTGTACTGTAGAAGAACTCGAGATCAGTCTTGGTCTTAAGATCGGTCACAAGATCACATTTTAAAGGTTTGCTTTGGTTTCGAGCACATTTGGACTCTTGGTCTTGAAGGTGCTTGGACTCAGTCTTGGATTTGGTCTTGTCTTCAACAACGAGACCACATTTCATTATCACCACGCTCTGCTAAAGTTGCACCAGGAGTGTGGAGACCTGTCCCAGACACAGTTTGCATTAAGGACTGTACAATAAGATCATGCAGACACTCATAATTGTATACATCACAAATATGGTCTCAGTTTGGTCTTGATAGATTGCGGTCTTGGTCTCGTCTCGGTTTTGACATTTTAAAGTCTCTGTCTTGTCTCCGTCTTGTCTGTGGCCTCGAAAAGGTCATTGCGGTCTTGGTCTCGTCTTGGTTTTGATCTCAATTAATGTGGTCACTAGTTAGTCCCCAAAAAATCCAAATAAAAAAACATACTTTTGCTCAGTTTTTGGCAAAATTATTAGAGATGCACCGATCAGATCCTGGGATCGAATATCGGTGCCGATCCTGGAATTTTTTTTGGATCGAGTATCGGCTCCATGATATCGGTTCAGCCGATATCCTAGTTGTGTTTAATTGGACATAATGAGTCTGATTTATAGGCTGATGTTGATCCACAATGTCTCATAATGTTTGATATTTTATTCTTTCTCTTTCTTCTCTTTTTCTTTCTCTCTTTTCTCACTCTCCTCTCTAATTCTCTCTTTCTCTCTACTACTGTCTTCTCTTCTCTTTCTTTCTCTCTCTTTCTCTCCTCGCGCTCTTTCTTCTCTTCTCCCTCTCCTCTCGCTCTCTCTCTCTCCTCTTGCTCTCCCTCTTTCTCTCCTCACACTCTTTCTCTCTCTTTCTTCTCTTCTCTTTTTTTTTCTCTTTTCTCTCTCTCTCTTCTCTATCTCTTTCTTCTCTTCTCTCTGTTTCTTCTCTCTCTTTCTTCTCTCTCTCTTTCTCTCCTCGCGCTCTCTCTCTTTCTTCTCTTCTCTCTTTCTCTTCTCTCTTTCTTCTCTCTTTCTCTCTCTTTTTTCTCTTCTCTTTTCTCTCTCTCTTCTCTTTCTTCTCTATCTCTTCTCTTCTCTTTGTTTCTTCTCTTCTCTTTCTTCTCTTCTCTCTGTTTCTTCTCTCTCTTTCTCTCTCTTTTTTTTCTCTTCTCTTTCTTCTCTTCTCTCTCTTTTTCTCTTTCTTTTCTTTCTCTCTCTTCTCTTTCTTCTCTTCTCTCTGTTTCTTCTCTCTCTCTTTCTTCTCTCTCTTTCTTCTCTTCTCTTTCTCTCTCTTTTTTCTCTTTCTTTTCTCTCTCTCTCTTCTCTATCTCTTTCTTCTCTTCTCTCTGTTTCTTCTCTCTCTCTTTCTTCTCTCTCTCTTTCTCTCCTCGCGCTCTCTCTCTTTCTTCTCTTCTCTCTCTTTTTTTTTCTCTTCTCTTTCTCTCTCTTTTTCTCTTTCTTTTCTCTCTCTCTCTTCTCTTTCTTCTCTTCTCTCTGTTTCTTCTCTCTGTTTCTTCTCTCTCTCTTTCTCTCCTCGCGCTCTCTCTCTTTCTTCTCTTCTCTTTCTCTCTCTTTCTTTCTTTTCTCTCTCTCTCTCTTCTCTTTCTTCTCTATCTCTTTCTTCTCTTCTCTCTGCTTCTCTCTATCTTTCTTCTCTTCTCTCTCTTTCTTCTCTTCTCTCTTTCTCTCTCTCTCTCTTTTTTCTTTCTCTTTCTCTCTTTCTCTCTCTCTCTTCTCTTTCTCTCTCTTCTCTTTCTCTCCTTCTTCTTAAGTTGTTCAGTTTTGACTTGCTTATATAAATAACACAACATGATCAAAATTCTTAGGTTGTGAAAGGAAAAAAGAGCTATTTCAGTCTTTCCACTGGTATCGGTTGATATCGGGTATCGGCAGATGCTTAATTCTAAAGTATCGGGATCGGTATCGGTATCGGAACTGAACACAATCCCACAATCCCGTCATATGACACTCATAAACTGGCCGTAATAAGCAGGACGTCCCTTTGATAAAGCTTTATTGACACATCCCCGTGACAGAGGCAGCATACACATTTTTTTACATTTCAATATTTGCTCGCCAAGTTTAAATAAATCCAGATTCAAGACACAAAAAACAGCAAAAAGACTCACGATGCTCAACTGAATACATCAACTCGTCGTCATCACCGCGGCAGAATACAACCAAAACAATCATAATAATAATAATAATAATAATAATGCGCATTTCCATGATTTTTCTCTTAAATTCTTTTACACAGTCGGCTTTGTTTTTAAGGTGCACTGTATCTCGGCACCTCACAATACTGTTCTTAGACTTTTAAATATTTTGTACATTTTTAGAGTCGTTTTTAGGCAGAAGTTCGCTCGTGTCGTGTCTGAAGGAGCAGCTCGAGTTCATTGTTTCGTCGTCCGTCGTCGGTTTGGCACAAAATGAAAAAAGCGTTGCAGAGTTATAATCTCAGAGACTTTAAGGCCGGTTCAGCTTCGGTTTACAAGACTTCTGTGGACAAAAGAGAGGAACACGGATCTTAGTCTAGAGGTTGTTTATTATCTTTTTGCATCAAAGAAAGTATTTTTTTCTGCTCTTTCTCTCTGCCTTCTCTCTCTCTATTCCTCTCTCTCCTCTCCCTCTTCTCTCTTTCCTTCCTTCTCTCCTCCTCTTCTGTCTTTTCTGTCCTCTTAGCTCTCCTCAACCCTCTCTTCTTCGTCTACCCCTCTCTCCCTTTCCTTCTCATCTCTCTTTATTTCTCTTTTCTCTCTCCTCCTCTTCTTTCTCTCATCCTCTTCGCTCTCCTCTTTTTCATCAACTCCTCCAATCCCTCTCTTTCCTCGTTTCCTTCTCCTCTTCTTTCTCCTCCTCCTCCACCTCTCCCCTTTTTCTTTCTTCTCTTCTCTCCTCCTCTTTGCTGTCTCCTCTTTCTCTTCTCTGTCCTCCTCATCTGATCTTTTCCTTTCACTCTTCTCCTCTTTACACTCTCTCCTCCTCTTCTCTCTCTTTGCCTTTCTTTTTCCTCCTCCTCCTCTTTCTCTTCCTCTCATCTCTTCACTCTCCATCTGTTCTTTGTGTATTCCTTCTCTCCCGCCCTCCCTTTCTTTCTTTCTCTTCTTCTCCTCTCTCTCTCTCCTCCTCTTCTCTTTCTCCTCTTTCTGTTCTCCACTGGCTCTCACTCTCATCCTCCTTTTCTTCTTCATGTACCCCTCCTATCCTTTTCCTCTCCTTCTCCTCTTCTCCCTGTCCTACTCTTTTTCTCTTCTCCTCTCTAACTATCCTCCTCTTTACCTTCTCTCTATCTCTTCTCCCTTTCCTCCTCTCTTATTCTCTTCTTTTGTTTCACTCATCCTCCTCCTCTCCTTCTCTTTTCTGTTTTCTTCATCTCCTCCTTTCCTTTTCCTCCTCCTCTCTCATCCTTTTCGCTCTCCTTCTCTTCTTCATCTACTTCTCCTCTCCCTCCCCTCCTCTTCTCTCTCTCTCCTTCTCTTCTCTTTCCTCTCTCCTCCTTTTCTGCCTCTCCTCTTTCTCTCATCCTCTTTGCTGTCTCCTCCTCTTCTCTGTCCTCTTCATCTCCTCTTTACCCTCTCTCCTCCTCTTCTCTCTCCTCTTTTCCTTTTCCTCCTCCTCTCACCCTCATCGCTCTCCTACTCTTCTTCGTCTACTCCTCCTCTCTCCTCCTCCTTTTCACCCTCTCTCATCCTCACCCCCTTTTGATTCACCTCTTTTCCTCTCTCTCTTCCGCTTCTCTTTCTCCTCATCCCTCCTCCTTTTTTCCCCTGTCCTCCTCTTCTCTCTCTCCTCTTCTTTCTTGGTTTTCTTTACTACTCTTCCTCCACCTCCTCTTCTACAAATTAACTTCTCCATTGCTTCTACCCCTCCTCCTCTCTCTCCCTCTCTCCTCCTTTTCTCCTTCTCCTCTACTCTTCTCTCTCTCTCTCTTCTGGTTGCTCACCCACGATGTCACACTAATTACTGAGCACTTTAGATGTAAAAGTTCCAGAATGGCCGCCATTTCAAGTTGAATTTTAATGAACTGAATCATATTGAAACTAGTGCAACCTTCTCTCACCTTCTGCTCTGGATCTGACTTTGCTCTATGATACAGTATCTGGTGTTATTTCAAAAGTAGGGTATAATTTCAGTTTCACCGCAGTGACAGTAAGTGTGTCGTTCTCACCGGTGACAGGCTGAGGTTTGAGCAGAGCAGAGCTGGAGCTGGAGCTGTTCTGGTTCAGGCTCAGTAGATCCTCAAACTGGTTGTTCTGGTTCAGGCCGTTCTGATGAGACTGGACTCCGTTTAGCACCGGAGTCTGGACCGCCGCTCCGCTCGACACCGGGACAGAAGCTGCACAGACAAACGCGTGTGTGAACAAGAAAAGTACGACCGGGGACACGATAACCAGCCTCACCTCAGTCTACCACAAGGAAACTATCATATTACACATTATGATTAGAGTCTGCATCGGGCACATCCTAAAGTGTCTCTGCAGTAAGGATGTCACGATATAAAATTGTACTGCAGTGGTCCCTGTTTATGGTGGAGGTTAGGTTCCAAAAATAACCCGTGAAAGGCGAAACCCACGAAGTAGTGATCATCGTTTTTTACCAGTAATTTCAGTTGATAACCTGCCTGGTTCTGATGTTTAGTGTCTTTTGTACAGGATCACACGGACTCCAGGAGCCGACACGAAAAACATTCGGACTCTAGCGAAGTCACAACACGCTCCTCAAACACATCTCTGAACTAGACAAGTGACGTTCCAGCGGAACAAACTATCATCGTAAGTACGACTCAAAGAGTCTTCTCCTCACCTGGAGAAACGTCCGAGCGTCAGGTCAGCTTCCCCTGCATGATCCAAACTGTCTAAAGTTTTCTAAAAGGGCTGTTGTCTGTGAATGCTGTGATGTGATACTGTCCAAACAGTGTGTTTGAGAGAAAAGCAGCTTGCAGCCACGTCTGTAGGACCACACACTGTAAAAAAATTGCACTAAAAAAATCCCGAAGCCGCGAAAAGTGAACCGCGATAGAGCGAGGGACCACTGTTACTCTTCAGAGTTTGAGTCACAATTTGTTTGTTGTATTAAGTATTATAGGCACAACTTTTGTATTAAACTGAACTTTGTTTGACCTGAAAAGTTTCATGTAGGTCCAGAATACTTTGACATAATCATTCCCTTTTATAGCTTTAGTTAGAGTGTCTGAAGAGAAGGATGTGTGTTTTCTCTTCAGGTTGACCTGGCTGACCTCAGGAGATGACCGGAGTTATCTCTGAGTAAGAGAAAGTCATGATGTGAAGACTCCACAGCTGCAAGATGAAACATGAGAAGACAAAGGAACCCTCCTAAACCTGAGCATTTGCATTTTCATTTTGTATCTTTATCTGGGCAAAGGAGAGGCAAGCGGCAGTTTTTACCCTACGCCTGGCACTAAGTCTTGTAATTTTGTGAGCTAACCAGGGAGATTCTGTTAGGGGAATACTTTTTTGGATTGAATAAATCTTTGAATTGTGGTCATTTTTAAGACGTAAACATACCACAGCCAACAACAGGAAAACCAAATAGAGTCCGGTTTTCTAGCCTAGCCTGATTTCCCTGATCATAAAAACGCACTGACTGTAGGAGTCCAGCTTAATCATGTTATAGCTTCCACTTTCTGCTTGTTGGGATTTTTTTTGTGAACGAACACCTTTGACTTTGAGATAAGTGACTATATACAGGAAGTCAGGGCCTTAACATGCAGGCCAAGAAAACCGGATAACTAGCCTAGTCCAATTTAAAACCAATTGGCACACATGGTCTCAAAAAAAAATCTTGTAGTGTTTAGTCCTTTGTTTGACGTTCATTGAGTTTGTTTGTCTATTAAAACTGAACCAGAGTAAAACTATTCTAAACGTACCTTTTGTGAGCTCGGAGTCTTTGCCGTTCACTTGTGGAGACGGCTTCACTTCTTTCTGCGGAACGTAAGACAAAATAAGTATAAAAATATAACTTCACTTTAAACATTTAATTTGTAACTCACTTTTTCTGCAGCGTCGCTCTTCCTCGTCCTCTTCATGATTTCCTCCAGACGCTGCACATTCAAACACACAAGGATCACACACTTATTTAAATATTCACAACGTTCACAGCTCAAAGCAAAAAGAATATGAAATGTGGATTAGACTAACGACACATGCAGCGAGTCTAGAAACAAGTCTAGAAAGTTAAAAGTGCCAGAGGAAGTCAAACTACTGGATTTATTCAATATAATCTCTGCTCCATGAAAGAGTCTGAATCTATAGAATCTGCATCAGAAAGTAGAAAAGTGTTGCTGCCTTCTCGTCTCTAACACCGCTTTTGTTGGTTTAAAAATGAAAAAGACACTCGTCCTTAGGGCTGGGCGAAATGGCAGAAAAATCACGATTTTCTTGGAGCCAGATCACAATTCACGAGGCAAAAACAAGTATCTGAGTTTTCTGAAAGTTCCTAATCGTCAGTGGTTAAATCCAGCTGTCAAAGGCTGTCTTGTTGCCAGATTTTCAGAGAGAAACAAGTGACCAAGTGTTTGAAAATAAACCCCAAAACAAGCAAGCTCAGCCCTTCAATAAAAAATTAATTTGAACATTGTGTTGCCACTAAATAAGGATTAATCATTTTGGCATATTTTATTAATTTTACCAAAATTAACATCAACTTTAAAGCACAAAAATATGCTAAGAATCCATGTTTCAGTCATAATACATATATTTTCAAGTTTAAGAGACTTTGGAAAAAAATTGCGGGAAATCACGCTATGACGATTTTGTGAAAAAAGCAGAGATGAGCTCACGATTCAATTTCTACCACGATATTGCCCAGCCCTACTCGTCCTCATTGTTTTAATCATGTAAACCTTGTATTTTTTATCCTAAAGACATTATTTCATTGTAGTGGCTCAGATTCTTTCACCAAAAAGTAGAACAGAGAAAAAAAACACTGACATGAAAATGCATTAGAAAAAGGATGTTATTTCAAAAGTTTCTCATCAAACGCTGAAATCTAATGAAAGCAAAGAACTTTAAAGGCCTATAAAAAGTGAATGCATTAATGTAGAATACATTAATGCATGTCATGATTCCAGTTGCACAAAGGTTTTTGTTGAACTGTGAATATTGTTTAAAATGAACAAAAAGGCCTGGTATGGAAAGAGGGTAGGAGGCTGGCAGAGGAGAGTTTAAAGTTGTTGTTTTTTTGACCTTCTTCCTCTCGAGTCGCTCCTGCTCTTCTTTCTGGAAGTGTTTCTCTCTCTCCTCTCGCTGTCGCTCGGCCTCTTCTCGAGCTTTGGCCTCTGCTTCTTCTCTCTGAAACACAATTAATGCAAAAACATGAGAAACAGCCAAACATCTACCTGGTTAAAAGCATCCTATTATTGTCTGATCTCATCTAAACTTTAGTCCTTGGTTTAGTCCTCGTTTAGACAGAGATGCAGCCTAAACGTGAGTGTAAATAATACTTCTGTGCACCAGGGGGCAGCAGAGGCTCAGTTTGACGTCAGATATTCAGAGCAGAAAGTCCATTTCACGCTCTGAGAGAATTTACCAGAGCTAAAGTCAGAAACAGCTGCTGAGAAGAAGAAAACCTCACATTCAACTACAAAACACACAGAATTACATTTATACATCACACTGAAGAAAACTTTTAAACTGTGCACAGCAAAAAAATTATTTCTAGTCTTTGTTAAAATGACTAGAAATCAGAATATCCGTTGTTCAGTTTTGTTTAGATAATGAATTGTTTAAGTGAAGCAGCGTTTTTCACTTGTTTCAAGAGCTTGAAACTAATTTGCCAGTGAGGTAAGTACTGTAAACATGTCTTACTCTTTGGCCAATATAATGGCTTGAAGTAAAAACAAATGTATTGAAACAAGGCAGAAAGACCTTGAAATCGGTGAAAGAAACTTGGTCCATCAAGTAAATATCTTACCTATTAAAAACAAATAGCCTATCTTTATCTTAAGACTTTATCACTAATTTGGAAGTTTTTCAGTGTATGTACTTCCTTTATCTTCTTCTGAGCTTCCAGACTTCCTCATCCCAGACACTTCCTTCAGTTGCTGCCGAACCGTCCCCAGACCCTACAGACATCGTCCAATCAATAGGTGTGTTCAAGATGGTCAAGACGGTGCAGTCGGCTCGAGCCGGTAAGGGGGGTCGGGGGCTACGTCAGGGCTACGTAGGCCCCGGTAATCTCGAGAGATCAATCCGGCTCGAGTCGACTTGACAAATCGTCAAGGCGAGGAAAAAGCAACTGCTCCTGGCTTCACCGCCTCGATGACTACAAAATCAAGATGCATGATGGAAATGTAGTGCAGTGACTGCCCGCTGATTGGCTTGATCAAACGTGACGCGCAGCAGTTCCTCCTCCTCTGTCTTGATCGTATTTGTGGACTTTTATATCATCCCACGTGTTTAACATGAGTCAGAAAAGACCCAGACTGTTGTACATTACACACAGCATCATTAATACATGATCCTGATGAGCTGAAAGCCACTTTTACAAAGGCAAATCTAAAGTGAGCCAACTTTATCATGAGCTCTTTATTCATTGCTCTGGTAATGTGTGAGTGAATTTGTGATGCGTGAAGGAAGCAGAATTCCATTTACAACGTTGTAGGTAGTTTTATTCAGTGCAACACTTCAAACAAACGCGAGAGCTCCGTGAGTCTGTGAGATCTGAGGCTGCCTCGTTGCTCTCGGGCTCAACAAGTGTCCAAGTTGAATCTCCTCCTCTTTGCCTCAGCCGCCTGCTCTCGTCTGCAATCCAGGCAGAGATTTTTGCATCTTGAACACACCTAATGTGTCCTGGATCTTCTCCGAAATCTCCACCAGAGGGAGAGGAATAACTCTTCAGGAGGAAGATAAACAAAGCTCTCTTCCAAGTGTGACTGAGGCCCTCACACTCTCACTAAACCTGGGCTCAGAATGCACCAGACAGTCCTTTTAGTCATGACCACAGGTGAGAGTTGGAGCGTAGACTGACTGGAGAGATTTGCCTTTCGACTCAGCCTCTTCTTCGCCACAACAGTTCGATACAGCGACCTCATCACTGCTGACGCTGCACTGATCCACCTGTCAGTCTCACGCTCCATCCTTCCCTCACTGTGAACAAGACCCTGAGAAACTTCAACTTCTCCACTTAAAGAGAAACTAAACTTTTTTCACTGTCAACTGTGTATATGGGTCAAAATGGAAATATCTACAGTTTCCAGGCCTTTTTTTTAAAGCATTTTTGTGCAAACTCGCTCATTAGCGGTATGTGTGCAAAAACTGTGACTGTGCTGCCGCGATGGTCAAATGCTGTCAGTGTATTTTCAGTTAACGCCGACGTCACATCAAGTTGGCACAACAAACAAGTCGCCCAGGTGAGAAATATAAACTCCTTTTCTGACACCGCTGCTAAGGCAAGATGGTAAACGGTCACCCATTGCAAATTAACGTTATCGGTTGTTTGGCTCAGCTTGATAAACATATGGTGCGAAGTGCAAAGGTGCGCAGGTGTTTCATTTATCACTTTCAATTTTAGAAAATACTCACTTCATAAGCTCATGACATGTGCTTATGTAGCTAAAGCAAAGGCTTCATACATATGTCTGCAAAGTTAATAAAAAAGAATCTTGACGTGTGAGTAAGAAACTAGACCTGTGCACAGCCTCAGAGCTTTGAACTTCTCCTCACGTCAGGATCGCTCCCACACAAAACTCACATCACTCACAAGCTCTCTGTCCATATTTGGTGCTGTCAATCAAAGTCTGTTCACACCCACTGGGCGTCTCTTAAAAGGCCTCTGAGCATCTCCCACTTTTGCAAGTCTGTTTGAGGTTCAGTTGTGGGCGGAGTTAGTCTCTGACCGCATGTTTAGCCTCACTTTAAGAACAGGCTTTGGAGAGACTGATTTTTATCGCGACTGCACTATATGAACCTAAATGCACTGGTTTAACAACAGGCCTCAGAGGAGCTGGAGCCTGGTGCAGCTCAGACCATAGCATTAGCCTCAGTACTAGCATTAGCTACAGACACAGGCAGGGCAGTGTTTGGTGTGAACACAATGGGACAGTCTTTGCAAAAAGAAGCAGAGACAGAGAGGTCCAAACACATGAGACGTAACAGTGAGTCAGGAGGGTCTGCTCTTCTGGTAAATCTCACATAGTTACATAAGCTCCGCCCACAACAACAAACAACTAAATAAAAGATAAAAAATGTCAACTGGGGCTTTTAGATACAAAATAATCCATAATAATATGGAGAATCTATATAGAGCTTTACAGACTACATTTTGAGTTTGCATTGTCCAAAAATTGTGGACAACAAGTTACTATTAGTCTATCTATTGTGAAGCCATTACATTAGTCTGTCTGGTGCGTGACACATTGTAATACTGCCCCAGATGCTCTGTCTGCGGGTAAATGCCCCTTTAAACCCCTAAAACACCCCCCTCCCTCTCTCTCTCTCTCTCTCTTCTCTCTCTCTCTCTGTTAATCCTGCAGATGGTAAACGGCTCACATATAAAAGACTCGTGTGGTTTTAATGGAGATTCAAAGTGTCTGAACACATTAAACACACAAGATCCGTCAGTGATTACAGACGACAGGGTTTTACCACAATCCTTTGCATAAAGCGCTGTCTTTACCTGTTTCTGCATGCGTTCGTTCTCCTCCCTCTCTTTCTTCTCTCTCTCTGTATGTGTTCTTACCTGTTCTGCATGCGTTCGTTCTCCTCCTCTCTTTCTTCTCTCTCTCCTCTCTCTCTCTCTCCTCTGCCTCGTCTCTCAGTCTCTGTTGTTCGGCCATAAATCGAGCCTCCTCTTCTCTTCTCTTTCTCTCTTCTGCCTCTCGAGCTGCAGCCTCCTCTCGCAAAATCCTACAGGAAAACACAGACATAGAACAAACATAGCCATAAGTCTAAAAACTGATTCCAATTGTTTGTATATATACGCTTCACACTTTGACTAGTTTTTTTGGTAGGTGGAGAACAAATCCAAAAAACATGAATGATTAACTCTATGATTAATTGAGTTTGTCATGACTGTCCAAACCCGAAAAGCAATAAAACTATTGCCCATTCTTCCATAATACCTTCTTCGTCCTACTTACTCTGTTAAATGCGACTTGGTCCTAGTGCAAAGCTTTCTACTGGGGCTGATTCCTGGACCAGAGGCACCAGGACGTAGAGACGTGTCCCAGGCACATTTGAATAACTCTGCACAATAAGATAATCTAGACCAGGGGTTCTACCTGTACGTAATCGGAGTACCAGTAGCTTTCCACCGCCTGCAAAGTAGCTCGCTAAAGATTTGGATCATACATACGTACGTTACTTATTGCTTAGTTTTATATACAGTATAACATGCCTGTTTCAGTTAAAATGTATAGATGTCTAATTGTGTCCACTACTAAATAGATAAGGTCCAATGTTTCTTATAGGATCTAACTTAGCCCCATTTAACTTCAATTTCTTCTGTCACTAAAAGTAGTAGTTTATCACCAGTTTTGTTTAGCAAAAGTAGCTCTCCAGCGAAAAAGGTTGGAGACCGTTGATCTAGACATGATAAGTAAATAAAACTACAAAGGTTCTCGATTTGGTCTTGATGGCCCAGTCTGGTCTTGTCTCGTCTTGGAGTTATAGCCACTCATAGCCTGATCACGACCAGTTCACTTTGAATTTTGGGTCGTTATGTTATATGAGACGTTCCACTGAGTACTCCTATTTTTTTTCTCCTAACATATCATTTGGCATTCAGCGACTTTTAATATAGAATCCAGAAAATAGATATCTGAAATTAAAGTTTTACCATGAAGATACATATCTGGTGACTTCACAAGAAAGAGTTCAATAATCCAGCTTACAGTTTGAATTTACTTCCGGACCTGAGTTCTAGCTATTTTGTTTGTAGACATATTTGTTCAGAGAGCTTTAAAGGTGCTGATTCATGCTGTATAGCAGCAAATCTGAATCTATAATACAAGGTACGCATACTTTGCCCAGCAGGCTTGGAAAACGGTCGATTTGGCAGTATATTTTTACATCATAATAATACCAAACCCAGGCTGGAAACAGACTTTTATTCTAGAACAACTGGCTGACTACAAAACTGAATCGACTGATCGTGATTGCCCTGACCTGTTCCTGTGCTCCTGCTCCAGTCTCTCCTGCTCTTCTCTCTCGCGCTGTCTCTGGCTTGTCTCCTCTTCTCCGCCAGAGCACGAGTCGCCTCCTCCGGGTCGTTTGTGCCCGCGGTGGGCTTGTTCGACGCCGGGGCAGGAGACGCGGCCGCGGAGGGGGCAGGAGCGGACACTTCACCCACTGGAGAGGCTCTGTCCGGGGCTGGGGCCGAGGGAGTGGAGGGGGCAGTGTTCGGAGCAGTGCTTGGGGCAGTAGATGGCGTAGTAGCCGGGGCAGTAGATGGCGTAGTAGCCGGGGTAGTTGAGGCAGTGTTGGGAGTAGAGTTGGAGGTCACTGTAGGACTAGAGGAGGGAGGAGTCACTGGGGCAGATGATACGACGATGGCAGGAACTTTAGCAGCGTCTAAAAAACAAAACAAATTAAATTAAGTATGCATATTTTTAACTCAATGGGCCTCATCATGAAAATCTTCGTAAAATCTGTGCGTAACTTTCACTTTAAGAAGCTGCTGCGAAAATCTACGTGTGATCACGACGAGTTCACGAGCCAAATCCTTCCTACACCTTACGCCAAATTCACCAAACCATACTACGAACGATTTTACATAAAATGAATATGCATACTTCCTTATATGGCAAATGGGCGGACACAGGGTCATCACAAGATTTCGCTAGTGGAGTAGAAGGAACCTGCTCCGGAGAGGAAGAAAGCAGCAGCGCTTTCGCTGATTAAAAACGTCAGGTCTTTAAAAATGTCCAAATCACATGAACACACTCAGAGAAACATTCAAGCACAATGTTTGAATAACGCTGGCTTGCCGTTATATCGGTTCATGTCGCGGAAGCGCGTGGGGGCGGGGAGGGGTAGAGGCGAGAGGAGCAGGTCAGAGCACGTGGCTCTGGTCTCGGGGACAGGGTCTGATCTGTGGGGTCAGAAACAGGGCTCTGAGGCTGGACAGGCTGCTGCAGGTTATTAAAGGAGTCATTTTAGATGAGTGATATGTTTCTAAATTATTACATATAATATTATAAAATACATAACACAACATGTAGGATCAAATTTGACTGATTCTAAAAAAAAAATCTGAAACAGCAGATTTTTTTTACGATGCCTCATGTTCTTAGGATTTGTTCACAGACAATTTCCGTTAGAACAATTTGTAATGCAAAATGTCGTAACACCTTAAGAACAATTTTCGTAAGAACGTGTCGTGAATGAGGCCTTTTACATTTTTTTAGTTTTAAGCCATTCCAAGACTAAATATGATAGGTAAACTAATAATAATGTGTTCTTAATTAAAAATCCAGATTGATTTGCTGAGAAATTAGCAATAAAACACTACAAAATCTAAATAAAATCCACTTATCAGAGTATGGAATCATCTCTGGGCTTCAGTTCCCATGGCAACACTCACCTTTTGTCTCCTCGGTGACGAGAGACTGTTGCCGTGGATTCGCTTCCTGGTCTTGTGTCTCCACGGCGACCGCAGACACCGTGGTCTGGACCCGGGCCGGGGTCTGGGAGCGCTTGGGCCTGGTTTTGGTCCCGGACGGGGATGGAGTCTTCTTACCCGGGCCGGTCTTGGAGGATGAAGATGATTGGACGAGAGGGGAGAGTGGGCGGGATTTAGGAGGAGCAGGAGACGAAGGCCGGTTTTTAGGTTTAGAGGCGCTAAAGCAGAAAAGAGAGAGAAGGGAAGTGAATTTTACATGAGTCTGGACCGGTTCAGTCCACAAGAGCAAAGACTCTAAAAATACAGCTCCATAAAAGTGTTTTATTCTGGGACTCCATCAAAACAAAACTGCACTTTGTTGATTTAGCTGATACTTTTTTGGGAAAGAGGACTAAACCAGGACCAAGCAAAGATCAACGTTAAGATTGTTACCAGGATCAAGCACAAATTAAGCAATAATATCAGAAGTGGTGTAGAGCAATTGGTTCTGTGCATGGAACATACGTTAGCTTGTTTATATTCAAAATGGTGAACTTCTGTACTTATGAGCATTTCCTGTTCAGTTCATTTCTATGAGGTTTACTCTACACAAGTTTAAAACAAATAAATTAGACAATTGTGGTAGTTGTTACAGAAAACATGTTAAAGACTTTACAAATCAGAGGAATATTTCACCTCGTGTTTTGTTTGTTTTGATATGTCAGATAAAGGCAAACTGGAGTTTTTGTTTAAGTTTAAGGTGTTGAAGGCTCGGTATCTTCGAAAGAGGACACTTAGGGCCTGATTTATCAAGCCAGGTGCTACATTGCGGGTGCAAACTGATACAAAAAATCATGTTATTTGAGAGCAATTTATGCAAACTTTAATATTGGAAGATGTACATTAACATATTACAATAAATAGATATGCACCACCTCAAATTCTGCATCTTTAGTGTGAGTGTGAAAGAAAAATGTCAGCTGCACCAAGTTTTTGCTCCCCCTAACCTGTTGCACATTTGATAAATCTGGCCCTTTATGTTTGAATGTGTGTAATCTCTGTCTACATAGGTATGGTAAGGTAATGTTTATTAAAGACAATGTACAATTACACTAAGCACAATGGCAGAGATGCTTGTACCAGATTGTAGCTTACAGTTAATTTCCATCTGTAGTCCTGGAGAGGGGAGAGGGGGGGCACATTAAACATGTTTTTTTTTTTTTTTAATCTGTGAATATTTTTATTGTGTCTTATAAGCCCATGAGGGCTGGGCACTTTTAGTGTATGGCACAAAACTAACTAACTAACTAACTAACTAACTAACTTACAGCACCACATCTGAAAATGAAAAGTTTCTGCTTCTGTGTTCAAAGAGCACAACAGCGAGCTCACTTGTCGTTGCTTATGTTTGTAAAATTGCTTTTTAGACAATCCTATGATTTTTTGCATTCATTACGCCACGGCTCATTGAAAAAATACACCAAGCAGTGTGCAACGCCGCACTGAAAGTGGCGCAGTGCGCTTTGATGTGCGATGACTTTTAGATGCACCAGGGATGTTTTAATATTATTTTCCAGTGCGCACCTTTTATTTCCCTATTGAGACAAGTGTATAATGTGATGTGTAACTTTGAAGCGTCACAATCATGGCACAATGCATTATTACACCCCTAAAAGCTACCTATATAACACTGCAACAAATACAAGAAGTAATAAAATTCATTCTGGAAATTCCATACTTTTTGTAGAGTTCAATAAGGTCTTAAATTTTACTATCAGTTTGTTACTTTAAAGACTGAAACTACTTTGTTTTGGACATTGTGACGTTTCAGCTGCCACCTGAATCCCTCAAACTGTCTAATATATAACGTTTATTGGCCTAAACTACATATTTCCCATGATCCCCTGCTCTGTACCTGCCGTCCGGTCGAGTCCTCTGACTGATCGTTGCCGTGGGAGACGTGGTTTGTTTCTTCTTCTGCGTTCTCTCTTTAGTCAGAGCGTTTTTCTCTTTCTCATTCTCTCGCTCTTTATCCTTCTTTTCCTTTTTCTTCTTTTCCACCTGAAACAACAAAACAAAATCCCTCTGACTTCAGATCTGAACAAATCTATTTATAACACAAGAAACTCACACTTAGAGTAAAATAATACGTGTCTTTTGAGTTAAATTTAGCAGAAGGGAGTTCCCCGAGAGCCCGGAGCAGACCCAAACAAAACAGAAGCTATATTTAACTTTACTGTTCAACGAAAAAAGAAAAAATGTGTGAGTAATTGTAAGGTAAAATTTCTGTAAGAATGAAAGGTGAGTCAGACGTTGAGGTTTTATGTCATCTTTTTTTTTTCATGCATTTTTACATTATTAGGGCTGCAAAGATTATCTGACAAATAATTTACAAGTTTTCTACTGTGGCAAAAGGTAACACAAATCTATAAATCAACCAGGAAGATGCCAAATTAAAGACAGAAAAATGTAAATATTTGGAGCGCCTTTGGAGGCCTAGTGCTCGTCATTCACCATAAACTCCACACTTTTAAACAACACATATAGAAGTTATGCAGGTGACATCACACCGTTCTAAATGTGAAGACTGAGTGGCAAAAATGCATGAGAGTCAATGGAGACAAATGGCATTTTCTCCTGTAAGAGCCAATTAAAATAAAGAAAAGAAGCAAAATGTGAGAAAAAAATTCAACCCACAACAACTCTGCATTACACTGGGTTTGTAACTGACATGTAAAGCAAAAAGCAGGTGAACAGTGGTTGAAAAGCAGATAAACAGAAAGACTTTAGCGTCTCACATTTATCACAGACACTAGAATCACACTCAATTGAAATAATTACCTTTTCTTCCTAAAACAATGTTCTTGAATCTTTATGATTTTATATGATAAATTGTAGTTCTGCAATTACCTCAGTGCAGTTGTCTTGTTTTGGTTTAAAATAACACATCCTGTACATACAAACACTTCCTGTCCAATGCTTTTCAATGAGGTTTTCACTCCATCAGTTTAAAACTAATAAATCCTCTTTAGATCAGACAGTTGTGGTGAATGTTACAGAAAACATGTTAAAGACTTTACATATTAGAGGAATATTTCCCCTGAAACACTTGTGTGTTTAAAAAGAGACATGATTGTGTCTAAATGCTAATGCTAACAGGAAGTGTCGTAAGTACAGAAGTTAGCATTTTTGAACAATCGCAGGCCAACTGAAATTCCGTGCACACAGCCTATTAAAAAGTGATAATTCTTCAACTGTTTCTGTTGCCACGACAACAGAAAATTATTGTTAGTTTGCATTTTGATATATAAAAATGTATTGTGTAAAAAAATAAAAACTCCAGGGATGAAAATTAGTCTGTAAAAAGCAAAAAAGGACTTTTGCCTCAGTCAGAATGTTTAGGAGCATTTTCAAGGTTTTGCACTGACATCATTTTATTCTTAGCAACATTTAGAATGAGTGGCATTTCTTCAATGCATTTCTTTGTTGTCGTGACAACGGCTTGTCTATTAACAACAGGAGATGATTTAGGACATTTTTACTGCAACAAACGGACTCAAAAACATCTTTTTTAAGAAGAAAAAGGTAATAAGTTCAACTGTGTGTGATTTCAATGTCTGATAAATGTAAGAAGCTAAAGTCTTGTTGTTTGTTGTTGACTTTCTCTTTTTACATGCCAGGTACAAACCCAGTGCTCAGTAGACTTGTGTGGGTTGAATTTGTTATCAAACTGTAGTTTATTTTTCCTGTTTTAGCTGTTTATTGAACTCTTACAAGAGAAAATGTCCTTTCTCTCCATTAACTCTCATGCAGCATCAACATTTAGAATGCTCTGATGTCACCTGCAGAACTTCTATAGGCTAATATGTTGTTGCCGCAGCAAAGGATATATTGTTTTACAAAAAAAAAAGAAATATGCAAGGACAAAAAGTATTACTTTTGTAGAAATCTGTCTAAAATTTTGGCACTGTAACTCTTTGTAACACCCCAAATTAAAAAGCCATCGTGAACCATGTCGTATTCGCTGTTGTTGTTTGTTTTTCTGTCTATTCACCTTATTCACCTTTTGCTCCGCCACTTTTCTTGGCAATGCACTTCCTGTTTAGCTCTGTTAAGGCAGCTAACATGTTAGCTTGTCTGTCTCAAATATTTACAATTAAAATTAACACTAACAAACTCTGCAGAATAAACGCAGCTAAACAGGAAGTGTACTGCCAAGAAAAGTGGCGGGGCTGAATAAGGTGAATTACCAAGGCTCATCTCAACCACAAAGACACTACAACACACAGACACAGGGGTGCGTACTTGAGGGTCAGAGGGTGGCTGTTAATCGACGCTTACGGCTTTAATACAACATTTATTTCCACACAAAGGTGTGCTTACCGGAGTGGAGTATCTGTGTCTCTGTCTCTGTGTGATGTCTGGAGTCGAGGCTGAGGACAGTCTCCATCTCTCTGCACTGTTCTGATGAGAGCAGCTGAGCGGGCTGAAGGCTGCACAGGGAGAACAAGCATTTACACAGATCTAACCACATTTAAACATCTGAAGACTCAAAACCTGAACTAAATCAGACAGTAGTTGTTTAAACAGTTTGTGACTCACAGTCGTTGTTGTTGTGAGCAGCGTCGCGGCGCTCTTACTCTTCTCAGAAACGACAGTGTAGGAGTCATGAGTCTCTCCACGATTTTACTCTCCCAGGACTGAGGCGCAGGCTGCGGGCTGACACAAGAGGGCGCTGTGAGCATCGACATGAGCAGGACACACACAGGACAAACAGGGCTTGGCGTTGAGCTTAGAGCTGAGGCACAAACTATGGCCATTTAAGACTTTTGATCTGGGCTGCAGAACATTTACTAAAACACGAGCGAAGTGAGTGAAAACCAGATGTGTTTGTGCAGAGCCGGATCTAACTTTTTGGGCCCTAAGCAAAAATATGCTTCGGGGGTCCTCCAAACAAACCTTAAACATCAACTCAAAGCAGTATTTAAATTGACTATTTCATTATAATTTATAAATATACAATATACGACAGACAGAATAATTGTAGCTAAATATTATTTCTCACAATAAAGAGATAATGTAAGATCCTGCCACAGAAACGTTGAATGAATTAGATGCATTTTCTCTAAATCTTCAGTCTGTGATTTTAGACCAACAAATCTTTTACAAAATGTTTACAGTCAATTTTTGTCTAATTGTATCTGTAATTTTATGATTAATGTATGATGCATTTCAAGTTTCACTTGGTGTCAAGTGTTTTTCTGTGGGGCCGCAGCTCTCCACTCCCCCTGTGAGCTTCGCCTCTGTTCCCTCTTCACTGCACTGACGCTGTACGCAGCTGATTTTTGCAATAAAATATGTTGACGTTTAATGCCTTGTCCACACGATGCCAAGCTCTGGCATTTCAGAACACATCGTCCACACGAAGCAGGAGTTTCGAGACACTAAAAACTAATCTTTCTGAAACCAGGTCCCAGAGTGAAAAGATTTCAAAACTCTGGTTTGGCGTCTGCAGTTACGCTGTGCCCACAACTTTTTTTTTCCCATGATGACATCACTGCCACATAGTCACGTCTCATTTGCAGAATGTACTGACCTTTATATGATGTTCACAGTGAAAATCTGAGTCTCATTTCACCATAAACCACAGAAGACATGAAGAAAAAAATAAATACATCTACTACAATCTCCATTAAATCTGTTTTGAAGCTTTGTCAAAATTTTTCAAAGATTCTAAAGCATAAATCCACTTTCTGTGTCTCTTCTGTTTAGATCCAAGTTATTGATTCGAAATGTTTGGTGTAAACGAATTCTCTGCTAAGTTTATGTTTACGTTAAACAACTTTATTGCACATGCTCAGTATCATTTCTACTTCCTTTCTGGTCAGTTACAGGCATTACATCGGCTTCAGGCTGGTTTACTGATTCATGTGGACGCTCACAAACCCTAAAACAGCTCCATGTTTATGCAGATTGTTTAAAACTATCACTATTTTGTCTTTGTGTGGACCAGGCATTAGTTCATCAGCTTTTTGTGTGCGTAGTTCAGTCAATACTTGTCCTATTGACGCATAATAGATTATCTTTGGTTTGTGGTGTCATTGTGGTAAAAATATGCTTAATAAATCTTGTTAATAATAGTTTGGCTGTTTGCTGTTGGGCAAAGAAAACTTCAGGAGTGATTGTTATTGTGATTTGGTCTATACAACAGTAATTGAGTTGAAAAGGTTATTTTATGTATTGTATTATGCTGCTGTCAGTGTCCAGACTGAGCTTAATCACTCGTAGGGGCAGTGTCTGGTTGAATTATGTGGGTCATCTCGAGCTAAAATTAAAATCCGACGAGTCTCATGCCAAGCCCTGAGTAAAACAGCAGAGAAAATACATAAAACACACATTTACAAAGACAAAAATCACACTTTCCGCTTCATTCATGGACTCAAATCATTGTCAAGCATTTAAATAAATACTGATCACATTTTTTCACCGACAGATCAATGAAAAATTAAGAACAAAAAGGCTGTGTTCAGACCAGGACGAGTGTGAACGCAGCCCAAAGACGAGACGAACTTAAACAAGCCTTTTTCTGATTTACAATAACAGTGATTTCAGACAGTTTGCATCTGGGGATAAAATGTGAAGAAAAAAAAAACTGCATTCAGACACAGATGCATCAGGATGAGATGAAGAAACTAAAATTATCGAAAAACAAATGCTATAGTTTGACACATCATTGATTATAGAAACAGAGATTCTATTATTTGACATTAACTAAGACTGCCAGTGGATCAATAATTTAGCAATATTGATAAGAATAATAATGTTAATGAATGTTAATGAAAAAGGTTACCATGAAATATAATGATAAATATGTGGGTATAGATCATTTATATTATTATTTGGGAAAAAAACAGCTTTTCCCAAGAGCAAATGGCTGTCTCCATGGACTAAATTCAGCAAATAAGGCTGCAGAAATGTATTGACTGATAGACTCCTCTCTTTCTTTTTTCACCCTCTCTTTTACCTCCTCTCTCTCTCTTTCCCTCTCTTCTTTCTTTTTCTCTCTCTGTCACCTCTTCTATCTCCTTCCTCTCTCTTTCTCTTACCCTCTCCTATGCATTTCTTTTCTTTTGATCTCCTCTCTCCGTCTTTGTTCTATCACTCTCTTTATCCCCCTCTCCTCTTTTTCCTCTCTCTCACCTGTCAATCTTTCTCTTCTCTCTCTCTCTCACTTCTCCTTCATCTCTTTTCTCTCTTCTCTATACCTTGCCCTCTCCCCCTCTCTTCCTCTCTCTTTTCTTCTCTCTCTCTATTAGTGTCCACTCTCTCATCTTTCTCTCTCTAACTCACACTCTCTCTCCTCTCGTTCTTCGCTTCTCTCATCCTCTCTCTCCTCTGTCTCTCTTCTCTCCCTATTTTTCTCTTTCTCATCTCCTTCTTTCTTCTCACTCTCTCCTCTCTTCTCCATTTCTCTTCTCTCTCTCTTCTAAAAAACTACATTTTAAACAACCTTAATTTCATCTCTCCTCCATCTGTATTAAACAATATTGTCATACAGAATATTACAATGTCACTTGAACACAACATATAGTAAACTGACTTTTAGATCGTCCTATCATTATATTTAGATCATCCTATCGTCATATTTAGATCATCCTATCATTATATTTAGATCATCCTATCGTCATATTTAGATCATCCTATCGTCATATTTAGATCATCCTATCATTATATTTAGATCATCCTATCGTTATATTTAGATCATCCTATCATTATATTTAGATCATCCTATCATTATATTTAGATCGTCCTATCGTTATATTTAGATCATCCTATCATTATATTTAGATCATCCTATCATTATATTTAGATCGTCCTATCATTATATTTAGATCGTCCTATCGTTATATTTAGATCATCCTATCATTATATTTAGATCATTCTATCATTATATTTAGATCATCCTATCGTCATATTTAGATCATCCTATCGTCATATTTAGATCATCCTATCGTTATATTTAGATCATCCTATCATTATATTTAGATCGTCCTATCGTTATATTTTGATGGTCCTATTGTTACTTTTTTGTTGATTTAAACGTTTCTTTATCTCCGTGTTGTGCAGTGAGGTTTTCCTGCTGCTGGTCGATGTTCTGGACATGCTTTATGACGATAACGGCCTCCTGTTTCTAGGCAACACTCAGCTCCACACCTCCTCCTCATCACTCTCTCTCTCTCTCTGTCAGTCTCACCACTCCACCTCTTCTCCTTCTCTCACCATCTTTTCTTCTCTCTCTCTCTCAGCACTTTCTTTATTATACAACCTCCTTTCTCTTTCTGTCTCTTCCTTCCTCTACCTCTCTCTTCTCTTTTCTCTCCTCCTCACTCATCTCTCTCCACTTCTCCTCCTCTATCTACTCTCTTTCCACTCTCTTGTCCCCCCTTCTCTCTCTCCAATCTCATCTCTCTCTCAACCTCTCTCTTCCTCCCTCTCTCATCTTTCTCTTTCCTCTCTTCTCCCTCTTTCCTCTTTTTTTCTTCTCCCTCTCTGTTTGTCTTCCCTCGCTCTCTCTCCACCTTCTTCATTCTCTCTCCTCCCCTTTTCTCTCTCTTTCGCCCTCACCTCTTTTGCTCTGTCCCTTCCCCCTTTCTCCACCCTTTCCTCTCTTCTCTTTCTCTCCCCTCTCACTCTCCTCTTTTCCCCTCTGCCTTCAAACCTTTCCCTCTCTCTCTTTCTCTCTCATTCTTTACTCTCCTCTTTTGCCCCTTCAACCCCTTTCTTTCCTCTCCCCAGTCTTTCCTTTTATTTTTCACCCTCTGTTCTCCCCCTCTTTCTTTCCCTCACCTTTCTCTCTTCTCTCTCCCTTTCTCCTCTTTTCCTTCTCCTTTTCCCTCTGTTCTTCCCTTTCTCTGCCCCCTCCACTCTCTCTCTTCCATCTCTCTCCCTCTCCTTTTTCTCCACTTCCATGCTGTCTTTCCTCTTCTTTTTCTCCCGCTGCCCCCATTCTCTCTCCTCTCTCTCTCTTTCATCTCTCTCTCCCTCTCTCACCCTTTCCTTCCATCTTTTCTCTCTATCTTCCCTCCCTCCTCTCTCTCTTCTTTCCCTCTCCTCTCTCCCTCTCTCTTCCTCTCTGTCTTACCCTCCTCTCTCTCCTTCTCACTCTTCCTCTGCAGTCTCTCTTTCTTTCTCTCTCTCTCCCTCTTCTCTCTCTCCCTCGTCTTCCTCCTCTCTCTCTCTCTCCTTTTTCTCTCTCTCCCTCTTCTCTCCCTCCTCTCTCTCTCTCTCTCTTCTCTCTTCCTCTCTGTCTTTCTTTCCCTCTTCTCTCTCTCTCTCTCTCTCTCTCTCTCTCTTCTCTTCTCTCTCTCCCTCTTCTCTCCCTCCTCTCTCTCTCCTTTCTTCCTCTGCAGTCTCTTGAGTTGCTGCTGTTTACGTCTCTAAAGTGATTTATTTGCTTCTGAACTAACGTCACTGCGCAGCCTCGGCCTCTTTCATTTCACTTTAAAGAACAGGACAAAACCAATCGATCGCCGATCAACAAATCAATCATGTCGATGTAAACCTTCGTATGCACTTCATCATCACCAGAAAAGTGTTTTAAAGGAGACAAATTATATAAATATTAGCAAACTAAAGTTGTTTGTAGCTTTACTTACACTACTGTTAGTTTGGGGCCACTCTGACAATTTTGTGTTTTCCGTGAATAAATTAGCCTTCATATCTGAGAACAAAAATAGACTGTGGAGAGTTTCACATGAAAGTTCTCTTTATTTGTCAATTTTGAGTATTTAATCGACTCCATAAATGTGACGCTCCAGATACTCAACCTGCTCAAAGCATAGCCTGTTTTAGAGCTTCTTTAAACAGCTAAACTGCTCTCAGTTGTGCTAACATGATTACACAACGGTTTTCTAATCATCCACTTCTGACACATGAGCAAATACTGTTAGAACACTGAAGTGATAGTTGCCTCTGGAACCTTTGTAGATATTGACCCAAAGAACAGACTTTTGTAGCTTTGCAGAGTGTAGAGTAACTAGTCGTACAGCTTTGTTTGGCCTCTGCAAAAAACATTTAAATGCCTTAACTCTCATATATAATGTCAGAGCCCAATTATGAATGACTTAATTCATACTGCTATTGCAAAGTGTGTCTTTCTCTTTCTATTTTGCTATTTAAAAAATCTAAAAAAAATAAGACGATAGTGGACATTTATGCTAAAACTGAAGATAATCAAGAGGAAGTAGGTGCAAGAACTCGTAATCTGTAGTATGTTTTCTGTTTCAACTGTCACAATCGAACCAAAGGAGTAAAAATAGCACTTAGCCTTTCAGGGCAACCAACCAAAAGCACCCACTTTGTTCATCCATAACCCGAACATGCCCAAACTTTGTGCGCACCATAGCTCAGATCTATACTCTAGTGCAGCATTTTATAAAGAGCTATAAGTAAGTGCTTAGTCTTATATTGTTTGCTGTTTTAGCTTTGGTGTTGACACAAACAATCGAGAGGTACTTTGTGTTCATTTATCGATATGTGTGCTTATTAGTCAGGGTTCAACTTAATGGAGTCAAGAATAAGAATACGAACGTGTTACTGCCCCTGACGGAGCGTGCCCTTTGCCTCACTCTCTCCCCGCCCCTGTTTCTATCATGTCCTTGTTAATGTGATCGGTGCTTGTGAGTGGTGGTTGCTGACTGTTCGGAGGTGGACCCAGAACCCGCCTGCATCTTATTGGAGGAAGACCTCGTTCTGCATCTCTGGATAAAAGTGCGCCTACCGGACTCTACTTAAAAAAAAAAAAAAAAACATAAAAAAAAAAACTAAAAGGTAGCGGCCATACATTAGTCTAAGTTAGCCTTGATCTCATGTTCTGTACTGGAGACGAAGCTTCTATGTTAACGCACAATACCAATGTTTGTCTCTAGTGCTCTCGGCAGGGTGCTGCGCCACGTCCCTCCTTCTTTCAGTCCAATCCAAGTAGTTAATATCAAAATAAGCGCCACGCTATGAAAGAGAAGTTTTTACGTCATAGTACTACACTGGGGCAATAACTCTATCGGCAGTACTTGTGGCCCCTCCTCAAACAATGGCGTGGACTCCTGGAGGAGTCCGCGCTATCGCTTTTCAACTAAAGGGCTGGGATGGCGGCTTATTAGCTGTACATGCATTTTAGCATTAGGACACCCAACCACAAAAAACTGACCTGACCAGTTGTTGTCGAGCCGGATTCTGATGTTGGCTCGAGTTGCCGGTAAGTTTTTTGCGTGTTAAGCTGGCAAGCATCTATCAACGCCCCATTCGCATATCTGAAGGGACACTGGTGGTTCAACGTCTGTATTCTTGGCCAGTGTCTCCATTTTTCGTCTTCTGAATCATCTATGTAATTACCGATCTGGTGCTACGGGGAAGTTGAGATGGGCTACAGCCCTGACCTGTGCATTTTTTCCGTCAAACCTAATTGTAAACTGGGCATTTTTCCTGTTGCCGCCTACTGCGTCCGGGCGCTTGAATCTTAAATAGTCTCATGGTTTGTTCTCCAGCAAGCAAGAAACCGGTTTTGCAGCTTCCACGTTTATCCAGATGATACTCTATTATTTCAGCCAAAGCCATTGAAAAGAATCACACTGCATCCTGAATTGGCAATAAAGTGCAAAAACGAAAGTTCCACTCCAATGTTAAATTAGAGATAGCAGGCGAGGCTACTGATTTAGTGGTCCAAAACCATTCAACTAATTCAGTTCATCACCTCAACAAAGCACTTTAGCTGCCCCATCACATTAACAAAGGACTTGATTAGAAAAACTGGGGGCGGACAAGTGAGGCAAGGCACGCCACGATCAGGGCCCGTAACACCAGTGATTCTCTTCAACTTTATAGTGTGTAAGATCTACGTAATCAGCCCTATTTGCCATAGTAACTTGAGACATATACACTTCAATAAAGAAAAATTCGTAANGTTGAGAAAGCGATCTTTGTGGTTAGACATAAGAAGGCGGTTAGTTCTCGTGGTGTTTGGTGTGGTCGGGTGGTGTATGGGTACTGTCTATATTAATTGAAAGACTAAAGCATCAAGATTAGTGAAATTTATCACTAAGACTACTTGTGACACTGAAACTCAGACACAGGAGGTTGGTTCGGACTCCACTACAGATAGTGAGCCGAACGAAACACCACAGCTGAGTACCGAAAACACAGATTTACAAGCTGATGAGTCACAGTTAGAAAAGGATGACGGCGAGAAGCACCTAGGGTGACGCCACAAGCCTCAAGCAGTAAAAGGTATCCCACAAGAGAGCGCAAACCCCAAGTTACCTTGGAGATTATACTCAAGATGATAGTGGTGAGGAAGACAGTTCGCTCACGAGTGTAGATTACTGCTACAGAGTAGTTTGTGGTATACCATTGACATTCAAGAGGCAATGGAATCCACTGAATCAAGAAGGTGGAAGCAGGCAATGGATGAAGAAATACAGTCCTTAGTTGAAAACAGACCTTTACCTTGACCACTCTACCAGAGGGCAGAAAAACAGTGGGAGGTAGATGGGTTTACTCAATCAAAGAGGCAGTGATGGACTGACCAATACAAAGCCAGATTCGTAGCTAAAGGCTATAGTCAGAGGGCAGGCATAGATTACGGTGAAACATTCTCACCTACCTGCAAATTTGACAAGTGTGCGCGTGGTGATGCAGAAGGCAGCCGAAGAAAACTTGGTATTGCATCAAATGGATGTAAAAACTGCCTATCTGCATGCACCCATTGATCGCGACATTTACATGGATCAGCCTGAAGGCTATGAAAAAGTGGGAGAAAAGATGGTGTGTAAGTTACAAAAGTCCATTTACGGTTTGAAGCAGTCGGGCCGTAACTGGAACGAGATGCTTCACAAATGTTTAACAGAGGACAACTTCACACAAAACCCAGCAGACCATTGTGTCTACACAAAAGAGTCAAAACAGACAGGAAAGTAATCATTGTTATATGGGTTGATGATCTTATCATCGCAGCCAGTAACATCAAAAAGTCTAAAACAGGTGAAGCCATGCTTTCTACCAAATTTAAATGAAAGATCTTGGCAGATTAACACATTTTCTGGGCATAATTTTTGCCAGTCTGATGGTTGTGTGAAGATGTCCAGGAGAAGTATGTGAAAAAGATTCTAAACCGTTTTGATATGCAAGAGTGTAAACAAGAGGGACACCCTGTGACCAGAAAACAGATTTTTCTGAGGATGCGCCCAAAATGACTGATTTTAAAGAAATACAGAGAAGCTGTGGCAGCCTCATTTATTTAGCTACTGCCACACGTCCTGATTTATCTTTCGTGGTAAGCAAGCTATCTCAACATTTTGCTAGCCCTACAGATGAACACTGGGTTACAGTGAAACATGTTTTACGCTACCTAAAGGGTACTGCAGACAAACAACTATGTTTCAGAAAGAGCACTGAAGGTTTAGGCCTCCGGGCATACAGTGATGCAGACTGGGGAGCTGATTCTAGCGACAGACGAAGTATGACAGGCTATTGTGTCAGTATGTGTGAGAATAGCTCATTGGTTTCGTGGAAAACTAAGAAACAGCCCACGTAGCCTGTCTACCTGTACATGCGAAGCGAGTACATGGCTCTAGCTCTAACAATACAGGAGTGTATTATTTGGAGCAACTGTTAAAAGTATAGATGTCTATGTCTATCAGAAAACTGTTGTTTACGAGGATAACCAGGGAACTATTGCACTTGTTAAAAACCCGTGTGCAGGCAACGGTGTAAGCACGTGGATATAAAATACCACTTCATTAGGTCACAGTTAGAGATGAGAAGCTAACACTTGTTTACTGTCCCACAGATGAAATGGTGGCAGATGTAATGACTAAGCCTGTCTCCAAACTGAAACTAATAAAGTTTTCAGAGGTTATGTTTGGTGCATAAAATGTTTGATAAAAGTCTGATACAGAATTGTTCATTGTCTGTATGACAATATTTTTTGTTTGTAAAAGTTGTTTATGGACATTTGAAAATGTTACACCTGTACAGTGTACAAGTCACTCATAAGTGGGGAGTGTTGAGGTAATATGACTGCCTATGTAACTGAACCAACAGGTGGCGATGTTGTACCACTGTATTGTTTGTGACGTCAGTCCACCATATAAAAGGAGATGTTCGCCATTCATTCTCTCTCTGGCCTGTTGACATATGAATATGTCCGTGTTAAATAAATTATGCCGGTTAAATGGCTAAAGAACTCCAGTCTGTCATTCTTATGAAAGCACGCTGTGAGTTACCCTGCTAACAATTACACCCCCTAAAGCTACCTATATATACACTGCAACAAATACAAGAAGTAATAAAATTCATTCTGGAAATTCCATACTTTTGTAGAGTTCAATAAGGTCTTAAATTTTATTATCAGTTTGTTACTTTAAAGACTGAAACTACTTTGTTTTGGACATTGTGACGTTTCAGCTGCCACTGAATCCCTCAAACTGTCTAATGTAACGTTTATTGACTGTAACTACATATTTCCCATGATCCCCTGCTCTGTACCTGCCGTCCGGTCGAGTCCTCTGACTGATCGTTGCCGTGGGAGACGTGGTTTGTTCCCTCTTCTGCGTTCTCTCTTTAGTCAGAGCGTTTTCTCCTTCTCATTCTCTCGCTCTTTATCCTTCTTTTCCTTTTTCTTCTTTTCCACCTGAAACACAAAACAAAATCCCTCTGACTTCAGATCTGAACAAATCTATTTATAAACAGAAACTCACACTTAGAGAAAATAATACGTGTCTTTGAGGTAAATTAGCAGAAGGGATTCCCCGAGAGCCCGGAGCAGATCCAAACAAAACAGAAGCTATATTTAACTTTACTGTTCAACGAGAAAAGAAAAATGTGTGAGTAATTGTAAGGTAAGATTCTGTCAGACGCTGAGGTTTTATGTCATTTTTAAAATCTCTGGAATCCTAAAGAGACTTGGCAGCTACAATAGTTTATTTATTTTTTAGCATTGACTGACTGTGTGCACTGAATGTCGTTGGCGTGTTTATTTTTGAAAATGCTAACATCTGCCGGCATGTGCATTTCCTGTTAAGTTAATTTCTATGGGGTTTTTACTGCCTCAGACTAAAATGAAAAAATCAGGAGAAACTTCACTAAAGGAACAAAATGTGTTGATAAAAGGATGTGTTTGTGTTTTAATACTAAAGCTAAACCTTGACAATTATACAGTATTACTGCTGGAAAGATTAAAGGTGAGGTTTTTACACAATTTAGGTTTAAATCTGACAATTTCCTCGCATAAATCCTTTGCCACATGGTTAATATCAACATGTATTAATTTTAGTTGCAATTAAGGCTTATAAACATCTTTGTACAAACAACAAAACGAAACTGGAGAGGACCACCACAACTCAGCCAATCAGAGCACAGCATTCGGCTCCTGATGAGGACTAAATACTTTATTATTCAGTTCAGACAGTACTCATTGGTCTAATTTTTTCACAAAGGGCTGTATTTTATAACTTAAAAAGTTAGTTATCCCAATTTTAACTGACTAATAATTTATATGTTTTCCGATGTTGCACGATTAAAAGACAAGAACAATGCAAATATTTGGTCACAAGGGGCGTCTGGGGAGTTCTAGTGCTCGTCATTCACCATAAACTCCGCGCTTGTGTGGCGAAGCTTGATGACAAAAGTATTACTTTTGTAGAAATGTGTCAAATTTTGGCACTGTAACTCTTTGTATCACCCCAAAAAAAAAGTCAATGGAAACCATGTTGTGTTTCGCTGTTGTGTCGACAAAGAGCACAAGCACTTTTAGTTTGTTTTTCTGTCTATTCATCTTATTCACCTTTTGTCCCGCCCACTTTTTCTTGGCAATGCACTCCTGTTTAGCTCTGTTAAGGTAGCTAACACGTTAGTTTGTCTGTCTCAAATATTTACAAAAAATAAACACCAACAAATTCTACAGGCTAAACGCAGCTAAACAGGAAGTGCACTGTCACAAAAGTGCAGTGCACCAGGGCTCATCTGAACCACAAAGACACTACAACACACAGGGGTGCATATTTGAGGGAAAGAGCGGCAGCGGTTTATTTACGCTTGCAGTTTTAACACAAGATATCTTTCGTTTAAAGATGGACAAAGTCGTATTTTACCGGAGTGGAGTATCTGTGTCTCTGTCTCTGTGTGACTGCTCTGGAGTCGAGGCTGAGGACAGTCTCCATCTCTCTGCACTGTTCTGATGAGAGCAGCTGAGCGGGCTGAAGGCTGCACAGGGAGAACAAGCATTTACTCAGATCTAACAACATTTAAACATCTGAAGACTAAAACCTGAACTAAATCAGACAGTAGTTGTTTAAACAGTTTGTGACTCACAGTCGTTGTTGTTGTTGAGCAGAGTCGGCGGCGCCTCTGCTCTTCTTCAGAAACGACAGTGTTGGAGTCATGAGTTCTCCACGATTTTACTCTCCCAGGGACTGAGGCGCAGGCTGCGGGCTGACACAAGAGGGCGCTGTGAGCATCGACATGAGCAGGACACACACAGGAGAAACAGGGCTTGGCATTGAGTTTAGAGTGAGGCACAAACTATGGCCATTTTAAGACTTTTGATCTGGGCTGCAGAACATTTACTAAAA
Source organism: Mugilogobius chulae (assembly GCA_038363315.1). NCBI lineage: Eukaryota > Metazoa > Chordata > Actinopteri > Gobiiformes > Gobiidae > Mugilogobius > Mugilogobius chulae. The sequence goes on from CM076408.1 coordinate 34,118,750, forward strand.
CACGAGCGAAGTGAGTGAAAACCAGATGTGTTTGTGGCAGAGCCGGATCTAACTTTTGGGGGCCTAAGCAAAATATGCTTCGGGGTCCTCCAACAAACCATAATCAGTCAACTCAAAGCAGTATTTAAATGGACTTTTTTTCATTATAATTTAAATATTCAAAAAGTGACAGACAAAATAATTGCAGGCTACATATTATTTCTCACAAAAACTTTTGAATAAAACAAATGCATTTTCCCTAAATCTAGAATCGGCTATTTTAGACCAACTAATCTTTTACACATTTTTTTTACAGTCAATTGCTGTCTAGTCTTGTGTAATTTTATGATTATATATATGATTGCATTTGAAGTTTCACTCCTGTGGGGCCCTCAACTTTGGCTCCCCCGGTGAGCTTCGCCTCTGTTCCCTCTTCACTGCGCTGACGCTGTGCACAGCTGATTTTGCGATAAAATATGTTGACGTTTAATCCTTGTCCACACGATGCCAATATTGTTTCAGACAAATATTTGACCGTCAACTGAGCTGTGGCAATATATCGAATTTTAGATAATATCGTGAATGTGCTTTTAAGATATCAAAATCAATATCGAGTATATCGGCGGATGAAAAAACGCTACCAACAAAGCTAAGTAAAATACAAATTTGAAAAAGTGATGCTGTCAACTTTCAACTAAGGGCACAAAAGTCATATTTTACAGTTTTGTTATTCATTTCACTTTTGTATTGCAAAAGGTTGTGGTCATATAAAAAAACATTATATAATGTGCGCCAGTTTTTGTTTGTTTTTTTCACAGTGGGCTGAATTTGGAAACTTGAGGGTCGTATAAACACGACTCTGAAGTGAATCATTCAAAATTTTGCATTTGATTAAAATTTTATGCACCAACACATTTTTAATAAGGCATTACAAAATCATTTTAAGCTTGTTATAACATCAGAATGTTTGTTATTTTGACCATTATAGAAGAGTTGCTCAAATTTGACATTAAATACTGTACTTTTTGTAATTTGGGTCAATCTAGAAGAAGTCTGAGGGCCAAAAAAATTTGTGAAAGGGCCACAGCTTGGACAGGCCGGCTGTAGGCCAATAAATATTTAAAAGAAAAAAAACCAAACTAAAATTAGTTGTAATACAAAAAGTGAATGAGTTATCAAATTCTACAAAGTGAACGCAGCCAATTTACATCAACTAAAAAGTTTGAGTACACGTTTTAAACACATTTCTGTTGAACTGAGGAAATATCGTCCAAATATCGCCATCGAGAAATGCTCTAAAAATATCGAGATATTAATTTTTGTCAATTTCGCACAGCCCTAACCTAAACCACACATCGTCCAACAAAGCAGGAGTTACAGGACACTAAAAACTAATCTTTCTGAAACCAGGTCTCAGAGTGAAAAGATTTCAAACTCTGGTTTGGCGTCTCCGCAGTTACGCTGCATCCGCAACTCTTTTTTTTTTCCAAGATTACATCACTGCCCCAGAGTCACTTCTCATCTGCAGAATTTACTGACCTGTATTGATGTTCACATTCAAAATCTGCCATCTTCTTGCACAAAACCACAGAAGACTTAAAGAAAAATAAATTCACTACAATCTCTATTAAATCCGTTTTGAAGTTTTGTCAGAATATTTCATATAATCCACTTTCTCTGTCTCTTCTGTAGGTTTTAGATCCACGTTATTGATTTGAAACTATCCTCATTTTGTCTTTGTGTGGACAGGCATTAGTTCATCAGCTTTTTGTGTGCGTAGTTCAGTCCAATACTTGTCCTATTGACGCAAAATAGATTATCTTTGGTTTGTGGTGTCACTGTGGTAAAAATATGCTTAATAAACTTGTTAATAATAGTTTGGCTGTTTGCTGTTGGAAAAGAAAACTTCAGGAGTGATTGTTATTGTGATTTGGTCTGCACAACAGTAAATTGAGTTGAAAAGGCCATTTTATGTATTGTATTATGTTGCTGTCAGTGTCCAGACTGAGCTTAATCACTCGTAGGAGCAGTGTTGGTTGAATTATGTGGGTCACTCAGGAGCTAAAATTAAAAATCCAACGAGTCTCATGCCAAGCCTGAGTAAAACAGCAGAGAAATACATAAAACAGACATTTACAAAGACCAAAATCACACTTTCCGCTTCATTCATGGACTCAAATCATTGTCAAGCATTTAAATAAATACTGATCACATTTTTTCACCGACAGATCAATGAAAAATTAAGAACAAAAGGCTGTGTTCAGACCAGGACGAGTGTGAACGCAGCCCAAAGACGAGACGAACTTAAACAAGCCTTTTTCTGATTTACAATAACAGTGATTTCAGACAGTTTTGTGCATCTGGGGATAAAATGTGAAGAGAAAAAAACTGCATTCAGACACAGATGCATCAGGATGAAATGAAGAAACTAAAATTATGGAAAAACAAATGCTGAAATTTGACACATTATTGATTATAGAAACATGGATTTCTATTATTTGACATTAACTAAGACTGCCAGTGGATAATTATTTAGCAATATTGACAAGAATATTAATGCTAATGATTTAGAAAAAGGTTTACCATGAAATATATGAAAATATGTTGGTATAGATAATTTTTTGTATTATTATTTGGGGAAAAAAACAGTTTTTCACAAGAACAAATGGCCGTTTCCATGGACTAATATGCAGACAATAAGACTACAGAAATATTGACTGATAGACTCTCTCCTCTCTTTCTTTTCTCACCTTCTCTTTCAGCTAGGGCTGCAACTAGCGATTATTTTAGTAATCGATTAGCTGGGCGATTATTCTTTCGATTAATCAATTACTGTAGTTGTTTAGAATAGAGGGGTCCTTGAATATGAGATTTTTGTAACAAGTTCATAAGTGATTTGACTGTCTTAAAGTATAATTTGTCGATGAAACTAGCATAAGTTTTATATGAAAGAAGAAAATTATAAGCATTTCTCACTTGAAAATAGGAAAAAAAAAATGTGACACACAAGAATAAAAATCACTTGTTCTTTTAAAAGAATCTTGAGAAGGACAAATTATACTTAAATCTAGATAAATAAGACTTGACTTTATTAGGCACTTTATTTCCATAATAACTTATTTCGTTCTGCTTTTTTCCAGATTTGAAAGGTTCTGGAGTTATAGATTTATCACAAAAACACAATTTTCATCGCTCATCGTCATCAGTGCTGTTCAATCGAGGTTTTCTCATCTCAGGGTATGTTATAAAACCTTTAAAAACATGTTGTGTGACGATTATTTAAGTAATTGATTAGTTGCGATTCATCGATTAACTTGTTACAGCCCTACTTTCAGCCCATCTTACTTCTCCCTCTCTTCTTTCTCTCTCCTCTTTCTCTTTTCTCCCACTGTCTCTCCTCTTTTATCTCTTTCCTCTCTCTCTTCTCTTACCATCTCCTTATCTGCATTTCTCTTCTTGCTCTCCTCTCTCCCTCTTTCTTCTATCACTCTCTTTACCTCCCCTCACCTCTTCCTCTACTCTTTCTCTCCATGTCTCTTACCTATCTTTTTCCTCTCTCTAACCTGTCAATCTTTCTCTTCTCTCTCTCCTCTCTAACTCCCTGTTCTCTTTTCTTCTCTCTCTTCTCTATATCTTGCCCTCTCTCCTCTCTCTTTTCTCTCTCTCCCCCTCTTTCTCTTCGTCTCTTTTCTTCTTTCTCTCTCCTCTTTGCTCTCTTCTTTTTCACAACCTCTTTTTACCCCTCCTAACCTTGCTCTCCTCTCATCCTTTCTCCCCTTTTCCTCTCTCATCTTTCTCTCTCTACTCTCTCTAACTCACAGTCTCTCTCTCACCTTGTTCTCTCTCCCCTCATTCCTCACTTCTCTCATCCTCTCTCCCCTTTCATCTCTCTCTCTCCTCTCTCTCTATTTGTCACTGCTTCTCATCTTTCCCTCTCTTTTCTCTCTAACTCACTCTCTCTCCCTCACCTTGTTCTCTTCCTCTCGTTCCTTGCTCCTCTCATCCTCTCTCCCCTTTTCTTCTCTCTCTCTCTCTATTTGTCTCCGCTCTCTCATCTTTCTCTTACTCATGCTCTCTCTCTCCACTTGTTCTCTTTCCTTGCTTCTCTCATCCTCTCTCCCTTTTCCTCTCTCTCTCTTTATTTGTCACCGCTCTCTCATCTTTCTCTCTCTTCTCTCTAACTCACACTCTCTCTGTCTCACCTTTTTCTTTCTCCCCTCATTCCTCTGTCTCTCTTGCTCTGTCTTTCTCTCCCCCTCATTTTTCTTTTTCTCTTTCTCTTCTCCTTTTCTTCTCACTCTCTCTCTCTTCTCCATTTCTCTTCTCTCTCTCTTCTAAAAAACTACATTTAAACAACCTTAATTTCATCTCTCCTCCATCTGTATTAAACAATATTGTCATACAGAATATTACAATGTCACTTGAACACAACATATAGTAACTGACTTTTAGATCGTCCTATCATTATATTTAGATCATCCTATCGTCATATTTAGATCGTCCTATTGTTATGTTTAGGTCGTCCTATCGTCATATTTAGATCGTCCTATCGTTATATTTAGATCATCCTATCGTCATATTTAGATCGTCCTATCGTTATATTTAGATCATCCTATCGTCATATTTAGATCGTCCTATTGTTACTTTTTGTTGATTTAAACGTTTCTTTATCTCCGTGTTGTGCTGTGAGTGTTTTCCTGCCGCTGGTCGATGTTCTGGACATGTTTTATGACGATAACGGCTCCTGTTTCTAGGCAACACTCAGCTCCACACCTCCTCCTCATCACTCTCTCTCTGTCAGTCTCACCACTCCACCTCTTCTCCTTCTCTCACCGTCTTTTCTTCTCTCTCTCTCAGCACTTTCTTATTATACAACCTCCTTCTCTTTCTGTCTCTTCCTTCCTCTACCTCTCTCTTCTCTTTTTCTCTCCTCCTCACTCATCTCTCTCCACTTCTCCTCCTCTATCTACTCTCTTTCCACTCTCTTGTCCCCCTTCTCTCTCTCCAATTTCATCTCTCTCTCAACCTCTCTCTTCCTCTCTCTCTCATCTTTCTCTTCCTCTCTTCTCCCTCTTCCTCTTTTTTTTCTTCTCCCTCTGTCTGTCTTCCCTCGCTCTCTCTCCACCTTCTTCATTCTCTCTCCTCCCCTTTTCTCTCTCTTTCGCCCTCACCTCTTTTGCTCTGTCCCCTTCCCCTTTCTCCACCCTTTCCTCTCTCTCTTTCTCTCCCCTCTCACTCTCCTCTTTTCCCCTCTGCCTTCAAACCTTTTCCCTCTCTCTCTTTCTCTCTCATTCTTTACTCTCCTCTTTTGCCCCTTCAACCCCTTCTTCTTTCCTCTCCCCTGTCTTTCCTTTTATTTTTCACCCTCTGTTCTCCCCCTCTTTCTTTCCCTCACCTTTCTCTCTTCTCTCTCCCTTTCTCCTCTTTCCCTGCTCTTTTTCCCTCTGTTCTTCCCTTTCTCTGCCCCCTCCACTCTCTCTCCCTCTCCTCTCTCTCTCCTCTTTCTCCTCTTCTCCACGTCCATCCTGTCATTCCTCTTCTTCTCCCTCTCCCGCCCATTTTCTCTCCTCCTCTCTCCCTCTTCCATCTCTCCCTCCTTGTCTCTCTTTCCTCCCTCTCTCTCCTCTTTCTCTCCCATCTTTGCTCTTCTCTCCATCTCCAATCTCCTCCCCCTCTTCTCTCTTCTCTTGTCTTTCTTTCCCTCTCTCCCTCCTCTCTCTCTCTCCTTTTCTTCTCTCTCTCCCTCTTCTCTCCCTCCTCTCTCTCTCTCTCTCTCTCTTCTCTCTTCCTCTCTGTCTTTCTTTCCCTCTCTCTCTCTCTCTCTCTCTCTCTCCTTTCTTCCTCTGCAGTGTGAGTTGCTGCTGTTTACGTCTCTAAAGTGATTTATATTTGCTTCTGAACTAACGTCACTGCGCAGCCTCGGCCTCTTTCATTTCACTTTAAACTAAAGAACCAGGACAAAACCAATCGATCACCGATCAACAAATCAATCATGTCGATGTGAACCTTCGTATGCACTTCATTCGTCACCAGAAAAGTGTTTTAAAGGAGACAAATTATATAAATATTAGCAAACTAAAGTTGTTTGTAGCTTCACTTACACTACTAGTTTGGGGTCACTCTGACAATTTTGTGTTTTCCATGAATAAATTATAGTCTTCATTTCTTAAAACAAAAATAGACTGTAGAGAATTTCACATGAAAGTTCTCTTTATTTGTCAATTTTGAGTATTTAATCAAGCCCATAAATGTGATGCTCCAGATACTCAACCTGCTCAAAGCATAGCCTGTTTTAGAGCTTCTCTAAACAGCTAAACTGCTCTCAGTTGTGCTAACATGATTACACAACGGTTTTCTAATCATCCACGAGCTTCTGACACAATGAGCAAATACTGTTAGAACACTGAAGTGATAGTTGCAGGAAATTGGCCTCTGTGCACCTTTGTAGATATTGACCCAAAGAACAGACTTTTGTAGCTTTTGCAGAGTGTAGTGTAAATATGTCACACTTTGTTTTGTTTGAAAAGAACATTTAAATGTTTAACTCTGAGTATACTTCAGAGTATATGACTAAATTATACTTGTGTATTGTAAAGTTCTTCCTTTTGGCTGTTAAAAAAACTTGAATAGCCACATTTATAATAAAATGTTGGGGTAAAAGGGCAGGTAAGTATTTGCTTCACCTTTCGGTCTTTGTGTAAGTCAAGTTATTGTTGTTGGAATGATGTTTGTGCTTATGATCAAAATAAACTATTACTACAACTACTACTATTATTTTTGATTCGCTTAAAGTTTTCTTCATTGAAGAAAAACAGTGCTTTTCTTTCAAAAATTGACACGGAAGCGTATCTATGGAGGAGCGTTGGGAATGCTTCAGTAAGTGACTGGATTTGTATGTATCACTTTAAATTTGGGTTAGAAATCTATCATTTTAAGCAGCATGAAAATGCACACTGTCTGTAGGGCTGGCATATCTCGATTACGATATTCAGACGATTATATGTCAATCCATTAAAAAAAATCCAAACATATCTTTAAACATATTAGTTGAAGTTTATCAAATACGACTGTATTGGACTTAAGACAACTTGTAGTGATCGATTGGTCGATGCATGTTGCATGTTTTAGTGTGTTTAATCCATTTAAGTGCAATTCTGCCATTGTGTTCAGTTGATGTGCTTCAACAGTGTGTTGTTCGTGTCGTAGCAACTGAACAGAGCTGCTAAATGTGGATCTATAAAATATTGTCTATGAGTCTTCTCGCTACTATAAAAAGGTGAGGCTTTTCATTTGTGCATTTATATTGTTGATCAACATTTGTCTTACATGGGAAAACACATAACTCCTTTAAAGTCGGAAAATTTCCAAAAAGTATAATTTTGTATAATGAATTTAAACTAAAGGGTGCACTATATCAGAGTGGTTAGAGCTCTGGATTCTCAATAAGGAGAATGTGGGTTCAAAATCTCTCTGTGTGGAGTTTGCATGTTCTCCCGTGTCACCGTGGGTTTTATCCAGATACACCGAGTTCCTCCTCCCTCCAAAAACCTGCATGTTTAGGTTCATTGGGCATCACTGTAAATTTCCCTGTGAGTGAATGAGAGAGTGAATGTTTGTCTGTCTAACCCTGCAACGAGCTGGCCACTGTCCAGGGTGTTCCCCGCCTAAGGCCCAAAGTCACTGGGATAGACTCCAGTCACTTGTGACCCCTAAAACAGCAACACGCTGTAGAAAATGAATGAATTCAAAACTAGTGGACTTCACTTTGACTTACAGGCCAAAGACTTTAACTGATCTAACCAAAGACTAATTAATTAAACATAATAATAAATGCTTGCTATAATGATTTGACATTGGCAAAGAAAAAAAGGTTTACAATATGAAAATGTGCTGAAATCCACCTTTTTCTGATCAGGGATGTAATCAGTCTATTTATCAATACATATTTATATAATGTAGATCAAGATGCATGTTCAGGATTATTTCAGTCCAACATTAACACATTTTACCCCAAAACCGCCAAACCAAACACCACATTAAAACCAGCATCTACGTTTGAATTTACTGAAGCGAAAAAATAAAATAAAAAAATGACAAGATGTGAACCGAAAAAATGCACCAGATTCACCACAAAATGATGAGACAAAATGCAGCCACCACCAAATCAAATCAAAAGAGTAAATCATAAAGATAAAAGGAGGCCACGATGCAGACGGAGTGATCCAGAGACAGGCAGCAGGCAGAGCACAGACCGGAGCTTCAGGGACTCACCAGACCACTCTTTACAACAAGATTACAACTTTAAAACTTTTCTTACATGACTAACTGGTTGTAAATGTTGTGCAGCCGGGCAAAGTTTCTACTGTTGGGATTTTATTTTCTTATTGTTTTTGAGGTAAATATAATTCACTATCAACAGCTAAATCCAGCTGTCAAAATCTGACAGTGTTGAAACAAGCAACCTCAGCCCTTCAATTTAAGTTAAAGAAAGAATCGATCAATTAGAACATTGTGTTTTGTTTTTCTTACATTAATAGCGACTTTTAGACATGAAAACATGCCAAAAAAATCCATGTTTCAGTCATATAAATTGATATATTTCCATAAATCAAACCTAAATAATTCCAAACATTCATTCCTTTTACGAACTAAAAACGCAGTCCAAAAGAGAACTAAAAAAAAGAAGCACAAAGTTGCTATAAAGACTTGGATTTGGCAACTCTGAGGAGTAATAGGTTGGAAAAATGGTCAATTTATTTAAACAATTACAAGCTATAAGAGTCCAGTGATAAATGCTAGTTAAATCTGTCTGACACGCACATATTTATGGACTACTAATCATCATACACGTTTTATATAACTTGGATTACACATTAAACAACAAACGTACTGGATAATTCAACTTTTACAGCCCTGGCTAAGTAAGTCAAGCAGCTAACATTAGCAGCTTTATGGCTAGCGACGTATAAACCACTCTTTTATCAAATTTTTAGTGCACTACTTTTTGACTGAGATCTTCTGCACTGTTTTTAATTCCAGAAATCATGCATACGTCTTTGAGGCATTTCTGCAGCATTAGCATATCAGCCAAGATCGATCTGATATTTCCTCTGTGTAATATCCTGTGTGTTTTATTGCACTTTTTTATTGGTTCTCTCAACAAGTGGTGATCGAGAGCAGGGATTCTTAATCTTTTTGATCTTGAGGCCCGAACATTGATGTGCAAAGTAACCTGGGGCCCAGTCTCATATTAAATGTATTGTATTTTAGTAATTGTGCGGCCCTCGAGAACGTGCTCGCGGCCCAACTTTGGACCCCGGCCTTATGGTTAAGAGTCACTGATCTAGAGCGTGTGTATGGTTTAGAACTGTTGTTTAAAAGATTGTGTTTAAGGGCAGTTTTTGATGTTTTTTCTCTATTCTAGGGAAAAGCTTACAATGCCAGTCTGTAATAAATAATATACATTGTACATTGTATAATTAAATGCAAGACACATTTTTTTTTCTCTTAACTACCAAAACTACATTATAATTATAGCAGATTGTAACAAATTCAGATTGCTGTCTACTCTCTCAGTCCATTAATAAAACATTTATTTTCAATGACAGCGTAAAGCAGAGCTCAGATTGGCTGTGCTTGGGTTCCAACCTCTAATTTCACTTTGCTGTCTGTAAAGTGTAATTGCATGTGTTGAAAGTATTTGAACATACAGTATTTAGTTACCTTCTTCTTTGAAAATCAAGTACAACATTTTTAAGTTCTAAGTGACCAATATGTAATTATGAGATTTATAATAATATATTTGTGTGAGCGTTTGACTTCTTGCTCTAGTATAAAAGTGTTGTTTCTGAGTTGAGTGGGCTGGTGATCCCGGGCTCGGCTGTGGTCCGGGGGTCTTACTTCTGCTGGGGGAGTTCCAGAGGGTGGCAGAGGACTTGGACAGCCTGTTGTTTAGGACAGGGTCCTGGGTACGAGGGAGGTTCACTGTGGAGGAGGAGCATCGGCCTGCACCAGAGAACCACAGCACAACGGTTCAGCAGCCGCACACGCACGCACACGCAGAAGAACATACACACACATACGCAGCTGCAGACAGGGCACTTCTTCTGCTGTCAGGCTGAGAAGAAGGTTAGACTGAAGAAGAGGGAGGGTCCACTGAAGAGGCACAGGTCGGGTCAGAAAAGACATGAGTTAGTTTTAGCACATTCAGACCAGAATGTGTCAGAAATCCCCTCTACGGACAAATTCTGGACCCAAATATTTATGAAGCTGACACTTTGATGCCTGTCTTTTACGCCCGAACAGGCGTCGGAACTAAATAGGTTTTGAACTCTGCATCTGGGGGTCCGCGTTGCTTGTAAAAAGCTTTGCTTTGTCTAGATGTCAGACCAGGTTGAGGTGGTGGCTTTGGTGTAGTTAGTACAGTGCTGGCCCTAGGCATTTTGGCAAGATTTTCAAATGTCCCCCCACACTTTATTTTTATTTTTTCCACAATGTTCTCACTTCCTCATTTCAATGTCCTTTCTAAGTCTGTCTCTGTACTCCTCCACAATGGAGGAGTGATCCATTTACGCTCATCGTCAATTACTAGATTGTTTGTTCTTTCCTTGAGTCTTGTTCTTCTCCTTCTCCCTGATTTTATGCTGGATGCCAAAAGTTCAGATTTGTTTAATGTGATCAAATCATAAATAATAAAACATTTTTTGTTGTACTGTTTGTGACTCCAAACCACCACCTGCTCAGCCAATCACATCGTTTATACAGGGTTCCCACTCACATTCCAAAAATTATTTTACAGAACATTCCAAAGAGGATTTTAGGCAATCACGACTTCTATGGCAGCGCCAATATATAACCCACCCAGTAACAAAGCCAGAAAGGTCTGTAGCCATAAAACATGGACGCCAAAAAGTGGGGGGTCTGGGGGTCCTCCCTCAAGAAAATTTGACCCCAAATGATCCTATTTACTGCATTTTGGTGAATTTTGGCAGTTTGACCAAGTGGACAACATAATACAGTAGTTAATGAAAAGTGAGATTTTAGTTAAGGTAGTAATACACCAATTCTATCTTTCAGTGAAGAAAAGTAAGTGGCAACCAAGGTTTGCGTAGAACCACATCATCTACATTGCTCAACTTATATTAGAAATGGCAGTAAAAATATAGTTTGCACAATATTATATATGATAGACTAATCATATTCCAGGACAACATTGTATTTTCCATGACATTTGGCTGTCTTTCTCAGTTTCTATGCGTTTTTTCATGACTGAAAAATGTATTAAATATTTTTCAAGTTTTCCAGGACGTGTGGGAACCCTGTTATAGAACTTAAGGTTGTTTGGCTTAAGAGTCTTTAAAAGATGTTTAATAAATAAAGTTAAATATTTCTGACCCGACCTGTTCAGTGGAAACAGGGAAAGACTTGGGGAAAAGTTTAGGAAGAGGCAGAAATTCTTACATTTTCTCTCATTTATTCAGTAAAACCAAATAAACTCGCTGCATTCATCACATCTGATCCAAACTGTCAAAGAAGCACCAAGAAATCATTTCTCTGTTAGCGTTCATTCACACTTTAGCATTAGCTTGTAAACAAAACCAGACACAAGCAGATAACTGTAAAGATCTTCTCGTGTCTTCGCTGACTGTTCTCGTCCGTTGTTCACACAGTTTGTCTAATGAAAGTTACTCATCCACTTCCCAAAGTCACACTTCAGATTTCAGCCGGTTGCATCACGGCTGATTCTTGGACCGTTACAGTAAAAACCTCAAACATGTGTCTTATATTAGCCTCACCCACATGTCATTAGTCATAGTATTTTTACAGTAAAGTGGTTTATTAAACTCACTCTCTCGCCGGGACGTCTGGTTCAGTCCTCCGGCCCAGGACCATCTCTGCTGACGGATCTCGGCCCAGGTTTTCTTTGTGGATCGTTTCATGGCAGCTTCATATCGCTCCTGGAAAAACAAGGACAATATTTAACATAAAGTATTTTCTGTGAGTAAAAGCTGACAAATTCAAGGGTGTTTGTTATATTCAGACAAGCTGCCAAAAGGTTAATATAATACTGTATATCTCTAGTTTTAACACGCCAAGTGGGTTTTGTGTTTTTAGAGCAAATTAGATTAACCTGTCTCATGCTATCTGTGAGACACCTTTTGCTGAAAGACGTTGGCAAAAGATGAACATTGTGGTGTACATTTGAAGTTGATTGGTCAAAACTTCACAACAGCAGAAGAAGTCAAGGAATCAAGTCTAAAGGGACTCTAATCGATTTTTTTGCAACAAGATAACTAAAAGAAATTTCCCCTGCATGTGTTTTGTTAATGTATCTATTCAGTGGAAATTATCCCAAAGTCTGTCTATGTCTAATAAAATCCCGTTTGTGTGCAGCTTTTTTCTGTTTTTTTTTGCATTGTGGCTATCTGTTGTTAGCATAGTGACTCACCTCGCTGTTAAAAGCTGTGAAAAAACATTAAACTCATCATGATGAACAATTCTGAAGCTCAGAATGCATTAGCTACGTGAGCAAATCATGTAGCTGAAGGAAAAAGGTTAAAATATTATTTCTGTTTGTTTACATTTTTAGGATGCAAAAATCAGGTACGTCCCTTTAATCTAGACATCTTTCCCTCTTCAAGCTTGCAAAGCTTTATCAAAACCCAAAAAAGTTTGTATTTGTAGTGTTGTATTCATCTATCAGCGACGCCATGTTGGTTTGGATTCTCACTTTTTGGTTTCCTGTGATTGGTCAGCCACTGTGCTGTGAATGGTCTGATCCACTGATGTTTCTCAATCCCAGAGCACAAATAGCAGGAAGAGGTCCAGACAGGCAAGAGCCAGGTCATATTATATATGTTAATTTCAGACAATACAATTGTGAGTAATCACGCTGCATGTTAACCTAGTTCACGGCAGAATTACAGCGAGCTGATTGGGTGAGTGGCTGACCTTATTTGTGCTTAACCAATCACAACAACGAATCGTAATGGTGTATCTAATGTCCACGTGAGACAGAACAAGTGTCACACACACTGCTCTTTTTAAAAAAGAAAATACTCTGTATTTCTGCTAAAACAGAATCAAACGCAGCAGAAGCACGTACATCCACGGGAGCCGCCATCTCTGTTTTGATTGAATCAAGTGGTACTTCCTGTTGTTATTGTCGTCAACCCCTCAACCCGCCCTGCTGCGTTGGATTGGGCCGACACACCGCTGTGTCGATCTCGAAACAATCGGGCTGCTGGAAGTCCAGATGGATTTTTCTTGAGTTTGTGAATTCACAAATATTGTGAGATAAACCGTCTGGCTGGCCAGGTTAGCTGCATGTGGTCACTTTCTACTGTTTTTTACCCTTGTTCTTTCCAGTTTCGTTCTCAGTTTCTCCTCTTCAGCACAGCTCTTCTCTCTCTCTCTCCTCTCCCTCTCCCCCCCCCTCCTCTGTTTCTCATTTTCTCTCCCTCTCTCCTCCCCCCCCGCCCCTCCTCCTTCTCTCTTACCTTGTTCTTCTCCAGTTTCTGCTCTGTTTTCTCAGTCCTCTCTCATCTCTCACTCCTTTCTTTCTCTCTCCCTCTCTCCTTCTCGCTCATGTTCCTCTCTCTCTCTCTTACCTTGTTCTTCTCCAGTTTCTGCCTGCTTCTCCTCCAGCACAGCTCTCCTCTCTCTCTCCCTCTCTTTCTCTCTCTCTCTCTTTCCCTCTCCTCTCTCTCTTACCTTGTTCTCTTTCACTCTCTCTTTCTCTCTCTTCTCTTACCTGTTCTTCTCCAGTTTCTGCCTCTGCTTCTCCTCCAGCACAGCTCTCTCTCTCTCTCCCTCTCTTTCTCTCTCTCTCTCTTTCCCTTCCTCTCTCTTTACCTTGTTCTCTTTTCACTCTCTCTTTTCTCTCTTTCTCTTATCTTGTTCTTCTCCAGTTTCTGCCTCTGCTTCTCCTCCAGCACAGCTCTCCTCTCTCTTTCTCTCTCTCTCTCTTCTCCCTCACCCTCTCTCACCCCTTCTCCTTTCTCTCTCTCTCTCTCTTTCTCATCTCTCTTACCTTGTTCTTCTCCAGTTTCTGCCTCTGCTTCTCCTCCAGCACAGCTCTCCTCTCTCTTCTCCCTCTCTCTCTCTCTCCTCTTCTCCCTCACCTCTCTCTTCTCTTACCTTGTTCTTCTCCAGTTTCTGCCTCTGCTTCTCCTCCAGCACAGCTCTCCGTCTCTCTGCTTTCACTCTCTGCTCCTCCAGTCGTCTTCGTCTCTCCTCCAGCTGTGATTCTCTCAGACGCCTCGCTCGCTCTTCTTTCTCCAGCCACTGAGCCTTTTTCGCCGCTGAAATAAACCCAAAAACAATACAGAAATTAGTTTTATTTACGCTGCAATTTCTCCCACAGCCCTAGCTTAGTTCTTAATCATTGATCCTTTGTGTCGTGTGTGTTTTTTTCACGCAGAGAAACAGATGGAAACAGCTCAAGTCTCCTGCAGCGTCACCGCGTTTCTCCTCGGATCATTTAAACTCTAAACTGTTTGTTTAAATAAGAGCTGCTCCTACTGTTGCAGCTGGAACAAACCCGTCTGCACACGTTGAGTTTTATTAACAGTGACGGTGAAGGATTAGGACATAAATGGAGCTAATGTTGAAGGTACAATGATTTAAATGATCACTACTCATCAATACTCAAAGATTTCACTTTTAAACCGATTAAACCCAAAACAGAAACTGAAATGTGAATGAAGCAAACAAGCAACATGAATAAATACAAATACAAATAAATGCATAATAATAATACACTTAAGTGATTTTTATGACTCTAAAGATGTCTTACACGTTGCATTATTCATTCAGCATTGTTAAGCCACTATTGTAGCCGCAGCTGCCCTGGGACAGACTGAGAGCAGTTCTGTTAGACACATGCACAGATCTGATACTTGGGTTGATGCAGATCCAGGACATCTTGTTGGATCGTGTATTGATTTGTGTCTTTAATTGGACATAATGAGACTTATTTACCGGCTAGTTTTGAACCAGAATGTCTCATAATGTTTGTTTTTTCATTCTTATTAAGCATAAAGTTGCTAAGTTCACTTGTGCAGTAAATACCCTTCATGACTCCAATTACTTCATGTTTAAAAAAGAAGCTACAGTGTCTACACTAATACAGTTGATATTGGGTTTTGGGAGATACCTAACGTCAAAGTATCTAAATATGTATCTGAACTGACAAAGCTGGATCGGTGCATCTCTGTGTGGGACAAAGTCACTGTGTCAAGTCTCAAGTACACATCTCGTTGACTTTTAGCTTTCAAAACTTTTTCAAGTATTATAGATGGATTATCAGTCGACGTCACTTTCTGCTCTACTGCACATGTCACCTTCAGAAAGAGACGCTGTCCATCTAGTTGGCTAGGGAAACTTCTTTGATAAAATCAACAAAACGGAGGAGAGCAGCTGTTTGAATCAGGTCTGAATCTTGAAGCTTGAGACAGTGTTTTTCTCGCTGTTTTTTTCATTGACTGTAACGTTAGGGCTGTGCATTAATCGAACTTCAATTAATTACGATTATGGCTGTAATTGTTTACAAAATTGTGTAATCGAGTAATCGTAATTATTAATCATGTCTTATAAGTGAGTTTGTAAGCTCTCAGATATTTCCTTGAGTTGTAAACGTAGGTCCTTTTGATATCTCCCACTCTTGTATTTAAGAAGCTCTCATTCTCTGCACTCTTTCAAAGCAAATAATGTTAAGATAATTGTGATTTCAATTATTTATTAAAGAATTGTGATTATTATTATTTTCATCATAATCAAGCAGCCCTATGTAACATTTATGAGGTCGTAGAGTCAAAATTTCATTCACCAAATGTTGATTTAGCAGCATAAAGCAAAGTTTCCTCACAGTGATAAACTCTTGTAGTTAGCTGACAACAGCGGTGGCTAGTGTTGTAGCCATGGCTTGTGTCAATGAGCGG
Organism: Mugilogobius chulae; assembly: GCA_038363315.1. Classification (NCBI taxonomy): domain Eukaryota; kingdom Metazoa; phylum Chordata; class Actinopteri; order Gobiiformes; family Gobiidae; genus Mugilogobius; species Mugilogobius chulae. The sequence continues at coordinate 34,134,670 of CM076408.1, forward strand.
CAGCTCTTTCTGCACATCTCCCGAGATAAGCAAATAATCTCTCATAATAAATTACCTAGAACATCTTGTATCATTTTTATAAATGTATTTATAAATACATTTCAGGTCACAAAGAAGTGAGGAGTTGTAGTTTATAAAGCAGCAAAAAGAGATTTCAATAAAACTGTAGGTCTTATTACTCACCACAGAGCTGATGAGCCCCAGGACCATTACAAATATTTAATATACTTAAAAAAAATCTCTATAGAGATTTCTTCCTGACCTGAACCAAAGAGTGGGCGGTCCCTGTTGAGCTCCATTTCTATATTTCTTCCTGTTTTCTGCTTCCAGGCGGTCTCAGCTCCAAATGTAAACAGTAATTATGTGTAATGAGTCTGAGAGGCCTGGACCAGAGTCACTCATTAACTCATTTTACACCAGACTGCAGACGCTTCGACAGAGAGATTTCAGATAAAAAACACTAAACTAATATTTTCATTTATACCAAAATTATCATATTATTGTTAATCGCAAATATGTCTGCATTGACACATATTTTTGTCAGATGTCGTCAGTATTCTTCCTTCAAACTGTCCCCATTATTAAATGTCCACAATAATAAATCAAACCCAATAATAAGTAATTTTGTCCAGATTTTCCCCAAAACAAATAAATAAAAGCAGTGAGCGTTAAATGGGCCATGCAGCAGTTACAAATGAAACTTGACATGAGCAAAATAAAATGAAATGAAGCCACAAGATTAGACAGAAACATGATTTATGTTCTGAGTTGTTTGAAATCAAAACGCCGTCAGCACGTTTGATTTTTTTCCGGTGTTAGCAGAGTTAGATCAGCCTTACCTTGGAGCTGAGTTTGTTGTTCTGAGAGCCATGCAACAAGAGACAAGATCAAAATGAAACGGTGAGAGTGAAAGAGGTAAAAGAAGAGAGAGAGAGGATAGAGAAGGAGAGAGAGAGAGAAGAGAATAAAGTTGTTATTTCTAGACTCAGATGTTTTCTCACCGATGTACTTGGCTCGTTCCTCTCGTCGCTCCTTGGCAAGTTTCTGTCTTTGTTCTGACGTCATTTCTGCAAAAACATAAAATTCAATTTCCAGCGACAACATGTAACTTTCTGATGTTGAAAAACCACCTGCACAGGCACAGGATTATTTTTTTCCCATGTACCATACTCGAACATGGTAGTGGCAGAGGGCCAGACTGCGGCTACACATTTTGTAAATTATAGACTTTTTAATCAACGTTTTTTACCATTTATTGTGAATAGTAGGACAACAAGCAATGACACATGCTCCATAGCCAAGTCAATAAAAATATATATATATATAAATAGTAACATTTATTGTCAAAAATGTGCTGGGGGCCAGTGAAACAGTCCGTGGGTCGGATCTGGCTCCTGGGCCACAGGTTGCCCAGGTTTTTTCTGTATAGTAATGAGACATTCAGGAACGGTAAGATTCTTTTGAATGCCTCCTCACCATGAACTATGAGAATTGAGTCATGGTGGTGAACGATTCATTTCCTCATTGGGGAGGAAACAAATACAAAAACAGGGACATAAAAAGATTTTTTTTTTCACTTCTAACATGCAGTGAACACAAAGCCCTCATGTTCTCCTGGTGTCACCCAAGACACAATCCTCGGCGTGCTTCAATCGAGGGATTTCTGGTCGACGTCTCTTTCCGCCCTACTGCGCTGCTCCATGCAGAAAGAGCTGCTCTCCATCTGGTTAGATGAGGAAACTTCATTGAATAAAACAACAAAACAGACGAGAGCAGCTGTTTGAATCAGGTCTGAACCGGTCTGACAGACGTTTGTCTCCTGAAGCTTGAGACTGTGTTTTTCTCTTTTTACCTGAATGTAACTTTTAAGGGTCGTAGGATCGAATTTCATTCACAAATGTTGATTTAGCAGCAGAACTTTTGTTTTCTCACAATGATAAACTCTTATAGTTAGCTGACCATGGAGCTTTTTCGACTTGTTCCCACTGTTTGTGTCTATAAGCAGCGACTCTTTCTGCAGGCAGAAAGCGCGCACATCGCCCGTGTTGATAAACGAAAAATCCCTCTATAGTGCACCACGTTAAACAAGTAACAAATATTTATGAACAACTCTTAGAGACGAACGATTCATGATAATTCAAATCCTTTCAGAGTCAAAAGTCCCATCACTATTATAAAATAATGTAAAAAAAAAAAGAATTTTCTTCATGAAGATGGTTTTATGTCACTATGTGGAATATCACAGGTTTAAAAACAACACTAGACAATGTAAAGATGAATATAAAATGCTGACAAAACACTACTCAGAGCTTAGTTGCAGCCGTGTCACTTTTTCCACAAAACAAAGAATAAGACAAATCCTTTACTAACTTAAACTGACTCAGCAACACATTTTGAAGCCTCCAAATGGACTTATCCAGGATTATAACCTTCTGACGCGGCCCTGAAGAGTTAATAAGCAGATTATTGCATTAGAAAAAGCTCAGACGGAGAGTTAAGCTTATTTTCCTCACACACAAGACGCAGGAGATGACACGATAGAATTACACTGGATTACTGCTGCTGTGAGTCTGAGGTCGCTGCTGTAACGTGTACCGCAGCTCCTCGGCCAATCAGAGCGCTCCGTGAGGCTGCTGTCGCCATGGAGACGGGCCGTTCTGGTCTCCGTCTCCTCCTCCGCTGCTGCTGCTGGAGCATCATGTGTGTAAGCTTCAAGAGCGTAAGAGCAGACACGACAAGTGAAACAGTCTTCTGGTCAGTTTGCTCATAAAAGCGTTAAGTTTGGAAACATAAAAAATGCATTCTTAGACTTTGTAACTTCAAAAGATGCTCTCTCAATGCATTTTTTCTACCACAAAGACACAGATCAGTAATGTTAGTGATGCACCGATCCGATTGGGATTGAATATCAGTGCTGATCTATGAAATTTAGCTGGATCTGGTATCGGTTCCAGTTCAGCTGATATCCTCATGGTTGTGTCTTTAAATGGACATAATCAAACTTGTTTACAGGCTGATATTGATCCAGAGCATCTCATAACGTTTTACATTTTATACTTATAAACTTGTCAAGCTGCACTGTGACACTTTTTGATAACAAAAATAAATGTAAACAAAAGCATGTTGTTGTTTTTTTCGTTTTCTTTATTACCTTGTATCAATAATAAAAATCTGTGTTTTTACTTTGAGCAAGTTTGCATGGTCACAAAATGGACTGTTTTTTGGCCTAGAAGACGACCTTTTCTTGCAAGTTTCTGTAGAGGGATTTTGTTTGTGAACACGGGCGATACGTGTGCACCCAACCTGCAGACAGCTCATTACCACAAACAGTGGAAACAAGTCCAAAAAGCTCCGTTGTCAGTAACTACATGAAGTTTATCTCTGTGAGAAAACAAAAGTTCTGCTGCTAAATCAACATTTGTGAATAAAATTCAACCCTACGACCCTTAAAAGTTACATTCAGGTGAGTCAAAACAAAAAAAACACCGTCTCAAGCTTCAGGAGCCAGACGTCTGTCAGACCGGTTCAGACCTGATCCAAACAGCTGCTCTCGTCCAGTTTTGTTGTTTTATCAAAGAAGTTTCCCAGCTAAGCAGATGGACAGCGTCTCTTTCTGGATGGAGCATGCACAGTAGAGCGGAAAGTGACGTTGACCGAAAATCCCTCTATAGAAAAGCTATTTTAAAAAATGTATTTATCCTTGGCCAAAAAGTATTTCACTTTTCACTTTCTAATTTTACAAAATTGTGTAGTTGACGTTTCCAGAAAGTTACGCAGTGCAACTTTAAATTGTCACTTGTAACACTCTATGACAAACTGTCCAATGTTTTGAGAAGAAAAATAAGCTGTTTCAGTGCGTATACTAGAGTAGTTTGATTATCGGTAGATACCTAAAGCCAAAATCGCGAGAATCGGTATTGGACCTCAATAGCTGAATCGTGCATTTAATATATCAGGATCAATATCAGCAACGGACGATATATACAATTTTTTAATGATATTGATATTGGCCAGAAAAAAATATATTAGGGCCAATAATTTTTCTTCTGTGCTTCTGTGACTGTGCAATCACCAACGAGCACCTTCAAACTTAACTAGGTTTCCATGAGCATTTTTGTAATTTTCTTTTTTGACTGTGTTGTTCGGTCAGGGATGTGTACCTTTCTTGGGCAGTGGGCTTTGCTCTGGCGTGGAGGCAGCGTTCTCGGCTCTGGACACATCTGTTCTGCTGTTGGTCTCTGTTGGAGCGGTCGAGTCGGATTTAGGAGAAATGTCTGTGAAGGCCGAGTCGTCTGGGGAGAGGGAAGTCTTCAGCTTCTCACAGGGCTGGATCTGGTTCGACTGCAGAGGGAGAGCTGGGGACAAGAAGAGATATATTAGACTAATGTAGGACTGTGTTGAGCTATGTTTCCATTAACCCGACTCTGGTTCACTTTGGATGAGGATTTGTGTTTCTACTGCAGGTCCATTCTCCCAAAGGGTCTGTTACGTGAGCAGCTGACATACACACACAAATAAAATCTTATCTGAACTACTGTTTTTCTTCATGATGTCCACCTGACTGATTCACAAAAAGACGTGTAATAACTTCATACTAGTCAGGCTGGTGCAAACAAGAAACTACTTCCAGTTTATATCACTTTTTTGCATTTATTTCATTTCTGCAAAGCATCTACACTGCATTTTATTATTTTATTAATGCAGCATACTGAGTGTGCAGGAGAAATAGACCAAAGTCATAGTTGGAGGAAGAGAGGTGAGCTTGTCCCAGTTTAATGTGAGAAAGAGAGAGACAGAATGTGCGTAAACCTCGACTTCTGTATGAGAACCATATGACGCAGCACACAAACACACGCCATTGAACTATTAGTGGCTTAAGCACACTGTTTTATCGAGCAAAACTGTGATTTATTGGGACATTTTTACCCCATATGTTTGTTTTCATACGATAGACCAGAGGTGGGCAATCTTTTTTTCACAAGGCCGTATTCGAATCCAGACAAGTGGCGGAGGGCCGGACTGCGATCACTGATGTAACAAAATGTCATTTACTGCAACCCAATTTCTTAAAAAATATATAAATATACCTAATTTAAATAGAAAATTGTCTAATGTATTATTGTGTGTATTTATTGTGATCTTGACAAACATCACAATCGCTAAATCAACTAAGAAAATGCAATATAAGATTACCAAATTTTTTCAAAAGTGTTTCGAGGGCCTGATTAAAACTGGTCGCGGGCCGCATTTGGCCCCCGGGCCATAGTTTGCCCATGTCTGCGATAGACGAAGTACATCTCTGCCTAATTCATGTGTCAATCACCGACTGAACACGATAAATCTCTAATGCAGGGCTTTTCATTTATATTTACAAGCAGGCCCATTTTTCGGTGGGCTAAAGTTTGACGGTCGGACTACAAAACTGAACTGCAAATATGTTTTACATTCCATTCATTTTTCACAAACAACTCGAAATGGTACTATTCACAAGCAATTTCTTTTCTTTGGGATTAATACAATACAACAATAAAACCTTAAAAGAAGCAGATAAACAACAAGAACATCGAGGATACTTTTACATTTTTCATTGACAGATTTTAGGATCACTAACAGTTCAACATATTACCTTTCTGTTCTTAAATAAAACGTTTTTGATTTTGCTTGTTGAGAAAATTATTGGTTGGGCAACAGTTGAAATGTCTTAAACTTCCTTTAGCAAAAAATAACAATAGCAGCAAAATGGTATTTAAAATTGTGCAAAAATATTTTCTAGGCTTCTGAATTAAAAAAAAAACTATACAGGTTGGGTAAGGTCTGTTTTATGAAGCTGGGCCAAAACATACATCTTAGTGGGCCGGCATTTGAATAGCCCTGCTCTAACGCATCACAGTGTTGCCAGATCTATAATAATTAACACATTTCTTAGATAATTTTACCTCCTGTAAGATGTACAACCGATAGTTCTAATTCACTGTAAAACTCACTAACTTGAGCTTACCCAAAAGACTGAAAAACTGACCTAGGATCAGCAAACACTTATCACAGGGTTAGCTTTAGTAGTGTTCTGTAATATTACTGGTCAACAGCACCTATAGTTCCTCACGGCTGCATCTGCCCCAAAGTGCTGAGACTAAACGTAAATACACAACCATGCTGAGTGAGTGTGTCAGTGTTTTATTTAACTTAAGTATGATTGAGTTCCGGGTGCACAGTAGCAGAGTGGTTAGAGCTCTGGCTTCCCAACAAGGAGGTCGTGGGTTCGACTCCCGGGTCGGACCATATCAACATCTCACGATCTCTCTGGGTGGAGTTTGCATGTTCTCCCCGTGTCACCGTGGGTTTTCTCCGGTTTCCTCCCACCTCCAAAAACATGCATGTTTAGGTTCATTGGGCATCACTGTAAATTCCCCTGTGAGTGAATGAGAGAGTGAATGTTTGTCTGTCTAACCCTGCGACGAGTTGGCCACTGTCCAGGGTGTTCCCCGCCTAAGGCCCAAAGTCACTGGGATAGGCTCCAGTCACCCGCGACCCTAACGGGATTAAGCGGTAGAAAATGAATGAATGAATGAATGATTGAGTTCTATTGATATTAATTCAAATCAAACTGATCTGGGGTGTGAAGAGGAGAAAGCTTACTGTGAATTACACTAAACATAGAAGTGATGTTGTATTATTTCACCCTCCTCTGTGGAACATATCGAAAAATTAACTTCTGGAATGATTTAGCATCGTTCAATGAGGTCTTTATGTCATGGAAATTGCCTTGGCCCAAAACTAAAAACAGTTTAGATGTGTACAATATATTTTTTTTTTTAGCAAAATGCAATAATTTTGAGGCTCTGGCTTAATAATTCAACATTTCCCATCTGGCAACACTGATGCACCATCTACATTTTCCCGGTAATAGAGTTCAGCCAATCCAAGACCATTTTAGGTAACAGAGCTGCCTCTAAGTATGAAAAACTAGGGATTGAATCACAAGATCTACTAAGTAAGCAATAAACAACGAGGAGCCGTGCATTATACATGTTTTATACCACGGTCATTGAGAATGCCAATGCTAACTGCCGTGCGTTAAGAATGCATAACGCACAGGTAGTTCAGCCAACAGCCAAATCATATTCCAAATCACTGCTCTGTGGCTGTCACCATAACAACGGGTAAATAAATGCTGCCAGTTGAGAAAGTGAGCCATAAATATGATTGATTACGATGTACATTTTAATATTTTTGGACCATCAAAATTTTGAAGAATGGGAAAAAGAGGAGACAAAGCAAAATCAAAGAGAAGAAGTGTGTAGGACCTTTTCTGCAAGAGACAAGGAGAGAAAAGCATGGAGCAATGTTCTATCTAGTGTGTCCCCTTATTAACTGTATCATTAATGGAAATGTCCAGTTTAATCTCTAAATCTAAGTATGATGCTTTATCTTTGATTTTGTAGGGTTGCTATATTTAATCTCATTAAACATTTATTCTCATTAAATTAAATTACATTTGTTGTTTATAATTCTTGTATCATTATAAACTAAATGAACAACTTATGCATTCTATTTTTTTCATGGCAACAGTTGCTATAATTTCATTAAGCCAGGCTCATCACTATGACAACAGGCAACCAAATGTAAACAACTTCTATCAGTGTAGAGGAACTAGATTTGTGTAAAACACAGAAATAACTAATATCTCAGATATTAACATATCAAAAGCACAATTTTAATGTCCACAGGTGAGCTCTTACACTTTGTAGCCGTGGTATAAGCGCAATAAACAACTTGGAGCCGTGCGTTATGCAGTTTTAACGCACGACGTGGAGTCTTAGAACACCACGACGCTTATACCACGGCTACAAAGTGTAAGAGCTCACCTGTGGACATTAAAATTGTGCTTTTGATATGTTAATATCTGAGATATTAGTTATTTCTGTGTTTTACACAAATCTAGTTCCTCTACACTGATAGAAGTTGTTTACATTTGGTTGCCTGTTGTCATAGTGATGAGCCTGGCTTAATGAAATTATAGCAACTGTTGCCATGAAAAAAATAGAATGCATAAGTTGTTCATTTAGTTTATAATGATACAAGAATTATAAACAACAAATGTAATTTAATTTAATGAGAATAAATGTTTAATGAGATTAAATATAGCAACCCTACAAAATCAAAGATAAAGCATCATACTTAGATTTAGAGATTAAACTGGACATTTCCATTAATGATACAGTTAATAAGGGGACACACTAGATAGAACATTGCTCCATGCTTTTCTCTCCTTGTCTCTTGCAGAAAAGGTCCTACACACTTCTTCTCTTTGATTTTGCTTTGTCTCCTCTTTTTCCCATTCTTCAAAATTTTGATGGTCCAAAAATATTAAAATGTACATTGAAATCAATCATATTTTTGGCTCACTTTCTCAACTGGCAGCATTTATTTACCCGTTGTTATGGTGACGGCCACAGAGCAGTGATTTGGAATATGATTTGGCTGTTGGCTGAACTACCTGTGCGTTATGCATTCTTAACGCACGGCAGTTAGCATTGGCATTCTCAATGACCGTGGTATAAAACATGTATATACGAAACGCTCTTGCACATTAAATTCTTGAATCTACTAAAACTAAACTTTAACACACAAAAACCATAAACATTAGCTTGTCAATCATACTTAGCTTGATTAAAATAATCAAAACAATGTCATCAGTACAATCTACATTAACTCCAGTCTGCTCCAAACATCACCAGACGCACCATGACTTTAATTATCCCTGCAAAGCTTCACACTCACTTAGAGCTGTCTCCTCGCTTTCTCCACAGCCGCGACGCCAACATGCTAACGCAGCAGCTAACACCGGCTAACCTGAGTTAACGTGCTAATCCCTGTGCGTCTTCATTAGCACTGCGCCTCATTAGGAGTCATTAAAACCCCTGTTCACACGCGTTTAGCACACACGCGTGAACAGAATGCTAATTTATCACGCTCCGAACGGGAGGAAGGAAGAGCACCTGTTAGCAACACGGTTCTCACTGTGTTTGAGCGGGAAAAGTTTACTAAAATAGCTTTGTTGTGTCTTTTAAATGCTTTTAACTAATTTTTGGTTATATAACGTTGGTTATACTGTAGAGTCCAAACAATATCGATTACTTTTGAGACAATAATGATGTCAAAAAGAGGAGGAAGTGGTGAAGGTAGTTGAAAGAAAAGCTTTAAAGGTGGAGTAGATGATTTTCAGACTGCAAACACAATTAAGGTTTTAAATCTGACTATTTTCTTTCATAAATCCTTCAACACATTGTTAATATCAATATGTATTCATTTTTGGCTGGAATTTCAACTTAAAACCACTTTTTTCCGCTTTTAAAATGAAACTGGAAAGGACCACCCAAGCTCAGCCAATCAGAACGCTGCATTTGGCTCCTGATTAGAACAAACATTCTTATTTATTCAAATCAGGCAGTACTCGGTGGTTTCATTTTTTCACAAAGTGCTGCATTTGTCAAATACTTTTTGGTGGAAAACACAAAGTTTACAACTAAAAAAGCTAGTTACTCCAACTTTGTGTAGATGACTTTTCACCTTCAGAAAATTTCACAGTGCTAACCTGGCCAGCCAGATGGTTTATCTCGCGATATTTGTGAATTCACAAACACGAGATAAACCGTCTGGCCTTCCATCAGTCCGATTGGTTTGAGAGTCCGAACCAGCGGTGTTAAGACAGCTGTTAGCGCCTGGGCACCGAAGATGGCGGCTTCCGTGGATGTACGTGTTTCTGCTGCTTTTGATCCAGTTTTGGCAGAAATACGGAGTAATTTCTTTTTGAAAGAAGAGCAGTATGTGTGATGCGTACTTGTAAGGTAGGCCCACACCCAATCAGCTCGAAGTATTTCACTAAACACCCCGCCTTTTCTCGAACGCTGGATATAGTGAGAACTCAGATAAGAGTTCAACACATATCCATATGGCGTGAGCCAGGTTAACACAGTGCACCTTTAAAGCAAACAAGATACTGAGGCACTCAGGGATTTTTATAAATTTAAATTTAAAATCCTTTATTACACATGGCAAAGGGTTAAAAAAAATGCCAACACGTTTCAGCCTGCTGGGCCTTCGTCTTCTTAAAAAATGTTTTTCTTGAAAGAAAGAAAAGTTGATGTGAACACAAGGACCATAAAAATGTCCCATTACAATACTTCAATCTTCAAAAACTTGGATCAATGGATCACTTTTGGATAATTGAAGAACTCTTTCTGAAAATAAATATCTCACCTTTAATTATAACTGCATTTAAACTGACACTCGAGGCCCCAGACACAGAATAAACACATTTTGTAGAATTAAAAACACTGGACCACACACACAGAACATAACCGAGCTCACGACAGCGCACACACAGGAGACATTTTTCGCCTTGTCACTACTATTTACACGAGAATGCCTCCTGCGTTTCAAGTTTAACCTCCACCACAGCTGCTGACCTCTGACCTCTGACCTTCACGGTTCAAAGAGTTTGCAGTGACTCACCAAAACGACGCACTTCCTTCCTGCTCGTTACAAACCAAATGAAGCTTTATGTCACTTTTACTTGTTTCTAATGATCTTTTCTTGTGTATTGAAGAAAGTCAACATACACAACACTAAATTAAATGTTGAGAAGCATTACAATATTCAAAAATCCTCAATAATAAAGAAAAATGCAAAAAAGTTGTATATTTATGAAGTTATCTTTAAAGCGCCTGCCACAATTTGCTGTGACAATCTCTAGTAAATATTCTGATTTCATATCTTGACAAATAAATTTAAATTGAAATACTTGAACAAAGATTGTTTAAAAGCTAAATAATTACTTGTATGTCACTGTGGGTTGTACATTTAAGGTGTTTTCAGGTTGTTACAAGGTCAGGGTTGAACTTGAGTCACTTTGCAGTGACACAGAAACAGGAAATACTTCAGAGAGGAAGAGCTCTCCTTAAAATAACAACAAAAACACCAGAGACCGAAAGAGAAACTGCACTGAAACAGCTCAGGAACTTAAAATAACAGAAGAAACTGGAAACTCTGACCTATAAAATCACTGATGAGCACAAAACACTTCTCATCAGCACTGAAACAAACACAGTCAAAATGAGATCATCCGAGTGTCGAGTGAGTCTTTAGCTTCAAGTCCAAGTCAAGTCCAAGTCCTGTACTTTTAGTTTCAAGTTTTTTCAAGTACCTAATTGACTGAATACATCTTGGACATTTTCAATTACATTGATATTTATAAATGATCCTATTTAAAACAATGTTCTGGTCACAAAAAAATAAATAAAAAACTGTGAGGAGAGACATCATATAAAAGGCTTCAAAGTTGTCATCTGGACAGTGTTTTGGAAGATCGAGATGTTTCGACTCTAGTCTAGGGTTGTACTTCTTTAGTTGTTTAGTCGATTAATCGGTTGTCGGCTACACGCTACAGGAGTTTAAAATCTTCTGCGATTTTTAGAGGTGTAAAAAAGACCAGGCCACAGAAATGCCCCTGCCGTACACTGAGTGAAATATCGGTGCGAAGCAGGACACTTGCTAGACTTAAAAAGTGCTTTAAACCAATGTGCCTTTGTACACGGACATCAGAGCAGTGCAAGTGCACGTTCGAGAGTCACACTGGTGTGCGCAAATAATCCATAGAGAGTCTTTTTCTGTCGGAGGTCACAGCGGTTTGATGCTACTTTCAAGTCATAATAAGAGCATTCTCGTGGGAATCCACTAATCCACGACTTTGGGCAAACACAGACGGACGTGACGCAGAGATTTGGATTCGCAAGAAACTCGCATGTGCCATGAAACTAACGCGCCTCGCAGTCAGTGTAAGGGAAGCATTCAGGACATTTACAAGGATTATTAGTCTGACAGTGGCATCATGTGGCAGAACAGAGATGACACAGACTTGTGGAGCAGCAGTGAGCGGAGAACAGTGCATGTGTTCGAGTGTTTCCTTTCATGTGCGCGTTATAAAAGTGAAACAACAACAATAATGAAACGCCAGAGGATTAAAGCTGGTTTATAAAGCTCACAGAAAAGCGGAGGCTCATTAGGGGTAAGGAGCTGTTACACTGACAAATTGTGGGCAAAAACTAAGTGTTGGCCATGTTCTATAGTAAAGGTGCTTCTCACATCATTTAAGGAGCAGGTGTGTTGGAGATGATGTGAGTAATGCCCATAAAAAAGAATCCTGCACTTTTACACAATGTCTTACACTGATTTACAGATGATGAGACGATGTTTCTTCTTTATTTAAAAAGCTGCGTCACAAGGCAAATGCACCAGATGTTTCTGCTGTAAAGGTCCTCACGCATTTGAACTGTTGTGGAATTTTTGTATTCATAAATTTAAAGATTCCATAACAGAACCTGACAAATAGTTATAACAGAGTCGCAGTGACACACAGACAGAAGGAGAGAAACCACAAAAGAAACTCTTAGGAAAATCCTTACAGGGGACGCTTTGAGACAATTATCCTTTTGCCTATTTGGTTTGAACAATCTGTCTGCATTTCAAATAATGATTGTTCTCATTTTCCAATGTTTTTGTTGGTATTGACCATATGTTTCATTGTTTGATTTTCTGACAAATTTTGTTAGCTAAATCAACATCTTGTAAAGTCCACTGAGATAACTGCTGTTATGATTTTGGGCAATACAAATAAACTGATTGAATTGAAATGACTCTGACCATGCCTCCTGAACTTGTAGAAGGGCACATCAGGCTTGAAATCAAGACAATACTCTTGCAGTCTGCAGAAGGAGTTAATTATAAAGTCGTCTCAAGTCACAGTGCATCAAGTCCAAGTCATGTTCAGAGTTACAGACCTTTAAGTCCAAATCACGACTTCCACACCTCTCCATTCTCATCCCATTTCTAGAAAGCAGTGACATCTTTCTAGAGAAAAGTGTTTAGTTTTGTGTGGAGTGTAACTGACTGATAGTTGCTCTGCTCTGGTCTCTGTTTATATGAATACAGCTCATACTTGGATATAGACCTGTTCACAGCAGATATAGAGCTCTCTTCTCTGTGTCTCTGCAGCGTGGAACAGGCCGAGGGCAGAGACCGAACATGCCTGGGATTCCTGAGGCCGCTGTGACCCAGATCCAACAGCTCTCCACAACACAGCAGTACAATACGAGCTCTATAAACTCACTACGACTGCATAATCCACACATGACAATACAGAATGTCATCACTGTTTATGTACGTCACAACAAATACAAAACTGACCACAAAAATCGCAAAACCTCAGCTTCAAAAAGAATCGGGTCAATAGTTTCAATTGCTCCAAAGACTTAGAAACAGCTTCAGTTTAACTTTTAGATGATTTTATTCAGGTGTTTTAGAGAAAAGGGCCACACAAGTGCAGCGTCTAAGATTTTTGTCCAGGAGATGATGTTACTTTGCCCGTAAAATGTGACGCAGTAGGGCTTTAAACTAAGACTGAACAAACTAATTCTTGATAGGACAAACCCGGTCAATCGATTAGTCACTAAAAAAGGGATGTTGCAAAAACTCTCCAAATGATTTAATATCTTTTACGATCCAGTGTTTTTTCTACTACGACGAAGTATAAGGGCCAAGTAAAAAAAAAAAAGTCTGGGTACAAGAATAAACTGAAAGATTTTAGATTACGTAATTTGATTATAAGCCGCTACTTTTTCATGGGCTTTGATTATGCGGTTTGTAGGCAATGCAGCAGAATTACAGATTCTCATAGACTTACTATTAACAAGTGCGGCTATAGTACTGTATCATTTTTCTTACTTAAATCTAGTAGGTGGGCTTATATTCAGGTGCGCTCAATGGAGAAATTACAGTAATCTCCTAATTTTTTAGAATAATGTCGAAGTTTAAAAAGTTGTATTATATGACAATAAAATTCTGAGAATAATGTCATAAGATGTGAGAATAAAATTTAACAGTTATCTGATACAAATCTGACATTATTCTTAGAATTTTTTCACTTTATTGTCATATAATTATTTCAACTTTTAAAAACTTCAACTTTATTCTCAAAAACGTCAGAGAATAATCTAAACGTATATCTAAGTGTATATATTTTTTTTCAAGTTTAGTTTTATGCTATAAATATCTTAAAAAGTCACCAAATATGCAGCCAAAGCAGCTTTGCTAAATCATGCCTGCATTCACTCAACAATTTACAAATAAAAGTACAAACAAATATGTATAAATGCTAATTCAATTCTTCAAATAAGTAACACTAATTTAAATACTTTCGTCCCAATCAATCTGTTTCATTTACTTAAAATAAATGATTAAACTAGTAATATTTTTGCTAAATAAGACTTGAATAAACTAAAGTATTACACTTAACTGCTCTCACTTTGGCATCTTAAACATTAAACTTAACTAATGATATTGTAGACAGCTGTAAGTCCAAACCAAACGTGTTTCTGAGCTTTGAGAATGTGCAGTGTTGTTTTTGTCCCCGTGGAGCCTCCGTAGCCATGAGCTCATCCGAACACACATGAGACAGAGCATGAGACTCTCAGCGGGTTTTCTGTTGATCTGACTCCTGAATGAAAACTTTAGACTTCTACGTCCTTTACTCACTCATAATCACTACTAATAAATCAGTAATAATGAATAAAGTCTTGTTTATGTTCGCTGAGATAAGATTGAAAGTCATGCGTTTTTGTCTTAGTAAAATATTTCGGAAGCACTAAAATGTAATCGTAGTTGTGACGCTTTAGTTCTTTTCAGTGAATAAAGCAACAAAATAAAAAAATCACAAAGAAGCTCTGTCTTGCCATGTAAAGGACGGAATAAAGTTTAGCTCAGAGGTGGTGAACTAGTCAGAGGCAAAGAGTCAAACATTTCAGCTTTCATCCTGAAAAAGCCGCACCAAGAGTCGACCTACTGCCACCACCAGGAGGCAAATGTACACACATGTACATCTGTGTGTACAATGTAAATGTACACACAGATCCTTAAAGGTGCACTGTGAAACTTTCTGGAGGTGAAAACTCTTTGACATAATTCAGTAAAATTAGAAAGTTAAAACTATACTTAGGGACTTTCTGAATAGAGTAAAAACATTTTATGCCATAATACGAAAAAAACGGCTAAAGAACCGCTTTTCTGTAGAAACAAATGTGTCCGGGCTCCTCCAGGCCAAACAATATTATATTACTATTTTGTGGCCATGCAAACCTGCTCAAAAATGCAGATTTGTATTAAATTATTTTGTGTAACAAAGGCATCAGAAGTTGCACAGTGCAACCAAATTTATTTGAATCAAACAAGGTTTTAATGCAATACAGGGGGGTCTGGGGGCCCTCCCCCTGAGAATCTTTTTAATTCAGTGCAATTTCCTGTATTTTGGTGATTTTAGATGTGATCTATTATATTGTAATTTTACTATATTTACAAAGACATAAGGCAGTTAAATAAAAAATCAAATAGAGACCAGATTAGGGGCCCCGCCCCAGATGCCCCCTTTAGCTCCGCCCCTGTAAAACTGGGCTTTAGGAGCGTCAGTCCGACTCAGGACTGTGCTGTGTGATCAGAGCAGAAAAACACTGCTGCAGATACTTTAGTCAGGGCAGTGTGTAAACTTCTGTTTTATGTCAATGTCTTGCAAAAGCTTTAAAAATCCCTTTGTTATCTGCTATAAATTTACAATTACACGTTTTTTTTGTTGTTGTTTTTTTTACCTTTTCTCCGTGGATATAAAGCAGATTTGCACAAAACATGAATACCAAAATGAAGTCCAGGTTTAAGGAAATACAGTTCTGTTAGTCTTTTAAAAATCTCACAAATAATAAATTACAGTAAAAGGACTGTTGTTCTAATCAGACATAGATATTTGTGATTTCTAAGAACATGTGTTTGGTCAGAGCCTGGATCAGCTGCAGCAGATCTCATTACACTGTGTTTATGCCACAGCTGCTGCTGCTGCAGAGATATAAACTAGGACAGAACTGAGACGCAGTAAGGACGCTGCTCTGACACAGACGAACACCCACAGTTTGAGCTGCTTCTTGTGGAATTAAGTATTATAACTATGCAAATGTTAAAGCAGGACATTCATTTTACACTTGTTGCATTTGAAGCCTAATCACCTGCTGCTGATCTGGGAGGAGGTGAAAAATCAACTACAAAATTCAGTAGAAATCAAAAGTCAAAACCAAACTTTAGAACATCATCAGCAGTGAAATTGTGTGTCATTTATATTGTGAAAACTTTTTTTCTATAGAAAAAAACTACTAGAGGCTCGTCCAGGGCAAATAATAGTTTCTTTTGTGATCATAAAAGCCCGATCAAAGTGAAAGATACATTTATATTATTTATTTAGTGCATCAAAAACATCTAAACTACAAAACATGATTGAACTGATACATTGGAATAACAATACATGGAAAAAATGTCACTGCTGAAAAAATACGGAAACTAAAACACAACGAATCAATGAGCAAAGCAAAAAAATGATTTTAATGTGAGGTGAGTGAAGTTAGATTTTGTTCTAAATGAAAGACAACCAATCAGCTTTTTTGTTTCATTTGTGTCACGTAAATAAACTATCTGATTGGACGGTTCGTTGTGGAGTTGGGCTGCAACTCAGGCGGGGGGAAGAGGTGACCAGACCCTGGTCCCTGATCTCAGGGAAGTAACGAGTATCAGTATGGTATTTTTCAGCTGGTATGGTCATCTACAGTTTTTATTTTATGCAACTTAAACATAAACATAAAATAGAAAACTTAAAAAGGTTTTTTTTTGTTTTTTTTAATAATGAAAATGTCTCTTTAAGACGGGGCTATAAATAGGTCAAATTCTCTGGTTCATGTCAAAGGAAAAGACTCAGATTCAATAATGGATAGTTGTTGTTTTTTTATTAAAGCTCCTTCAGTCTGTAAAACTGTGGTTTAGAGTCAGACTTTGAACATAAACTCTGTGATTTATGTTCATGAAATGTAAACATATTTCACAAAAATCCAGATCCGTCAACAGGAGACTAAACAGTGTGATTATTCGTCTTTTCCGAACGGCCCACCTTAATGTCACTAACTCGACTAACAGCTGAGTCCTGCCCAGTTCTTTTAATAAATGTGAGGGTTAATATCAGGTTTCTGTGGGTCACAGCCGGTCAAACTCATGAGGTCACACAGAGGAACATGACCAACGTTTAGGAGAAAAACTTATGAGATGATTCAGGTTTAGTGACTGTGAGGCTTTAGAGAAAACTACTGTGATCATGGGTTCTTAAACACATCACAAAGACAGACCCATAAAAAAATACTTCTGTATTCATAGATAGCAAACTTTCTATGTTCCACGTAAAAGCTTAAATTAGTCAGAATGCAAACTTGTCAATAATGCATTTAAGTGGGGTAGATAACTTTTTTAGTTGTAAATTAGTAAACTATTTGTTTTTTCACTTAAAAGTATATGATACATGCAGCACTTTGTGAAAAAGCTTGCCCACTGTGTACTGTTTGAATTGAATAATAAAAGTTTTAGTTCCTAGAAGCTGAATGCAGCTCTCTGATTGGCTGAGCTTGGGTGGTTCTCTCCAGTTTCACTTTGTTGTTTGTATAAAGAAATTTATAAGCCATAACTGCAACTAAAATGAACTTTTGTCAATATTAACCATGTGTTGAGGGATTTATGAACAAAAATTGTCAGATTTAAAACCTAAATTGTGTTTGCAGTGTGAAAATCAGCTATCCCACCTTTAAATGAGATATATTTTGTTTTTCCAACATATTTAGTTATAAACTTTGTTTCACTTTTTTCCAGCGGCTTCAGCAGGAAGGATCCTGTATTGTATGAAATCTATTCAAAGTGCTACCAAAAACAAATGCGTTAAAGGGCACTATTTTTTATATATTTTTTATTTTGAGGTCTTAATCCTGTTCTAACATTGCTTCCTCATCACAAACTCAGCTGGAGTCTTGTCTGTCAGATACTATTCTTTGTCTGAATGTTTAAGTAGATCTAGACTGATAATAAACGATAACCTAACTCCAGGAAGTTTCCTTGTAATATTGTTGTACCAGAGACACTCTGCATCAGAAGCCACGCCCACTAACTGACCTCTGTGGGGGAAACTTAACATGAACAGTGCATCAGAACAACAGCTTTATCACTCACTGATCAACAACAGCAACAGCAAATGTGAACTTAAGGAAATAAAATGTGTCCTCCATTTACACTTCCTTTTATGACTCGACCTGAATTTGTTTCACTAAAATACACTTTATTGGCCAGAAAACATCTTAAAAGAGGTAAAAGGTTTCCCATAGGACTTTGCCTATGACTTTCCCACATGGCAGGCCAAACATGACCTGGCCCAAAGCCTCTCTTAAGTAACACATTATTTATTTGGATTCTACCAGTATTTCAGAACACACATTTTGTTTTGTTGCTGATATTAATAGTGCAAAAAAAATGTTTCTTGTGATTCAATGTAAATTATCCATGTCTCTCTAGTGAGATGTCATCAGATTAGACCTGTGCTCTACTTCTTGTTAGTATTCTTGATTCATCTAAAACTATCATTTATATTCACAACAAATGTTAATCTACCAAATAAAGGTAAATTTAGTAACTCATAAAACTCTGAAATTCACACTTTACTATAATTTCATTCATGAATTTATTTAGATTTAGTCTCCAGTCACAGTCACTTCCTGAGTTAATATGACTAAAGCCTCTTCCTCTGCTCAGACCTGATCCTAGTCCAGGTCCAGGTCTGGGTCAGGTTCATGTGAGGTCTTTGTGAGTCTCTGACACGGAGGAAATGACGTAAACAGCAGAAGACCACATCACACTGGAAACATCTGACTCTGAGTAAAAACGCCTCGGGCAAATTCAGCTTCACAAAGACTCAAACCATTCACTGAAGATATCTCGTTTTACTGAGAAAGGTTACTGATTACTCTTGGAACACAAGTTTTAAAAATGATTCAGCGGGTCACATTTTACAGATTTCAGTCTCTCCTGGAGTGTGCAGTTTACCTAATAGACCAATTTTATAGATTTAATAATACTTTTTTATATTCTTTATGCAACCAACTAACATGCGTGCAGCCCTGGGAATGACTGACCTGAACACCTGACTTTGGGATTATAACAAAGTGCAGTCCTGATGCCAACTTTAAGTGTTTTGTTTTGCAGAGTCAGGGTCAGTTCTCAGCAGCTGCTCGTGAAGTCGTCCGGTGACAAACACGTGGCACAAGTGTCCCTTTGTTTTGGTATTTTAAACGGTTCAGATTTAACTCCACAGACGCCTGGGAGTGGACAAGACCGGACTGTCCACAAGAAATATGACATTCAGTGAGTAATTGTGAGGCTTAGATTGGAATAATGAGCAAAACATTTAGATATTTCAATCAGCAGGAGGGCAGCTATTATCAAATGTGTTTAAAAGCTGATTATTATTGCAGGATTATTATTGCAGGATGAAATATACCATGGTAAAGTCGAATACTATTGATATAAAAACTGCGCCTCCATCTGGCCTTACAACTGCCTTGAACTCAAGAACGTGAACTGAATCTATTCTTTATCTGTTATATTGTGAAGAATATGCTTTTTGCGTTTATACCTATGTTCTAAAATTGATTCCTCATCAGAAACACCCATGCTTAAACAAAATTTTAAAAAAGTATAAAGAACAAAGGACTTCCAAATGAGTTTCCTGTATTGGGAGTTGAAATCATCTACTAGCTGGAACAAAATGTACATAATCAAAGCGCTCTTGCCTGATATGCTAATGCTGCAGAAACACAAGTCTGGATCATTTATCGACTTACAAACAGCAAACAAGATCTCAGACATTTATCTATACACATTTTGGGGAAAAATCAAACTACAAACTAGGGATGTAACAATATGCAAATCTCACAATACAATATTTTTACAATTTGAAGTTCACAATATATTTATCATATCACGGTATTACAGAGGGCAAACGATATTGAGATTACGCATTACAACAAAAAGTTCCACTCATTATTATTTTAATTTTTTTGTCCTTACACCATTTTGGCATAAAATGAACTATTTTTAATGCAAGTCAGAGTGTTAAATATCATCAGGTGATGATGAGATATTGTCTAAATTTTGGTATCGATATGCCCCAAAATCAACAATACGCCTTCAAACGACAAGTTTTGCGATTGCAGCAGTTAGCGCTCTGGTCTGTTCTTCCCGTGTCTGTTAGTTTTATCTGGGTGCTCTAGTTTCTCCTAAAAACATGTTTTCAGCTAACTACAAGAGTTTATCAGTGTGTGAAAACAAAAGTTCTGCTGCTAAATCAACATTTGTGAATGAAATTCGATCTGACGACCCTTAAAAGTTACATTCAGGTGAAAAACGGCGAGAAAACACTGTTTCAAGCTTCAGGAGCCAGACGTCCGCCAGACCGGTTCAGACTTGTCCCGTTTTGTAGTTTTTATCAAAGAAGTTTGCCCATCCAACTAGATGGACAGCTTCTCTTTCTGCAGGCGACATGCAGTAGAGCGGAAAGCGACATCGACTAAAAATCCCTGTACATTAAGAGGGATAACCCCAAGAATGAAATTCTGATCTCAGCGGGACTTTACTGGTTAAATAAAGGTTTAAAAAAATACATATAATTCATTAATTCTTATTTTTGCATTTATTGAAGTTGCAATATTAGTTTAATTTCGATAATGTAAAACATCACAAAACTGGTGCTCAGAAGGGAAAGAATAGTATCTGACTGAGACAACTCCAACTGAGCTTGTGATGAGGAAGTAATGTTTGAACAGAATTAAACACTCACAAATTTCAATTCTGCATAAAGGCCTTAAACTAAAACAAGTCTCAAACAAGAATCATAACTGTGAAGCCAGCTGCAAGCCAGAGCTGACACAAACAATCTACAATACACTTTAAAATATTTCTCCTGACTGTGAGAAAGCAGAGGTCTGTAGTTAGATTCCTGAGCTGTGAGAGAGGAAGTGCACAGACACACTTCCTGCAGATTAGTCTCTTTGTTTCCGCTCAGAAAGTGGACACAGTTTGTGGATAAGACGCTGGTTTAAAAATAATCCTATTGTGGAACAAAGCCTCAAAGAGTTTAGTCACACAGAGATTTAAACAGAGTCAATGGAGCTGAAGAGAAAATACACTAAATACAGCAGCTGGGTCTGGTGAGAAAGTATTAGAAAGCACTGAGGCTGGGCAGTGTGACAAAAAAATAATATTACAATTCTCTTGGAGCCAGTTCACAATGCATGTTAACGTTTCCTGTTGTCTTTTCTTCACTGTGATTGGTTAAATGTAGCTGTCACTCAAAGCAGGACAATGCAGTTTAATTAAAGTAAGCAGAGGTGACTAGGGCTACGGTCACACTGCAAGTCAGATTTTCAATTTTGATTTTTTCATGTGGTCGTTCACATTACACAAAACATGTGACTCAAGCTCGTCTCTGGTGAGAACTAACCTGGCTCACGCCAGATGGATCTGTGTTGAACTCCTATCTGAGTTCTCAATATCCATCTGAGACTTGACTCGCTGAAAGCGTTCGAGAAAAGGTGAGGCGTTTAGTGAAATACTTCGAGCTGATTGGGTGTGGGGCCTACCTTATTTGAGCTAGCCAATCACTGCAACAACTCATCATGGTGTATCCAATGTCCGCTTGGGATAGAACAAGTACATGTCACACATACTGCTCTTCTTTCAAAAAGAAATTACGCCGTATTTCTGCTGAACCGCATCAAAAGCAGCAGAAACACAAACATCCACGGGAGCCGCCGTCTTTGTTTAGCTTGAATCAGACTCGCTGCGGCACCGGGGAGCTAACGGCTTGTGTTAGCCCGCCCTGCTACAATGTGATTGGTTCAAACCACGCTGTTGTGATGTGATTGGGCTGGTCATCGCTGGTTCGGACCAATCGAGCTGGACAAAGGCCAGATGGTTTATCTAGTGATTGTGAATTCACAAATACCGCGAGATAAACCATCTGGCTGGAAAGGTTAGGTGAGAACGGGATGCGGCCCCAAAGTGATCCACATGCGCAGTAAGAGCATCACGTCACACACAGCCAAGACACATTTGTGTCTATTTCAGGCTGTTTTGTGCAAAAATGGAGCTGCAAAGACCAAATGCTATCACTGAAAAGTTCGGAGACTGCTCTCCTCCATCTTCTCCTCCGTTTTGTGGTAAATAAACACTTGAGGTGACCGAGAGAAAGAGAGGGAGAGAGGAGCAAGGTCAAAACAGCGTTCTACAGTCGACAACATCAGCGCAGCGCTGTGCATTTGAACAAAAAAAATGCATTATTGCATTGTTTTTAGTAAGTAAATAAGTAATCTTAATTTGTATAGCGCATTTCACAGACACAGAGTCACAAAGCGCTTCACAGTGAGATGAACCCCTCCCTCCCCACTCAGTGATAGTAAGCTGCCTGGGGCAGCTCAGGAGAGGAGATTCACCTAACACCTGGCGCCTCAACCTCCGACTACCACCAAGTGTTCCTAACATGCATGTTATTGGTCGGTGGGGAAACCGGAGTGCCCGGAGGAAAACCCACCCAAACACGGGGAGGAACATGCAAACTCCACACAGAAAGGCCCAGGCCGTGTGGGAGTCGAACACTCAACCTTCTTGCTGTGAGGCCAGAGCACTAACCGCTCTGCCACCATGCCACCGATACAATCAAATTAGCCATAAAAATATAATTTCCTGTGCATAATTTCAATTTAATTCATTAGGGAACTTCACTTGTGGTCCAAAACGCACAATCCAAACAGGTCAAACCCCTTAAAAACAAAAACACTATTAAAAGTGTAACAGACAAGATTAAAAGTTGAGATAAAACCAAAGGTAGTAAAATCATTGCAGTTTGATATTAGTGAACAAATTTGACATGTATTATAAAGTCTTTAGACATGTGCCATTGTATTAGCAGATTAAACAACTCGAAGCCGTGCATTAGATTTGCGTGATCATTTATTTATTCTGCTTTTGAGAACAGTCTGCAGTTCTGCCATACCTGACTAAATAACTGGAGTGAAATAAAGTTGAGCGAAAGCACAAGCCTGGCTAAAAAAGTTGGGGTCTACTCACTCACTAATACTTGACCGTTTACATATTCCAGAGCAACGCATAATGTTATTCATAGAAAAACATCCTCTGGACTTACACATCATCACATTCTACAACGTGAACGCAACTTATTGATAATAATGTCTTTAACTTGTGTCAGCGTAAAATCTGAGAAGTCTTAAACATGCCCAAATTTAGTCATCCTCTGAGACTATTTCTTAACTTTTTACAGCTTAAAATGATTCATGACATTTTTAAATTATGACAGAAAGAAAGTTCTGGTCCAAAAACCACGTCAGTCTTAAATCCCAGACCCAAGACCAAGACCAGTTCCAGGAAATGACATCATCAGAGCAGACAAAGACAGTCCTCAGGCTGAAGACTAAACTGACTCACAGCTCCAACAATGTGAGGAAGAATCAATTATGTAAGAAAACCTCTGTCTCCAAGTGGAACGCACATTTTTCTTTAACCGTTATATTATAGTTGGAATTCTGTGTTCTCGTCTGGGAAAATGTTGTAAAGTTGTGCACTCAGCAGGAAAGTAAACAATAAAAGTTACTGCACTAAAAGCTCATAAGATAGATTGTTGCATTTTTCTAATTTTGGCATAGCTTGGTGTGATAGTCCTTGTGCTAAATATTTATCCTACTTTTATGGCAGTTGCTAGGTAACCGTTGTGAATTTACTTCCACATACAGTATGTTATATTTACTAGACAAAAGACAATTATAAATATATATAAATAAAACTAGTGAAAACAAGCAAAATGTTTGTGTTCGCTATGTTTCACGCCGGTCATTCTAACGCTGTCCAAACGTCCACACTTGTTCCCTAACCACTCGATCACTCCACAGTCCACAGATTTACAGACTGGTGTTGATCCAGAATAGGGCTGCAGCTATCGATTATTTTAGTAGTCGATTATTCTATTGATTATTTACTTCGATAAATCGAGGAATCTAAGGATAATACGGAAATTCTGCTTAAGAATACAATAATTTTACATTGCACAAAAAAAACAGCAACTTTTCCCCTTAATACACAAGTTTAATATCATAACACTCTCTTATTGAATCATTTTCACACAGATGTGAGAAGTGTTTTGACATGGTGGTCTAAGAACTTATTGTATCTTCGTGACTTATCATTAGATTCAATATTAAATCCACAAACATCTGCAGTCTTGTGGTTTTGACTCCAAGTATGTTAACGTCGAGTCTCAAGTACCACATATGTCTCAAATGTGACAGACTGGCAGCAGAGCTATAAACCTACATAAATGCGCAGGTTTGTTTCATGTAAACTATGAATATAACAGCTCTGAGTTCTCTCTGCGCACCATAGGTTCACGCTGTTTTGTATTAAAAAAAAGAATTACACGAAGTATTGTGGCAAAAAATAATGATTGAAGCTTTTTTGTAATCGAATTACTCGATATACTCGATGAATCGTTTCACCGCTAATCCAGAATGTCTCATAATACTGGGTATTTTATTCAAATGAAGTTGTTAAGTAGTGACTTGTACTATAAATAACAGTAACATAACACAATATGACCAAATGCATTTTGTTTTTTTAAGGAAAAAAAAAGGCAATTTCAGTTCTTACACTAGTATCGGTTGATATCAGGTATCGGCAGACCAGTATCAATATCGATCAGTATCAGAACTGAAAACAGACAAACATTCATCCATTCATCACTAAGGAATACAGTGACCAATTAAAAAATGCATGTTTTGAGGTGGGAGGAAACGGAGAAAACCTACGTGAACGGAAGAAATCAAATCACCAGAAGATCGTAGATGTTGATATGTCTGACCGGGAGTCGAACCCACGACCTCCTTATTGGGAGCCAGGCTCTAACCTTGCTACCGACCCCATATATTCAGAGACTCATTAATCTGATATTTGGACATGAAGTGCATTATTTTCATGTGTCATGTGTCTCTCTTGCTTGTCGGCAAAAGTCAGCTAAAAATTAAATTTTGTAATAAATTATGATCAAATTCGACACGCAATATGTATGTGTGGAGTATTAATCGTCATATTTTTTTTTTACCTGGTCCAAACTAAGGTAAGCAGCTAACATTAACGTCTTTATGGCTAACGGCTTTTAGTTGCGAGAGTTTTGTTTTTTCTCCGGCTCAACAGTGACTTTAAGCGGCTGTTTTATCGTCCTTCATTCAGTTGTGTTGTTTCCAGTTAAAGATCTGACGCTGTTCACGTTGTTTTTCCGATGATTTGTGTCCATATTGACCGTTCTAGTGACCATCCATGCTCTCTACTTTTCCAGATGCATTGAGTGCACTACATTTTGACCAGCTGGACATTCGACACCAGTACAAAATGGCATGACCCCTGAAAAGTGCACTCTGGAATAATTATGGGCACATTGGACACAGCCACAAAAATAACTTATACTGAAGACTTTTTCAGACTGTAGCAAGATTTTAAGATTTACATGTGACTTTTCAGTTTGTAGCCAGTGCACTTCATCATGATCAGTTTTAAAACACTCCGAAGAACACACTCAGCTTATAAGAATATTAACTGTTCTAAATAATACTATTCTTTAATCTATCATTTATTTTGCCACTTTTTACTACACCAAATGGAAAACACCCTAGCTTATTTTTATTAATAACTAAAGACTTGAAAACAATATCACTAGTTATTTTTTACATAGAGTCAGGACATACATTTTCTCTATCACTTAAGCTTAAGTTTAAATAATAGGCGGTTGATGCTGGATAGACGCGGTTAGTCTGTAAGTACATTAGCCACAAACAAACATCTAATGTACTGATCACACACAGTAATATACACATGCTGTACCTTGTTTAAAGCTTAGGACCCGTAGAATTCAGTTGCTGGGTTTGTTTAACTGTCAGTGTATCTAAATGGATTAATCTACGAGATAGCACAGCTACAGCGTTAGCTACTTTTCTTGTTTATCTCCTTTATGGAGCATCTGAAACACTGTTTATTACACCAGCACTATTTGTGTGACTTCCACCCATGTATTTGACGTGTATTGCGACAGCTGAAGACAAAAAAGCACAAATTGTGTGAAAGAGTGTAGCTAAAGGATAAACAAGAAGGTAGCTAACGCTGTAGCTGTGAGGGAGGAGCTGACCGGAAGTGCGGTTCCGAGTTCGTGTGTAAAAGTGGACGGGACGATAAGCTGGATAACTAGACAACTTGTTAAAAGCACTTCTAGACTCTTGGTGGTGAATAATTATTATCTCAGATTTCATTAGATAAGCAAACAAAATGTGTTAAAGTTAAATGTTTCAGTTTTAAAGGTAAATTTGAAAAGATACATTTACTTAAAAAGAATTAAGAGTAACTGATGAGCCAAAGGAGCTACTGTTTCCTCCTGCTTGAAGTCTTTTAGTTCTCTTTTAAGTCGACACTAGTTTGACTTTTGCTGTAGATTCTTCTCATGTTTAATCTGAGAATCTGTCTTTTCTCTTCGTCTGAGCCTCTCCAAGACGTGACACGTTCAAAGTCTCTGTAAACAAAGAAACTCTTTCCGTTCGACTCATCTTTTGTGCTTCAGACTGTGTGGAGGAAACGCTTTGTGGAGTTTGAATGAGACAAGACTATTTAAGACCGTTTTATGACGAGGAGTCGGCAGAAGGATTGTCAAATGTACCGAAAATCAGACAGTAATCAATGCAGAAACTTGTGGACAAAACTTGACACTCATTTTAAATTTTTTTGACTGTCAAACTGTGGATACTGTGTTTAAATAGCATTGTCTACTGTTCTGAGTGTTTTTGTTTTTTTGGGGGCATTTTTAGTGCAAACTGAAGCAAGTTTCAGGTCAAAACAGTCACAAACTGGCCGTGTCTCACTACAAAGGCCCATGTCAGTTCTAGACTGTGTACTATCAGTGTGTATTGTTCAATCAAAACTAAGCACTAATTACAGATCAAATCACACTGCTGCTCTCTACTTTAAGGGCCAATTTATGACTTAGTACTTCTGCAGTTTTAAACAGGAAGTCACTGGAGCTGTTTCTATTTTAAAGGAGACCTATTGTGATTTTTCTGTATATTTAGGAAGAAACTATGGCATAAGTAGATCAATAATTCACATTTTGTTCAATACAAAACACAAAAATGACCCAAAGCGGCTTAGAAACCGAAATGGGTTCAATGACTTCCTGTTGAAAACTGCAGAATAATACTGATAAGCTCCGCCTCTTCATTGACATCATTTTATTCCAAAAATGCTTAGCAATTTAGAATGAGTGGCATTTCTTCAATGTATTTCTTTGTTGTCGTGACAACGGCTTGTCTGCTACAACAGTTGATGATTTATGACATTTTTACTGCAACAAACAACTCAAAAACAGGTAATAAGTTCAACTGTGTGTGATTTCAATGTCTGATAAATGTGAGAAGCTAAAGTCTTGTTGTTTATCTGCTTTGCAACAACTGTTGACTTGATTTTCTCTTTTACATGTCAGTTACAAACCCAGTGCTCAGTAGACTTGTGGTGGGTTGAATTTGTTATCAAACTGTAGTTTATTTTTCCTGTTTTAGCTGTTTATTGAACTCTTACAGAGAAATGTCCTCTCTCATTAATCTCACTCAGTATGAACATTTAGAATGACGTCATGTCACCTGTAAAACCTCATAAGCTGTACACTTAAAAATTACTCTTTTTGTAGTTTGAAAGTGCTACATGACAATTTTGAGTCCTAAATTTTGACAAATCACAAGTAAATACAGACAAGTGGGTGGGGATAGGTGGTAGATGAAGACAGAGATTTTCCAAGCACTCAGTCATCAACTGGAGGATTCTACAAGATTACTCAAACAAGCATGAATCAATAAAAATACAACTTTGGATAAACTAATCATGAGTAAGGTAGTCAAGTAGCACAGCTGCCCTGGGGCAGACCGACAGAAGCAAGGCTGCCATTTTGCGCCATCAGCCTCTCCGACCACCACCAACTATTTATACACACACAAGATCCATACAAGCCAATGTGGGTGAAGTGTCTTGCCTAAGGACACAACAACGAGTTTCTCCTCTCCTCTGTTCACCCTACTGTGGCTCCTGAGGTTCCTCCACCGGTCTCCCATCCAAGTACTGCCCAGGCCCAACCCTGCTTAGCTTCTGAGATCTGACGGGAACAGGCTTTGGCATGCTGGTAATTTCAAATCAATTAATTGTTTAAACATTGAATTCTACTATTGACCAATACTAGGAGTCAAAACATGACCCATTTTTTTTCATTAAATAAGCATTTTTGCTAGTGCCAAGGTAGTGCCATTGGGAGATTTACTGCAGTCACAAAACCAAAAAGGATAGTTACTGATAATTGCAAGCAATTAATTAACTTGCATCTATTCGTCTGTTACTGTGTAGATGTAAGCCATTTCTTATCATCTATTCTAGTCCCTTGTTTCCATCTGAAACTATGACATAATATGACAGAAAGTCTTTGTTTTGTGCAGGTCACATGTGTTGGCCTCACGGCGCAGGTATGTTTGTGTTTGCCTTGTAACCGTGCGGTCCGTGGTTTGAATTCCAGAGACGTCAGCTGTTGTCTAAGGCTGTGTGAGACCATAACTACAGGAGTCTCACTGTAAACACTCTGTCATTATCTGAGTCAGGCTGGTTTCTGCTGCTGCTGTCTCTGTTACGGACAAAACTCAACCTTTGCTATATTTGCTCGTCATTAAGCTTACTGACTGTTTTGGTCTGAATGAGCATCTGCAATTTAGTTTTATGTAGTTTCAGAGGACTGTGTTCACATTTACATATTTATTTTTATGTTATACAGAGCAGCGAATATGTTTAAATGGGGCAGCGAGATTCCTGTGTTATCAATTCATTCACTCATTCATCATTGTAGGGCTGGGCAATGAATGCGGGAAAAAATATAATAGATTTTTTTCTCGATCTGTTTCGATTTTTGATTCGATTTTGCTTAACCTCTACAAAATAGAGATGCACCGATCCGATACTGAGATCGAATATCTGTGCCGATCCAGGAAATTTTGCTGGATCGAGTATCGGCTCCATGATATCGGTTCAGCCGATATCCTAGTTGTGTTTATTTGACATAATGAGTCTGATTTATAGGCTGATGTTGATCCAGAATGTCTCATAATGTTTGACATTTTATTCTTTCTTTCTCTCTCTCTTTCTTTCTTCTCTTTTTCTTTCTCTCTCTTCTCTCTAATTCTCTCTTCTCTCTACTACTCTGTCTTCTCTTCTTTCTTTCTTTCTCTCTCTTTCTCTCCTCGCGCTCTCACGCTCTTTCTCTCTCTTTTCACTTTCTTCTCTATTTCTCTGTCTTCTTTCTCTCTTTCTTCTCTCTTTCTCTCCTCACGAGCTCTCGCTCTTTCTTCTCTTCTCTCTCTCTTTCTTCTCTCCTCTCTTTCTTCTCCTCTCTCTCTCTTTCTTTCTTTCTCTCTTTCTTCTCTTCTCTTCTCTTCTCTCTTTTCTCTCTCTTCTTCTTAAGTTGTTCAGTTTTGTCTTGCGTATAAATAACACTATATGATCAAAAGACTTATGTTTTGAAAAGGAAAAAGAGCTATTTCAGTCCTTACACAAGTATCGGTTGATATCGGGTATCGGCAGATGCTTAATTCTAAAGTATCGGGATCGGTATCGGAACTGAAAAAGCTGGATCGGTGCATCCTACTACAAAACCAAATGAAAAACGCCATTCATGAAAATAAACAAAACAAAAACTTTTAATATGTCCCATTTATTTGATTTTTTTAAAGCTATATATCAATATTCTACCTCAAAGTTTGACTTTTGATCCAAACTACACATTTTTATTGACAAAAGACAAGAGGTTTCTTCTTTCGAGTCAAAACCTACCACCAAATAATTGACGATTCAGTTCGATTCAATCTCTCGATTTTTCAATTAATGGCCCCGCCCTAGTAAATAGTCACAAGCATTCAGGTTACAAACATTTTGGTTAAGTGACTAATGCACAGGACATGTCTCTAGCCCGATCATCAATCCTGTTTCTAAATGTTATTAGGGGGGCTAAATGCATTGACCTAAAATCTATACGAGTGGATTATATAACCTCGTTTAGATCGAGTCGTCGCCAGCGGAGCACGACTGTAACGGATCCAACACGACTGAACCTACACATGCAGAGAACACAGAGTCCAGACACCTACGCAACAGCAGAATATTTCTACACATCAGAAAAAGAGAGAGAGGAGAGGAGAGAGAGAGAGAGAAAGCAGGAATAAGAGAGAGGAAATGGATATATAAAGAGGAGGAAGAGAGAGAAAAGATGTAGGAGAAAGAAGAGAAACTTGGAAGATAAGAGAATTGAGGATTTTTAAGAGAGAAGAGAGAGATGAGGAGAGAAAATAGGGAAGAAAAGTCTGAGGAAGAAAGAGAGGAAGAGAGATGGAGTAAAAAGAGAGGGAGAGAAAGAGGAGAATAGAGAAGGGGCAGAAAGACAAAAAGAGAAGAGAAAGGAGAGAAAGGGAGAGAAGGAAAGAAAGAGCTCAGAGAAAAAGGAGGAGAGAATGGATGGAGGAAAGGAAGAGAGGAGAGAAAGAGGAAGGAGAGAAGAAAGAGGTAAGCTACAAAAGAGAAGAGAATGGAGGGTTTTTAAGATAGAGGAAGAGAGAGATGAGGGCAGGAGAGAAACAGAGGTGACAGAGAAGAAAGACAGGAGAGAAAATAGGGGGGCAGAAAGGAAGAAAAAGACTGAGGACGAAAGAGAGAAGAGGAGAGAGGTGGAGTAAAAGAGAGGGAGGAGAGAGGAGGAGGAGGGAGAGAAGCAAAGAATGAGCTCAGAGATAAAGGTGGAGAGAATGGATAAAGGGGAAAGGAAGAGAGGACAGAATAAAAGGTAGAGAGAGTGGAGAGAAGGAAAGGGAGGAAGAGAAAGGAGAGGAAGAGAGACAGAGCTGGAGGAGGAGAGCAGAGGGAGGAGGAGGAGAGGATGTAGAAATGGGGGAGGGTTTTTAAGGCGGCAAAGTCACCTTCTGATCAAAAGAAGCTCTTTGGAGAACTGCGCTGGGACATTTACTGCAGCAAATCTTTACAGAAGCCGTGAAATCATCTTTGCTTTTTACTCGTCTTTGCTTTGCACATTTCCCTGAAGTTTAAACCTCTGCAAACAACTTCTGAGACGGATTCTTGGAGCTCAGATTTCAGTTTTCTCTGCTTCTGCTACATCTGACGCCAAAAGTTATATATTCACTCAGCATTTGATACAACAACTCACTGGTTTGTTTAAATAAATAATAATCACTGACACTTTGATCTTGTAGGCTTTTCCGTACACTTGTAATGTACTTTTCAATGTGCTACAGTCATTATTCACTGCAAACACAGTGGGGAAACTGATAACATTTGTTTAGATAATGATACCGACATTGATTAAATTTCATAATCTTTTGATAAAAGACTATTAATAACTGTCCTGCCAGTTGTCCTGTCACCAGCTGCTTCTGCCGCCTCCTCCTGTTGCCTGCCCATGCCTCCTGCTCCTGCTCCAGCTGTCTGTTCCAGCCACTTCCTCCTTTTGCTTGCCTGCTCCTGGCCCGTTCCTTCTGCCTCCTCCTCTCGCCTGTACCTGTCTTCTGCCTCGGTCACCTGCTCTTGCCACCTCCTCCTGCCGTCTGCCCCTTGTCTCCAGCCTGTCGCCTGATCCTGTCTCCTGCCTTTGTCGCCTGCCCCTGCTTCCTGCTCTTGCCGCCTCCTCTGTCGCCTGTTCCAGTCTCCTGTTGCCTGCTTCTTTCACCTGCTGCCTTACGCCTGTTCCTGCCGCCTTCTCCTGTCTCCTGCTTCTGTCGCCTGCTCCTGGTTCCAGCCTGTCTCCTTCTCCTTTCTCCTGCCTGTTGCCTGCTCCTGTCTCCTGCCCGTCGCCTGCTACTGTCCCTCTGCCACTGCCCCTTGCCACTGCCCCATGCTCCTATCTCCTGCCTCTGTTGCCTGCCCCTGCTTCCTGCTCCTGTAGCCTGCTCTGGTCGCCTGCCGCCTCCTCCTGTCGACTGCTCCTGCCTGCTTCTTTCACCTGCTGCCTTACGCCTGATCCTGCCGCCTCCTCCTGTCTCCTGCCTGTTTTGTCCTGTCGCCTGCCCCTGCCACTTGCATCTGCCGCCCGGCCCTGGTGCCTGCTCTTGCTCCTGCCTCCTGCCTCTGTAACAGAATCAGAGCAGCTGACAACATCACTGGAGCTGTGCAGGAGGTTTGGCCAAAGACAAAATTAAGATGTTCCAGCTCTCAACAAGACAATATTTGAGTTACTACACTGCATATTCTTATTAATATTATCATTTTTTTTCTCAATGTAAAGTCATTTAAAAATCACATCAACAGTGTGACAAAACTTTGGCTCCATTGTCTGAAAATTCATAAAGCTGTCTGACTTCTGGTTCAGTCATATAGCTTGCTCCTAGTTTTGTCTGTAGTAATCTTGTTATTGCATTATTTTGCATAATAAACAAATAATGCAGACAAAATATTACTTTTTTGCTTTTCCCCAGGAATTTAGAATGTAATTGTTTAGAAAATCTAAAGATATATGTGTCATCCTTGTTAAAATTACAAAATAACCCACTTTTCTTTGTCTTTTAGAATGTATTTGATTGTATTTGACTTTAAAAGCGTCTACAGTATATACATTGAGGATGTATATAGCCTATTAAATGGTAAAGTTGCATGGATTACATTGTGTTATGCTCTATTAACATGTGTCCTAACACACATGCATACTTTCCTATAAATAACCAGAATTATGAGATATGTATTCCTATTTCTATCATATTTAAAAAGAAGCAAACAATGTAAAATACACTAGTATGTGTGTTTACATTGAGTTAATTCAAATATTAGTGATGCAGCAAAGATTATTATTTCTTTTGATTAATCGATTATTTGTTACGTCGCAAAGGTCTGTAAATGGTAAAGAAGCATTTTTATCATTCTAACAATATTTTACAGGTTCTAGTGTCATTTTGACCTAATTACTCCTTTGTCTGGGTCATAAAATCTCCTCTCTCAGCACTGACATTTATTGAATTGTATGTATAGTTAAGAAAACAATTACTTTGATTACTGAATCTGTTAATCATTATTCCAATAATTAATTAGTTGAGATTGTTTAATTATAAAATTAAATGTTATTCTTCTGGTCTTTCCCTGTATTTTCTCTTGTAACATGCTTTTTCAGTGTTCTAACGTCACCAAAGTATCATTTTCTATATGAATCCAGAGTATGAGTTATTTATTCCTGTTTTACATGAATATTCTAGTTCAGTCCTGTTATTCTTCAATCGTTTTCGTCAAAAATGTGTCTGTAATAATCTCCTAACCAATGTTGGATAAAACGAAAATATGTGGATTTAATGTTATTATCATGTATGTTATGTTATCAGTGTCCTAACGCCATTCATGCATCATTTTTCTATATTTTATCAAAATTATGACTTATTTATTACTATTTCTAGCTCCAGATCTGACTTGCACAATTCTGAATCATCTTGTTCTTTCCTTTTTCATCGGAATTCCCCACAGCCAGCACCAGCCTCCATCTGCCCCGCTGTTAGGACCACCTCCACCCCGTCTTTACGCACGCCAAACCGGGGCTTACTTTTGTCCTGCAGCGTGAGTTTCTCCTCCAGGCGGTTCCCCAGCTCGTTATAATCCACCGTATCCATGTTCAGGCTCGGATCAGTGCTTCTCCAGCCGCTGTCATTCCTCACGCTCGTCCCGAAATCGAGCTCCCAAGTCCGGGCTCAGTTCGCCCCCAACACGCCCTGAGCGAAAAGATCCGACCGCAGTGCGAGGGGAGGAAAAAAAAAAAAAAAACAGGGACAAATGCAAAAAAACACAAGAATGATCATAGAAATCCAGATTAAAGGTTGTAAATAGTCCAAACGCGGTATTGTCCTGTGGTTCAGAATGCTGTTATGGCTTTTGTTTCAGATTAGGTCAAATCCAAAGGCAGTGGAAAAATCTACTGAGAATGAAAAGCGTCAGTGGCTGGAGTTACGTCAAGGTAAACGCGATACGCACGAGCTGGACTTCCGCCCAGAGATTCAAAAATAAAAGCTTTGTAATAAAATAAACAGCTCGAGACTGAACGTGCCAATTTAACGTCAGTGGAAAATAATTTATGCCTTATCTAATGTTTAAAAGCGTGATTCAAAAACATATTTCTTCTGTCCAGAGTCCAAAAAAAACCACAAAATACATCGTAATGGCCTCACGTTGACAAACCATTCTATTTTACATAAATTATTAATCAGTGTAGTGGTTTTCAGTGAATAATTCAGATAAAAAAATGTTTTGACAGAGACAGGTGGACCACTGAGAAATCCTCATAATGACTATGAAACCACCAGAGCTGGGTATTGCCAAAAGCCTTCCAATGCAATACGTAACATAAAGATATAGGCTATTTTACTGAACAAAATGAGGAAAATGTAGAAAAACTATAGAAAAGCATTGTATGTATTGTGTGTTTACTGGCTGATGTTTATCCAGAACATTTGATAATGTTTGAAAATGTATTCACAAATTAAAAAGGCTAACAGTGTGCAAGTTATGTAGGGAGAAATATGCTAATTCTAAAATGTTTAGTTCCTACACATGTTTTAGTCGATATTGGGTAAGCACAAAACTAGCAAAGTGTTGAAGTAGTCTGCAGTGTTGTGCTTGATTTTATTTTAAAGACTATTAGCCTAGATAACTTTATCAATTGGTCAGGAAACAGGAATCTATATTAACAATCTCTGTTATTTTCACATCCTCAAGGGACCTGCAAAATTATTTTGCGACCCTCCAGGGTTCCGTCACCCAGGTTGCACCACTGTGTTAAAGTGCAGTTTGTTGTCCTCAAAGGGATATTTGTCTTTTGCATTTGACCCATAATTCAATGTCTCTGGGGCTTGGTCAGGAGGCCTGGTTTGGTTGAAAACCAGTGTGCCCTGATGAAACCCACTCAGACAAGTGCACTGCTTTTTGCCTAATGTTTAGATTATTTGTTTATTTAATTATTTACATTTTGATGTAATAATGTTGCTGTCTTGGTTGGAATTTTTTCATGTGGTTTAGATTCCACATAATGTATTTGCAGCAGTTATTACAATTAATTAATTAAAAGTTAAAAGTTCATTAAAACTCACTTAACTATGTCCCCTTTGAATATTTTAAAGACATAACACCATAAAAAGGTACATGAAAAACACAATGCATTTTTAAATTGATAGAACAGAAAATCACTGCATTAAATTTATTTTGAAAAATTCTCCCTCTACTTCCGGTCGTGTTTCTCGTGTAACTTGACTAAAGACATGAACCTCATGCCGGACACCAGGACCATACCACCGGCGTCAGAACCGATACGTGCCTCTTTCACCCACATTAACGCGACACAGATCCAGCCACGAGCCCAGTTACGTCAAAAACACGAGAGCCCACGCGCACGAGACCGAACCCTCGAGCATTTTACAGACAAAAGTTGCATAAATCAGCGCGCGGAGTGGATCTGTTGAATGGTGGTGTCCGTCAGATGACTGTGAGCAGCTGCTGCAGTCTTTACGCACGAGTGTTATAACGGAGCCATTATCGACGTGTAACACGGACTCGCAGCGATATCTCTGATTTACGACCTCAGTCTAATGGACCGTGAAAACACAACACGAGTCAGTCCGTGGAGACAAAAGAAATGTGTCTGGAATAACAAAGTTTTTAACAAATTGCAAAAATTGTTTAGTCATCAACACCAGGCACATCATGAATGCAAAATCAAATTTTAGTTAGTCTTAACGTTGTGTAGAACAATACACTGACATAATTTTACGTGAAAAATGTTCCACAACATTCTGACTGAAAGTACAAACTGTGAGAGATAACTTGAATTTCTATTTATGTATTTATTTATGCCTGATTTTGTTGGTGGAGTCTTGCAGAAATTTACTATACCTATGCGTCAAAAAGCTGACAGAAAGTAGCTTTTCTGTTGTCGCGGAACCCAGAGCTTAGCTAGCATGTTTGCTAACGGCATCTGGTGGTTTCAGACACAACTGTCCACACGACAAATTATTTCTTCATTAGACACTAAGCTAAACATTTAAGTTTGTAAAGTATCAATGATAGTGTGAGTAACCCCAAAGCCTAATGACAGATTTCCTGGTGTTTATCTGGTTTTCTACAATTGTTTACTTGACTTTTTTTGTTTTTTAACATGGCAGTTACACACTCAATATTCAGCAGAGTTGTGGTCGATTATATTTGTTATTCGACGCTCTAACAAGATCCGATTCAATTCTTTCTCACCATTGACTCGTGTTTTTGCCACTCATTGCTAACATTTAGAACGCTCTGATGTCAAAACCTTTATATGTTAAAGGTCCTTATTCTACAAGACTCACTCACATTGATCTGTTGCAATTTAATTCTTTAAGATTTTGCTTTATTATTCCAATTAATTAATTCGTTTGAGTCAGAAAAGCTCAAAGAAATTAGATTTTTATGGAATGAACACAAAGCTGAATTTACGCCACTGAGGGAGTTCACGGCATGTTTTAGCAATTATTAAAACTACTAAATTAGCTAGCAATTGAGCTGAGGTTTATTCATTAACTTGTTACAACCCAAACCTATTTTAAGCATCTCCAACACAGTGCAAATATAAGATGTCTATGCAAGTCCCGTGATAGTGTAAAATATAATCTATAGTCTATTGTGTATTGAACGTTCCCTGTTTTTTTCCATGATCCGTTTCCGGGAGTAAATCGCATTATTGTTTCTGCTCTGAACCACAATTCTCCGAGGACCTTCGCCTCTTTCATGTCTGTGCTGCAGCTCTGTGCATCGATTAGCCTCCGTTTATAGCCTCTACGCTAAAACATCACATCGTTATAGTGATCCAATGGGTCTGTTGGATTCTCATAGTTAATAGGTTGCCTTTTTAATGTGATTTTTTTTCTTTATACCAGTAAAAACATTATACCTACCAGGAAAAATCTAAAAGGTGATTTCATAGATTTTCAGTTTGGTGATATCGATTACAGTCATATGACAATTTTAAAATGTTTACTTAATTTGGAAGATTATTATATGTTGTAAAGATAAATGATAGTTGAATGAATCATGAACAGTTTGTGAAGAAAATAGATATAGTAATAGAGTTCTAAACGGATGGTGTCATACTGGGGAGAAGGTATTGCACATTTCTCACAAGAAACACTTTATGAGCTGTAAACATAAATTTCTAAATGAGTGTTCTGGTGTATTTATATATACGTAGATTATATTGGTTATTACATGGTTCTAGGCAAATTCCTAGTCTAATTTACATTTATTAAGTGGAAGCAGTTATTTAATCTTAAAAAATGGCTAAACTGTGATGAAATTGGTAAAATGTTTATTAAAATCTTAATGATATAGGGATCTTAACTATGTTTTACTGATATGTGCAGTTCATTCTGTCACAAGTACTTTAAAACGTATTCACACCAAAGTGTTTAGTTTATAATTAAAATAAATGTCGGAGGCATATCTAGAGAGTCAAGCGTTTTTTTTGGCATCCGGAGTTTGCTCGATTCTAAGGGCACTTAAAGGTTGTATGGAGGATTTTCATAAATAGTTTGTTGTCAGTCTTGGTCAAAAACAGTTGCATAGATTTGTAACAGCCTTGTACTATGCTAAACAAAAAAAGAAATATAAAAATATATAAACTGTGGACATGATGAGGCCAGTAAAACGTTGATCGATAGATAACGAGGTACCTGGTCTGTTAACCATAGACATATATTAGTAAATAAATAACTATTTAATGTCTATGTGTTAACCTGTCAAGCAAACCCTCAGTGTTCCTAAGTAACTCATTGGCCCAGTTACAGTGAAGGGCGTGGCCCTGGGAGGGAAACACATGTGCATCGTTTGAAAAACAGCAAACGCTGTTGGATTTTAAAAATCCTCCATACAACCTTTAAGCATCAGACATGTTCGAAGCATAGGAGGCGACTGATTCTACACGTTGGACAATGCTGAACCTTTTGCGGTAAATGCACCGCAGTCACCAATCAGAAATTGTGCTCAAGTGACCTATCTATAATTAAAAACCCCAACAATCTCAGGGAGACAGTAACAATGGAGGATAACTTCAGCTTTGCAGTGTGTCTGTGACTGGAGCTCAACAGTGGACATTCTTCTTGGTTGCGGAAGTAAAGCTCCCCATTAGGGATTTCAAAAAATGTAAATATTAAAGGACACATATAATGCAAATCTACTTTTTTTTTTTTGAGTTTTTAATCTTATTCTAGATTTTCTTCTTCATCAAAAACACTGTTCGAAATTTTGTCTCTGAGAATTTTTTTTTCCCCACAAAAGATGTTCTGAGATCTTCTGCTCTGTTTTTTACGCCATAAATCATCCAGACTCAATTTGAGCATTTCTGCAGCCTTAGTAAATCAGGAAAAATCGGTTTGTGTTCACTGTTTAATTTCTATTGCAGTCTGTAGACAGAGCGCAAAGTTTGATGGGGGAAACACATGACTGGCACTTGTGATTTACACCTCAGTTTTTATTGGTTCTGATGATGAGATTCCAAAGTGGAGGTGCTCGAGAGCATGTTTGATAAACAGGAACAACCCAAAAAAATGCATAATATTCGTTCTTTAAGAGTTAAAAGACATATCGCCAGCTAGTCATATGTTCTAGCTCACATTCATTGCGCAGTGGTTTTTTGTCTAAAAAAATACGTGCAAATCATGAAATTACGACTAAATGGTTTAATAACTTCATGGTTTATAAATCTGCAGAAACATATTTTAATACAAATGTAGGTCTTATGCTTATAACTCATAAAAGGGAATGTGAGCTGGGCTTAGACCATGGTGAGACAGGATAGTTTTACCCCACTGATGATGTGTTGCTGCAAAAGTAATCCTTGTGGGAGTTATAATGGGAATATAATGGGATCCTGTACTTCCTGAACCAAGAAGTGGGTGGTCACTGTAGTTCTCCAAAGAAACAGGATGAAATGACCTTACCTGGAGGAGAATCAGTGAGGAGCTAAGATGCCGCAGAGCTGATCGCCTCCGCTGTCGGCTTTGAAGAGCAGGTACACAAATACGTAGAACTCTGTCAGTCTGGTCTGCCATGTAGTTCTACCACGCTGGGCTATGATTGGCTGTTCCTGGGCGGTCCTCTCCACCAGCTTCACTTTGCCGTCTGAAAAAAGCTATTCTTAAACTGTAATTATAGCCATAAAATGAATTCATATAGATATTCACCACTTACCGAAATGCTATGGCTGCTTTTCTACAAGGATCCAGCTTTAAACAATAGACATTTTTCATCTTTATTAAACATTCTTGGCCTGTACAATGTTGCAATGTCACGTGAACAGAACAAACACTGTGGTAAATTGTGGTTTTCTTTCCAGAGACCTTCATGCCTTTGGTCTTTGCTCACAGTGAAGTGGGTCATGCATATTTTATCTCGTAAGCGGCTGCATACATTCACTTTCTCCAGGCGCCTTCCTGGTAAAGTCTAAATTGGTTTTACACTGTGGATGTTGTGAGTTTCCACTTAAAGGCTCTATTTTATACATTATTCAGGAATCTCACAGTGTAAAGCGTAACTAGGAA
This sequence comes from Mugilogobius chulae, assembly GCA_038363315.1. Classification (NCBI taxonomy): domain Eukaryota; kingdom Metazoa; phylum Chordata; class Actinopteri; order Gobiiformes; family Gobiidae; genus Mugilogobius; species Mugilogobius chulae. The sequence continues at coordinate 34,174,347 of CM076408.1, forward strand.
AACAAATAACTCAGCAGTGCTAATTGATACAAAACACCAGAATAGTTAGAATGTAATTTAAAGAATCGTGAAAGAGCAGATGATTCATTGAAGAAAGAAAAAAGAGTGCCCGCAAAGAGTTCTTATAGGTTTGTTGAAATATCCTTTTCATAAAATCTTTTAAATACTAAATCAAGTGTAATCTCCCAAAACATGCCAATAAAAGACAATTTAATCATTATCTCTTCTCAAATAAACGGTCTAAATGTGAAACAAAATTAGGTTTGGCCCTGGCATGCTCACGTATAATTGGTCGAAGAAAAAAATCTGCTAATTTTGGGCCAACAAGGAAAAAGTTTGGGAAACCATGCGCTATATAATCATTGTTATCAAATTTCAATTAGATGTTTAAGTACATTAATTGGTCGTGTCTTCCTCATTTGCAAAAAAATAAGTGCACCAAAATAGGCAGTAGTTGTAGTTCTAGGCTATGACAAAAGCACATTTGTTCCTATATACCGTAATTATTTCATGCTACACCTTAAGAATAGTGAAGAATACAAGTTACTATAGGATTATTGCATTTTTGGTGTGATAGTAAGTATTTTCTCATAGTCTTACAGCAGTTAAATTGTAAACTATGTAGACATTGACAAATAAAAGTTGAAAATTGCAGGAAGTAATTAGAGCAGGTGCCAAACTTTTTTCCTTGGTGGCCAAAATTTGCCAATTTTTTCTTTGCGGGCCAAAATTATTGCATTGTAGAGTGCCAAGGCCATAATTTTGTTCGCATTAAAAAACATTTTGAAAGAGATGAAGATTAAATACTTTTACTAACGTTTTAAGAGATTCACATGAATTTTGTCATTTGTCAGTCTTTTCAACACAAAATGATTAAACAGTTAGTCCTAACAAACTTGACAACCTTCGCGGCAATTGAACCATCTGCAGCGAATTTGGCCCCGGCCCCACTTGGGCACCTGAATAGAGTAGTAAAGCAGTATCCCTCCAAATACAGTTTGTCGTCAAAAAGCACCAAAATGCAAAGACAACTGACAGCGTCCTGGGAGTTCAAACAATTGTCTAGCAAATTTTATCATTTGTCAAACCATACATTTTATAATTTATGTAGATTTTGGCTTTATTTAGAATAAGGTTAGTTGCTAGGTAACAGTTGTGGAATTACCTCTACATGTTTACAGGACAAATGACAACTATAAGCCTCACCAAAATTGAAAAACTGGGTGTAAACAAGCAAAATGTTCTTAAAGCCCATATGACAGATTATCAAATTTTTCTACTTTGACTTAGTTTGGTGTGATAGTCTTTGTGGTAAATATTTATCATAGTTTTACAGCAATAAAGTTGCAAAATTTAAAGAAACAGACAAATAAAAGTGAAATTACAGGATTCTAAAACAGAATCCCTCCACATTTCATCAAAAAAACTCCAAAATGCAAAAACATTGACTGTCACAGTTTCCTGGAAGTTTAAACAATCCATTAACACAATGGCTGTGTGCACGGAATTTCAGTTGGCTTGCGATTGTTAAAAAATGCTAACTTCTGTACATACGACCACTTCCTGTTAGCGTTAGCATTTAGACACAATTATGTCTCTTTAAATACACAAGTGTCTCTGTGAAATATTCCTCTGATATGTAAAGTCTTTAACATGTTTTCTGTAATATTCACACAACTGTCTGATCTAAAGAGGATTTATTAGTTTTAAACTGATGTAGTGAAAACCTCATTGCAGAGTATTGAACAGGAAGTCGTTGTATGTACAGGATGTACTATTTTAAACCAAAACAGACAACTGCACTCAGCCAATTTGTCAAATCAAACATCTATTTCATTTATGTTGACTATGGCCTAGATTTACAATGTGGTTGCTAGGTAACAGTTGTGGTTCCCTCTACATACTGTATGTCATAATTGCTGGACAAAATACAATTACAAACTTCATAAAAATAGCCAATCAGGTGAAACAACCAAATTGTTGGTGAAATAATAAATCGATCAGTTAACTGTGTTTAACTGAAAATATGTCGAACAAACTTAAATATCAATCTTAAATATATCATTTTTACAATGTTTTAATGAAAACATTAGTCTAACTTCTTATATGCACTTTCAGTTAAACTACACAGCTGTTTATTTTGTGGTTTATTTAGTAAATTGTGGTCCCAGCTCACTATGAATGACAAAAGTCCAAATTGCATCAGGAAATCAAACAATGAATCACATAAAAGCTGTGTTAAAGTGCTGATTCGTGCAGATTCAAATCCAAATTTAGCTCAAAATATCAACAGCGGGAAAACCCAAAACATGAGAGAGGAAGTCCCCAGAGTGAAGAGTCCGTCTGAGCTGCAGACTGGAGCAGGTCCGGACTCGTCTGAGTGATGGAGTCAGACACACGGCTGGAAGAAGCACAAAGGAATGAGAATATAACATTACCACAAACAAACTGTAAAAAGTGACAGCAGCCTGCAATCGACAAAAACCCAAACATTAAAAACAAACAGATGCCCGAGCTGCCGGTCTGAAAACAACCTTTGAACTCTCAATATGACAAACAGCGGCAAAACAAACAAATGAAGAATATAAAACATGTTTTATTTGTTAAAGAGTTATTTCAATATTTGATCAATTCTATGGCAGACGTAAGTAAACAACAGCTCATTCCACTTACTGTAAAATAAATAAAAAGTCAAAATTTTTTTATTTTTCTTCAGATCAATCTTATGGGCACTGTAAATTGTAAATTTACTGTCTACACTATATATATATAATAATATATGATATATATAATTGTCAAGATAAACCACAAAGCCATTTGAACCCAACACATTGGTAATTACCACTTGGAATTTACCATCTTTCCACAGTAACGAAGGCCGCATTACTTGTGATTACACCATGGATCTATTATATTAACTGGATACGGTATTGCTGCTTGTAGCTGTTGTAAATTGTAAATAGCCGCTCCATTGGTGCTGCAGTGGGAAAATCCCTCTACAGGCTAGAAAGCCACAATAGGTGGGTTTCACGTGACATCACAGCATTCTACTGGCCAATGTTATTCAATGAGGTGGAGGGCAGGTAAAATTAATATTGTTTAAATGCAGTTGATTTTTGCAATGCAAACCAGTAATGTGTCTAGTCATCCTAGAAATCACCACTTTTTAAATTAGCTTAATCATTTTTGAATTATTCCATGGCAAAGTCCAATGTTATTAATAGGAAAAATTGCCTCTTGCCCTCCACCTGGCTTGTAACTGCCAAGAATTCTAGAATGTGAAACCCACCTATGTAAACACAAACTGCATGTGTTCAGCAGAAACAGCATTTACAGTTTTAGGAACGCTCGGATCTTGTGGCAATTCTTACCTATTTTCACATCATTAACTTTTTTCCGGTTCAAAAGGTTTTAGTTTTGTATAAAACAGCTTTTTCAGCTTTAGCTTTGGCTCTTGCTGTTTGCTTGGTCAGAACCGTCAGGCCTGGGCCTTCCACTTCACTCAGTTCGAACTTGTCTCATCGGGGGAAAACACAATTGCACATGTCCAATTGACCCTGTGCGTAGAAGCTGTTTATTTTCAAATTGTCAGACTTTAGCGTTAGCATTGACAGACAAACACAACTTTTTATAAACACACTTTGGTTCTTTGGTCAAATATTCTCCTCATTTGTAAAGTATTTAACATGTTTTCAGAGAAAACCACCAATAACTCACTGTTCACTGCCCGATCTTAAAGACTAAGGCAGTGAAACCTCGTAGAATCAGAATCAGAAAGAATTTTATTGCCATTGTCAGTGAACAAACAGAATTCACAGACTAGGAACTTGCTGCGGTGCTATAGTGCAACATATAACACAGAAAACACAAATAAAGATAAAGAATCTAGTAAAAAATATCAAATATAGTAGAAATAACTAAACAGGAAATGAACATGCCAGCAGGAAGTTAGCATTTTTGAAAACAAATGAGCCAACTGACGTTCTGTGCACATAGCCTGAAGCCTGTAGAGCACCTAGCAATAGTCTAAAACTACTACAATAATAGACGCCACTGAGCAAAAGCCATTGACACACAGCAGCCGCCATCTTTGATCACCGGACTTGGATTACACAGGAATTCAGATTCCCTGTAAAACCTGTACAATTCAGAATATTCAAGTAGCCAAAGAAATGTAGGGCTTATCCCTATAAAGATGCAAGCTTATTATTATAATAAAGTGAGTCACTACAAAGAGGCGGAGCTTAAAATTCTGTTCATTGGCGCAGCAAGTCAATAGAACTGTTCATATTTCTAAGCCGTTCTACATGTTATGGTTTATTACTAATGGGAAAAAAGCAAATTATGTCTCCTTTAAGGCTCAATAACATTTATAAGTTAATGAACAAACCCAGTACCTTTAAACAGAGATGAAACATAAGCAAACATATACTTTGTTTCTTTGCTGTTTTCTTTACTTAATCCTCTCTTCAAATCTTCAGAACAGCTCATAAACTGGAGCGTGTACAGTAAATGTCACATGTGCCGGTGGTTTTTGAGGTTAGCCGTTATCCTTTAGCGGTTCTCTGGGTGCGTTCACATTTTTTAAGTGTGTCAGGCTCTGGATTTAACTCGCGGCTGTCGGAGAAATCCAGCTCCAGGCAACTGTTGTTATGCGCTCAGATGTTTTCATTCTGAACACATGACGCTGCGGTTTGGCACGAGACGGGGCTTTACAGACGACGGGAGGATGAAGTAAAATCTGAGAGGTCACACATGTTAGGACAACCTTTACTTCTACACTGTTACTACAAGGACTATTACAATTGGCTTCTGCAACTACTGTAGTGTTATTAACAGCTGCAACTGCTGGTACTAGATAAGGAGTCAGCAGCCCATCCCTCTTTCTGTTTCTCTCCCTCCTTCCCTCTTCTCCTTCTTTGTGTCTGCCCCATCTTTTTTCCTCTCTTTCTCCCAACCTCTCTCTGCAGCTTGTGTGTAAGTGAAGCCCGCCCCCCCTTTCTCCTATTCCTTCACAGTGTCTACAACTTCCTCTCTCTGTGTGTGTCCATCCTACTTCTCTCCCTCTCCTCTCTCTCTCCTCCCTCTCTCTCGGTCTATCCTTCCCCTCTCTCTCCTCTCCTTCCTCTCTCTCTCCTTCTTTCTCTCTCCCTCCTATCCCTTTCTCCTTTTCCTTCTTCTCTACCCCTTCCTCTCTATCTCTGTCTGCCCATACTTCCTCTCTCTTCCTCTCCCCTAATTTGTGTAGCAGGTGTGTAAGTGCAGCCTGTCTCTCTCTCTCCCCTCCTTGCTCCCCTCTCCTTCTCCGTCTACCTCCCTCCCTCCCTCTCCTCAATCTCCCTCTCTCACTCCCTCCCTCTCTTTTTGTCACCTCTCTCTTTCTCTCTCTCTTCCTCGCTCTCTCTCCTCAATCTCCCTCCCCTCTCTCTCCTTTCCCCTCCTTTTTTCTCTCTCCCTCCTCTCTCTCTCTCTCTCTCTCTCTCTCAGTAGCAGGTGTGTAAGTGCGGCCCGTTTCTTCTGTCTCTCCCCTCCTCGCTCTCTTCTCCTTCTACCCCCCTCCCTCCCTCTCTCTGTCCTCCTTCTCTCTCTCTGTCCATCCTTCCTCTCCTTCTCTCCCTCTCTCCCTTCCCCCTCTCTCCCTCTCTCTCTCTGTCTGTCCTTCCTCTCATTCTCTCTCCCTCTCCCTGTGTCCTCCTTCTCTCTCTTTCTCTTTCTCTCCCTCCCTCCGTCTCTCTCTGTAGCAGGTGTGTAAGTGTGGCCTGTCCCTCTGTCTCTCTCTCTGTCTGTTCTCTCTCTTCTCCCTCTCTCTCTCTCTCTCTCTCCGTAACAGGTGTGTAAGTGCGGCCCGTCCCTCTGTCTCTCTCTCTTCTCTGTCTGTCCTCCTTCTCTCTTTCTCTCCTCTCTCTCCCTCTCTCTCTCAGTAGCAGGTGTGTAAGTGCGGCCTGTCCCTCTGTGTGTCTCTCTCTTTCTCTTTCTCCCCCCCCCTCTTTCTCAGTAGCAAGTGTGTAAGTGCGGCCCATCCCTCTGTCTCTCTCTCTCCTCCCCTCTCTCTCTGTCCTCCCTCTCTCCTCTCTCTCTCTCCTCTCCCCTCTCTTTCTCCCTCTCCCTCTTTTCTCTCAGTAGCAGGTGTGTAAGTGCGGCCCGTCCCTCTGTCTCTCCTTCCTCTCCCCCTCTCTCTCTCCCTCCTCTCCCCCTCTCTCTCAGTAGCAGGTGTGTAAGTGCGTCCAGTTCCTCTGTCCTCCCCCTCTCTCCCTCCCTCTTCTCTCTCCGTAGCAGGTGTGTAAGTGTGGCCCGTCCCTCTGTCTCTCTGTCTCTCAGCTGTCCTGTGACTCACTGATTGGGGCGACAGCTGCAGTAACTTACACTGTCCTGGATCTGCTCGGGGCAAAAGGACGCCATAAACCCAGACCTCCAGCAGACACACCACATACTGTACACAATCATCTGCTCTGCTGAATTATGAATGCACCGCCCGACCTCTCATAATTACATGTTTTAATTATTTAAAAAGATAATTCATAAATGACATCGTTGTTGCTGTTAGCGCCCAGAAAAAAAGTGAACTTTAAAGAGAGTATGTCGAGGCAGCCATGGGAATGTATAGCTGCAAAAACACATATATAGTATATTCACTGTACAAAATCGGTTTCAATGTTACTAACTGCTCCTATAACCTCTGTTAGATGTGTATTGCTCTAAAAAATCCAAACTAGCACTGAACCAGAATTATACAAGGACTAAACTTACTTGGATTCAGACTTTTAATATAGATTTGGGTCATTATAACTGGATAAAATTTAATTGTTTGTATAATGTAGAATATTTCACTGCTTCAAGGTATTTCTGACCTGTTCTAAGAGAATTTGGCTTAAAATAAGAGGCAAAATGCCATTAGGGTAACCAATTAGCCCACTGGCAAATAACTTGGTCCAAGATAAGAAGTAATGTCCTCAAACAAACCAAAACAGTCTGAAACGAGGAAAATAGTCTAGCTGCAATAAATCCCCTTCTCATTCCAACGTCCCTCCGGAGGGCCGTCCCATTTTTTTCTTGATAAATTCCTTTTTATTCAATATCTGATAGAAACAAAACTATTGAAGCACCTGGAAATGTTAAAAATAAAAAGAACACCTGTAGTTCTTTCATTTAGAGTCAAAACAGCTCTGGAATGAATCAGACTCAGTTTCTACTCTAATGTACAATAAAAAACTCTCCAAAAATGCAAAAATTAAAATACTTTTGCATTGGCTCTGCTAACATTTTTTTAGTAATTTTAGGTCCCTAAAACTCATTTTTCCCTCAGTTACCTTCAGCCTTTGAAGACAAATGGTCAAAACTCAAAATCTGCCAAATCTAGAGTCATTCAGGTCTCAGCTGTCAACACCAGCTTTACCATGTATTTACCAAAAACAATTTAGGCGCAAATTTTTTAGTTTTTCTTTTCGCACTTCGGATCAGAGTTAGTCTCAGAAGCTAAAACTCCAGGGATACAGCTTCACAAAGACCCCAGACGTTTGTTTGAGCTCCAAAGGATCAGAAACTGTTTTAGTTTAAATTTTAGAAAATTTTAGTCAGACGTGTGAAGGAAAAAAGGCTAGAATGAGTAAGGGATAAAAAATAGATCTTAAGATAACATTAAATAAGCAACTTTATCTTGTCTTGAAATTCATGAAATTAATTTTTGCAATATACTAGCCAAGTCTGAACCAAGAGTAACCATCATTAGGCCTAAACCAGGTCCGGTCTAAAACAGATTTACACCAAAATTAAATGGGACCAAATCAGGTCTTAGGCACACCCAGAATTAATAATGTATAAGGAAAAATTTGTATTTTGGCAATATTTGTAAGATGGGTTAAGAGTCAGATCTCACAAATAATCTTGTTAAAGCAAACTCCCAAAGCCCTGTTTCAGACCCAAATAAAAACATTAGACATTATGTATTTTTTAGTTGTTTGACAGAATTTATAGTTGAGAATAACATGAGTATAACTGTGTGTTTAGCCTGTGGTTGTGAACCTGATTCCAGCTGCAGTTCCTCTGGGTCAGACCGGGAGCCAGATCCTTGTGTCGCTGTAGAAGAAGGACTGCTTTGTGCTCACGTGGGGGTCGTAGAAACCTGCAGGGAGACAGAGAAATGCTGTGTTTTTATAGTGACCGCGACGACCTCAAGACAGAGACAACTCAAGAGCAAGCAGCTGCGTTTTCAGCTTTGATTTCTTGGCTTCGTGCTCTAGAATGTGATGTGATAATGTTGTGAGGCCAGATGGTGGGCAAGAGCCAGTTTTTTCCATAAGGCTCAGGATTATGACATCATACAACAGTAGAATGTTCAGTTGGTCTAATGTTATAGTGCGTTTCAGTGGTAGTCAGAGCTCGGATCATCTGAGTTCCGACTTGTAAATTCTCACTGGAACAGCCCTCAAACTCGGAGTTCTCACTCGGATCCTCGGAGAGAATTTCAGCGTCCGAGGTAGAAAATCGAACATGGCAGCGCCCTGTGTTTAGAGAAAGAAAAACCTCCGACAGCTTCACTACTTATCGTACCTGTGTTATTTTGTCTTTAGTTTGTCTCTACAGTTCACTCTCCTCTGTGACTTTACTCTTGCGCTGCTTATGCGCGTCTGCCGTTGTAAACCTGCTGTTTTGTGCTGCAGAAATTCACTCTGTTGCCATGTTTTACAAACTGCAAATGTAACAGCAATGTCCGAGTTGATAAACTGAAGAACTAAAGAGATCTGTATTTTGGCTGTATTGGGCAGTTTCCAAGCTATTTATAACTTTATTGGCTCATTACTGTAAAAGTAATCCGACTTGACCACTGGAACACACAATACTCGGAGAAAGCATCACTCGAGGTCCGAGTTCCGACCTCCGAGGACGACTGGAACGCACCATTAGACCAATCAAGATTTTAAATCGCAAAATACTGAAAATATTGCTAATTAAAGCATATTGACACTGCAGAGTGATAAATACATTTTCCAGTATTGACCCAGCAGATTATACAGTTGCTTCACGGCTGTTTTGTTTACTTTTAAATTGTATTCCTATGGAAGTACTTGCCAATAATTCCCATGGTGATATTTTCTTGGTAGCCATTGAAGCCTTATATTAATAACATTGTACCTTGTCATAAAAATCTGCAAGGAAATTTTCACATACTTTAGTGAGGTAGGAACAAGTCACTGCTTTGCAAATCTTTAGTAAGTCTCGAAGCTAAAGTTTCAAATCCCAGTTCTCTACTTTTATTTCATGTCTTTATATCAAATTACCAAATGCATCATGCATTTCTACAATTTCAATGATTTAATAGTATTATAAATGACAAATTATCCGTGGGGTGCACAGTAGCAGAGTGGTTAAAGCTCTGGCTTCTCAATAAGGAGGTCGTGAGTTCGACTCCCGGGTCAGATCATATCAACATCTCACAATCTCTCTGGATGGAGTTTGCATGTTCTCCCCGTGTCACCGTGGGTTTTCTCCGGTTTCCTCCCACCTCCAAAAACATGTATGTTTAGGTTAATTGGGCATCACTGTAAATTTTCCTGTGAATGACTGAGAGAGTGAAAGGTTGTCTGTGTAACCCTGCGACGAGTTAGCCACTGTCCAGGGTGTTCCCCGCCTAAGGCCCAAAGTCACTGGAACAGGCTCCAGTCACACAGTAGAAAAAAATGTATTCAAAAAAAAATTTTGACACATTTGTAGACTTAATTTGAATAAATGATGATTTGATATTGACAAATCCTTTTGTCAAAACCTTCACAATCTTGTTCTAGGTTTTCTGCAGGGATCAAGAGGTCAAATCTAAGACTTTTTAAGAACATAAAACACACACATTATGACTTATTTGTGAGTCTGTGCCTATAGTATTTCACAATGTTGCTTCTTTTCCATTGGCTTTCTAAGATATAATTTCATTATTTGCTACAATTATGAAAAATCTGATTGATTAACAAAAAAAAAACCGCAATTTATACAACAAACAAGCATTCCAGATCTTCCATCAATCAAACAACAGAGCAAACACACATTGTGTTATAATATTGAGAATTTTCTGACAGGAAATCTGCAGCAGTGTGAAATAGATTGAGAAATGTGACCGAAAATGCTTCATCAAAAAATGTAAAACTTTTGCTAGCATTTTTAAGACCTACAACAGCAAATTTTAAGACCTTAAATTCCAACTTTTCCGTTAGACTTTTTGAAGAAACCCTGTTGTTCAGTCCATGAGTTTGTAAAGCTCTGTGTGTCTGTGTAGGAGCTGCTTTAGAGGCTCATACTGATGTGTTTATCTTTACAGTGACTATACAGTATCATGGAAGCTGATTTCACAGACTGATGACTTATTTCTTGGTGATAACATGCAACTCTAATCCTAACCCTATAAAAACCGTAAATAAGCAGAACAAAGTTGTAATTTTCTCGGTGAAACTCCCTTTACAGTGAGGAGGAGACATCAGCAGAAGCTCCGACTCAGCAGTTCTCGCTTCATTACTGTTTCAGGGCAGAAATGTTAATTCACTGTGGAGTCATTAAAGGTTTCTGGATTACACGCTCCAGCGCTTCACGATGTGACACTGAAAAAAACACATTAAAACAACTTACAGTGCAGTTTCACAAGCAAGAAGAGAAAACAACAAGGTCCTGAAACTAACTATAGCGAGTAACTGTCATATTTTGCATTATATATATTTTTTTTTCATAGTATTTGGCGTTTCTTTAGATTTGAGCAATAATAAAACCAAGCTGGAGAAACATGTGTCCTGTACAGCGAGTGGACTTGCCTCTCCACAGATCCGACTCATAACCTGGAGAGCTTTTCACAGCTTTCAAAAGTGTAACGAAAACTAGCCATGGTAAAAATAACAAGATACCTTTAAATGATTCAATTCTTGACACTCACATAAATGTTTTGACAATATTAAAATGTAGTTATTTCATTTAAAGTTTGGTAAGTAGAGGTGAGTTTTGACTAAACATGACTCTTTCTATAAAAATATCTATAAAAAATGAATTCTTCTTATAATCCTTCAATCATTCCATTAACAAAGAAGTTATATTACTTGATTGTACTTGATTGTTAGATTAAAAACATAATAAAAATGTGTCTTTACTCTGACACTTGCATCTCCATAAAACCGACTCTTTTGTGTTCTCTTCCTGCCTTTAAATCTTCTACTTAATTAACAAAAGTTCTTCTGATTATAAATAGAATATAGGCCTTTTCCCACTGTAGAAACTTCTTTCAGTTCCTAGTACTTTATTTAGTTCCAGTCCTCATTTTAGATGTGTTCACACAGAGCACGAGAAGGAGGGTCTAAGGACAGGAGATGTGCTTGTTTACTAATAATCTGCTTTGACATGCTTGATCAGTCAATGTTTCTGAATGTTCATTGTTTTATTTTTATTTATACCATTTTTCTTCATGTTTGTAAAATTGATAATCTTGTGAAGTCCTAAAAGACGACTGTTGTTGTGATTTTGGGCTATACAAAACTAAATTGATTAAATAGTAACTATTATTAGGAATAACAGAGAAATAATTCTCTTTTAATGTTGATTTCAGTGATGTTTTTAGCTTTTGTCCATCATAATTTACATAGAAGGGAAAAAACAACTTTTGTTTTTGGAACACAACTTAAAGAGAAACTAAACTCAGAATCAACTTTTTTTCACTGTTAAACTGTGTATATGGGGTCAAAATTGAATTATCTACTGTTTCCAGGCCTTTTTTGGACATTTTTGTGCAAACTCGCTCATTTTGCTGTTATGTGTGTAAAAACCGCGGCTGTACTGCCACGATGGGCAAACTCTGTCAGTGCATTTTCAGTACCCTCTAACGTCACAGTGACTTGACGCGCAGACGAGACGCCCAGAGGGAATAAATAAACTCCTCCCCCTGACACCACTGCTGCGGAGGAGGAGAGTTGAAGAGCGATCACTCGCTGTGCATTGATATCAGCCGTCATTTGGCTCAGCTTATTGAGCGAGTGGTACGATGTGCAGCTGCTTGTGCAATGTTGCGCTGGTTCGATTCCTATGTCAGTGGAATATTTTTCATTTTTAGAAAATACTCCTATCATAAGCTCATGTGCATATAGACTAAAGCAAAGGTTTAATACATATGTTTTGTAACGTTAAAAAAATCTTGACGTGCAAGTAAGCCTGTACAGTTTCCTCAGATAGACTGTCAGTGGCCAGGACCCGGACCGCTCCGTCACATCAATTGGCTGAGTGCAGTTGTCTTGTTTTGGTTTAAAATACAACATCCTGTACATACAACGACTTCCTGTTCAATACTCTTCAATGAGGTTTTCACTACATCAGTTTAAAACTAATAAATCCTCTTTAGATCAGACAGTTGTGGTGAATGTTACAGAAAACATGTTAAAGACTTTACATAATTAGAGGAATATTTCATCAGAGAACACTTCTGTGTTTAAAAAGAGACATAATTGTGTCTAAATGCTAACGCTAACAGGAAATGGTTGTATGTACAGAAGTTAGCATTTCTGAACAATCGCAAGCCAACTGAAATTCCGTGCACACAGCCCATTGCCAAGCTCACTGTCCATATTTGGTGCTGTCAATCAAAGTCTGTTCACACCCACCTGGGCGTGTCTTAAAAGGCCTCCGGGCATCTCCCACTTTTGTGAGCCTGTTTGAGGTGCAGTTGTGGGCGGAGTTAGTCTCTGAACGTGTATTTAGCCTCACTTTAATGACGTATTTAAATGTTTCAGATTACACAAAGGCCACTTTCACAAACTGTTGCTGTGTGGGGCTAGTTTCTCTGACTAAACAGCCACTGTTGCAGGGGTGTCAAACTCATTTCACCAAGCACCTCATTGGCATCTTGGTTGTCATAAATGGGCTGATGTTTATTGTAACAAACTTTACTCATCTTTGACAAACTTTGACAAACATCTGCATAACTCTAGAAATGAATTATTCTTTCAATTCCACACAAATAATTTCTTTAAGGTAAGACACACATTTATCTTTGTGGTAATATAAGAAAGAAAATGAATCTTCTAAGATCTTCAGGGCCACATAAAATTATGTGAAGGGCTGCATCTGTCCCCTGGGTCTTATTTTTGGGCTAATGCAACGTGGGGACTTCGTTCTTGGTACTTTCATGTTTCATTGGCTTCCACAGAGAGCTCCTGCCTCCAGACAAGCATACGTACATTTTAGACAGAGAACAGTTACCTGGCCCTGGCACGAGGCTGCTCTTCATGTAGGAGATTCGGTCAGACTTTGAGGCGAAGGCGGCCGTGGGAAGAGTGTGTTTGGAGGAGAGGTTTCTGCAGACGTCGTAGTGTCCCGGGCCAGGGCTCGGAGCAGGTTTAGGTAGTGTCAGAGCCGGAGCAGACAGCAGAATCAAACTTCTAGGACTGAAACACAAGAGGAATCACATCACACACTGAAATTAACTGACTAACACTGATTACAAAAGGGTTGGGCGATGTGGCAAAAAATTAAGATTATAATTTTCATCAGATCATGATTTAGATCAGATTTTATCATTATCAAAAAATGATCCCAAAACAGAACAGAACTCTTCAGAACATTGTGTGTTGCAGCAATATCAATGATCTTGTAATATTTTAATAGGTTGTCATTGATAGTAACTTTAAGATTTGAAAACGTGCTATAAATCCATGTTTCAGTCATAAATGGATATATTTTTGCAACTCAAACCTGAAAAATTCACATCTTTTATAACATGAAAGTGCTGCCAACAAAAGCTCAACTTTCAAAATCCATAAGAGACTTTGAAAAAAAAGCTCAAATTTCCTATAAAGCGGGAGATTTTCGCTCGACATCACTTTCCGCTCTACTGTGCATGCTTTATGCAGAAAGAGACGCTCTTCATCTGCTTAGCTGGGGAAACTTCTTTGAATAAAACAACAAAACGGGGCAGCTGTTGAGATCAGGTCTGAACCGGTCTGAGAGACGTCTGTCTCCTGAAGATCGGTGAAACTGTTTTTCTCACCGTTTTCTCACCGAATGTAACTTTTAGGGGTCGTAGAGTCGAAATTTATTCATAAATGTTGATTTCGTTAGTAAGGACCACACCAAACAGAAATAGTTATACATTGTGTATTGAATAGATATTGATGTTGAAGCTCCGTGGAATCAGATGAGCGATGACCAGGCAAGGAGACTCTGTGGGAACTGAGATGAGGCGCATGATCAAACTGAGACACAAGCGTGAGCTGGGATATGAAGGCTTCCGGTGACGTAGGGGTGTGGTTGGAGTGCGATGGGGGCGTGGTCCTACCCACGAAACTAAATTAACCAAGTAAATTACAGCTTGGCAAGCATAACTTTTGTTTTCGCACAGTGATAAACTCTAGTTAGTTGACAACTGCTTTTTCGACTTGTTTCCACTGTTTGTGTCTATGACCGGCGGCTCTTTCTGCATAACGAGTGTGCGCACCGCCTGTGTTGATAAACATAAAATCCCTCTAAAGAAGCAGACTTAAGAAAGTAGGTTGGAAATAGTCTGTATTTGAACAGACAGATGTGTTAAACAGAGAAATGGGAAATCACAATATGACGACTTCATCAAAAAAGCAGACAAATTGTCTATGGCCTTGTCACATAAAACAGGTTTGAATTGTTATTTTCCATAGGTTAAGTTCATGCTCATGTTCATGCTCTTCCCCACAGTCTAAAAACAACCTTGAACTATACATTGGCGTAAGCGACAGAGGTGTGGACTTGAGTCACTATTTTGATGACTTCAGACTTGACTTGATAAATGACCTCAGGCTTGGAAATGAACTTGAGACTTGGAGCCTTGATGTAATTTTACACTAACAAGCTGCAACACGTTCCTCCTCTCTTCTTTATTTTTAAACAGAACTTCATATTAAGTTCTGTAAGTTCAGGACCCCCTCGAAAAAGAGATGGTACATCTCAAGGGGCTATCCTTAATAAATAAATAAATTAAAGAGGATACGTTATAAAAATCATTGAAAATCAGTTATTCGGTAATTAGATAGTGAGACTTTAAGCTTCAAGCAGAGTGTGTCAGTGGATTAAACTCACTGCAGGCTGCTCCTCTTCACTGGGGCGAGGTTCTGGTGTGGACTATAAGCTCCTGGTCCTGGGACAAGATTGTCTTTTGGACCCGACAACCTCTGAGTTTTGGACCTGAACGGAGACAGAACGGCCTTCGACGAGTGCTGGATGTCGTCTTCAATGTAATAATGACCTGAACACAAACGTTAATACATGTTTACACATTTGATCATAGGTTTCAATATGAATAAATGAGATAAAAGAGAGAGGATACATGGTGAAGGCAGGTCTTTGTTGATTCTGTAAGAGTCACGTTTAGTTTTGGAGACGAAAGATGAAGAACCAGGAGGACCAAATCTTTCACTGCCGCCATTTTGGATCTAGAAACAGAAAAGTAATGCAGGTGAGCACTGCTGGGAGTAATGCATTATAAAGTAACTAGTCAGTGTAAAATATTCATTTTTTCCATTATTAGAAGTTGATCTTATGTTACAATGTTAACTGTGGACATTACAGTGTTATGTGAAACATCTCTGGTACAACTCACTCATGTCACTT